>OU426961.1:22847230-24069662 GCA_911387765.1 Pyrgus malvae | reverse complement strand
AAAAATGAATAAAATAAATAAACTAAAATGCGCAATATGGGTACAAACAAAGAAAAATGTAGTATACATATAATAAAGTAAATGACACTATTTCAATGTACATTTTTATGTTTGTAATTTGTAATTAGTTAAGTTTTTAATTATTGTAATATTTGCATACCTCATGAAGGTAAATATGGCGAACCAAATGTATAAAAACACCTTTTGTAAACACCCATATTTGTGCAAATAAAAGTATTTGTTTTTGTCTATGTATTATTGTAAATGATGTGTATATTATTCTGTTGGTATGTTTTAATCAATAAATAAATAATTATACCATATCGTTTTGCGTGTGTCATAGAGGCTTTAAGTGTGTGTTAGTTTCTTATTTAATTTTACGCTTGGTATAGTCTACATCTGTAACCACTAGGTTATTAAATAAACCCAGTTAAATCCCTCTTAACACCTTTTAATTTCACTACATTATGTGCTATTTCAGGCTATATCTCTAATTTTCTTCCATCCATACGATATGTTGCTATATTAAAATCATAGGCGTTAGCCAGTTGCTTCAACCGCAATGACCCGACACGTAGGAATGAAGAATTTTCCCGCGGTAAAAAGTAGTCTGTTACTCGTACTCAAGGCGAATGAAGCTTTCTAACGGTGAAAACATTTTTGAAATCGGAACAGTAGTTTTTGAGTTTATTCATTACAAACATACAAACAAAAATACAAATCTTTCCTCTATATCATATTAGTATAGATAGTAGTGATTTTAAGAATAATAGTATGTACGTAACACTAATAAAAAATAAATAAATAGGTAAATACGGATCCTTGAACATGCCTTTTTCTCACACGTGACTGATTTTTCTTGATACCAAGTTCAAGAATGTCTACATACACGCGCGTCATAATACCTGACGCTACAACGTTCCCATGTCGCTTCTAAGGTACCTGGCTTTTTATTTCGCTTTATTGTTAGTGTCTTTTTGTGGTTAGCACAGTCACAACGTGCTTACTTTTAATTTATATAATATGTCATATTTAAAGGGAAACATAGTTTGGCGCGCCTGATCCTGCCTGGCGCTTGGGAAAGCTTTAAAAAAAAGGGTTATGTGGGAATAGAATAAAATGCATTAGAAATAAAATGAAATAAGCAATTAGATTTCCACTTTAACCCTCTAGAAAATAATGTAATAACTTGCCCAGCAATGAAACACAAGAGGTATCTACAAATTTTATACTAGGACAAGTTTAATATTAGTTTACATTATAACCAATATCTTGGAAAAATCCTTGCTCGCAAAGACGGAAGCCAACGAAGCCAACGAGAAACTTTGGCTATGATCGCCGCAAACTTCCCTCTCCGATATTCAATTAAAATTTAATGGAAGCTGCACTTTTAAAGTGGAAAATTGCTAATAGGGAAATTTAGTGCAAGAGATTTGGCTTTCTTTCGTTTGTTAGCTTCCTTCTTAACTAAGACTTCCTTTGATAGTCTTAAAATATTTTTTACGTTCTCTCTATTTTCTCCATGATTAAAGATAAACGTTTTGATTATAGTTCTGCTATGAGAATATAAAGATACAAAATTATGCATCTTGACAAGCCAAAAGTAAAGTTTTGTTGCTCAAACACAACGGAGATCAGAATTAATAAAAATATAGTTGCTCGATCCTGGAGCAAGTACAATGGATATAAAAGAATTGATTACACGCTTTCGTAACCAACTAAAGGTACAGGAGACCTATCTAGACACGCGGCAGCGTGTCAAGCCAAGTTCAAGCAAAGGAACTGGCTAGGCTGCGCCAAGAGTAATATTACACGAACCACTTGGTGCCACTTTTGACAATTCTATAACTCAAAACCTATTCAATGCAAACATATAAAACTACGTGTGTTCAATCATATCTATAAGGATACCTAGAAGCCCAAATTTCATGAAGCTAGCTCTAACGGTTATAAAGATATGAATGTCAAAAAATCGTAAATTTTAGCACTGACTGACTGACATATAGTACCTAAACCTAACCTACTTCCAGATGACCTAGAAGGATGAAATTTGGAATCCAGCTTGGTAATCGTCTGTAAGCGTAGGAAAAAACAGAATTAAAATACCTTTATAGAATGTCTAATATAATGAAAACTGGCCAAGTAAAAACTAACCTACTTTAAAATCTCACATTTTTAAATAACAGTAATTGTTATAGGTATCCAACAAAGCAAAGAAATAGAGTTTAATACTTGTTCATAATGTTATTTAGTTCCTATAAATACATATTTGGATTTTGCATAGAACTTGGCACTCATTTAGATCTTCATTCTTTTTGCGGTGAAGCCCACAGCCAAGCATAATTTTTGTTTTGAACTTGGCTTACCTTTTTTACATTTATGTTTTTGATGGGATATTACTCTCTCAAGCCTATTTCGGGCCCCACGCCTGGAGAACACCGGTGCGTTCCACTGGAGATCACCGTCCCCGAGGGGGTTTTAGTGTAATAAAAATTTCACATAACTCGGTATCTCTTCCAACGTGTCAGGTACCTTTTGATGGGTCCCTTCAATACATAAAAAGGTACGCTATTAAAAATGCATGTTAGAAATACATGTATTTCTTTAACTTAAGACCAACCGTGCCATGGACGTTACGATATTCCAAACTTTGTCTATTCATAAAACAGCCGACGCCGTCGAACGTTAATTGAATTCCCAAACTTTTTCGATACATCAACCAAGTTCGCAAGATCACTGACCTACTTTTTAGGATAATACACGTTTTACAGGTAAGGAAGAAAATTGTATTCGTACTTAGTCTTTCATAATATTTTCCACCTGTTATTTGTATCATGTCAAAAACGTGTTAATTACATTGCGTTTTTTGTTTATTTTTTCCAACCATAAAACACCACTATCAAGAGCGCTTAAGCATACATCATGCCTCGGAGGAATTTTGTGTAACCTTCGGTGGTGGCGGTGATGAATGTTTAACATAGTTTATAAAATACAAGAGCACAACATGTCCTTTGCGACTTCCTGCCCAAACTTACGGTGGACGCCTCTTGTAGTACTTCATACTTGTTATATTTTTGAATGTGGAACGAACTAACAAAAAATATTTCCAGGTCGGAACCATTGTATGGGAAAATAAAATAATAATTGTAGTTTTTATTAATTAAATAGATTTATTATTAAAATCATAAAATGTTAAAAAAGGAAGCGCGCATGGCCCGGCGGTTAGCGTAGAACGCAAACGATATATTATATATTATTATGCAACTAAGCCAAACGGGCGCGGTCGGGTGTGACTGCTAGTGGCAAAAAAATTCATGCACGTTTCCGTAGTTTGGAGGGCACGCTAAACCGTCGGTCCCGGTTGTTGTCGATAGATAACAGTCGTTAAACCTTGTCGGAGGCCTTAGTGGCGGTTTGAAAACATCCGACAGCGGGTTGGCCACTAGCCCGCATCTTCACCAACCCGCACTGGAGCAGCGTGGTGGAGTAAGCCTCCCCAATAATTGGGAGAGACCCGGGCCCAGTAGTGGGACGCAAGGGCTGCAGCCATTTAAATGTTTATTTTTCTGCATATCTTTTTTTTAGTTTATTTTATCAACTTAAGTACAATGTTACCTAAATCAATCTCTTCCTTTGTCGGCGACTAACGCTACGCACTACGTATACGTCTACGGCTCCATCCATCCGTCCTTTTATAGTCCACTGCTGGACATAGGCCTCCCCTAATGTTCGACACTCCTCCCGGTCCTGGGCCTTTTGAATCCAGCGACTACCCGCTGTCTTCTTCAAGTCATCAGTCCACCTGGTTGGAGGGCGGCCTGTTCTCCTTTTGCCGAGACCTGGTCGCCATTCGAGGACCTTTACTAGGTCTTTTTTTTACCTTTACTACTTTTACTACGTCTACGGCTAGCTCTCTCCAAATTGAGACCATAACCGATTTTTAAGTGCCGCTATCGTTCCGTAATCACTGGGACAAAAGTCGACTTGCGCTGCTAATGTATAAATGTTCATAATTTACCTTTACTGTGACAATACTACAAATGCGCCAGTAAGTCCGGTACGCCGTGGTTTGAAATCCCGACCTCCGCATCCGACATCGGTGTATCTTACGACTAGCTGCTCATGGTCCTATAATTTAAACGTAAGTAGTTATCAGTCTAAATTCTAAAAATACTTTAGAAGCTTACATTAAATTTGAAGACATTCGCTAAGTCAGCGGATTAGAAAGAAATTTCCTTTTAGCGGAATTTGTAGTAAAATGTCATTAATTATAATGCCCAGAGGCTCAGGGATTTGGTATTTACTTGCTTTTTAGGGTTCCTTACCTTGAAAAGAAAAAAACGGAACCCTTAACGATCACTTTGTTGTCCGTCCGTCTGTCTGTCAAGACCCTTTTTCTCAGGAACGCGTAGAGGTATCAAGCTGGGATTTATATAAAAAAAAGTCAGATCTGCTGTCACTTGGAGATGTGAAAAAATTAAACTTCTAAGTCAGTGCAATCAAAAGATACAGCCGTATATGCCGCAAATTTTCACAAATTTTCGACACTCGCAAGGGAATCAAAACAATGGGTTACACAACAAAGGGATATAGTAAAAAAAATATGGAACACTCGGTGCGTGAGTCCGACTCGGCCTTGGCCAGTTTTTTAGAGTTCCTTTAAAATGTAAATTGCAAACAAAATACAAATACAAAATCTTCATTAATCACAAAATCATATAATGATTCACATTTGCTTCGGGAATCCCTGACTTCCGCTTTAGATAATAAAAACTGTGTTGCAAACTAAACACTTTTTTACTTACCTTGATTATTAAATATGTTATTAGTTATTATTTCTGTGTTTAATATAACCATGTACTTACTTTTTTTTAGCTCTTTAAGAGCTTTAAAATATTGTCTCTACCTTGTCTATATATACTAGGTGTACCAGAAACTTTTTTCCGGATTTTTTAATGAAGAGTCACATAATTAAAAAAAATGTATAAATGGTATTTATTCAAAGTATTATACCATTTGATTCTACACATTTTGTCTATCTTTCTGGCAAATTATGAATGCCATCCCAAAAGAACTGCTTCTCCTTTGAGCGGAACTAGTCAACGACCCATTTTTTGACTTCTTCGAAATTTGCAAATTGCTGCGCAGCCAGTACTTGCCCCATTGACTCAAAAAAGTCATAGTCGGACGGAGACAGGTCCGTAGAGTACGGCGGGTGTGATAATACGTCCCATCCGTCCGATTTTAATACGTCTTTCACCGGTTTTGCTGTGTGTGATGGTGCATTATCCTGTAACAAAATCACTTTACCGTGTCTTCGGGCCCATTCTGGCCGTTTTTCAATCAATGCATAATTGAAATTGATTATTTGTTGTTTGTAGCTATCAGTATTTACTGTTTCACCAGGTTTTAGAAGTTCGTAATACAGCACACCACCCTGGTCCCACCAAACACAGAGCATTGTCTTTTATCCGAAGCGATCCAGCCTCGGAGTTGATGGGCCAGGTTGGCCAGGCGATAACCACGATTTTTTACGTTTTGGATTTTCGAAACCACGTCTCACACGTTTTTACGCTTGGAGCATGCTCTCCGTAAGAGTTTCTACCAGCAAACGATGACTTTCAATGGCCTTTTTCTTTTGATGAAATAAGTAAAGCAATGCATGCCGCAAGTGCTTTTTGTCAGGTACGATATTCGACATGTTCACAAAGCTACAAAACTATGAGACTATTATTTAGTCAGAATGAAAATGAGTAGTTTTTGAAGGTTAATGACAGTAGAATAAAATGCCATATATGCCAAATTATTTTATTCCATACTGATGGCTAGCGGCATCTGTCAGAAAAACCAGTAAAAACTTTCCGGTACACCTATATATATGAAGTCTGCTTATTTGTAAAGACACATAGGGTTTTATTTACAACAAAAGACGATTATTGTAACTTCCTAACTCGATATCCTGATCGACTATGCTTACCATTAAGCAAATCTGCTATGAGATCAAAAAACTGCTATCACATGTGCATTAAGATATACAATAAGCTACCTAAAAACCTTAAAAATCTCACTACAGAAAAATTTAAAAAACATTTACAAATTTTCCTTCTTGAGAAATGTTACTATAGTCTCAAAGAATTTATGGAGGATGGTAACAAAACTTATGACATACACTAAAATCTTATGACATACACTAAAATATTATAATAATTTAATTGTTACTCATTTTCTTAGACAACTGACATAGGTACATATTGTTATGATTATTAATTTATGAAACTTGGAATAATGTACTACTTATTGAATGACTACTGTAAAACTTAACCATATCTTTGTAAATTTGCACACCTAATATTGGTAAATGTGAGTCTTTATCTTTATATCCAAAATCTTGACATTGTATACCACATTTTAGCAAATAAAAATAATTTCATTTCATTTCATTTCATTACTCGTTACCATATATTTATTATTTATTAATTTAATTTAATATTGCACAAGTAAACATAACAGATATTGTATAATCCAATTCGTTTACTTACGTATTACATAATTTTTCAACGTAACCTTTTGCACTTTCCAGAAATACAGCAGGTGTGGAATAAAAAATGTCCAAATTAGGATTTTCAGCCAGTACATCATTTAGCATTGTCAAGGCGCGAACGAGCGGCGAATCGCGGACCGACACCAACCTGCACCGAGGCAGTGCAAATAGTGGATGCCGGCGCGCTCGCACTTCCATGACGATTTTCTTGGGAATATAGTAGCAGTGGTTTCCCCTTGCCTTCTGCACCGAACATTTTTGGGATTATTTGGATCCCAAGGCCGCCGAAGTCTCTACGTACTGGTTGCCCAGTCGGATGTGTGGTTATACCGCCACTGCTCGGTCGCCAGTGCCTCGTCTGTTACCTAGCAGGGGGACCGCGGTAGCAAGAAGACTACCGCCGTTGGTGGTTACGGGGAACCACCAACGCGTGCAGGTGAGGTTGACAATTGGGACCGGAAATGATGTTGAGTCCGTTCTCCCCCTTCCCCCCATTGTCGATGCGATGGACCGACCAAATCAAATCTGCTGCGGGCGGTCCATTGCATGAGTGCACCAAAATGACTACCAACCGAGCAAAATGGCGAGAGATTGTGAGGAGAATTACATCTGCCACATATGCGACCACATGACGACCACGACCGCTCTGCCAAGAGCGAAACGATTAAGAAGAAGAAGAAGAAGAGGCGCGCTCGCACGTAGTTGTCCGGAACAAACAATAATATTTGCTCAAGCACTGTGGGGTTGGAGATGGTACCTCTCACTAATTTATAAAAATATTCAAGTATTATGACTTTGATAAAATCTATGCTCGTTACTACGAAATACCTACATTACTTATGTCTGATAGATAGCTGTCGCAACACTTGCTCACATAAAAAAAGGATGTACCTATACAAAGAATGCGTAGGTGGTAGAATTATTATGGTTCGACCGGGGAAGTACCACCGCTGCACCCACTTCTGCCGTGAACCAATTCTATTGTTTTTCGGTGGTACATGAGGCGACCACTAGCCTCCGGTGTAGCAGCGCAACCGCATACGACCTCAGACAAGCCTATGCTTGCTTGTGGTTGTATGTAGATGTCCATGGGCCTCAGCGACCACTTAACACCACGTGGCTTGCATGCTCGTCTGCTACTTCATTCAAATAAAAATAAAAATGCTGCAAATAATGAAGTGAGAACACGACACGCACACACAACTGCATCTTGCTTTGCCAATCGAATATCGCGGTGCGTCGAGAAAAAAGTTGCCCAAATTCAAAAATTCGCAAGAATAATTGGATCTATTTATGCAAACCGGAACCAACCCACACATGATGATGATTATGATAGTTTTGAGAAAAGGCTGTTTAATGTATAAGACAACTAATGTTTTGTGGATTGGTAAACATGTCATGAAAATGTTTTGTTCTGTCAAAATTGTCACATCATGTTGATCTTTACAGGATCGATAGAAGGTGCAATTTTAAGCTTTTCTGTGCACTTAACTCAATTTCGGCATGAGTGTGGATTGGTTCCGGTTTGCGTAAATAAGTCCAATTGCAGAATTGTGTCACGAAAATGTGCAAAAAATAATCTTATACCTTAAAACGAGCAATTCTTGCATATATATCTTGAATCTCGGAAACGGCTCCTACGATTTTAATGAAAATTTAGTATGCAGGGGATTTTGATAAATCGATCTATCTAGGTTTCATTTTTAGAAAAAAAATCGTGTTATCAACTTAAACATAAACTGAAAAATGTGATTCTTCCTGACATCTGATTCTATATTTTTTTTATTGGGAGCTAAAGTAGATGGCGTTGGTAAGCCAATGAGTTGCTGATAAATCAATCGTTTTTATCCGGGCAACGATGGGTCATTCGAGTACTAACATTATTGAATCATAAGAATAACAATGAATGAATGAATGAATGAAATGAAAATACTTTATAATTGACTGTTTACATACACACACAGAAAGTTTTGTCATCAAAAAATTCGTTTATATTAAAGTATACTTTTTTTTATAAGCCATTGCTTTAGTTCTCTTTTAAATTAAACACACATGTTTACAAATCTGGCCTTACTTGCTGTTCGTGGAGTTAGTTGTACTTTATTTGATCTGAGGAAAAAAACACGGAACCTTCTGTAATTTAGCTAACAAAATAAGGAAAAGAATTTAATTTCCGTCCGCTGTGATTAGTAACATTACGAAATTGTTAGTAACAGTTCCATAAATTTTACTTCGTTTAGCTTAATGAGGGTCCGTGCCCTATTTTATGCGACTTCTTTACGTTAAGAAACGCAGTGACAGAAAGAAAGAAAGAAAAATAATTTGTTCGCTTAAATGCGAAAGTACGAAAGTTTTTTTTTTAAATTTAAGAGGCCGTTTACGGAATTTTGCCAAATTCGCTGATTTACCTGATCTTACACATGAGATTTTGCAGTTAAAATACAATATTTCCACAAGTTTTATTATTATCATTATCATCATTTCAATAATAATCGAATGCGTTTATTACTTTGTTTTGCTTAATAGACGAATACGGTGACAGTTTTACAGTTTTTGCTGTAATGGGTAACTATAGAATATTACATATTTCATCTTTTAAAAATGGAACTAGACTGAAAAAAGAAATGCTATTGCTGTGAAAATCGCCTTCTTCTATTATATACATATATTAAAACTGTAAGTAAGGTCTATTCTGTACATTTTAAATAAATAAAAAAAAACTAAGGGTCTTTTCATAAGTAACCGAACTGAAAACAAATTAGGTTAGAAATTTTTGTCTGTCGGTTGTTAGTCTTACGCACAAAAACTCCTTTAAACTTTTTTGTTATATTATATTTAGTCTTTGCTAACATATAGGCTATAGAAAATTTTGAAAATTATCCATTGAGAGTATGAAATAAGGGATAAAAGTTTGTACGGAAAACTTTGTTTTTCCAATTGATTTTCTTGATATTTGGTATAAATATTTTATGAATAAAATAAAGGAATACGTACATTATTTCAGCATTTTCGAAATTCACCCTTAAAGTGTCACATTTTATCGAAATTCTTCCAAAAATTTGTTGAGACTTGATACGAGTATATATAAACTTTTTGTGCAAAGTATTTCACTTGAAATTTTGTATTCGTAATCATTACTGAAAATAATAAGACACTTATTTAAAGCTTTTTTTCAAAAATCAGTCCTTCAAATAAAAAAGATTCAAAAGCTGGTAACTCGAGCTAACCCTAACATAATATTATATTACCAATTTTTTTCCTTTCTTTGAATGTAACTGATATATTATTATTCGACGACCCGCGTGGCACAATGGTTATCATGCCGACTTGCCAATCGAGGGGTCCCGGGTTCGATTCCCGGCGAAACAGAAATTTGAATGATGAGTTTAAATTTCTGTTCTCGGTCTGGGTGTTTGTGCTCGTCTCTTTGTATGTGTCCATGGTACCCACGAAACAGAGCAGCTGTAGAGCAGCGATGGCCGAGTGGGAAAATATCGCGGTCTTCGACGCGACCGATCCCGGGTTCAACACTCGGTGCGCACCTCTGACAAAGTAATTTGTAATGTGCGCATTTATCGCTGCTCCACGGTGATGGAAAATATCGTGATATTTAATTGATTACGATGTTCTCCATCGCCGTGAATGCCTGAGAGAAATTCATAATTTCTCGAAAGCATGACGTCCACCAATCCGCACTTGGCCAGCGTGGTGGACTATGGCCTAAAATCCCTCTCACTTGTGAGAGGAGACCTGTGCCCAGCAGTGGGACATAAAAAGGGTTGAGAGAAACGTCTGTAGCTACATGGTTTATTATGCCCAGTGTAACATGTCAATAACTACCAGTAAAGTGCGTGACTGTAAATTAAGAGGAATAAACGATGTTTTACCATATAATTTATCAGTACCTAAACCAAGACTTCTCAGACGCTTAGCGGTAAAGTTTCAACTAACTTTTAGTCTAGACAAGACCTAGGTTTCTTTGGTAAATTAAGCGATGGATGTGTAACAGAACTTCAACTCGTTTAGAGTTATAACTTTACGAGTACTTTATAAACGTACAGATTTATTTTGGTACGAATAGCTAATAATAGTGTCTCACACGATCAGCTGTCACGTGTGCCCATTATCAACCCATAGCCATTCTGTCATCTCAAATATATTATGTACTTTTTTTACAAGAGTGCTGGGAGTTTTTCCCGCCGCCTTTTTTCTCTCAGCTCAACATCTAGCCCAAACGGGCACTTAAAGGCGATGACCGGGAAAAAATTACGTTCATTAAGCGAATATTTTGTATTCCTAATATGAAATAAATATTTTTTCTTTCTTTCTTTCTAATGAAATTTGAAATGACTGAATGAATGTAAAAGTTTGAAACCATGGAAATCAACAATAATTCTATAATTTATTTTATCCATGTGTTAATTTTCGTATTTATTTTATGCAATTTGCTGCTTAAGTCTCGTACATGACGACGTACGGCGCAATGGGACCAATACGGGACTGCTGATTGAAGGTTCCCGGTTCGATCCAGTGCGGCAGAAATGTGAATTATGTGATAAAATCCTTATCTTATTCTGGGTAGGGTTTCCATCTCTAAAATATGTCAACCAGGACAAGACGCGTTAAAACCCCGGATTTTAGAGCCCAAAACCCGGACATGTCTAAAGGGGGGTCGGCGAATTTAGCGAGTCGGTTCGTCGGTTGACCGCGGCGTGCGGGCACAGTGCGTGTGTCGCGGGAAGCCCAAGACTATATTCTTTTTAAACCTGGACTACCGGAAGTCCGGCCCGGACGCTCCCCGGACGCCCTCTAAACTAGGACAAATCCGGGGAAACCCGGACGGATGGCAACCCTAATTCTGGGTAACACAGTGAATTGTAGGTTACTTGTCTGAGAAACTATGCAGGCGCGGATCCATCCATGTGGGCACTATAGGCATGCCTTTGTGGGCATTCACTAAATGTAACTGGAAAAGTCTCACTTTCATGGTCTGTTGGGATCGATAGCCTCATGTACTCGTATATATAGTTTTTGATAAAAATATTTGATATAAAATGTATAATTCAGTTTGTAATCAATGTTATAATTTTAAAATTTAAAAAATATGAAAAATTGATCAGGTAAGTTTATGATTGTTTATAATGAGTTCGTACTCCAACTCGCACTTGACCGATACTTGCGTGGCTGTGCCCACAGCACTATCTGAGGACGCCTGATACTGTGGAATTGCAATGCTACCCTGGGAACTGGCCTCTAGCCTCCAAAACCAAACAATATCACAATAGCGTCTTTTGCATGGGACCAAAAATATACAATAATTTACCGGACTTTCTTAAAATGAAAACTAATAACGAATTCAAAAGAGAACTCAAAACATATTTAATTAAAAAAGCGTACTATTCGGTCACTGAGTTTATAAACGATAAATAATAATAAAAAACATAAAATAATATAAACCAAAAAATAAAATTACATAATAAATAATTTTGTCCGCGGCATAAAAACCTGGGAGGTTTTTTCCGCCAGCTTTTTTTCCTCTCAGCGTACAAAAACCCATCCTGGTGGGTGCCCCAAGCTGATGACGGCAAACCTCGTATGGTTCAAATAAAATAAATCATTATAAAAAGCACAAAATTGGGTTTACCTCTAATTAATTAAAACTATTAAAACTATACAAAATTAAATGTAATACTACATACCTACTTTAATGTTTCTTCAATAGTAATTTTATATAGAATTTAAGTTTAAATTAAGTCATTAAATTTAACTAGTTTATCAAATTAAATTAAAATTTGTACACCCTAAGGGGTAAATATGGAGTTCTAAATATTTTGTAAAACCTTTTTTTCACCCATATTTGTGCAAATAAAATATTTTCATTTCATTTCATTTCACTGATGGTATCAAAATTTAATATGGCCAGTAACCATCCTATTCAAGCGGTCCCTATTACAGTAGAATTCACGACAGATTTTAATATTTTATTGTTGTAACATACGAGTATGTAGGCCATGTGATGTTATTGGCCACTGCAGCCAGTTTTGTGTGAGATCGTAATGGTATGCAGTTACGCTGCTACTCCGCAGGCTGATGGTAGCCACACGTGAGTCTGGCCGACAAATTACACCATACTATCGAAGCACAATGCTATCGAACTGACTAAGTTCTACCGTCAATAAAATCATTTAAGGACCTAAATAAAAGAATATACCAGTAGGCACAATAATATTCTTGCGTAATACTAAGTTTTCTATTACATTTCATACTTAATACATCTCGTAACATTTATAAAGGACCAATGAAGCAAAATAATCCTTTCAACCAAGATCTATTTACGTCAAAACAAAATATATTGAGCCTCCAAGTATTACTATGAAGAATTACACACTAAAAGGAATTTGTAAGAGCCGAGAAATGAAGTACCTAGTTGACAGTAATAACTGGGTTGTTGACATAAGTAGTATTTATTGCTGAGTGCGCGAAAAGACATTCTCGTGAAATACTGCTGAGAAAGAAGTAGGTACCTATGATATTGCAAAGAAAGGCAATACTATATTATTCTGTTTTTGTCAAAATGCTAGAAACAGGTCTCAGAACAGTTGGAAAGTGTAATCCTGTAAAAATACCAAATGGTATATTCAATCCCCACAAAAAGCCAAAACCATTCCAATATCTTTGGCCAAAACTTTAGAAAACTTGGTGTCTAGCTAACAAAGTACAAACGAAATGCTTTACTCTCATATTATTATACCGACATTTGGATGTTGTTTGTCGTGAGTGATATGGACACAAACAGACAAGAGCGAAAACATCTAATCCAGGGAAAGATATAAAAATTCATAATTAAGATATCTTCCCGGCTGAGAATAGAACGCGTCCTGAGCTTGTACTGTACCAAGGTAATACACCACGGTCGACATTTCATAAAATTTTATGCTAGTTAGTACCCATCCATTACCCGACCACGACAGACTTTGCTGATCTAACTAAATAGCTTACGTTCCACATACCACAGGGTTTTACTTTCTGCTACCTTGTAGCTTCGAGATTAAGAATAGAGCTACAGTATCCCTTGCCTGATCGTAAGAGGCAACTAACAGGGGGTTTCCGGGGTTGCGGATAATGAGTGTGGGTACCCGATCCGTCAAGCCAGCTAGCCAGCCTTTGGAAGAACGGTGTATGCATGGCCAGCCGCCGCAAGCATCGGTAGGTGCAGGAGAGCACATCTGCTCTCCCGAAGATGGGCCCAATGTGGGCGCCGCGCGTGGAGTACACAGGTGCGTTCCACTGGAGATCCGGCAGTCCTCCCCAAGCGCAGAGGCCACCGAGGGGGCTTTAGTGTGATCAAATCCCAAATAACCTGGTATCCTCTCCCAAGGTGCCGGGTACCTTTTGTAGCCTAGAGACACATAAAAGGTGAATTCTTATCTTAATCATTTAATTATTGAACTTATAGGATTTATTTCTGGGAGGTTTTTTTTCCGCCAGCTTTTTTTCCTCTCAGCGTACAAAAACCCATCATGGTGGGTGCCCAAAGCTGATGACGGTGAACCACGTAGGGTTCAAATAAAATAAATTTGTACAAAAAGCACAAAATTGGGTTTAATTTAATTTAATTAACTAAAATGATATATAATGTAGAATTATTTAAGTCTACCCTTTTTAAGTGCGTGCGTGCGTATTTCAGTGTTTATTGTAAATAAATAATTAGTTTTTTAATTTAAATTTAAAAATATAACTTTTATTATATAACTTTTAAAATAAAATTTGTACACCCTAAAGGGTAAATATGGCGATCTTGATATTTTTGTAAAACCTTTTTTGTTACCCATATTTGTGCAAATAAAATATTTTCTTTTCTTTTCTTTTTCAATGGAAATACTACCTACTCGTATATATACGTTGCTGTAAATCGAACCAATACGCAATTCCCAGAATTGCAGATGACACTTCGTGTGACCTTAATAGATGCGTAGTTTAAGCCCTCGTATAACATGACTCGGAGGGACAGTGGATCCACGATAATAGGACAATCAGAGTAATAGTTAATTGATTAATTTCAGACTCGTGTTTAAGTCTTTTTTCAGCCCTTCTTAATGACCTATTTCGTAACACTGGTTTGTTCTCGGAATTGAGGGTTATTAAACTTATTAAGGTAATCATCTACCATGCTGGCCAAGTGTAGTTTGGTCTAAAAGTAAACAGAAATTTCTTCAAGGAAGTACTCCAACACATTCAGAGTGATGGAAAGCATCATAGTGAAAAATCTTCTAGGAGGTGCACGCCGGGGTTTAAAACGGCAACCTCTGCATCGGATATGGGTCTTCACCACTCGGATGTTCTCAATAGCTATGTCATAAGCAAAAATTACTACATAGGTAGTTCAAGCTCAAGTCATGATGAGTTAGATAGTAAATAATTCAATGTGACTTCTAATGCAGAATTATTTTTATTATTAAGTAAATACTCCTAAATCTTTACTCAAATTAATTTTATGTACTATATACATGGGGAGGTCTTATACTGGTATAGCCTGTCCATGCTAATATTAAATTTGATAGCGTGTTTGTTTGTTTTTTGTACTTCTTCACGTCATAGCCTTGTTGCCAGCCAGCAAGATTGACCAGACGATACAAATATGGAGAGGGTTTGATGGTTGGAGAGTTACCTAAGCTTCTTTTCACCCGAGAAAAAAATCTTATTCCTAACCTCAAACTTAAGGTCTAGTTACTTAATAGTCCCTTCAAAGCATTGCCAGAAAACATTTGGAGCACTATCCAATATTACTTTTTGATAATTTATAGTGGATATTGAACTCATACATATCTCTCAGTTTAATTTCCTAATGGTCGTCATAAGATAACAATATCCTCTTAACTTAACCAAGGCCAGTCCCAAACAAGGATAATAACATATTTTTTCAAAATGGAGGCCACGCTTCCCGCTTTCTTGCCACAATAAGGAAAACCTTGCTGACCAACGTTGAGAGACTATCTGATACACTTGTTAAGAGAGTATTATGAGATAACAGAAACGTGATAACGTAATGTTGTTAGTTGCCGGAAATAACCTTTGGAAGCGTAAACATATGATCAAAATTCAGCAGGATGGCCTAATCAAAAGTTTTGGTTGTTTGGTTTTGAAATCAAAACGGGCAATATCCGTGCAATTTTATCGTGGTAGCAGATTACGCGACATTTTTTGGAATAAAATTTTCAGGAAAAAAATTTGAAGGCCCGTGTCAAGTTCACCACGCTGGTGTGATCCGTGTGATGTACAAGAGTTTCTGGATTCGATTCTCAGCCGGGAAGATTAAAAAAGATGCCCCTGATTGAAGTATAGAAGTTTCCTATAAGATAGTGGATCTTATTAGCTTTTTTTAAATTGTATCTAACTCTATAAACTGACAAAGACAATGTGAGGTAGGGGAACTAAGGGTTCATTACAATATAGATTGATGGTTTGAATGTAGCCAATATGGGCAGAATGGGCAGATGTGCTCCCGAGGGACCATTTTGTCACACCCCTCCAGACGTGTTTCTAATCAACTTGTGAAATTTTAACATGTGTTTAAACATGTGTCAAAAACGGTGTAACACCAAACTGCCAAATTTTCTTAGATGAAAATGAAATGAAATATTATTTATTCACTGTAAGGTTCATTTACAAGTTCTTAGTGAACATTTTTTTTGTTCTGTCTGCTCAAGTGAAGTCAATTATTGAACTAAGAATTTTTACATAGATACCCCAAAGATCAGTAGTGTTCTTAATTTCTAAAGTCTTAAATATCTTTACAATGTGTTTAGCGTCTACGGAACTGAATGTAAGCTTACATTTGCATTCACTTACATTTTTCTTAAGCAAAAAGTGAATGCATAGTTATGCATATTATAATAATACCTATCTTTAATTTTTTATATTATAAAATCATTATTTTTAATAATTTACTGCCGCATTTTGATCATTGGGACTCCAGAGGAGGGTAGGGTCTCTCCAGGGAGTACTGGATCTTACTTCACCACGTTGCTCCAATGCGGGTTGGTAGAACTTCGGGTTAGTGGCTGACCCGCTGTAAGATGTTTTCAAACCACCAAATAAAGCCTCCGACAAGGTTTAACGACGGTTATCTATCGACAACAACCAGGACCGACGGTTTAACCGGAAACGCGCATGAAATGTGTGTAACTAGTGGTTACCCACCTCACACTCGACCACGCCCGTTTGGCTTAGCTGTGTAGATTGCTTGCACTCTACGTCAGCTGACGGGCTAGGCGCGTTTTAACAATTATCAATAATAATTTATTTCTAGAGAGATTGCCAGTGTAACAAGCTGACATAAACCATATAAATCAAAAGGTACAAAACGAAGACAGGAAGACAAGATAACATGACAGAATTGCTGGTGGGCATAATACGACAGGTTTTGTGTCCGCTTTAGCGAAGGTTAGTACTCACTTTAGCGGTATAATGGTATTCAGATACACTGTCATTTACTAAAGATAACGCTACACAGATTATAGATATAGATACACAGAGAAAAGTTCGATAGCATGATTTAAAATACCCATGGTGACATTTCTTGATGGATTGCGAAAGGTAGCGACTTGTAGCGACATAGGAGATGAAACAAAACGTGTGTGAGTGAGGAGTGAAATAGGTCTTAGTGCTTTAGAGGACAATTCAAGCTATTGATCCCGGTTACTCAATCTTGTGGAAGCTCTACTGGTTGGTTGGAAATATCTTGCAGCGGTTCAGCGATCGCTGGAGACCAAAAGGAATTGCCAGCTGCAAGGTGGAGTAAGCTCTGGGCCTGCTCTTATGGGCCTGCCCAGCAGTGGGACACAAAAATGGTTGTAGCGCACTTCTATTTCTACGTGGAGTGTCTTTTGTAGTGTCTAGTGGTAGTTTAATTTCTTCAGACAGTCTCTGTGGAAGTATAGGACAAAGTGAAATGTATATTCTGGCAACTTATTTTATCTTCCCATCAGTGTGGCCAGACCACAAGCCGACCCATGTCAAAATGACAGTCGATCGAGGAGCGATTTGTATTCGCGTGATGTTCTTGATAAATGAGGCTTTTGACGCCTTCAGATGGAACTGGAGTGGCATGGGGGATATAAATTTATATTAACAACTTCTAAAAAAAAAGTGCTAGAGAAGTGGAGCTCGTAGGGACAAATATTAATATTTAATTTAAATTGAGTAGCAAATGAGCTTGTAGGCCACCGGGTTTGAAGTTGTTCTGCAGCCAATAAACATTCGCGCTCTATAGTAAGTTTTGCACCTTGCCACCAAAACGAAATAGAGTTGGCTCAGAATAGAACAAGATGCGGTGGTGGGTGTAATGATCGAACCATAAAAGTTCTTTCTACAAAGAGAATAATATAAGGTTCATTCTGGGGAACTGGGAGTCTTCCCCAAGCGCTACAGATCCCACATCCCACATAACTTGGCCACTATCCCAGCTGCTGGGTTAGATTCCCACATCCTCCACTTTTTTAATTTGGCCCATTTAATTTCGCCTGCGGGTGGAGGAGAGGCATCTGCTCCCTCGAAGATGGGCCCGTTCTGGGGCGCTGCGCGTGGTAGACACCGGTGCATTACAATGGAGATCTCGGAGTCGTCCCCAAGCGCAGAGACAGGCCACCGAGGGGGTTTTAGTGCGGTACAAATCCCACATAACCCGATATCCTCTCCCAAGGTGATGGGTACCTTTTGAAAGTTTCTCCCCCGATAAAAAAAAAGGTATTTGGTTTCAACAAGTTCCTTGATAGAAAAGTTGGGATCTTAATTTCATATATTTTGTAATTTGATCCTAAATATGTAAAATAATGGAAAAAGTGAATCTGTAAAACATAGGTATTAAAATCTTGTGATGACGAACGATTATAAAGCAAGCACACATTTCATCTTGGGGAATAATGCCAAATAGATATACAATTAATATTATTACGAGTTCTCATTAGAATGATTGGCATATAATTAGGAAGGTAGGTACTAACTCTCAAATAGTAATTAATTACAATCAGTTTTGAATACGAAATTCGCTAGATATGTCAAGCTATTTACAATATTCTCAACTTAGAGAATTTCATTATGGTAAACAAATTTACCTCATTACGATGTGAATTTGTCACTTGCGTCATTGTCATTTAACATCAGAATTCACATATGTATATTTTTAAAAAGGTGATCTAAAGGTGTTTCAGAATCATTCCAAGGAATTTCGTATGTAATTCGCCTATATAAATAGTAACATCTAAGAACTCGTGTGACGAGCGGCAGTGCCGGGTTCGGCTTTCGAAAAAGCAGACATTGAAATGATGACTCCGATTTTTTGTTCTCGGTATGGCTGTTGGTGTGTGTTCTATGTGTGTCCATGGTATCCGCAACTCAGTGTATACCTACCCTACTGAGGGGCATACCCCCTCAGTAGGGTAGTGTGAAACGTTCTTACTATCTGCTTTAGCTTTCTAGGTACTGTAACGAATATGTGATACAAATTTTTTTTAACAAAGTTTGGGAAGATTTATATGATATTGATGGGATTGGCCGTTGCTGCTGTGATACTGAAACCTCATTGATGGCCAAAGAGGGCACATTCTAATAAAAATGAGGGCGCTATCTGATAATATAGCAGCCAATCACAGGACGTAGTTTCCTAAATTTTTTATTTGAAAGACGCCTTTATTCTTACTTACGATTTCATAAAATCCATTTGCAGCTTACCTGTGAAAAAGAATAGACGAAATTAATACAGGATTTGGAAGAATCGTTACAATTACATAATAATATATCCAAACCATACATGTCATAATATTTAAGGCATCCCAATCGATGTAATTACATATGTTCATGAATTACTGATTATGAAAACCATAATAATATCTAATACATAATTTGCCATAAAATTTAGTATGCAGGGCGTTGAGGGGATGAAAAATCGATCTAGCTATTTCATTATAATATTCTGATGGCATTAATAATACAATGTTATGTTACGCACAATCACGCGATTTCAAATGAACGAATCACACCCAAGTACGCACACAAGCACGAATATCGTAGCACGATCGCGTGTTTCTGTAGAGATTTTGGAATTTTGAGCGTTTGCTCAAAATTCCTTGACGCGTCTGCCCCGCCCACATTTCCATTCTACTCTTTTAATATGTGCTGTGGTTTTATCGTAGGTTTCAAATGGACAATGGCCAACCAATTTTGATTAGTCTGCATAACAGAATCATTTTTTTGCATATAATATTTATAATAAAATATAATTTTGCATACCTGTAAGTACTTACTATATCTGGGTTAAACTTGACCTGTTAGTCAAAATACAAAAGTATATACAGAGCCGTAACTACTCTTCAAAGTTTGACTCGTAGATAGTTTACGATCACAGCCAAAGATTTTACTACTCGTATCTTCAACTAACTTCTGAGTTAATCAAATCGTGACTGAGGCCCCTCGATCGGGGCCCCTAATTGAACAATAGATTCATATCGCATTCAGAGGCAGCGGCATTCCATGGAGTGCCGGAAGCCGGATGGCATTAAAATACAATATGGGGTTTACATGATGGTAAGTGGTTTTACGAAAAGAGTCATAAACTATACATTTTGTATGACTTTTATTAATTTTAATAATTATAACTATTTTTCGAATTGTTTTTTTTTGATTTGGCATGTATTTAATTAGATATAAATAATTATGTTTTTTACGCTAACGCCACCAACCCGCATTGGAGCAGCGTGGTGGAGTAAGCTTCAGGCCTCCCCAATAATGGGGAGAGACCCGTGCCCAGCAGTGGGACGCAAAAAGGGTTGCAGCCTACGCTAACGCATTAGGTTTTTAACCTGTAATGTTAGCTGGAAATATGATTATGTTTTCGGATTTACTCGAGTGCATCAGATTAAGATAGATAGATGAGGTGTACCCCTTGCATCCTGTTAAGTACTGCCACGATTTAAAAAAACCTTCTATACAGGTACAGTGTTTTTTTTATCTTACTTCCGGATGTCAAAACGGTCAGATTAGAATACCCCGTTACCGTTGAACCATGAATTTTAAATAATAAAAATTCGAACTCTTCCGAGTTTGCCAAAATGCCGTTTTATTTCGCTGTTTTGTATACATTCATACTAAAATCATCAGATTACTGAAATATGACTTACCATGAAATGCATGGTGAATACTGAAATATGACTTAACTTGCATTTAATTAAACGCAAAACGTCATAAAATATAATCTTTTAATCATTCCTACCACCCAACCTATAAAATGCACAAGGTCCTGATGATGCTTGAGAAAATCTACAATGAGCCTCGTGGGCTCCCCGTTTGACAGCGTTTATATTATTATAATATTATTAATACTCTCCAACCAATTGATGTCAGCAATTGTCGTATTTTTCAGTTAATATTTAAATTGATTATCACTGAAAGTATTTTTATACAGAAAAACATTTCTAACAATAAAAATTTGCTGGATCGATTTATCACCCCCGAACCCAGGGTACTAAATTTCATCAAAATCTTTGGAGCCGTTTCCGAGATTCAAAAAATATATTTAGATATACACAAGAATTGCTCGTTTAAAGGTACCTATTAAATATAGCACAAGATTCTGTTTTCGTTTCGTTTGAGCGTTTATGTGTCTCATGGGACAGACGAGACGAGCGAGAAAATTCCAGTTTCCAGAAAAGTTTCCAGAAAAAAGAAAAAAAAGAAAAAATATTTATTTGCGCAAATGTGGGTATTACAGAATTTTTTACAGATTATTGTTATTATAAAGTATTACTTATTATTACTCACAATCTTTGAAAATTTTTGCATTATCAATTTCTTTAGCTCCATGTAAACCAACGCTAAACTGAAAGGTAACTATACAATGGGTAAGGCGATATTAAATTTGATCCGGCGGCCATATTGGAATGGGATGCACCGGCGTGACTGAAATATTATTGACGATTTGTCCCTTTAATGGCACTTTCTACCCTTAAGAGACAGGGTGCTGTAAATGTAGTACCTTGACAAATTTTGTAGGGTCCTCCATTTTCCTATATCTAATACCTTTAAACGAGCAATTCTTGTATATAACTTTAAGATATAATTTGAATCTCGGAAACGGCTCTAATGATTTTCATGAAATTGAGTCGCCAGGGGGTTTAGGGGGTGATAGATCGTACAATTTAGGAATTATATTTAGAAATTGTCGTTTTATCTGTATTTTCAGCGATATCTTATACTTTTAAACGAGCAATTCTTGTACATACCTACAGGTACAGTAGGTTTTATTTTTAGGAATTGTTGTTTTATCTATATTTTCAGCTTTATTCAACTTAAATATATGATGAAAAATATATAAATGAAAAATATGACTCTTTCTGACTGATAATACTGAAATGTATCGTAGAATATCGTCAAACTACATTTGTCGTTCAAACAAATGACAATGCCGATTTGATAGAGCTCTATAAGAATTTTGTCGATCGAATTTAAGCTTCCTTGTCCTTTTGGTTAAGTAGGATGATTTCAAAGCTAGAGACCCAGATTCAAACCTCAATGGAGTAATTATTATTTTATTTTATGTGTCATTTTTTTTATTTGGAGCTCTTTCAGATGGACATTGGCTTTGTATGTAACACTAAGCTGATGAGTGTTTTGTTTGAAATTAAACCAAGAAAATCAATTGTTTTCGTTTAACGCTGGGTCGTCCGGGTACTCTTTTAGAAGTGAGAATGAAATTGTACATGAATAATACAATATTTGACAATCTAATTAGTCGTGATATACGTATTCAATAAATTATTTAGCAGTTTAATGAATTGATTGCTTATTTAAAAAACTTACTCTGCGTTTATAAAACTTCATGCGAAAATTCATGTTTCTGGAAAATATCTTTGTACATCTCCGAGAAATATAAGCATGTTTAAAACATAGGAATATATCAAGTTAACAGACAAAAACTAAGCTGAATAATGCTGTTGTTATTGGCTGCAACCCTTTTGCGTCCCACTGCTGGGCACGGGTCTCTCCCCCCTATTGGGGAGGCCTGGAGCTTACTCCACCACGCTGCTCCAATGCGGGTTGGTGGAGATGCGGGTTAGTGGCCAACCCGCTGTCGGATGTTTTCAAACCGCCCATAAGGCCTCCGACAAGGTTTAACGACTGTTATCTATCGAAAACAACCGGGACCGACGGCTTAACGTGCCCTCCGAAGCACGGAAACGCGCATGAAATTTTTTGCCACTAGCGGTCACCCATCTCACAACCGACCGCGCCCGTTTGGCTTAGCTGCGTAGACCGTTTGCGTTTTACGCTAGCCGCCGAGCCATGCGCGCTGTTGTTATTACATCCCCAAAAAGCACTTTTTGTTAGATACGCCTTCGATCAAGTTAGTAATCTAAGGATGCCTTTCTTGTGTAAGCCATACATGTATATTTTTAATTTATATGGTATCTGTATTGATATATTAGTAGTAGAACTTTAATAGTACGACCCGGCAAGTACTACTTTTGCCGTGAAGCTGTTTTTTTTTTGTTTTTCGGTGGATACCTATCCAGTTGCCGACCAGACTCACACGAGGCGACCATTAGGCCGAATTCGCAGTTGCATCGCTATACTTATTGCATAGGATCACATGCAAGACTATCTCTGCTGCTCCATTTAAATAAATAAAAAAATATATTTAAAAAAACCCAAACCGAATACCGAACAACTACATTGGAAACAAAGGAACCTTATTATAAAGACAATTTTGGTGAAACTGCCACGGCGGCGCCGTCCTCGCCCGTAATCTCGCTAAAATTATCTCAATCTAAGGTAAATCCAATCCTGTGTTAAGATAGCGACATTATGGTGCTAGCAAATCTACACTATTCTTCCCGGAAGAGAGAGGGATTCAGGCCATATTGCACCACACTGACCAAGTGCGGGTTGGTAGAAATCTGAACTCTTGCAGCGAAAACAAAGACAACTTATTATAAAGGCAATTTTGGCAAAACTGCCGCGGCCCGGTCCCCGCCCGTAATCTCGCTAACATTATCTCAGTCTAAGGTAAATCTGATTCTGCGTTAAGGTAGCAACACATTATGCTGCTAGGAAATAATATATATTTAAATTTATAAAGGCGAAGACAGACTTTTAATATCATCTTACTTATTTGTATAGATTTTCTGTTCCAATTGAAATCATATTAAGTTTTTAACAAAAAAATTGAACCGACTTCAAACGGTAAAAAATAAAATTGTTCAGTACCTACTTCTTCTTGCTTATGGTAATTACTCTTAAAACTATTTTTGGAGTCGGGCCCTTACTAAAATGTCTTACCATTCGTTCTAAATGGGCACCGACGCGACAGTACAGACAGTGGGACAGTACCTACATCTTCTTGCTTATGGTAATGACTGTTAAAACTATATTGGAGTCGGTGCCCATTCAGAACGAAAGGTACACTATATTTACTATAACAGGACATTTAACTAAGGGCCCGACTCCAAAAATAGTTTTAAGAGTAATTACCATAAGCAAGAAGAAGTAGGTACTGAACAATTTTATTTTTTACCGTTTGAAGTCGGTTCAATTTTTTTGTTAAAAACTTAATTTATTTCACTCTTTTTAGTAACTTTAATAATTCTGTACACATATATATATATAATAGGAAAAATATTCACTTAACTTCTAAATTTTAAAGAGATTTACCTTTTATAATCTTGTTATCTAATAGCCATCTTATAGCCTGAAACTATTATCAGTCCACATATAAATTAATGAAAGAATTTGCTCTCAGCTCCTAACCGTTGAGGAGTTGTACCTTCAATCATCAGTTAAGCAACAGCAGGAGATAATTACCAGACATAAATATTTGTATTATGTTAAAAATATGACTAAAAGAATGTGTGTGCCTATTAAGTTTCAGTGTTTCCCTCGATTTCCCTAATATCACATCATCAGATTTTGACATGGTGACAGTTGGACCACCTCAGGAATGTAAGATTAAGAACAAAAAACCATTTATTGAAAGAATTTGCTCTCAACTCCTAACCGTCGTAGTACCTTCCATCATCAGTTCAGCAACATGATATGACGATAATTATACACAAATGTCTGTTTTACTTTGTAAAAATATGAAAATCATTTGTTGTGCTATAAAATTTGAATGTTCCCTTCGATTTCTCTGGAATCCCCTCACCAGAATTTGACTTGGTGACAGTTGGACCACCTCGGGAATGTAAGATTTCGAATAAAAAACTATTTATAGAAAGAATTTGCTCTCAACTCCTCACTGTCGCAGTACCTTCCATCATCAGCTCAGCAACATGAGATGATGATTTCTATGCGTAAATATCTCTTATGCTTCAGAAACTATAAGAAAATCAATGTGTGTGCCTATAAAATTTGAGAGTTCCCCTCGATTTCCCTGGGATCCCATCATCAGATCCTGATTTGGTGACAATGGGACCACCTCGGGAGTATAACCATACGAACAAAAAAATAATTTTGAAAATCGGTCCACAAACGGCGGAGTAATCGGTGAACATATATAAAAAAAAAAAAAAAATACATACAGCCGAATACAGTACCTCCTCCTTTTGGAAGTCGGTAAAAATAGGTTTATGTATATAAATAAATATTTGTACTGCAGTTTTCAATATTACCTACATGGGGAAGAAATATGAGAAATAAGAAGAGGAGGATACAATAAGAAATAGGATATTATTTTTTTTATTAATGAAATCATAACCGAATTCCACTCGGGCGTGGGCGGAATGCTAATAAGACATAAAGCAAAACAAGTGTACTACATATTATTATTATGTGATTTAATTTCGTACCTGATTTTGGCTGTTTCTTACTTCCCTCTTCATATCGTCTCCTACTTTAACACGCTTTTATTAACTTGACCTGTATGTATGTATGTATGTATGTATGTAACGGAATCTTCCATCCATCATCCAGCATCCAAACGATGCTTTTAATGTATTTCACGAGTTATTCCAACTATTATATAATCTTTGTTTCCCTATTTTAAAAGTTAAAATACTTACGAAAAAACGACCAAAGTGGATTTCAAAAGGTATAAAAAGGTGTTCCAAAATTAAAAGGGGTTTACTTTGGAGGTACAGGATCTCTCGCAGCATGGAGGCAAAAAATAAATTTAAAAATTATTCAAAAACATTTAAAAGAATAATAAAACTAACACAAAAATCTCAAAATGACTATTTTATTAAGAACTCTAATAATAAATCGAAAGCTGTCTGGAAAGTAATTAACAATAACACTATAAATATACCTAAACAAGATATTAATGAAATCAAAGTGGGGAACCACATTGAAACAGACCCACAAATTATCGCCAAAGAGTTTAATGACTTCTTCTTAAATCAAATTGAAGATAACTGTAATATAAAGATTAATAGTGATATACATAAAATTAGTTTTAACAGTCAACACTCATTTTTCT
The DNA here is from genome assembly GCA_911387765.1 of Pyrgus malvae. NCBI lineage: Eukaryota > Metazoa > Arthropoda > Insecta > Lepidoptera > Hesperiidae > Pyrgus > Pyrgus malvae. Next base: position 24,043,656 of record OU426961.1, on the reverse strand, counting down.
TAAAACCAACCTCACCCGACGAAGTTATAAAAATAATAAATAATCTAAATAATACAAATAGTACGGGGTATGACGGTATATGTACGAATATCGTTAAACGGGTATCAAATATAATTGCACCAATACTAGCTTATAATATAAATTTAAGTATTGAAACTGGCATATTTCCAGAGAAACTTAAAGTCACAATTATCAAACCAATATTTAAGAAACAGGACAGACAGAACATGGGATGTTACAGACCTATAGCATTAATACCTATTTTTTCTAAAATATTTGAAAAAGTACTCCATGACAGATTATATTTTTACTTCGAAAAGTTTTCTATCTTTGCTGATGAGCAGGTAGGGTTTAGGAAAAACAAATCAATAAACGTAGCAATTTATAATTTTTTACAAAAAGTAATGACAGGTTTAAATGATAAGAAACAGGTAATCGGGCTCTATATGGACATGACAAGGGCATTCGAGTATGTAGATCATAAATTGCTGATTAATAAGTTAGAGAAATATGGAGTCAGAGGCAATGCGTTGAACTTAATCAACTCTTACCTAACTGACAGAGAACACATAACAGAAATAACAAAAATTAATGAAATCACAAAAACTGAAGAGAAACATCATTCTCTCTCTAGGAAAGTACTGTATGGAGTGCCTCAAGGAAGTATTTTAGGCCCTTTACTTTTTTTAATTTATATTAACGATTTTCCTCAAGCAGTAAAAGAACCGATGATACTATTTGCTGATGATAGTACAGTAATATTTACAAATGAAAACACAGGTTCCTTTGAAAGTAATATAAATGATTGTCTTGAATCACTGATAGAGTGGCTAAATGGTAATAATCTTAAAATTAATCTTGATAAAACAAACATAATGACATTTAAAAATAGAGTATCATACGGACAACCAGTAAATATTAACTATAAAGGAAAGTTGATATCTGAAATAGAAACAACAAAATTTTTAGGACTATACATAGATAGCAGATTAACGTGGCAGTCACACAAAGAACACGTTTGTAAACAATTAAATAAGTTTTCTTTTGCTTTATATAAATTGGCCAAAGTTGTAAGCAAAACGGCGGTTCTAATTGCCTACCATGCGTACGTAGGTGCAACATTAAGATACGGTATAATATTCTGGGGAAACGCGACTGGAATTCAAACTGTGTTTAAGGCTCAAAAAAAATGCATTCGAGCAATATGTCAATTACAACAAACGGATACTTGTAGGCCACATTTTCAAAATTTAAAAATAATGACGCTCCCTTCCTTATACATTTACGAGATCTCTTTAATGGTCAAAACAGAAATCACAAAATATGAAACCCTTAAATCAAAAAGACATAACAGTCAATTATGTTCAATCGCTTCTAAAACAAAACAATATCATAACAGTGTCTTTTGCATGGGACCAAAAATATATAACGGTCTACCGGAATTCCTCAAAATTAAAACAGGCAACGAATTTAAAAAAGGACTTAAAACGTATTTACTGAAAAAGGCGTATTACTCAGTCACTGATTTCATAAACGATAAAACGGCATAAAGGAATTCCACAAAAACCTGGGAGGTTTTTTTTCCGCCGGCTTTTTTTCCTCTCAGTGTACAAACACCCTGTGATATGGGTACCCAAAGCTGACGATCGGAACCGATCCGAAATATAAATAAATAAAATTTTTTATTTTTATTTATAAAAGGCGCAATATGGGACAAATAAAAATAATATTAAAATAGATGTAAATGTACATTTCGTAATTGTATTATAGTTTAGTTTTTTTCCTTTTATATTTTTATCATTGTATATTTGCATACCTCATGAAGGTAAATATGGCGAACTAAATATATATAAACAACTTTGTAAACACCCATATTTGTGCAAATAAATGTCTTTGTCTTTGTCTTTGTCTTTGTAAATCTTTTAACTTCATTTTCACTTACTTCTAGGAGTCTGATTAACTTGAAAATTTGTGGTGGTACGTATGTTGGTGTATACTTTTTGTTGTTGCATGTGCATGTGTCCTATGTGGGAGGGAGGGAGGTGCTATTGCATGAAAAAGGTATACACCATCATACGTTCTGATTGCGGATTGTTGCAAAGTAGTTTTTACCTAACTTTATCCGACTAAAAAATTAAAAATAAATAATGTAGTTTAAAAAACTAAAAAACACGCTTTTTTAGTTTTTTAAACTACATTATTTATTTATTTAACGCAAGAAAACCATAAAAACCTAAATAGCCGTGATGACAGATTTCAGTAAGTAATAAACAACATATTTAACAAAATTTATTGCATTTCAATCTTTAAATTAAGCGCATAAACTCTAATTTAATGAATTAATAATAATAAAATTAATCCAAACTGATATTATAAATTCGAAAGTAACTCAGTCTTTCTCTCTATCTGCTACGGTTTCCCGCTTAAACAACTGAACCGATTTTAATGAAATCTGGAACACAGATAGAGTGGACCTTGGGAAAAGACATAGGATGTTTTTTTCCTATGGGAACCTTTAAAACGGATCCACGTGGGCGAAGCCGCTGGCGGAAGACTAGTGATTAATAAGTGTACAATACTTGTAACAAACAAATCATTTATTTCGGTGAAGTAACTAGGCACTATTACAATATTTTACTGACGGTACCAAGGAAAAGTTTTACTGATCTTTAAAATTATTGATTTGATTCTGCTATTCTTCCCAAAAACGGAAATTAAGGGAACGCCTTTATTAACAAAAATAGTTATTAATTTCTAGAAATAACAGAAAGGCGACAGACCCATTCATAACACGCTGTCAGAAAGTAGGTTACCGTGTCAGCCTCGCAAAAATACCGTAAGAACAGATTAAAGCGGTCTCCGAGGGGCGCAGATAAAAATATCACATATAATAACAGGCAAGTGAATATGTTCGTTTATTGACAATATTTGAGGCTATTGTGTTTGTATGAGATGTGAAAGGGAGTGGGAGAAGAAGACCCCAATACAGAGAGATGTATAGGTAGTAGAATATTCATGGTTAGATCGAGGAATTACCACCACTTTAACTACAACTGTCGTTAAACAATTGGATGCAACCCTGTTTGCGTCCCACTGCTGGGCACGGGTCTCTCCCCCTTATTGGGAAGGCCTGGAGCTTACTCCACCACGCTCCTCCAATGCGGGTTGTTAGAGATGCGGGTTAGTGGTCAACACGCTGTCGGAAGTTTTCAAACCGCCCATAAGGCTTCCGACAAGGTATGACGACTGTTATCTATCGACAACAACCGGAACCGACGGCTTAACGTGCGCACGGAAACGCGCATGAAATTTTTGCCACTAGTAATTTTTACCACTATTGTAATGTGTATTGTATACTGTACTAATCGTACAAAGTAGAACGAGTAGTACACTATAAAATGAGTGTATATGGCTCTTTCATCTTTTCAGCCTTTTTTATGTCCTACTGCTGGCCATAGGTCTCCTCTTACAAGCGAGAGGGATTTAAGCCATAGTCCATCACTCTAGCCAAGTGCGGATTGGTGGACGTTATGCTTTCGACAAAATATGAATTTCTCTCAGCATGTACGGCGATGGAGAACATCGTAATCAATTAAATCTCACGATATTTTCCATTACCGTAGAGCAGAGATAAATGCGCACATTCTTTGTCAAAGGTGCGCGCTGAGGTTTTAAATCCAGGATCGGTCGAGTCGAAGACCATGGCTCCATTTTTTTTAAATAACGTTTCACACTCATAGTCCCACAGTAGGGTAGATTGTCCCTGTGTCGTGGATACCATGGACACATACAAAGACAGAAACACAAACACCCAGAAAGAGAATACAAATTTAAAGTCATCATTCAAATTTCTGTTGCACCGGGAATCGAACCCGGGACCCACCGATTGGCAGTCCGTCATGGCAATCACTCATTCAGATTTCTGTTGCGCCGGGAATCGAACCCGGGACCCACCGATTAGCAGTCCGTCGTGGTAACCACTACGCCACACGGGTCGTCTAATTATTATATGTATGGGTACATAATATATAACTACATCCATCCTTCCATCCATTAGCATTTCATAGTCCACTGGTAGACGTAGGCCTCCCCTAACGTCCGCCATTCCATCCGGTCCTGCGCCCATCCATCACCGAGCATGCTTGAGAATAACTCATAGTTTCTGGAAGGCATGACGTCTACCAATCCGTTACTGGCCAATGAAGTGGACTATGGCCTACATCATTCTCACTTCCAAGAGGAGATCTGTGTCCAGCAGTGGGACATAAAAAAGGTTGAAAAAAAAAAATCCGCCCGCTTTTTTCTCTTAGCCCATATAAGCCATAGTGCACCCAAAGCGGATGACGGTCAGCCGACGGCCGTACAACAATGACAAAAATCAAGTGTATCTTATTACCCAGGATATTAATAAACTATTTCATTTTATTTCAATCATTTACCGTGGAATAATCAGTGAAGAAGTTTTGAAACTAATCAAAAGTACATAATGATATTTTAATTTACGACGACCTGCGTGGCGCAATGGTTACCATTCGATTTCCGGCGAATCAGAAATTTGAATGATGAATTTAAGTTTCTGTTCTCGGTCTGGGTGTTTGTGTTCCTGTCTTTGTATGCGTCCATGGTACCCACGACACAGGGTATTAATTACCTTACTGTGGGGCTATGAGTGTGTAATGTTCATTGTTTATTTATTAATTTTTTTAATTTATTTTTCTAAGGCTATGGCTGTAGCAGTGATGTGTACTGAGAAGCGCGCTGGTGTGCGTAAGCTTTTGAAGCGTTAGCATACTTTTAAAAAATATCACTCACACAACTCTTTTACTTATGTTTAGTTGTCATGCTGACGTTACTTGACACTGAACGCTTTCTAGGTTACGCAGGCTAAAACAATATGCGTGTGCATGCCTCACAACATTCAGAGTCAAACAGACTTTGTGACATAGAACATCTTTAATGAGATTAGTGATTACCAAAATTTTTTTATTGAATGGAGTAGCAGACGAGCATATAGGCCACGTGGTGTTAAATGATCGCTGCAGCCCATGGACATCTACATACAACCTCAAGCAAGCATAAGTTGTCCGAAGTCGTATGAAGTTGCGCAGCTACTCCGGAGGCTGGTGGTCGCCTCATGTAAGTGTGACCGGCAAATGCACATTTCCACCGAAACACAACAGAATTGGTTCACGGCAGAAGTGGGTGCAGCGGTGGTACTTCCCCGGGCGAACCATAATAGTTCTACCACCTACAAAAACCAATTGAGTGTTACTGCTATTCAGAATAAAAAAAAAGAAAAGGAAGATTCGCACATCCAATTTCCACAGCCGGTACCTACTACAAATAAAGAACATAATAAAGTTCCAAATAAAGGCGGGTGAAACCGTAGTAGACAGCTTGTCTTAAATAAATAAATTCGACGCAGGAAGTGACAATCCCGGGGAACACGTCCAGAATACGAAAGTGGTCGGGATTAGTTCTGCTATGGTGCTGTAAGTGTTTCTGGGTTCCACTGAATTTTTGAGTGGTTTTATTGGAATGGGCAGTTTCTTTTGAGTACGCCTTGTAGTTTAGTTTTCGAAAACAAAGATGGAAATAACTATTGTATCGTTGACCTGCAATATTGAAAAAACATCATTTTATGAAGCCAGCCTCTACTGTATGAAATTAAAATAATTATAATTAATGTCACTTTATGATGGTTGGTAGGCATAGAGCATCAACATTGACAGGTATGACACCCGTCAATACCTTTGATGCTCTGTTGGTAGGTCTGTATTTTAAAATTTTACATCTTCTATTTTTCATTGCTCAAGGTCATCACTTACGACAATTAAAATTTTTCAATTTTTTCAATTTCAATTTCATTTATTTGCAATTACAATGATAGGTATAATATTATATTGTTACGACTTTGAGTACCTACGAGTAGGTATATCTCGTAAACAAAGCGTCGTAAGCAATACCTCCAAAACGCATAAACTGGTATTAGGTCTACTATCGAATCGTGAAGAAAGTTATCTAAAAGTCGGTGATAAGAAAACAACGATTCTCTTACGCGCGGGAATCGCGGCGAGTACGCACCTATGTTATAGCTTACTTTGTGTAGTGGACAATTGTTTACATCGCGCCTATTGTTTATGACTATCTTCTTGTATATATATAAGAGATTTCCACCCATATATTGACTCAACACGATATCTCTGGAACTATAAGACCTACCGACTTCAAATTTGGTAGGAATATTCCTTTCGCCGAGTAGAGGTCAGCTAAGAACGGATTTTACGAAATTCCACCCGGAAGGGGGGGTATTTCCACCCATATATTGACTCATCACGATATCTCTGGAACTATAAGACCTACCGACTTCAAATTTGGTAGGAATATTCCTTTCGCCGAGTAGAGGTCAGCTAAGAACGGATTTTACGAAATTCCACCCGGAAGGGGGGGTATTTCCACCCATATATTGACTCATCACGATATCTCTGGAACTATAAGACCTACCGACTTCAAATTTGGTAGGAATATTCCTTTCGCCGAGTAGAGGTCAGCTAAGAACGGATTTTACGAAATTCCACCCGGAAGGGGGGGTTGCGGGGGTGTTAAGTAATGTTTGTATATATGACATCGCAAAACTCAGAAACTATTCGACCGATTGTTATGAAAATTGGTATGTACATGTATTTTTTCACGGAGAAGGTTTATATGCTATCCATTATTATTATTATTTAATATTTAAACGCGATACGGAGTTCGCGGGATCAGCTAGTATAATATAAAAGCGTAGTAACATAAACGTAACATAAACAGAAGGTTCAATACGGGCCTATTGTATGAGGTAGTTCGGGCAAGTTCTAGAGACGCACGGGTAGCAGTATATAAGGCACGCACCGAGCCGATACCGAAAAAAAGATGATTAAAAAACAATATAATATATCAGTAAAAAAAATACATAATATATTTAACAAACGGAAAAACATCATCTCCCTGGCTTACAACCCCATCGACCGGTCTGTCGCTGCAGACCGCGGAAGACACCCCATGGCAGAGGGACACCGAAACATGGGACCCCTCGTGCAGCATCCCGCAGTACGAGACAAGGTACCTCGAGTCTACCGACGCAGTTTAGTTCTGGAAGTGAAAACGAAGCGATCTCTATTAAGCGACAAGGAAGAAATATTTTAACGACTACGGCGAAGATATTGGACTATATAGATTGTGCTTAGTGATTTGGATTCTTTTAACTGGATTTTAGTAAAAGCAGACAGTAAACGCCTTCTGCGTTACAAACGGCATTTAATTGCCCATAGCACGTAACAATATTAATTATTATACTAGGTTAAATACACACTGTCCCTGTAGTTTCGGGATCAGGAATAGAGCTACGGTATCCCCTGCCTGATCGTAAGAGGCGACTAAAAGGGGGCTTCCGAGGCTGCGGGCGGTGAGTGTGGAAGCTCGACCCGTCCAGCCAGCAGCCCCGAGAAGGACGGCGGTAAATGCGTGGCCGCATGCTGCCGTAAGCATCAGAAGGTGCCGGAGAGCACATCTACTCTCCCAAAGATGGGCCCGTTCCAGGGCGTCGCGTATGGAGGACACCGCTTCCTTGGGAGATCCCGGAGTCCTCCCCAAACGCAGAGGCAGGTCACCGAGGGGGTTTTAGTGAGGTTCAAATCCCACATAACCCGGTATCCTCTCCCAAGGTGTCGGGTACCTTTTGAAGGTTTCCCTCCCGATTGAAAAAAAAGGTTAAATACACACTGGGCTACTAACATTTTGATCTAAGCAATCGTGTTTTATAACTTTCAATCAACAATATTTGTATAAGATTTTTCAATATTAACACCTATCACCAAGGAATAAAATACATGTTAGTATATTATGACAACAAAATAACACTCCGACAATATTTTTATTACCTAACATTATTTTTTCGACGAGATTTATGAGCTCTCACTTTGAACAAATTTCCGCAATATTTCTGTATTTGTGTTTTCCCTTAAAATGACAGTATTCATTTCATTTCTTTTTGATGTTTTCTTTACATCTCCGTAGGTTACAACTACTTAGGTAGGTTATTTAAAATAAGCCCTTGTAGCTTAGGGACAATAGGGATGGCGGTAGTTTTTTTTAATCTACTCCCTCCAACGTATTCGGAGTTTTATGTTTACAGCGGAAATATTAGCAGTCTCTTATATACGAGTAAACTCAGTAATGGAAAAGATTGAGCCCATAAAAACTTTAAAGTTTTCTTCCACATCCAGTTCTGGTCTATTATTTCTAGCGGAGATAGCACTCCGTAGTAGTACCGTAGCGGGAATTCCCCCATTTCCAAGGAAATAGGCTTGTCATACGTAAACGTGACGTATTTTACGAAGTGGGAATAAATTTGTAAGGATTTCCTTTTGGGAGAGCTCCGCCGAGGCTGGGACGGCGTGGGTTAGGAATAATGGAGAAATGTCTTGGACGTGCATACAGATGTTTTTAAAATTTATTTCTTTTATTTTTTTACTATATAAACAATATATGCACGTGTATATCCAGCGCGCATGGCCGGCGGTTAGCGTAGAACGCAAACGATTAGTTGCATACAACTAAGCCAACGGGTGCGGTCGGGTGTGAGATGGGTGACCGCTAGTGGCAAAAAATTTCATGCACGTTTCCGTGCTTCGGAGGGCACGCTAAGCCGTCGGTCCCGGTTGTTGTTGAAAGATAACAATCGTTAAGCCTTGTCAGAGGCCTTATGGGCGGTTTGAAAACATCCGACAGCGGGTTGGCCAACAACCCACATTGGAACAGCGAGGTGGAGTAAGCTCCAGGCCTCCCCAATCCCCAGCAGTGGGACGCAAAAAGGGTTGCAGCCAACCCAACTACTTTAGAAGAAGGTGTTATTTGATCTTATACAACGTATCGTATGTACTAGACTTCCGCATTTTCTTCGATATAGGTTAATTACAGTGCACGAGTGTTGTGAAATAAAATTACAGTGCGAAAATATGTTTTTTCAGCTTGCTTCCAAAGTTCTCATTGGTCACGTTCTGGTAAAGAGGCCATCGCTTTGCTTGAATGTCTGACTGACTTGAATGACTGAATACTGACGACTTACTGATTTTACCTACAGTTTCAACGAAACTTGCAAAAACTTGATGCAAATATGGCTTGACGCTGGCAGTATGCACAGAGTTTGCGATGCCGAAATTGAAAAAAAAGAGGCGTCTGTCGTTTATTACTTTCTTATGGCGTCTCGGTATTCTGCCAATGTCAAAGTTGGGCGGTCATAAATGGTCATAACCTGCAGTCAATTCTAATAATTCTTATGTTCTGACAGATTACTAAAACATAGCTTGTACGATTGTCTGTGACTTCATTTCATAAAATAATAATATTTTAAGATCTGCAATTCTTTTAAAACCAGCGAGACGTTGTTATTTATTCATGAGTAGTGTTCGCCGCCGGGCAGAGGCCGTCCAATTGGATTTACACTTCTCGCGAAAATCCTTTGTTTTTCACAAAACAAAGTAAAAAAAGGCCAAGTTTTCTGAGTAGTGTATAGATATATAATTACTAGTGGTCCGGCCCAGCTTGCCCAGACGTTGTCCTGCCTTAAAAGTATTGAAATAGGATTTTTTTTTATTATATTAAAGAGATTTCATGTTACAAACATAAAACAAATAATGATATACGAACTGTCCTGTTACTCTGACTGTGTCAAAGATTATAACGACTCGGCACGAAATACAAACGTTTGACAGGTAGGAATATTTTTTAAGCGAAAACTACTTATAAATAAAATAGTATATTTCATTACAAGTGCGGAAAGGCTGTCATTGCAAGGAGTTCCGACAAATGTCTACCCGAGCCGAGGCGCAGCCGAAGGAACAGAAAAAGCACGAGTGTGTTATTACCCACTTCCCGCACGCTATACGTCCCTGCAATACGTCAATTTTTGAGCAACTGTATTAAAAAAATAATTAAAACATAAAAAACATTTTCCAGTGGACAAAATATTGAAACGAAATAATTCTGAAATCCCTTTGAACACACAAAAAAATTCATCATAATTCTTCCGGTCGTTTAGGAGGAGTTCAGTGACATACACACGCACACAAGAAATATACATATATATTTAGACATATATATATGATCTCAATATAATAATATACTGCCTTCCGTCCTCGGCTCCACCTCCGTGGCATACACGTTTTTTCCCATAGGAATGTGATGGGAAAAGTAGCCTATGGCACTCTCCAGTTCCCCAATCGTGGCGACATGAAAGAAGGACAAACAAACAAACAAATAAACAAACAAACAGTATTTCATACTCATAATATTAGTAAAGTTATTAGTATGGATATACTTATTGAGAGTAAAAAGTAATATTTTACATAACACAACATTTATTTGCGATTTTCGAAAATTTTCTCTATAGATGTGAAAAACTGCCGACTAGTTCATATTCAATATCTAGTTCAAACCAATTTTAATTGAAAGAGATAATTAATATCTACGATACGATATATAATTTTTAGATATTTTATTTTTCTGATTTTAAATTACTTAACAAAATAAGTTTTTAACAAAAAAATAGAACCGACTTCAAACGGTAAAAAATAAAATTGTTCAGTACCTACTTCTTCTTGCTTATGGTAATGACTCTTAAAACTATTTTTGGAGTCGGGCCCTTACTAAAATGCCGTACCTACCATTCGTTCTAAATGGGCACCGACAGTACAGACAGTGGGACAGTACCTATTTCTTCTTGCTTATGGTAATGACTCTTAAAACTATTTTTGGAGTCGGGCCCTTACTAAAATGCCGTACCTACCATTCGTTCTAAATGGGCACCGACAGTACAGACAGTGGGACAGTACCTATTTCTTCTTGCTTATGGTAATGACTCCTAAAACTATATTGGAGTCGGTGCCCATTCAGAACGAAAGGAACACTATATTCACTAAGACAGGACATTTGACTAAGGGCCCGACTCCAAAAATAATTTTAAGAGTCATTACCATAAGCAAGAAGAAGTAGGTACTGAACAATTTTATTTTTTACCGTTTGAAGTCGGTTCTATTTTTTTGTTAAAAACTTAATTTATTTCACTCTTTTTAGTAATTTTAATAATCCTGCACATATTATGTATAAGCATAATAGGATTTTTTTTCACTTAACTTCTAAACGTTAAAGAGATACCTTTTATAATCATGTATATCTAATAGCCATCTTATAGCCTGAAAGAATACTACTATCAGTCCACCTGAACGTATAAATTAATGAAAGAATTTGCTCTCAGTTCCTAACCGTTGAGGAGTTGTACCTTCAATCATCAGCTTAGCAATATGAGGTGATAATTACCGGACATAAATATTTGTATCATGTTAAAAAATATGACTAAAAGAATGTGTGTGCCTATTAAGTTTCAGTTTTTCCCTCGATTTCCCTAGTATCACATCATCAGATTTTGCCATGGTGACAGTTGGACCACCTCAGGAATGTAAGATTTCCAACAAAAAACCATTTATTGAAAGAATTTGCTCTCAACTCCTAACCGTCATAGTACCTTCCATCATCAGCTCAGCAACATGATATGATGATAATTATACACAAATACCTGTTTTGCTTTAGTAAAAATATGAAAATCATTTGAATGTTCCCTTCGATTTCTCTGGGATACCATCATCAGACTTTGACTTGGTGACAGTTGGAAGACCTCAGGAATGTAAGATATCCAACAAAAAACCATTTATTGAAAGAATTTGCTCTCAACTCCTAACCTTCGTATTACCTTCCATCATCAGCTCAGCAACATGATATGATGATAATTATACAAAAATGCTTGTTTTGCTTTAGTAAAAATATGAAAATCATTTGTTGTGCTATAAAATTTGAATGTTCCCTTCGATTTCTCTAGGATCCCCTCATCAGACTTTGACTTGGTGACAGTTGGACCACCTCGGGAATGTAAGATTTGGAAAAAAAAACTATTTGTTGAAAGAATTTGCTTTCAACTCCTCACTGTTGCAGTACCTTCCATCATCAGCTCAGCAACATGAGATGATGATTACTATGCACAAATATCTCTTATGCTTCAGAAAGTATGAGAAAATCAATGTGTGTGCCTATAAAATTTTAGAGTTCCCCTCGATTTCCCTGGGATCCCATCATCAGATCCTGATTTGGTGACAATGGGACCACCTCGGGAGTATAAGCATACGAATAAAAAAAGAATTTTTAAAATCGGTTTACAAACGGCGGAGTAATCGGTGAACATATATAAAAAAAAAATACATACAGCCGAATACAGTACCTCCTTCTTTTGGAAGTCGGTAAAAATTAAATTACTTTACAAAAACAAAACTATAACGACAACGTTTTTTGCCATTTAAAAGGAACTTTAAAAGTACAAATAAATAATATTTCACACTCATAGGCACACAGTAAGGTAGATATACCCTGTGGCGTGGGTGTCATGGATACACGCAAAGACAGAAACAAAAACACCCAGACCGAGAACAGAAATTTTCTTATCTTCGTATCTTACAAAACATCTCACTTTTGAGAACTTTCGTCAATTTAAAGAAACAAAAACACAAACCATTGTAAATATGCATTAAACCTTGATAGGTAGAACTTCTGATGGTTCGCCCGGGGAGGTACCACCGCTGCAAGCACTTCAGTCTGCCGCGAAATAATTTTATTGTGTTCCAGTTGAAAGGTGCAGTGCCGTACAGACTCACATGAGGCGACCATCAGCCTCCGGAGTAGCAGCGCAACTGCATACAAACTCAGACAAAACATACCTATACTTGCTTGAGGTTATGTGTAGATGTCCATGGGCCGCAGCGAACACTTGACACAAAGTGGCCTGCATCGAGCATACGTAAGTCGTGCCTTCCAATATAACATGATAATGCCATCAAATAACTTTTCAAAATATGTGCACGATAGAAATATGGGGCGAGTCATGGGATGAATTTGTGTTTATTGTACCGTAGGCAATAAAATATGGGATAGTCACGTACTGCTATGACGAGGCGATTTTCCTGAAAGTAGGGTAGCCGCGAAAATTCCCGTATTGAAACGGTGTACGCGTACTGTATAGGAAAACCGCCCAAGCGCGTGTCGGACTCTCACACACAAACGGTTCCGTACCATATATTTATAAATATAAAAATAAATCTCCTTTTCCCTTGGTCACGGCATCACGTGTGAACGGTTGATATGATTTCGCTTATTCTTTTTTTGTTGTGTTTGTAATTAACAGCAGAAGGTTCTTATAAAAGAAAAATTGCGCGTAAAATAAGAAAATTTAAGTTTACTTAACCACCATCCTTTTCGAATGCAATATTCATATTAAGTATATTTAAGATAGGTGAACGTCTGTCGTATTTGTGAACCGTTGATGTGTCTTGTCGTGTCCATGCTATGTGTGTCCATGCTAAAACCATGCTATGTTCTTTCTCAACGTCCACACTGTCTGTGTTCTAAATTTCATTAAAATTGGTTCAGTAGTTTAAGCGAGAAAGCGTTACAGACAAACAAACAAACTGAGTTACTTTCGAATTTTTAATATTAGTATGGATAGTATGGATTGTTTTCCTACTTGCCCCGTAGCCAATATTTCTTTGTATTTATATGCCGCTTAAAATAATTTTGGAGAAAAATGAATGTAGATGACATGAAAGATAGAAATGATATGGCGTGCTTTTTCTTTCTTTTATGACATTCCATTTCCGTATAATTTTCTTCAACTTCCAAAGGAAAAACATCTTGACTATGGGAATATTATAAATGTATTGTATTGGATTTCATTGAGATACGATTATCTGTGAGAACAGAGAATTCCACCTGCTTTTGTTTTTCTGTGAGCGTCACATCGATATTTCCGGGAAGCCAATATTTAGGTACCTTTTTCGATATCGCGGGTGGGGGGGAGAGGGACCTTCAAAAAGTACCCAGCACCTTGGGAGGGGATACCGGGTTATGTGGGATTTGACTGCACTAAAACTCCCACGGTGGCCTGCCTCTGCGCTTGGGAGGACTCCGGGATCTCCAGTGGAACGCACCGGTGTCTTCCACTCGCGGTGCCCCAGAATGGGCCCATCAATGGGAGAGCAGATGTGCTCTCCTGCACCTTCCGATGCTTACGGTGACATGCGGCCATGCACACACCGCCGTTCTACCCGGGGCTGCTGGCTGGACGGATCGAGCTCCCACTCTCACCTCCCACAACCCCGAAAGACCCCTTTTTGTCGCCTTTTACGATCAGGCAGAGGATACCGTAGCTCTATTCTTTATCCCGAAGCTACAGGGACTAATATTTAGGTACCTATTAATAAATTATGAATGTGTACATCATTTTTCTCATCGGACAACGAGCCGATAAAATTACTTTGTATAAATCCGGAGTAATTTCTTCGCCAGACTTGTGTCCGATGCATGTACCTACACGCATTCATTGTAGATGATAGGTACACTACGAATCCGGCGAAAAAAATGAATATGAAATTAATATAGCCGGCCTTATGGTAGCTCCGCATTATCGCCGTGAATTCACGGCACAATTCGTCCTCTGTACATTACACGCGTTAACACATTCGTGACTGAAACCTGCCGCGAAATGGACGTGGAAGCTGCTGCTGCAATTACTTTGTTTACTGTGGCAACATATAAATAATTGTACTTTCAAAATAAGAAAATCGAAAGAAGACTAGTTGGACCAACGGTTGGTCCACGGGGAACGCGCGGAAGATAATGACTTTTGCGGAGATTCCGTCTTTTTTTTGTGTAAAAAAAATGTGGTTTTCTAATATAAAATTTAAAAAGTCAGGTTTCCTTCATCGTAAAAATATTGTTATGAATAAGAACATAATATGACACCGTGTCAAAAATAAAAATAATTAAAATATGAAAATACGAATCTACCTAAGTTAAAATGTAAGGAGGTTGATTATAACCAATGACTGAATTACATCATAACCGAAAATAATGCGCAAAATGCAGGCGTGCCGTGAAATTAAGTGAATGTGGATGTGACGCGAGAACTCTTTGTTGCAGGACAAAATCCCGACTTTGGCGAGGAACAGCGCCTGAATGCGCGTGATGCCTGTAAAACCATCCACATTGTCGTTCACGTCGGTTCACGGAGCTTCACGACAATAATGCAGAGCCGCCATTACACCAATTTTGGGCGTGACGACTGTCATATTATTAATAAGGATGGCTTACGAAACTATTAAGTTATACTTTTTTACTCATTCAGATTCACTGAGGCGAAGCTACCAATTTATTGAGACACCAAAAAGCTAATTATTCTTGCGTACTATGGTATACAGGAAACAAAGAAGAAGAGAAAAAAATCAGAAATAAAAATCATCCACACATGATTTAACCGCAATCCTTTGACAATAACAGCAAAAATCGCCTGAACAATGCAGTGATAAGCTTGACATGTTGACCGCACTCATGCACTCGAATAAATGCAGCGTTTAAATATGAGCGGGTAATACGAAAAATAAACTTGGTAAAACTTTCAATTCTATTGTGTTCCGTACGATTGCCGGCTAGACTCCATTCAGCCGCCGGAGTAGCAGCGCAACTGCATACGATCTCAGGCAAGACTTTGGATTGCAGCTGCAGCGACCACTTAACATTCAGTACTCTCTTTGCGCTCATGTGTGACTGCATTGGAATTAAAAAAAAAAACTTTTATTATAAAGTGTTATTGAAAGATAATGTGTATATTTTTAAGGTCTAACGTAAAACTTTGATTATCCGTATTCTCGCGCATAGAATCGCTCGCGACTAGTCACGTCTTTACAGTGTGCGGTTGACAGATGACATAGACGCAAACCGCGGCGTATCGTGCGAGCGAATTGAATTAAACCCTTTATTTTGTCATCATTTTCTGCAGATATTTTTTATCGTTAGCACCAATATTAATCAAGAATGAAAAGATAATGACAATATTAACATTATAATATTGACTTAAAATTTTAAATTTTTTCTTTGTAATCTCCTTAATTGACGAACTAAAGCCGTTTTACTTTCGTGTCATGGTCTTACCATATACTTGTGACGAAATCGAACACCTCCGATTGATACCTAAAAATATAATGTATTCAATCTTGTTTTGTTGCAAATAATTCCTGCTACATCCATTATAGTTGGATACTTTACTGACAATGTTTCAATTATGACAATATTTCATTACCTGCTAATCTTAAGTTGTCAACAACCATCTTATCTTCGCGCTCATTTTCATCATTTTTCAAAAGACCGTTCCATTTTCAAAATGCGCGTCAGCACTTTATTAATTTGCTTAAGGATGACGTATTATACTGCCACAGACAGTTAAATTTTAATATTAAATATTTTCATTACAACAACTTATGTAAATCACAAAAAACATATAAAATATTGTTAAATCATTACATACTGAAGTAAATTTTTTCAAATATGCATTTGATATTAACAATAAAGCATAAATTAAGTAATATTTGCATACCTCATGAAGGTAAATATGGCGAACCAAATGTATAAAAACAATTTTGTAAACACACATATTTGTGCAAATACAAGTCTTTGTCTTTGTCCGATATTACTGACCAATTTCACCTTTAGTACTAACAATATTCCACAAACTAATCCGAAATAACAAACACTTAAAATATCTTGTAATCTCAGTCGAATATCCTTCGTACATAACATACGCGTACTGCAAAATTTGGTTACCTCGAAATCTAGCCGCAAGATCCAATAAATCCTGTCACTATCCTCTAATTTCATAATAAAAGGTCGTATAAGATCCGATTAAGGTTCAGATTTCCTTCGGGAATACCAGATCAACTGAGCGGGAATGTTCCTGGAATAAAGAAAATCTTCTCGGAACAAGGACGCACTGCCATTGTTTTACCAGTAATTCCCCATTTTTGGCTTACAGTTATTTATTGCCAATTATGGTAGAACAGATGTAATCGTTATGTTCGGATGAGTAATACTTATCGATGATGAGATTTGTGTATTTCTGTTAGGTAAGTCTTTTTCCGCCTGCTTTTTTCTCCTAGTCCATATAAGCTTTAGCGCACCCAAAGCGGATGAGGGTCAGCCGATGGCCGTACAACAATGGCAAACATTAAGTGTATGTTACCCAGGATGTTAATAAACTATTTCATTTCATTTAAAACGTAACTAATTATTGATACAGAGGCGGAAATGAAATGAAACGTTATTAATGCCAAAATGTGTCGTTGTCTTTCACGTCGCAATGGAGTGATCTTATGGAATGACTTTTGTGCGTGGAGATAGTTAAGAGGCTGAAGAGCAAAATAAATTATTTTTTGCCTTAACATGTCATTCACAATAGAAGATCCATTTTTATGTATTTGATCCTTTTAACGCGGGTAAACCTATTTAGCTAAATAAATTAATAAAACAAATAAAGCCTTACACTCATAGCCCCACAATAGAGTAGATATACCCTGTGTCGTACCACGAACGCAGCCAAAGACTGAAAAACAAACACTCAGACCGAGAATAGAAATTTCTAATATGACATTATATCTTAACTCATCATACAACTTTCTACTTCGCCGAGAATCGAACCCGAGTCCCTTCGATCGGCAGTCCGGCATGGTAACCATTGCGCCATACGGATCGTCGTAATATATAAGTAGTGCACTAAGTTTTCCCTGCGTTAGCCCCACACATGGATTCCCTGTGTAGTGGGGGTACCGCGAACTCACAAAAATACATGAACAGAAACATTCAGACCGAGAAAAGAATTTTAAAGCCATCATAAAATTTTTGCCGCACGGAAATTGAACCCAAGTCTAAATTTTTGTTCTCGATCTGGGTGTTGGTGTTTCTGTCTCTCTGTGTGTCCATGGTACCCACGACACAGAGTATATCTACTCTAGTGCTCTGGGGATATGAGTATTAAATTAACGTTATTTATTTATTATTTGATTATAAAACACCTTCTCTAAATTGCTGACCTTACTGACCAATCAACTCTATTAACCCCTTTATTTACAACAATGTTCTGCAAACAATTCCAACATGACAAACATTTGAGATATCCGATAACCTCAGTCTAATAGCTTTAGTTAACAATTTACTGCAGAATTTGGAACCTCAAAATCCAACCACACGATTCAATAATTCCTGTGACTGTCCTCTAATTTAATAGTTACTAAACGGTCGCTTAGTAATATGCGTCGCGGTTTCATTTAGGTATATGTTAAAAAGAATCCTTTCACCAAAATTCTTACCTTACAAGATGAAGTCGACAGGAAGAATCGACAGATTGAAAGGCGTTAAGGAATTATGGGGATAGAAATTAATGGACTGTTCATCATAGTTGCTGGTGGCCACGAAAGGAAATTCATGAAAATGTCTCTTGTTGACTAGACTTATTCGTGAACTAATAACTTTTGTAATAACAGACGGCTTATACATCACTTATCAACATCTAAACGTAAGATTCGATAAAACATGTCACCAACATCTAATATCGTAACAAAAGGTCGTATAACATTCGATTAGAGTTGTGATTTCCTCTGGGAATATTACGGTAGATCTGAACGGGCATATTCCAGGATTAACGTGAATATTTCCGGAAAGAAGACTTTCTGCCATTGTTTTACTAGTCGTCCATTTTTACCTTCCTGTTATTTATTGCCCTTTACGGCACATAAAATGTTATCTGTTCTGTGTTATGTTCGGATGAGTAAAAGTAATTGATGATAAGATTCGTTTATTTCTACTACGTTGCGATTCACACAAATTTAACTTTTTTATGATTTTAATTGACTCGATGATCAGCATGGGCATCTCATTGCAGCGACCTTCCGCTACTCATCAAGAGATGGCGCCACGGATATTCCTGAATCACGCTATCGAAGTTTTCTGAATATCCGAGCATATAGGTAAACAAGCTCCGAATTGAGTCAGTAGGAGCGCGGTCGCTCCCCGGGCATGACCACCTCGCCCGGCGGAAGAGCTCCCTTTGCCAAATCATCATCACACTCACTCAAGCCATCGTCTTGTATGAGGTCGTTTGAAGTTTCGCTGCCACTCCAAAGGCCGATGGTCGCCTTATGTACGAGTAAATCACACCGGCAACTGCATCGTTCTTTTTAATCAATAGGATTGCTTCAAAGCAAAAGTAGGTGCAGCGGTGATACCATTTTTTGGAACCTTGGGAGAGAGGATACCGAGTTATGTGGGATTTGGTACCGCACTAAAGCCCTTCGGTTACCTGCTTCTGCGCTTGGGGAGGTAATCCGGGATCCCCAGTAGAACACACCGGGCCCATCTTCAGGAAAGCAAATTTGCTTTCCTGCACCTTCACATGCTTACGGCGGCATACGGCCACGCACACACCGCCATCCTTCCCGGGGCCACCGGCTGGACGGATCGAGCTCCCACTATCACCGTTCGCAACCCCGGAAGCCTCGTGTTAGTCGCCTCTTACGATCAGGCAGGGGATACCGTAGCTCTTTTCTTAATCCCGAAGCTACAGGGACTGCAGCGGTAAAACCTGCAAAACTTGTCTTAGAGAAATAATTTGGAATCGATCGAGAGAAAAAAACACTTACGTATTGCCAAGCTCTACGATTTAAAATAGGTAAGAAAGGAATTACTGCCGTGAGGCAATATACTCGGAAGATTTAATAGGTTTTAATTATTCATTTAACCGCAAAGCCCTTATTATTTCACTGCTTAGGAAGGCTTATGTTTTTCGCGCCTTTCTTAGCATGTAAAATTCAAATACATAAACAATTTATGAGTGTGCAGATACTCGTTAATAAGTAATGTTGTATACCATTTTACTATAGCTTACTTTTGCTTAGGTTTCTCCCTGTACGGAGTTTGCCACGTGGTGTTAAGCGGTCGCCATAGCCCAAGTAAACCTAAGTTTTACCTGATGCAATTGCACTGCTACTCCGAAAGCTAATAGTCATATTATGTATGTTTGACCATCACCTGCACCTTTCCATCGATACGCAATAAGAACAGCTTCACGGCAAGAGTGGGTGCAGCGTTCGTAATTCTCCGTTCGAACCAATAAAGTTCTAGTACCTACAACCTCGTTCCGGATTTTCAGGTCGTCGCCGCCCCGCCGTTGTGGCTACCATCATCCTTCGGAACTGATTGCTTTGGAGGCGCTCTACCCACAAATGCTGGTGCTGCCTCATATAGCCATGGAAACGAAACCGTTGCCCTCGCTGAAGATATCACTGCCTTCGCTGGCATAGCCAATCCTCACGGCGGTTATCGTGCTTACTACTATGTGTTACATATTGTGTAGCAAGATTTACTTAAAACAAATTTGTTTGGCTGGCTGCAACCCTTTTTGCGTCCCACTGCTGGGCACGGGTCTCTCCCAATTTGGGGAGGCCTGGAGCTTACTCCACCACGTTGCTCCAATGCGGGTTGGTGGAGATGCGGGTTAGTGGCCAACCCGCTGTCGGATGTTTTCAAACCACCCATAAGGCCTCCGACAAGGTTTAACGACTGTTATCTATCGACAACAACCGGGGCCGACGGCTTAATGTGCCCTCCGAAGCACGGAAACGCGCATGAAATGTTATGCCACTAGCGGTCACCCATCTCACACCCGACCGCGCCCGTTTGGCTTAGTTGCATAGATCGTTTGCGATCTACGCTAACGGCCGGGCCATGCGCGCTTCACAATTTGTTTAATATCGTAAAATAAGTTTTTTTATTTACACATCGTAAATCTTATACAGCAATATTGGTAAAAAATCTATTTCGTTTACGCTGAAAAATTTTTTTAAAAATTTTTGCTGTGTATGAGTTTCACCCAATCATCAATAATAGCAAGTATTTGTGTCAGCATTTTAATATTCGAAGACACATTGCTTGCATACGTTATAGAGATTATTTTGTACCATTTGGTCAATATTCCTCGGTGCTCCCTTCGCCTTCCCATAGATGGTATGCGGTACTCTCCCTTCTAAGCCTCCATTTACAAACAAAATATATTTTTTCAATGCATCTGTTACATACGCTCTGACACGCCCAATTGCAAATATCCACAATAATCTTTGAGCACAAAACTATTTTCTACATACAGAGACTGATAGAGTAAAAACAGGTCCAATTTCGCATTTCAACGCCGAAATGTACATGAAAAACAAGCGAAAACATTCTTAATTACACCGGCAAACTACCATTCGAAATTGGCGAACACTCGTTTCATTTTTCGTGTATTTCACACCATTTCATAAATGACGCAATTTTAATTCCACACTAACGCGCGCTATCAAATTTTAACGTGATCGGTTCTCATTACGGCGAGAATTTACGGCAAGTACACGCCGCGATGAAAATCGATGTCGATATTTATTGCCACTAGACGCCGTGACTCGATACAATTCAAAGCTATACGATGGAGATTTTTAATTCTCGAGACATTTATAGCGCTGGTGAAATCCATAAACTGGGTTATGGTCGTACGCAGTAAATATTTTTTATGGTCGTAGTTACTAGAGATTTAAGAATATAAATCAATCAAATGAAAATTCGATTGTCAGTTCTGATATCAGAGCTAAATACCTTATTTTTTTGTGTCGGGGGGGGAAACCTTCAAAAGTTACCCGGCACCTAGGGAGAGGATACCGGGTTATGTGGGATTTGACCGCACTAAAACCCCTTCGGTGGCCTGCCTCTGCGCTTGGGGAGGACTCCGGATCTCCTAAGGAACGCACCGGTGTTCTCCACGCGCGGAGCCCAGAATGGGCCCATCTTCGGAGGTTAGATGTGCTCTCCTGCACCTTCCGATGTTTACGGCGGCATGCGGCTACGCACACACACCGCCGTCCTTCCCGGGGCTGCTGGCTGGACGTATCGAGCTCCGACTCTCCCCGTCCGCAACCCCGGAAGTCCCATTTTAGTCGCCTCTTACGATCAGGCAAGGGAAACCGTAGCTTTATTCTTAAGCTACAGAAGCTACAGAGACTAGAGTTAAATACCTAACATTAAGAGTTTCGAACCAAAATGATTCCAAGGAATCACTAAAGTTCTGTTTATCTTATCCACCGTCACTAAAAAACTACGCTGAAATGTGATGGTGTTGCCTAGGTTATTTTCAGTGATCGCCTTATACACTGTTATTGTGGTAAATATTTCATTTAAATGTCAACACTAAAATTTAAGCATACTAACTTAAAAAAAATTAACTTAACCATATTCATTAAGCGAGATATAAAAAGATACACCCAAAAAGCTTAACCTGATGGTGAATAATTGAAGAGGCAATCTGACCATTACGACGTTTTCTGTATGTTTTTGAAGTTGCCTCGTTTTGCGCAACGACTGTTTTATATGGCAGTTTTATGATACATTATGGCTCTACTCTGGTTAGGGTATGTGACTGACAAACAGGAAAGAGCAATCTCTATCAACAAAACTAAGTTTAGAGTTTAGAACGTTCCTAAAAGAAGGTCTGTCGTAATATACGCCACTCTACAAGATAAATGGAAGCAGATTTTTGTACTTGAATGTTGCATAGCTCCATAATTTTATACTGATCATAATTATAATTATATAAATTATATAATTAAATATATATTGTAGTACTACGATCAGCTATCACGTGTGCCCATTATGGACCCATAGCCATACTGTTATCTCAAGTATAATAATATATTATGTACTTTCTGCTGGGAGTTTTTTTTACGCCGCCTTTTATCTCTCAGCTCAACATTTAGCACAAAGGGCACCTTAAGCCTAAAAGCGATGGCTGAGAAAAAATGACATTCATAAAGCGAATTCATTGTATTCCTAATATGAAATAAATATTTTTGACTTTGATTTGATTGAAATAGCATAGTTGGGCCTCTCCAAATTATGGGAGTAAACTCATGCCTCATAGTGGGGTAGTAATGGGACGCAGATTTTTTTTCCCGGTAAGAAATCAAAATCCTTTTCATGCACAGACGATTTATTTTTTATAGACAGACAACTGAGTAATCATTTTTATATAAAACAGAAAGAAGGATAAGAAAGGTAAAAAAATAATATAATATGGAATCGATTTCTAGCCTCTTGGTTCCGACTTTACGATAGACACAGTCTGACATCATCAGGTGTCTGGCTTCAGGAAACCGTAATGTAACATATCAGTATCAGATGCCAAGGATGTCTCTGGTGTGGTTCTTCGGATTTTATAAGATACGGATATGTCCTGTAATGTAAGTGACCACTGGGGAAGTTTGAGGAGTTTGAGTCATACGATGTTTAGTATGCACAATCGCTGATAATAAGACAAGCGTCTTCCAACACGTTATGCCTCTGGTTTATATCGCTGCTTCTCGGCTTTAATTTTTGGGCCAGGATACAAAATTGTGAACACCTCCCAGAGGCGCCGTTCCGGGAGTTTGTCGCCCTTAAAAATGCAAATGCGAATAAAATTGTTGTTTAACAAACGTATTATCCTTAACTGGATAACAAGCTGACATTTTTATAAAAAGAACCTAGTCTTTTTATAATAACAAACATAAACGTTACCTGATTAAATCTAAAGTAAGATTATATTTGCTTTTAATTTTTATCGAGTAAGTTACAATCGGCGTTTGGCTTGGAATACTATGTATCCCAAAAACTACTACCCGGTATACGATGCTCCAAACCTATTTCAATATGAAGAGAGACCTGTGCGCAATAGGAGCATGCAGAAAAAGATTGCAATCATCGAAAAAAGTAGATGACACTTTGTTTGGTATTAATTGCCAGTTGATTGAATACTAACAGTAAAAAACGGCATTTTAGATCGCTTCGAAAAAATTCTGGTAATGAAAATTAAATAGCGTTACTTGAATTTATTATCCACCAATCCGCACTTGGCCAGCGTGGTGGACTATGGCCTAAATCCCTCTCACTTGTGAGAAGGAGACCTGTGCCCATCAGTGGGACATAAAAAGGTTGAAAAAAAAACTTGAATTTAAATCTAATTATTATTATGATTGCGTAGAATCAGAAGAAAACTAGCTTCAAACACTTTATTTTTTGATTTATATAAACACCAAGATTACGTAAAAACAAAATTAACATAGACAGACAGCAGACTATAGCTTTTACAAATTTACAAAGGTATTTATAATTTTAATCGGAAATCTATTTTAAAAGACCTTTTTTATATCGGGGGAAACCTTCAAAAGGTACCCGGCACCTTGGGAGAGCATACCGGGTTATGTGGGGTTTGAACGCACTAAAACCCCTCCGTGGCTTGCCTTTGCGCTTGGGGAGGACTCCGGGATCTCCAGTGGAACGCACCGGTCAACGCGCCACGCCCTTGTATGAGCCTATCTTTGGGAGAGCAAATGTGCTCTCCTGCGCCTTCCCATACTTACGGCCGTCCTTCCCGGGGCTGTTTTCTGGACGGATCGGCTCCTACTCTTACTGCCCGCAACCCCAGAAGCCCCCTTTTAGTCGCCTCTTACGATCAGGCAGGGGATACCGTAGCTTTATTCTTAATCCCGAAGCTACATGGACTAAAATTGTTTCGTAATTTCAAACGACTGCAAATTTATCAGAAGGTTGCGTGTTCATATCACGTCGGGGTCACCAATGTGGACGAAAAGGGGAGATCTCCCGCCAGGAGTTGTTACTGCTTTGGGACCGCGGTCCCTTTTAAAAGACTAACGGTCCTTAAACCAAGGTTTTAATCACTAATTGTAACTACTAGTGACAACTTTTCAAAGCACAATGCCGCCAAAGTTTCCATGTTAAGTTATTGGAGACGTCTAAGTTATTCATGTATCGTCAAATATGAGGCGTTCTTACCAATTCAAGAGTCGAATCGGAGTTCGTAAACTTGAAGAGTTTTACTGCAGTGGAGAATAAAGTGGGAAGTTGGGGAATAAACGCCCATTGTGGCTTCGAGGGTGGAATGCGGGGCGTATAAATATAAAAAGTTCGTGAAAGTTCGGAATCGTAAGAATGTCATATTACGTCGGCGGTTACAAAGCACACAAGGAAGTTTAGTGATGCGCTTCTGCTTTAAGGTACGTGGATACGTGTTTGAGAATTATAAGTCATTGATACATGAAAGCAAAGTAGGCTGAAAGCAAGGTAGTATGTTCTCCTATATGTGTTTTTTTTTAAATTTTAATCGTATTAAAAGTTTATGAGGTGAAATAAATATGAATGAATTAAAAATAAAAGCGAAAAAAAATTTAATCTTTTACAATATCGAGAGGTTGATTGCGGTACCGCGTACCAGGTGTTTACTTATTATTTTTAATAACTCACCATGTATGATAGTTGGCGATTTCTGAATGGGACTAACGATGCTATTCTGTATATCTGTATTCTGTATACGTCATCAATCAGTCTTCGCCGAAATCCTCATATTTTATCTCTTCTCTACTGCGTCTTATTCAATCCAAACGGTCCTCCTTACGATAAGCAACGCTTTCAATTTCTTCATTCTACTCACCTCCTGTCACTCCGATTCTCAGACAACCTCCTTTTAAGTATCTTTCCTCACTCCTCATCATTTTACCAAAACTCCTTCACTGCTACTGCAGTTCGCCTTTGGCCCTTTGCCGTTCGCTATTCGCCCTTTCTAAATCCATCCGTCCCTTCATTCAATTCCCTCAACTCTTTTAAGTGCCAAGTCAAGGCGCATTACCTGCAAACTCGACTTTGTTTCTTGGTCTCTAATCCTCGGTTTTATTATCTGACACTGTTCATATTAATATCTCTTAAAAAATTATCATACCTTAGGCTTGTCTGTACACCCTACCTCTTTAACTTAATTTCTTTCCTTAACTCCTTATCTCGATGGTTGTCTATAAGAAATCGTTGCTTAGTGAGAGACCGCCATTTGTACATTATATCGTATAAAATCTGTAATACTTCTTTATTTTAAGTGGTGTACTATGAAGTGTATAAATAAATAAATAAATAAAATATGACGTTGAAAAATATAATGCATCACAAAAATTCGGATACAAATCTTGGGCACATCACTAGTGGATCAGGGGATTTAACCCGTCTACCGTGTTGTTGCCAAGATGCACTCCGTAGGTAAATATGCTCTCAAGTTATTTATATTACCTAACTGTTGTTTGTTCGTATAACTCGACTTTCCGGGAAAGCTTCGAGCCAATTTGGAAGTTGAGACAAAGTTATTTAATGTTTAATATGATTTACGTACCAACTTAATTTGCTTGATATGTCTTTAACGGGGACTTCACTTCTGTTTATTCCTTTAGCAGTGAAGATTATTAAGTAATTCATGCCAGTTACAACTTTGCCTTGGGAGATATTAATCCTGCTTCGACTTCGTCCACGTCGCGAAGGTGGCTGTAAAGTGCTATGTACGTCTTTCAAATCGATATTGTCATTTGTTTAAATGGCGGATTGGCGGATGACGCTTAACGACTTTGATGGCGTTCTACGCCACAGTGTATTAATACTCGCCAATAGATGCCAGGAAGAGTCATATTTTTCAGTTTATATTTAAGTTGAGTATCGTTGAAAATACGGAGAAAATGACAATTTATTGAACTGAAACCTAGTTGGATCGAATTATCACCCACGAAACGCCCTGTTTACTAAATTCTATTAAATTCGTTGGAGCCGTTTCCGAGATTCAAATTACACTCTACACAAGAATTTTATTGCTCGTTTAAAAGTATAAGATTAAACCTCATTTTATGTTTTAATAAATTTATTTAATTTTGAACAATACGTAGTTCACCGTCATCAGCTTTGGACACCCACCAGCGACTAAATCGTCGATTGAGTGTGGCTTGGCCGTTAAACATCTAACGCTCATTGGAAAATCCATCATAATGTATTTGATCCTTTCTACACTCAGCTAGTCCATATCCATACTATATATTATTAATATTATAAAGTAACTCTGTCTGTCTGTCTGTCTGCTACTCTTTCACGCTTAAACCACTGAACCAATTTTGATGAAATTTGGCATAAACATAGAAACGACGTTGAGAAAGAACATAGGCTACTTTTTGCCGCGGGAAAATATCTCATTCCCACGGGAAGTAAATGAAATGAATAAAATGCGCTGTGTAGTGTTATAAATACACTACATATTATTATAACTTACTTCATTCACGTCCATTATCATATTTTATAACTTATATTCTTTGGTTTTATTCTTATACTTTGCTTTTCCTTATTATTTCTTTACAATTATTTACTTTCTGTGTTTGTTCATTTACATTTTGACGCAGCTATTAAAATTGTCATGTCTGTCTTTTATGTTTCTTATTTTTTTTAATTCATTTTACGGCATTGTATAAAAATCCTTTTAGCCATTCAATATTAAATGAAAAGAATTTTATGTTTCTTATTTCATTTCATAGATTAATAAAGTATAATGGTATTCATGGCTTCAGTATTCAAGGCTTATTCATGTTTTTTGTATTATAAATTGTTATTTTTAAATAATCAAATATGTTCTTATTGCTTTTCGTTAGTCTGGCTAAAAATCAAGAACGGCTGGACCGAAGTGGCTAATTTTGGTCTTAAAATATTAGCAGAAGTCCAGGGAAGGCTTAAACGGTGAGAAATTTTTGGGAGCATTGCGAAATTAATAGTAAAATAACTTATTTTATTTTCCTATATAAACTGTTAGTAACAGTAATTGTCAAACATTGATTCTTCGCGCCATCGTCCAATAGTTTGACATAGTCTGAATAACAGTTCATCTGTCACTATTCGTTTTTAATTTTTTATTTGACAGTAACATAAATACTCTTTGAGATGATAAAGAAACTAATCCTCTTACAAAACTTTTGAGGCAGGACAACGTCTGCGGGGTCCACTAGTAATCTTATAAGGATTTATTTTTGCCTTTTGACGATGACACCCATCAATTCCATTTTGTGAAACTCAACAGTTCTTTTCACCAGAGCCGAAAAATATAACTGAAATTGGGAGTCAAAGTTAATTCATAAAATAACTTTTCCCCCCAGGAAGCCGTCTTTTCCCTATGACTTATCCCATTAAATACCTTCTTCACTGACTTACTGACTTATCTATCTACGCAGAGCACAAATTGATGAACGTTATCACTCTAGAATTTGGATCGTAAAGTAACTGACAGCGGTTTTGGAAACAGCTCCGGATAAAGGAATTACAATAAAAAAGGAAATGATTGCTCACAAGTTATTTAAGAAGAGTTTATTTTTTATCTGAACAGACTTGTACCATAAGCTACCAATGTGTTTTTATTAATTTATTATTCGTATTATTATTATATGGGTTGGTGGGAAAGGGTACAACCCTAAGGCCACTGCGACCAGTAAATGATCTATTGTAGCCTAGCCCCGCGTTTATATCTGATTAAATTAATTGATTTATAATTAATATTGACAATTCTATAATTACCTTTGATTAAGCAGTATAAGGGTTGATTACTGTAAATAAAGTACCTAAAACATAACTTTTAAACGAGCAGCTCAACGTAGAGCTGAAATTATAACATAAAGACGTATCAGAACATAGAATATTAGTGTTTTATTTATTTTCAGCCGCCTCTTATACACTACAATGTACGCGACTCTGAGGAGGTTTCAGAATATTACACAAATAATCTAAAATTCTTCGTAGAATTAGACTATCTCTAGATATATATTTTACCCTTTCATTAATATTATTATACCTGCTTATACTATTTTGTATTCTGAACTTTTTAAATTATCGTTTCCTTTGAGTTGGTATCGTAAACACAACTAAATCTTTGACACGATCCCGTAGAAATTTCAGGTTACAAAAGTTTCAACTTCTAAAGTACGAGTACCTAATACCTATATCTATACGACACGTAAGCGTTCGTTTATCGTAATTTGTATCAAAAAGTTAGGTCGAAACCATTTTCGATCTAGAACAAGGTTTCTAACGGTAGTAAATAGTTTGCTCTGTTCACAATTATCTTTTACAGTACATATTATAACGAGCAAAAAATTCGGCTATCACTAAAATCGTTTAGATTTGTCTCCCATCATCACAGTGACTGCATTGCTCGTCTGCGGTCTGCTACTTCATGTAAGCGTAATAGTATCGTAATCAATATTTCACAAAATATCTGAACATCCACAATTTTTGGCACAGAAGTTACAAAATACGATTGCCATAGAGAAACCGACAAACTGTTTCACAGTTTGGCAGACCTTTGTAACATTGAGCTTTGATGAAATAAATTAATTTTTTTTACATAAAACGTATAGTGATTAATTCAGTCGAATTTACTAGATTTTTTGACGAACCGTATGGTGCAGTAGTCTCAAGTCACTGTATAATGCGGAGGAGAAATCCATAAATTTAGACGTTATCAGTAGTATCTACGATTTTTTGGTATCACGAATATACCTACATATTATCTTCACTCTTATCTTTCTGCTAATGAAAGCTCTCCGTGATTCTTTTTCAGTGATCGATTTATAAAAGATTTGAGACATCTTATGTAAGAATTTGAAGATTTTTCACGTAAGTGCGTATTAAATCCACCCCAGTAGGGACGATAATGGATCCAACATTGATCTCTTTGGCGGTCGGCAAATTCATTCATTACAACATGGGGATTATTACTTGGGGTTTAAATTACCCAAAAATCAAGCTTAAATCATTTGATTGAAATAGGATTAGGAATAACACAGATTTTTATTCCATTATTTCCTGCTAAGTTTCTGTACGCAATTTTGGCTGGAAATTGAAATGGAATATTCTATTGTTTTATTTTCATTTACGTGTTCTATTCCGATCAAATCAGATCAATTCATAACTACAAAAAAAAACGCAAAATATGGGATAAATACGTGAATAACATGGTTTGTAAACTTAAAAAATAAATTAGCTATTTAGATTTAAGTCAAAAAGTTGTTTAGATTTAACTCAAAAAAAAATATTTCTTTAAAGAATATTTGCATACTTTACTGAGGTAAATATGGGAGACGGTTAAATGTAAAAAACAACTTCTGTAATACCCATATTTGCTCAAATAAATCATTATTTCTTTCTTATCTATCTTTCTTTCTATTTTCGAGTTGTTTCAGATAAAATTGATGGTGTCATCTTCGATATAGGTTTATTGTAGTGAACGATGTTGAAGAACATGTTTTTTCCGCTTGCATCCAAAACTCTATCGAACGTCTGCTTTACTGGCATAGGTGGACTGTACTGGCCGATTACTGAAGACAACGACTGATTTGACTTTGATCGGTTTCATAAAATGGGCATGAACTTAATACAAAGTTTCACTTAACATTGGCAGTATGCACAAGAGCGATGAAAAAAAAAGTTTTGGAATTCAAAGAAACAATTCATATTACGAACAGTTTTTCAACCATAATGTCAAACTGTGGATACGGATTTTTCGTATCTCTTTATTATAAAGTTAGCAATAAAGTAAACTTTTGTTACGTGATATGTACGGTGCATCACACCATACAATAAATACAAGTTAAAATTATAATTAATATTAGCCAAATCAGCAGAACCTATATTCATCACGCGGCTCACGTGGCAACGCGAGCCATTTCGCAAAATACTTGTACATCGCTACTGAGCATACTTTCGGCTCGTTTATTTGGCTGCAACCCTTTTTGCGTCCCACTGCTGGGCACAGGTCTCTCCCCATTATAGTCGTGCTATTGGAATAACAGAAATTTTCAAACATAAAATTTCAAATTAATAAATAACTTTATAACTTAGAACAATTACAATTACAATATAGAAACCAAGTTTGCGCGCGAAAATTGAAGCATGTTGATTGGTGCCATCAATGTCACCAAACACCGGGCCGCTTCGTAAGACTTAAGGTTAAATTTTATCACAGCACTTTTAAAAACAAAAGAAGTCTAATAAAATAACTTTTCACAGTGATTTCAATGTTTTGTAGTATTTTATAGTTAATTGGTCAAAATAAAAATATTTTGTTTGTCAGATGTGACAGCTGTGGGAATCTATTTAGTGCTTCAATTTTGACAGCGCGCTTGTATGAACACTCATTCTATACGTTTCTAAGCTTTATAATGTACTTCTGATATTCCGCTTGTTAAAACAAAGTTTTGTTTAGCTTTTACGCAAATAGCCAGCAGCCACCTTTTGTGTTGGATTAATTAAAATTTTTGGCTCATTTAGGCGCCAAATTTAGAGGTCTAAAAGTGTTATTATGCTAATCAAGATACAAAAACGTTTCGGTCGGTTGTCTGTAAACAATTAAGATAACTTTAGTCGTGGAGAAGCTCAACATTAAATTTTGTATAAAATTTGGTTAAAATATCAGCAAGTATAAAATATTATATCAAAATAATTACGTTCCCTGGAGTAGCTAAGGTAACTTTTTTATTTTATTTCAATGGCCAATTAGGGCAATTAGGTTCCTAAATAATTTAGTTGAAATAATTTGTTAAGAGTTTTACTTTATTGAGCCTAATTGTTATTTCATTGTATGCCTCTTTCACCACCTTCAAGTAAAGTGACAAGTACGCTAATTGTTGGTTAAAGTCACCCGTAACTTCAACTTCACGATGTTCGAGTAGCACTAATCATATGATAAACTGACCCGTACTCATAGTTTTTACTTGCCAATTAACTTTACTTGGAACGTAACTAATCAACACTTTACTTGGAGATGGTGAACGAGGCCCTTAACATACAGAAAATTATTCATTACTAAATTACTAAAAGACTAATAAACAAATTATAAATATTGTTTGTAGTAAGACAAGTAATGCTGGTGATTATATGTGGAAAAAAAACTTATTCTTACATATAAATATATTTGAAATAAATATAATATTCAAACTATAAAATAAAAGTTTGGTAACATTAAAAAAGTTACGATAATACAATGCTAAAAATTATATGTGGGCTCGTCCGGGTCAAATCCCGGATGAGCCCACTTCTTTCCTTTTGGTTTTTTAGGAAATTTGAAAAAACTGGCTCCTGGTAATTTTTCTATAAAACAAAAAAATACAATACTAAAAAAATATTTGGGCTCGTCCGGGATTTGAACCCGGGACCTCTCGCACCCTAAGCGAAAATCATACCCCTAGACCAACGAGCCGGTTGATATTAGAATTGAAATTGTTTTACACATACATAGCACATTATTATGACTGTAATTTACTCTACAGATTACTTGCTTTGTTACCTACTCCGCCTTTAAAAGAAATCTCAATCTAGTAGAAGGCGTCCAACTTTCACGAATGTCATGCCTGTCTGTTTATCCACTAGATTTTATTGACTAGACCCTTACATTAAATTATTTAGCCCGAATCTTTAATCGAAGAGAAGTCAAAACCGCAGTGTACTCATATTAGTAATATATGATGGCATAATATTAAGACACTTTTATTAGCTTGACCTGTATGTAAGTATGTATGTTTATAACAGAATCTTTGAACGTGATTTTGACCGACTTGGAAACGTCTGGGATCGGCTTTAGTAATCGGCAGCACGAATATCAAAGTGATTTTGGTCTTAATCGATAGGTAATGATGACCGAATCACAACCTAGATTTGCTTTTTGCGAGGAGATGCGTAGTTTTTGAATAATCTTTATTTTAAATTTTGAGGTTAAATTCGAAATAACATGATAGAAAGAGACGGTGAATGCCAAAATATATGACGAAATACAGTGTTGTCTCTGCCGAAGTCGGATCGTATAATCAGGCGTGTATAACATTACATCTAGTCGGTTCCTAAAACAGGGCCTTTCTGTATTGTGGCGGGTCCACGATTAGCCGGGTTGTTATTGCGATACGTTCTACAATATGGCGGCTCACGTTTATCCTCATTGTAATGAAGCCTCGTAACGTTAACGTAAGTAACCCATCCTACTTTTGACCGCACTAGACGTTTCATAATGGCCACCCATCCTACCTTTGATCGCACTCGATACTGCTTAGCTATATTAACACCTATACATCTTATGACTGCACAACATGTTGGTTAATGACCACCCATCCTACTTTTGACCGCAGGTGTCATTGAGCTATGCAATGTCCTTGAAGCACATTTTCACTATAATTATTTATATTCGAAAAATACCCAAACCGAATCAGAGCACCCCACTATCCACGTGGTCTTGTCTGTACTACCCCTAGAGTGTATATAAAAAGCCGGAGGCGCGGAGGGAGACCACTCCCCGCCCGCTGTAGGTGCCGCGCTTTCTTACGCTGGGGCGGAGGGAGTGGTCTTCCCGCAGCGCCGGAGATGTCACAGAGCCACTTGTTTTATTACATTATAAAGGCAAAAAGTACTGAGCAGTTTCACAGACCTCAAAACTAAAAAAAATTAAATATCTCAAAAACTATGCGTTTCCTCGCCTCCCCCCTTGAGGTGGGGGGTTCCTACACCTCCCCCCTCCCTCCCCCTTTCCCCCCTCCGCCCTCCGAATGCTGCCGATTACTAAAGAAACCCCAACGTCTGATTAATATGAAACTTTACGAACTCACCAAGGACCGATGACAATGCAATAGTACATTTTCTTCTTATTTTTTACTTTTTTTTTCTTTTCTTTTCAATTATGGAATCGCAAACTCTGTGCATACTGCCAGCGTCAAGTATAATTTTTGCATCAATTTTTTGCCAGTTTCAATGAAACTGGACGAAGTAATAACAAAGTCAGTAAGTAAGTCGTCAGTAATCAGTCAATCTAGTCAGTCCAACATTCAAGTAAAGCGATAGAACGTGTCCGATGGAATTTTAGAGGCAAGCAGAAAAAACATATTATATAAAACATATAACTGTTATTCTATTTCACAAACACTCGTGCACTGTAATTAACCTATATCAAACAAGATGCCATCAACTTTATCCGATATAACTCAAAAACACCAAGAAAATGAAAATAAAACAAGAGCACCATATGTCTTTTTCGACATCTCGCCAAAACTCTATTTTTAATTTTTAGTTCGTATTTTCATAAAAGCGGATTTTTCAGTTTTTTAAACTACATTTTTTTAAATCATTTGAACAGCGTGTGCTAATATTTTTGAGTGTTCTCTTATATAATTGTGTTTTGACCAAAAATCATGAAGTAGTTCAAATTTAAGTTGAAAATTATAGAAATCAGACACTATAATTCTTACATTAAAAGCAATACAAAGATAATATTAGGTGTTGTATTTTATTTATGGCACTATAGCCCTAAATCGTGATGAGATAACACACGTTTTGTTTGCTACCGATAAAGATAACTACGAGTATTTTCAATACGTCAAAACGTATTACGTATGAATTGTTTTATTAAATAACAATCCTTATTATAAGCAGAAAAAAATATTAACAAAAATTCAACTTTGAGATTAATAATGTATTTCGGAATTTTTTTCTTTTTATGGCTACTTTCTCACGGAAACCCTATTTTGAATATCTCTTATATAATTAACAAGAGAATAAACTAATTGTAACACCTATTTATTTACTGTTTAAAGTAAATAAATAATCTTTAATATTAAAGTCGTGATGAAAACGTAAAATTTTATGACATTACTTCTCAACAAATAGTAAACAGATAACAGTAATATGAAAATTACCTTAAAACTTGTCCTCTTTGTAACTATTGAAGTTCCATCCCACTTATTACGAAAACAAAATCATAAATAGATCTCAACCGATACTTTTTATGCACCGAAGAGCCGAAGTTAATGTAAATATACAGCCATAAAGATGTTTTACTGTTTTCCTCTTCCTAACAGGAAGTAGTCAGGGGAGTGTCATGACTCTTGCTGGGACTCGAACTAAGGACTGTGTACGGGTCAGTCGCATGATCGCATCAGTGACCTAGATTGTGTTTAGGACACTGGGTCCCAGTAAATATTAGTAGTTAAGAATTAAAAGGGTGTACTCTTAATAATATATGAATACTTTATTAATAAGGGTTTGTTGCAACGTGTAACTATAACGATAGCTACACCTAAACTACCCATCAAATCCTCGGTCAAACAACTTTTGCGTTGCACCATTTAAGCTATGGTTATAATGACGGCCAAAATCGAGCAGTAAACGTCACCGTTAAGTTTTGAACTTTAAATTATATCAAATCAAAGGAGTAATAACTTCAACGCCAATCAAGAAAAACGTAATGGTGAAACATACAATTGTTAAATTCTATTGTCGTCGTTAAAGTTACATCTAAAGTTAGTTTTGACCGAAACTATAAGCAGGCTTACGGTGCAATCTACCCTAAGACAAGATTCTTCAAGATGACTGTTGGTTTACATCATAGACCTAGGATTATATCCTAAGATGGTTTACATGACCATCAAAGCTCTGAAATGAAAATTTAATAATGAAATTTTTACTAGTAATAATCAACCCAATAACCGATCAATTTATGTTATGTGTAGCTTTACAAACTACTTACATTCTATTTGGCAACGATTAACCTTAAAAGCGCGCATGGCCCAGCGGTTCGCGTAGAACGCAAACGATATATGCAACTAAGCCAAACGGGCGCAGTCGGGTGTGAGATGGGTGACCGCTAGTGGTAAAAAAAATCATGAGCGTTTCCGTGCTTCGGAGGGCACGTTAAGCCATCGGTCCTGGTTGTTGTCGATAGAATAACAGTCGTCAAAACTTGTCCGAGGCTTATGGGCGGTTTGAAAACATCCGACAGCGGGTTGGCCACTACCCCGCATCTCCACCAACCCGCATTGAAGCAGCGTGGTGGAGTAATCTCCAGGCCTCCCCAATAATGGGGAGAGACCCGTGCCCAGCAGTGGGACGCAAAAAGGGTTGTAGTCAACCTTAGTATCTAAATAGAAAAATTAGACTACTGCTAAATTTGAATGAAATTCAGAGACAAAATATTATTGACAAACTGCTATCTATCGACACACACTTGCGCATCAACGTCTCTACTAGAAAGCGAAAGTAACCATGTTTACAATTTAAAAAAGTTACGTACCTATTTACCAATAACTATGTTCACCCAATAGTACCTATTATACCTTTCTTCGTTCATTATTATAAAAAAAACGTTACAGAGTCATAATTCCACAGTAGGGTAGATATACCCTGTGTCGTGGGTACCATGGACAAAGACAGAAACACAAACATCCACACCGAAAACCGGGAAATATAAACTCATCTTTCAAATTTCTGTTTCGCGGGGAATCAAACCCGGAACCCTCCGATCGGATCACACGGGTCGTTAGAGTATTCGCACGATTATGGGCGATTTTATACAAATAAAATGAAATAACGCATGCATCTATTGTATTACCGTCCTTGCTTTGTAAACAAATTCAGGACGCTCTCAGTACTCATTTCCGATAGCCGACACAAATTACCAGCTATTATTCGCTCTCTTGTCTATTTTATAGACGTCAGTGAGCAGTTCGTAAACAAGAATTTCCTTGCTTTAGGCTTCGCTTATTCATTGATGCTTCGAAAATACGGAATACAAAACTTAGACTGGGGATTTCAAAGAATACTATACTCCACGGGGAGGGGGATTTTTGGTGGAAAGTCGGAAAGGGCATGTTGTGCTCTTGTTTTATCTCCATTTTCTTGGCGTATTTTTGAGTAATATAGGATAACGTTGATGGCATTTTGTTCGATATAGGCTAATCACGTACAATGCATGTGTTGTGAAGTAAAATAACAGTGCGAAAATATGTTTTTTTCAGCTTGCCTCTAAAACTCCATCGACACGTTCCGGTAAAGTAGGCATCGCTTTACTTGAACATCTGACTGACTAGACTGATTTCTGACGACTTACTGTTTTTTTTCTATGACTACTAAGTGATGCAAAAATTGTGCTTGACGTTGGCAATATACACAAAGTTGTGACGCCTTTATTAAACAATGATATGACGATGGTTTGACGTTCGTTACCTTGTGTTTTTTTTGTAATCAGAAGGAAGGATTCAAATTAGCACATAAATACTCAGCATGATTTTTAAGGCTTGCAAATGAAATTGAAAATAACGTAAAGGACCACCATGGTAAACATAGCGGCATATGGTTCGTCAAATTGTGAGAGGACTAGTATATAATATGATCGATGGTGAGAGGATATCCTCCGGTATTCTAGATAATTCCATCAAAGGGATATTATTAAGTTTGAATGAAACGAAAACGGAACTGTATCCATTGTGCATTCTATAGACATCGTTTTCCCACTCATTCTCTTACTACAGCTCGTTACTGTCGGAAGTATTTAAACCACTCCTAAGGATTACCTGTAACGCTTAGATGCGTAAAAAAAAAAGTAGTTCGCTTGCTTCCTCATTCCTGTAATACCGTAGGTGGTAGAACTATTATGGTTCGCGCGGGGTAGTACCACCGCTGCACCCACTTCTGCCGTGAACCAACTGTATTGTGTTTCGGTGGAATGGTGCAGTTGTCGACCACACTTACATGAGGCGACCACCAGCCTCCGGAGTAGCAGCGCAACTGCATACGACCTCAGACAAGACTTACCTATGCTTGCTTGAGGTTGTATGTAGATGTCCAAGGGCTGCAGCGACCACTTAACACCACGTGGCCTGCAACTCCTTTCAAATAAAAATATAAAATCCTTGACTATACGTGTAAGTACAATAAATTACATCTGGCGTTACTTTGTGAAAACCCATTGTTATAAGTTTGGCCAAAACTACTTTGCAACAATACTAACTTTATAACTATACGAGTACATTAAAGCTGAAAATATGAGGGAATGTTCTAGTCCTTACAAAGCAAGAACTATTTTAGGTAAAACGCCTCCCATAAATTGAAAACACTACAACTTTTTCATATCCGGCCGACCCGAATTCCACTATGCCATAGTAAAATTTGATATCCTCTTTTTGGAGGTAAAAAACTTCGTAATAATATTTCAAACACAACTGTTCTAGGCAAAGGGCCGCCGAGAATGGTTTTAGCTACCTTTTTGGTAAGAAAAAAGTTTTGTTAAGTATCCAGGGAGTGGTACTCTAATATGAACATGGAAGGGAATCGTATTATAATACATGAGATGGATACTAATAATATCAAACAGAAAAATGAAAGGATATTGATATGGAAGTAATATTTTTAGGCCATTACTTTTAATACGAATACTTACAATAATGCTTATAAAAGTAGAACAATATACAGAGTGATTATACATAGCATGTATGTACGCGTGGGACTTTA
The DNA here is from genome assembly GCA_911387765.1 of Pyrgus malvae. NCBI lineage: Eukaryota > Metazoa > Arthropoda > Insecta > Lepidoptera > Hesperiidae > Pyrgus > Pyrgus malvae. The sequence goes on along the minus strand of OU426961.1, from coordinate 24,005,517 downwards.
GTTTTAGATTTTTTATAAAAATAAAAGTAGGCTAAGTTATTCCTTATTATATCAGCTACCTGCCAGTGAAAGTCCCGTCAAAATCGGTCCAGTCGTTTCAGCGATTAGCCGGAACAAACTGACAGACAGACGGACGGACAGACAGACAGACAGACCAAAATTGTAAAAAATGTTATTTTGGTATATGTATCGTATATACATTCATATGCATGTAGTAAACAGTGGTGATTTTATTATTAAAAACAGACACTCCAATTTTATTTATTTTTGTAGATGTATTGACGTGACTGTTTTTACTCCACCGTAACTTCTAAATCCCTGATTAGTTTATGTTGAGTAAATACATGGGTGTCGAGTTACTAATCTAATAAATAAGCAAACTCAATTGGCACTGGCAATCATTTATAAATGAGTAAAATTAATCATGGTGGCTTTTTATCTAATATCCACAATATCCATAGATACCAGCCACAAAAAGCGCTAGAAACACACACACACACACGCGCGCGCGCACACACACACACACATTCACACACACATCAAACTTATAAAGCCCTGTCGCTATTGCGTCGGAGGTTTAAAAGGCTGTAGAGGGAGTTATTAAAAAAATATATTCCGCCACTATTAGTCACAGAAACACACACACACATACATACACACACACACACACAAACACACACACACACAAAGGCGCGCGCGCGCGCGCGCAGTTGCACGTCAAACTTTAAACCCCGTCGTTTCTGCGTCAGGGGTTTAAAAGGCATTAAGGTAATAATAAAATATCTAATTTGTGTGCATAAATTGTCTCTAAAACGTACTTGCTGTATACCGTTTTTAATAACCTTCATATTCAGAAACTAAGACATATTCAGACATGCTGAGCTCGTCTATAATTTCATATAATGAAATGTTTCGTACCAAACATATTATAATTAATCATTATCTCGAGCTAAGTCATGTCTAAGATATTTTGCTTTGACACTCTCGACGCCTACAACTCATCACAAATCCTCAACTAATAAGCCTTCTCAACAGATGTGCCATCCCGACCTGTTTCCAGCGCTGGGCTGCTCTGCAATTTGGACTAAAGCCAACATGTGATCCAGGCGTCCTAGAAAACGTGATATGTATCTATATAATTACACCTTGTAGGACAAGTTGGAGAAGGAGAAAATAATTGATTTAATATGTAACAACACCAATATATTTTTTATTTATTCACATTGTACTGACAACAACAACTTGAACATAGTTTTCGGTTTAACTACTAACTTCAGACTGTTGTTTTTTTCTGTCGGTGTCGCGCGCATCGTAAGAAATTCACTCTCATCATTTTTCCCAATCGCGCCAAAAGAAGTATAACTTCAAAAATATATATAAAAACAGCTAATGCCAAAAAGAAAAGCCAACAAACATATAAAAGTCCAAAAAAGTTTGTTGAGACATAAGTTGATAAGATCAATTTTTCTTCCAAATATTGATAAGCTTATGCGTATTTACAGACAAGTCTTATTATTAAGTACTAAGCTATTTTTTCCATACCATAGAGTCCTCACTTGCTTAAATTAGAAATATATATTTTTTTCAAACAAAAATGTTATGGAAGTTCTGCCTTTTTCTTAAGTAATTCTTCGCTTGATTAAAAATACGGTGGTTAGTTTTTAAAAGCGGCACAATACCCAGACATTGTAGCAAAATTATAAGAAATAAATATATTTAGTGGACTGTGTTTTGGTGTTTGGGTTGCTGTGGGCTAGTGGTGTCAAGGAATCTGAAGGATGGAAAACCACGCAAGCTTACCTTTGTAACACGTTACGTGAAGACAGCAAGTCGGGCGGCCGCGCGGCAAATCCAGTGTTATCCAACAGTTTTCTCCAGGCACACACATACCACACTTGTCCAAGGATCACTGTTCCTGGTCCTGCACTTTCAGCACTATATTTTATATGACACTATATCATTATTACGATTATATTAGTTTGCAAGGTTTACTTGCATGCGAGCGGCGCAGAAGATTATCGAAGACTCCTTCCACTCTAGCACATAGGCTTTTGCATCTGTGGGAAAGGGATAAAGGATATTGGTTAAAGCTAAACTACTAAACCCAATCATGGCGGTAACAAATGTTATACGAGTATTTTTATTTTTTAAGTATCTCTAATAAACCTAATTTAATAATGTAGCGTTGGCCGAGCGGGAAAAACCGCGGTCTCCGATACGAAGATGCCAAGTTAAAACCCCCTTAACAACAGGACATTATTTTGGAAAAGCCTTACCTATCTAAGATTTCTTATAATTCGCTATAAATCCGCAACTAATAAGCTTTCAACTCAACAGATGCGCTGTCCCCAGCGTGTGGCCTCCTTCACTTTCCTGTAATTTGGACTAAAGCCAACATGTGATCCAGGCGTCCAAGAAAACGTGATATGTATCTTTGTAATTACAGTTTTTAGGACAAATGAGAAGGAAGTAGGAAATATCCTTCTTTATTTATACCTGTAAACACAAACATATGACATACACAGACAGACAGACAGACAACTTATTGGGTATCGTAAAAGTGACCTTTTCTTTGGACTACCTAGTTTATGCTAGCAAATCTTACGAAAAGGCTTTGTGATTAATGGTCTAATCAGAAAAGACTAGGTCAAGCCATCCAAATTCAATACCCCTTAGTACCCTCTTCATTGAATTTGAACTGACGCCAAGTCGACGTGATAGCAAGATCTAATTGAAACTGTCCCATATCTTGTTGGTGGGCTCTACCTGATTATGTTTAAGGAGAATATACTATTCATTACAAAACAAGTTAAGTTATGCGCGTGTGGCCCAGAAGCCAGCTGAGCCAAACGGGTGCTAGTGCCACTAATTTCTTGGGCGTTCCGAAGGGCACGATAAGCCATCGGCCCCTGTACTTATCAATAGATACAATCGTTAAACTTTGTTGCAAGTCTTATAAGCGGTTTGAAAACATCCGACTGCGGGTTAGCCACTAAATCGCATTTCCTCCAAATCACATTTGAGCAGCGTGGCGGAGTAAGCACCAAGCATCCGCAATAATGGGGATCCGTGCCCAGCAGTGGGACGCAAAAAAGAGTTGCAACAAACCGACTTATTGCAAAGGCCAGGCCAAACAAAGAATTACTAATTTTCAATAAGAAGTCAGAAAGAGAATCCATTACAAGTTAAACATTTCTTTACCTAAAGTAACTGGAACAAAAGGAAACTAGCGGGTTCTGCCAACAAACATTCAATACCAAGTATACAAGATACTTTCCTATACCCTCTTCATAGAGTTTGGACTGACGCCAACTTCTGAGAGATATCAAGATGTGATTGAAACGGCTCGATATCTTATCGACGGAAGGCCCGTCCATATGTTCTGAATCTAATGTCTGTGAGATCAATATAGGGATCCTTACTACAGTAAATTATTACAGATCTCATGATTGATATTTTCGTAAAAGGAGTGCGTTATTTTGTTTTAGCTACCACGTTTTGACGAAAGGGGCATATGTCTCCCTCCAACCAAGAGCACTGACGACCTGAAGAAGACAACGAGAATCCGCTGGAATCATAGAACGTGCCGCAAGACCGAACGACAAAGACAAAGTTTTTTAAGTGCGTACTTATGGCCGCTTCGCTGTAAGGAGACAGTATTGTGATATTTGATTAAATAAGATATTTTTGTCACCGTACATGTCTGAGTAATTCTTAGTATCTTGAGGCATTATTTCCACCAATTCGCACTTGGCGCCATGGTAACTAATAATCCTAGTCCCTCTCTTTTCCTTATTTATATCCATCTGTACCTACAGTTTACTACCACCTGGTAGATCTATTATCGTACGCCCAGGGAAGTACCACCGCTGCACCCACTTCTGCCGTGAACCAATTCTATTGTGTTTCGGTGGAAAGGTGCAGTTGGCAGCCACACTAACATGAGGCGACCACCAGCCTCCGGAGTAGCAGCACAACTGCATACGACCTCAGACAAGATTTACCTATGCTTACTTGAGGTTGTATGTAGATGTCCATGGGCTGCAGCGACCACTTAACACCACGTAGCCTCCATGCTCGTCTGCTACTCCATTAAAAAAAAAAACAATTAGCAATTAATAAACAGGGTGGATAAGGTCTTAAACGCTTCTAAAATTTAGGAGGATAGTCTAGCATTGTACGTGATCGATAAAGTATACGAGCAGCCGAACACAGTACCTCCTCCTATTTGGAAGTCGGTAAAAAGGAGAGTTATGGCTCTAATCAAGCTGGCATTCTGAAATTCTGATACTTCGAACTTTTTTTCTGACAAACCTGAGGTTATTAAATACTCATACAATCTTCGTCCATATAAGCTATGCAATAAATTTGTATCAGATAGAGCGTTACACGCTATTATGGAATAGATAAAGGATTGGGTATGGCAATAAATTTATTAGCGGATGCTATTACGTAACTTATGCTAGACTTATCTTTATACCTTTTTATGTATATAAAAATCCTATGTTTATTTGTTCGTAATTGATACCGATGTAGATAAAATAAAAATATAGATAGATTTATTTTAATGCAGAAATATGTAGTTCTTTTTAAAAACTACATATTTCTGCCTTTTGGTGTCGAAACTATGGGGCCATGGGGTTCAGATGCCAAAACTTTTGTCAAGCATCTATCCAAACGGTTAGTCCAGGTAACGGGTGACCAGAGAGCTGGTACTTACCTCGGCCAGAGAATAAGCTTGGCCATTCAACGAGGTAACGTTGCCAGTGTTCTGGGTACTCTACCACATGGAAGTTATCTGGATAAAGTATTTTATATTACTTAGTTTTGTTTATTTTTTATTATGTGTTATATTAATAATTTAATATAAGTAATTTCGTTGTATATAGTTTTTTTATATCTACAATGTAATAATTTTGTTTCTGTTTTATATTGTCTGTATTAAAAAACATCCTGCTTCTGGTCTTGTCATAAGTATCTCGACCGATATTAGTCATTAATTCAACAAAACCAGTAAAAAAAGTTAGTTAAATTTATGTTTATAGATTTTCTTGATTCCGTACTTTTAAGGGCACGATTTTTCAGTGGTCCAGTTTTAGTTTTAAAACCTTGATGATTATTCAAATTAATTTGGGTCTAAAATTGAATCAACAGTAATCGTGAACCGCAGCTATTTTTATTTGAATACATTAGTAGCACACAATCATGCAGGTCACGTGGTGCTAAGTGGCGCTGCAGTCCATGGACATCTACACAACCTCAAGAAGCCTACGTCTTGCATGATGCTCATGCCGCTGATGCTGATGCTCCGAAGACTTGCTTCATGGTGAAAGTCCCGGTCGAACCATTATTGAGTTCTAACACCTAACAAAAGAAAAGAAAGGTAAATATTTTATTTGCACAAATATGGGTAGCAAAAAGGTTATACAAAAATATTTAGATTGCCATATTTACCCTTTAGGGTGCACAAATTTTATTTTAAAGGTTTTATATTATACTAATTATTTACAATACTTACTAAAATACGCACGCAAGCGCTAAAATACAATATACTTAAATAAAATTCTACATTAATATCATTTTCGTTAGTCAAATTAAATTAAGACCAATTTTGTGCTTTTTGTTAATAATTATTTTATTTGAACCGTACGTGGTTCACCGTCATCAGCTTGGGGCACCCACCACGATGGGTTTTAGTACGCTGAGAGGAATGCTAGCGAAAAAAACCTCCCAGGTTTTTATCCCGCGAAATATCTTATTTATGTTATTTATATTAGTTAATTATTTATTTTAGTTGTGTATTTTAGTATACATTTTTATCTATCTTTAAAAACTCTTAGTACGCTCTTTTAAGTAAATACACTTTAAATTCTTTTTTAAATTCATTAATAATTTTAGTTTTTGGGGAGTCTGGTAGATTAATTAATTAATAAGAATACACTATTATGATATAGAGTTGTTGTTATAACAAAATGACATGACAGTTATTTTTACTACTAGGCCACTGACCATGGCCTTACCAATTACCATAAGTGAAAGTAGAACGCTCATAACAACCTACAGACAGTATGATTGTAATACATTTTTTATACTCACTCTTCATCTTCGATCGTTGCCTAACCGGCTCGTTGGTCTAGGGGTATGATTTTCGCTTAGGGTGCGAGAGGTCCCGGGTTCAAATCCCGGACGAGCCCAAATATTTTTTTAGTATTGTAATTTTTTGTTTTATAAAAAAATGACCAGGAGCCAGTTTTTTTTAAATTTCCAAAAAAAACCAAAAGGAAGTTAAACTTTTAATATGAAATTATAAAAGCGCATCTAACTAAATCTGCCTATATGAAACCATCTAGAAGACTGATGACAACTCAAGGTGCTCTCTGAAAGCGGTTTCAAACTTTACCCTAGTTTGGAACCGCTCTCTGTTTCTTCGGCGCATATACTGCTCTTACGTTTTCGGAAAACACGCTTACATTCGAGCAATTTTTTGTACCGGAATGTATCATATCTCAATGATACGCACGTATACTCGTTTCAAAAATCAAACAAACGCGCCGAAAAGTACACTAAATTGAAACCGTTCTAAAGCTCGAAAAAGTGCGTAACGGGCCAAAATCTCCCATCCGTCTCCCGATCGCGTTCGACAGTATATTATTTTGGAAATATTTTTCATTCCACACTATATATATTGAAATACTAAATTTGCTTCAACATGAAAATTGTATTTACGAGCTCAGTGGATTCATTACAAGTAACTACTGCTCTGACGTCTCTATAGGATCATCTCTACTGATTTAGAAAATAGTGCTGTTTATGGAGTTGATATGGTCGATAATGAATGATGAATTATAGCCGATGAACCGAAATGTTTTTATAATAAATTAATATGATTAGATAAATCTAAGATAATTAGGATAAGTAAATTACCGGGTTACTATAACCGAGATACTATAAGTTTCTAACGACACGGCACGATATATAAACGTTTGACAGGTAGGAAAATTTATATGGGAAAACCACTTATAAATAAAAAAAACATTTTCCAGTGGAATTAATTGTGAATATAAAACATTCTTAAGTCGCCTTGAACACACACAAAATCTTTCATCATATTCCTTCCAGTCGTTTAGGAGAAGTTCAGTGACATACACACGCTCACAATCTACACAACTAAGTGAAACGTGTGCGGTTGGTAGTAGGTTGGGTGATAGTTTGTGGCCACAAAGATCGCAAACATCGTGGAAATAGGAAGAACACTGCCAAAATAATTATTTAACAAATCCTACTAATGTTATAAATGCGAAAGTAAGTTTGTTACTCTTTCACGCGAAAACTACTCAACCGATCATCATGAAACTTTGTACATACCTATGTATATTCTTGGAATTATCAGAAGTAAAATAGGATTCTTTAAAAAAAAGGCGGGTGAAACCGCGGGGCACAGCTAGTAATTCCATAGATAAACTGGACCTCTCTGTATAAATATTAGATAGGCTGAAATACAAAATTAGTATATTATTATTCTTGTATAATGGCGTATCCATGCAATTATTTTTGTTTTTTTTTTTAAATTGGGCCCCAAGAAACTATAAAAAAAAACAATTCTCTCAACTCTTCATCTCTTCATCGTTGGTTGTTTTGATGTGGGTTAGGGTAAATTGCCACCAAAGTTTATTTTTAGCCAGTAAAACTTACCAATTAAATATAACAACCCCACAGAAAGGTCCATATTGCAATAAAATAAATCGGCGTGTATCAGAACTTATTGCACTTGTGTATATTCAGGTCACTTTATTACTATTACTTGTCCCGCGGTTATCCTTATGGGGCCCGCAGTGCTTGACACATATTACGAATGTGATTATTTATTGCACGTTTGTGAATGTTATTTATGAAGATTGTAAGAAAATGGTAGAGAAAAATCTTTGGGTTGGGGTTGGGTCTGGTAACTAAGCTTTTAACAGATTGTGATATCATGCTTGCATTACCGAATATAAATAAGAGATTCTTATTGTTTTAATACTAGCCATCCGGCTTCGCCCGCGTGGATCAGTTTTATAGGTTCCCATAGGATAAAAACCGTCCTATATCCTTTCCCAAGGTCCACTCTATCTGTGTTCCAAATATAATTAAAATAGGTTCAGTAAAATAGGTAGCAAACAGACAGAGAGAGAGAGTTACTTTCGAATTTATAATATTAGTAGGGATGAAATGAAATAAGAAACATAAAATTATTCTTTTCATTTAATATTGAATGGCTAAAAGGATTTTTATACAATGCCGTAAAACGAATTAAAAAAAAATAAGAAACATAAAAGAGAGACATGACAATTTTGATAGCTGCATCAAAATGTAAATAAAAAAACACAGAAAGTAAATAATTTTGTAAAGAAATAATAAAGGAAAAGCAAAGTATAAGAATAAAACAAAAATATATAAGTTATAAAATATGATAATGGACGTGAATGAAGTAATAACATTTAATGTATTAATAACACTACACGGCGTATTTCATTCATTTCTTTGCTTCCCGTGGGAATGAGATATTTTATCCGCGGTAAATAGTAACCTATGTCCTTTCTCAACGTCCTTTGTATGTTTATGCCAAATTTCATCAAAATCGGTTCAGTGGTTTAAGCGTGAAAGAGTAGCAGACAGACAGACAGACAGAGTTACTTTCAAATTTATAATATTAGTATGGATTAATGATTGCATTGTGCTGATATTATTATGCTCAAACCTGGCGAAGGCTAAGAAGAAGGTCATCCTTTAGGATAGTTTAACGGTTCTGCTAACTATTTAGTCTCCAAGATGACCGATACCCGATCGGCGAGAGGTTATTAGAAAAGACCTGAAATTTTTCCAAAAGTATTCGATCCGAAAAATATCTTCTAAATCATAATGAACGAGCATTTTACCTTCATAATTAAATAGCAATGAAAATATATAAAAAAATAAGTAGACATGCCAGCAGTATGACATTATTTTTAGTTGGAAAATAGTCGCTTGTCTTGGTATTGTCCAGTAAAACGTCCAGATAGAAAGTTTAATATGGAGGCCGATTTTTAGTGACTTATAATATAATCTGCTTGTTTTTCTTTTATTACCATTGATAGATATACAATTGATTGAGAAAGCAATACGAGGTACGTGACTTTTTCCAAAATAACCTACTTATTACTTTTCACTCAGTTCCTTATTTATAAAAATATACAATATTTCATATTATATTAATTTTTAATAGTGCTATCATATGGCTCGTTGGTCTAGGGGTATGATTTTCGCTTAGGGTGCGAGAGGTCCCGGGTTCAAATCCCGGACGAGCCCAAATTTCTTTTATTGAGGAACATACTAAATTTGTGAGAAGTAGAAAGAAATATAGAAAAACTACTCTCGAGAAGTTACGGAAATATATGTATTTTGTACATTCTTAAACAATGTTTTTTGTATTTTTGCTTTGGGCCTGCTTCGTTAATATATTTTAATTTTACTTATTCACAGTTCGTTACATTTTTATCTACATCAACAATATTTTACGAAAATGTCATCACAAGTAACGTGTTTCCACTCGGGACGATGTAAGAGAACAACAGTGTCAAACTTTTAGTACCGGGTTAGGTAGTAGATGGTAACCTTGTTTTCCTTAAATGCCTTTTATCTGGGACCACGTTATCATTAATATTATATCCTGTTAAACGAATTAAGATTGGTTAAATTATCTATTTGCGCCTCACCAGGGCAAGGATCCCTCTCACAATAATCTTGTGTTGAGCTTACCTACTCCACCACTCTCAAGGCCCAAGGCCTCACAGCTTCCATAGGACACCTATGCCTTTATCCTCTATGCTTAAAATATTCGAAAAGAATTGCTTAAAAATTTTTTTTTCATCGACTTTTTTTCTCTCCTAGACCCGTTCTCTCACTCTCATATTGTCAGGCATTAAAGCCAAGGATCCATTAAAATTATTGAATTAAGGGCACCTTGTTTCGATGGCATTCGATGGCATTTCACTCACTCACCCAGTAGACTTGTATTTGCGTTTCGCGGGAGCCGACTGCATATGAACTCCGGAGACCTTATTCGGCGGGCGAGAAAGCCACTGAATAACATTATCAAATCCACCTCAGCGATTTGTACTACAAAAATGATTTATCTGAAGATTGGTGTAAAAATAATGTTAATAAGTTTATTATTTTAGACACAGTATTTAATATTTTTTTTAAAAAAAGAGGCAACTTTGGATTTCTTTCTAAAGAGCGAAGTTCGTCTGATTGTGTAACTGTAAGCGAATTGTACTCTGTAAGATCCTCAACTGAAACATATATTTTTTTCAGAATTTCACATATTGATATTAAAAACAGCATTTGCGGTACAAGGGGCTCTTAATAATAATGTAGACTGTTTTAACGTTCTTGCACAAGAATTCAAACACCATTATATGTTTTATATTTGACGTTTTTTTGTATTAAGTAGACGACCGAGTCGCGTAATGGTTACCATGCCGGATCGCCGATCGATGGCTCCCAGGTTCGATTCCCGGCGAAGCGAAGATATATTTGACGGGTTTAAATTTCTGTTCTTGGTCTGGGTGTTTGTGTTTCTGTCTTTGTTCTTACGTGTAGCGTTATTTATTTGTACTTATTTATTATTTTAAATTTCAACGCATTTACTAAAGTTAGGTGCAAAAGATAAATTGAATTCCCACTCGGGGCCGTGTAAGGGAACACGTATGGCGTCAAACTTTCAACTCCGGGTTAGTTGTAGAGGGATACCTTGTTTTATTTAAATCATTAATAGATATTTTTTAAGATGAATAAGGTTGGACATAACCCATTTTGAGTCCCCCTGCTGTCTCTTTCTATTATCGTTATCGCACAGGCCTGGAACACATCCTTAACTGCTTCCATGCGTATTGGCGAATAATAATAGGTAAATAAAAAACGAAATACATACATGTTTGGTATCAAGTGATTCTTTGGCCGTGATACATTTTAAACAAACAAAACGTGACGATCGCCTTATGTGAAAGTAGACTTACGTAACGGAGATGTAGGATTTATCAACATACTTTTTCTGCTTGTAAATTTTGAATCAAAACGTAACCGGCTCGTTGGTCTAGGGGTATGATTTTCGCTTAGGGTGCGAGAGGTCCCGGGTTCAAATCCCGGACGAGCCCATTAAATATTTTGCCATACTTTATCTATTATATTATCTGCTTTAATTATTAAATTGTATTGAGAACGACTAAAACAAAAATAAATTATATTTTTGCGTTTTGAAGATACTTTTATATTGTGAATACAAAAATATATTTAATGAGGAATTCCATATTTTTTTAGCTTCAAAGGGATAGAACTATTTTTTTGAGCTGAAAGGGGTAGTACTAGAACTAATTTATTTGAGGGATATATAACCTAAAAATATGTTAGTACAGTAAGAAAATCCAGTGTTTAGCATTTAATTTTATACTAAAAGAATATGTGATACGGATAGAACCTTCTTTGGGTCCCAATGCTGGGCACAGGTCTCTCCTGGAGTAGAGAATGAAGGTTGATGTAGAGATAACTAAATTAATTAATAAATGAACAACATTTCAATTGCTTGCTTGCTTCACAACATGCTTACAGCCCCACAGTTAGTTATACCCCGTTTCGTGGGTACCATGGAGACGCACAAAAACATACAAACACCCAGACCAAGAACAGAAACTTAAACTGATCATTTAAAATTCTGCCTAGCCAGGAATCGAACCCGGAACCGATCGGCAGTCCGGCATGGTAACTATTGCGCTACACGGATCGTCGTCGCAATATAGCTTCTATGAATAAACTAGAGTTAAGACATGAGAATCAGAATTAATGTATTTTTTATTATTACTTGAATGGAGTAGCAGACGAGCATGCAAGCCACGTGGTGTTAAGTGGTCGCTGCATCCCATGGACATCTACAAACAACCTCAAGCAAGCATAGGTAAGACTTGTCTGAGGTCGTATGCAGTTGCACTGCTACTCCGGAGGCTGGTGGTCGCCTCATGTAAGTGTGGCCGGCAATTGCACCTTTCCACCGCAGCACAATAGAATTGGCTTACGGTAGAAGTGGGTGCCGCGGTGGTACTTCCCCGGGCGAACGATAATAGTTCTAACACCTTTAGCGTTGCCTAACTCAATTGAGCATGTCACGTTAAAAATATTTTTATTTTTTTAGAATTTATTAATAAGAATATCGGCCAATATTCACATTTCAATAAAATAAACAAACAAATTCCTATTTGTTCAAGTACGGTCAATATAATTAAGAAGTTATGTACTGTGGTGGAATAACGGTCATATTTGGGAAACCTTTCGAAAACTGCGTATTTTCCGAACGCCGATCGTAAAATTTGAATATTTTTCAAATAAAAATCGCTTTTAAAAGCTTACGGTAGCTTTTCGATTTTACCATCAGTGTGACAGGAATTTAGTGTATTTGACCGAGAAATTACTATCTATACGGAAAAAAAATAACAAATCAACAATCCTCTTGGATATCCCACTAATGGGATTTCCTCTTATAGTTGGCTGGATTTTAAACCCTTTCCAAAACACTTTCATGCAAAATGAAGCCGAGACGAGCATAGCTTACTCTGTGAAGAAAATATTACATCTTGTGTAGAGCCAGGATAGCCAAGCTAGTTTCTGTAGCTTCGGGATTAAGTTTAGAGCTACGGTATCCCCTGCCTGATCGTAAGAGGCGACTAAAAGGAGCTTCCGGGGTTGTGGGCGGTGAGAGTGGGATCTCGATCCGTTCAGCCAGCGGCTCCGGGAAGGACGGCGGTGTGTGCGTGGCCGCATGCCGCCGTAAGCATCGAAGGGTGCAGGAGAGCACATCTGCTTTCCAGAGGATGGGCCCGTTCTGAGGCACCGCCCGTGGATACCGATGCGTTCCACTGGAGATCCCGACTAAAAGGAGCTTTCGGGGTTGTGGGCGGTGAGAGTGGGAGCTCGATCCGTTCAGCCAGCGGCCCAGGGAATGACGGCGGTGTGTGCGTGGCCGCATGCCGCCATAAGCATCGAAGGGTGCAGGAGAGCACATCTGCTTTCCAGAGGATGGACCCGTTCTGAGGCACCGCCCGTGGATACCGATGCGTTCCACTGGAGATCCCGACTAAAAGGAGCTTTCGGGGTTGTGGGCGGTGAGAGTGGGAGCTCGATCCGTTCAGCCAGCGGCCCAGGGAATGACGGCGGTGTGTGCGTGGCCGCATGCCGCCATAAGCATCGAAGGGTGCAGGAGAGCACTTCTGCTTTCCAGAGGATGGGCTCGTTCTAAGGGACCGCGCGTGGATACCGGTGCGTTCCACTGGAGATCCCGGAGTCCTCCCCAAGCGCAGAGGTAGGCTACCGAGGGGTTTTTAGTGCAGTAACAAATCCCACATAACCCGGTAACACCTCTCCCAAGGTGCCGGGTACCTTTTGAAGGTTTCCCCCCCGATACCAAAAAAGGTCAGCCAAGCTTCTGAAACTACACGCCATAAGACTGCCAACCCTAACTTCACCAACTCAAGATATCAGTCAAAATAGGTACATTAATAAACGTTACACACTCATAGCCCAACAGTACGGTAATTAATACCCTGTATCGTGGGTACCATGGACACATACAAAGACAGGAATACAAACACCCAAACCGAGAATAGAAATTGAAACTCATCATTCAAATTTCTATTTCGCCGGGAATCGAACCCGGGACCCCTCGATTGGCAGTCCGGCATGGCAATCATTGTGCCACGTGGGTCGTCAAACGGTCGTCGGTACATACATATTATAGAGATTCCCCGTTTCGCTACAGTCACAGACATTCGTTTCTTTGGATTTATGCAAATAATAGTCTCTCAAGTATCTGTTGACAGTTTTTACCGAAAATTTCAATAATATAACGACCCGTGTGGCGTAATGGTTGCCATGCTGGACTGCCGATGAAGGTCCCGGGTACGATTCCCGGCGAAGCAGAAATTTGAATGAGTTTAAAATCTCTGTTCTCAGTCTGGATGTTGGTGTTTCGTGTTGTATGTCCATGGTACCCTACTGGGGGCTACGAGTGTGAAAAGTTATTAATTTTATTTATTTATTTATTAGTATTTAATTCGAAACCAAAGTATAGAAGAGACCCGTGCCAGCAGCGGAACGCAAAAGAGTAGTACAACCAGTTCAGACTCACCATTAAAATATTGACGGAATTATTGAAACTCTTACTACATGACTTTTAAAATACTCTTATAATAGTTCAAAACCACCCATTAAAAAAACATATTGGCCAAAAATCATTAAACAAAGCACTCAGTGCAATAACACTTTGGCTGCTGATTGGGTATTTTGAGTCGAAAAGTTGTAATTTACGATAGCAGTGCCACCTGCCTGCCGTTAGGATATTGGCGAAGAGAAGTTATTATGTAGAGACAGAACTGAAAATATAATAATAATAATACTTAACAATGAAGGTAAATATGGCGAACTAAATATATATAAACAACTTTGTAAACACCCATATTTGTGCAAATAAATGTCTTTGTCTTTGTCTTTGTCAATATAATAATACATAAAATGACTTTTTAAATGGAATGCAGATTTTGCATTTGAAATAAATTTTGCATATGTTTGGTGCTATATTAGTTGGTTAGGTGGCATATGAAAGTAACCCTAAGGGGACTGCAATCGGTAAATCATTTATTGTGGCCAAGCCTCTTATTTATATATATGTATCTAATACCCTAGGCCGACTATTCTAAGAAACCCTACGATGCATTTTTGACCCAAATTTGGCATACTTTTAACTGGTATAGAGGAACTAACTGTTAAATAGTATAAACATACAATCCTTCTATATAATAAGTACCCGGATTAACAAGCATTGCTCGAATAAAAACAATTCATTTTTAAGAGACTAATTGGCTTACTTAACAACACCATCTGCTTCAGCTCCCAATTTAAAACAAATAGAATTACATATACAGTCCAATAGATGGCAGGAAGAGTCCTGAGAGATTACTACGAATTTCATTAAAGTGGGGGAAACATGTCGCACCTTTTTTTTTTTTTTTTTTTTTTTTTTTTTTTTTTTTTTTTTTTTTTTTTTACAATAGTTAAACTCCACAGACTTGGCGTCCGTGCCTTTTTTTGCGTCAAGATATTTTGTTTGCTTTTTTACTTTATTTTTGTTTTTTTTTTGTCGCGATTAATTGCTCCAGTTTTTTTTAATTTAGTGTGTTAGTATTTTTTTTTGTATTTTTTAAACTATTTTGTTATTGTTATTGATGTTAGTTGTTTTAGTCCGTTGAGGTCCCGGCGTGTGGTCCCGGGAGTTGTTTTAATGTTTCGTCAATGACCGTCATGTCCCTGTGGCTGATGGCAGTTGCCAAGTTGTAGTCATTGATCGTCGCTGTTGTTGCTTTTAAAGCCGCCTGTATGAAGTTCCCAATAGCATCATCTTTGACGTCGGAATAGTAGACACAGGAGCAAGTGTGTCTGGTGATGGCGACGACTGCATGGGCGACGCTGTCGTGCACCTTCCCTTTCTCCAGCTTAGTGTTCACTATTACGACTTTTTCGAAGGTCAGTCCCTGGGCTTCGTGTATGGTGAGGATACGTGATCCTTCACCAGATCCACAGCCTGCGTTACTAAGGGATGTTTTTTCTGCTTGCGTGTGGACAAGGAACAGAGTGTTTTGGGCGGATCTTTGGATGTGTGTGCCCGTGTACCGTTTCATGTCCAGGGAGTGAATCTTTTGGCTGGAAGAGTAGATGCCATTGTAAACGTCTTTAAGGGCATAGGCTACGTCTTTTGGGTTACGATGTGTACAGAGGAGTTCTTGACTTATGGCCGCAAGGAGATTTGGGCGGTGATATTTGAGCTCGAAGAGGTTCTCCCGGTCAATGTAGGGTAGCTGGTTGATGACACCTATGAGGTCAATTTTACTGGCTCCAGATAGTCGAGCTGCTACGCACCTTCGGTGCAACAAAGTCACAAGTCGCTAAAAATGCAAAATTGAGTTAAGTATGCCAAATTGTCTATGAATCATGCTTTCAATTGGGGAGACAAAGACACCCACTAAAGTATTACGAAATTCCACTAGATGGCATGAGTGCTTTTGTCGAAATGAGTGATTTTTCCGTGAGTTCTGGGCCGACAAAGTATTATTGGCCAGTAGTGCCCCCGCTCCCGGGAGTATTCCAGATATTCTGGAGTTACAGCCACACAAATATATTTATGACCATTTTTTGTCACTTATTTGGAGCTAAACAAAGCGTATCTATATTTGAGACTTCAATTATTTTTTGTAAAATACAAATATTTTGGAGCAACAAAGGCATTAAAAGAAAAGCGGTTTTGTTGATCCAACATTATTGTTTTGAACTAAACTAATTGGGACAATTATGTCCTAACTAAAAAAGTGTCTTTGTAGATCCAATAATATTTATAATCAACAACCCTTATTTGTTAATTATAAAGTCATTAACTAAAAAGTGTTTTTTTTTTTGGTCCAGTATAATATTCCATTTCTACTAAGCTTCTGGAACCACAAAGGCCAAGTAGTGGTGGTGGAGGTGGTGGTAGTAGAATAACAAAATATTTATGACTATTTAGGTCCATATTTAAATAAATATAAATGTAACTAACTTGTTACTCCATAATTATTTACTATTTTTTTCGTTATAGTTGCATCTGCAAGTAGATATCCGGTTCTTTCGATGTTTTCAGGAAATTTAATTTAATTACGTGTTGCGCACTATTACACACCATGACACCACTACTTACATACTATTACTTTTATATAGTTTCTACTGTTTAAAAGTTCACGAGAATAGTAGTAGTCGTAGAATGCAGAAAGGACAATGTCCCCTTTGTATTGGTATTGGGGTTGTATTTATCTGTCTGTATGTTCAGCTCGGGACCCTGGAAATGGCATAGGCTACTTCTTACCGTGGAAATAAGTTTACTTCCTATGGGAAAATCAATTTAGCCATAGTGGTGATAGGGGATTTCAACACAAGACTGGGTATGTGAGACGGCGACGAGTAGAGAATAGGGCTCTTTGGACACTGAAACAACCTACGTGCGACCTACGAGTATGTGCTCAGAGCACAAAGCCCGTCAAAAACACAACAGAGCGGAACGAAGGCACCAAAGTCTTGCGCTATAGTTTCGTCTTAACCCAAAGTTCTGAGAGAAATTGAGCGGTCTACGAACAGTATACCTCGTCAAAAGTTCCCGTTCCCAATGTGGTGAATGACAAGAGAGCCAAAGTGACCCGGCACTATACCGAGAATATTCCGTACGTCAGTCTGTATGAAATTAGAGGAGCCTTTAGTCAGTTAAAAAACAACAAAGCACCGGGAGATGACGGTATCACATCAGAGCTGCCGAAGACTGGAGAGAAACCCCTTCCATTGGTGCTCCAAAAACTGTTTTATACCGTCGTACGGAACTATACCGGAGGCGTAGAGCTGGCACTAGAGCATGTGTTTAAGCCAATAGAGTGGAACGTACTTCCACTGTAGTGTGAAAGAATTGATGTATTGACATCAATGGCGATCACCTCACACACCTTCGATTTGCCGCTAATATAGTCATCGTAACATTCGTAACGGAGTTCAAAGATGTGGGTATTATATTGTAACTGATAACTTTGAAACATTTTTAGATGTGGATTGGCTGAAACTACTGCTAGATTTACTTCCTGACTAAAAAGTGCTTTCCTTGGTTGCTTTTTACGCGGTGAAATGTATACAGAAAGCAGTAGGATCAACTCGGGTATAAGTCACAAAACTTATACCTGTACTTGTTTCTCCTCAATCACTTTGACTTTAATTGTTTACAGTTACCTTTCTATTTGTAGTTGATATTTTGAGAAAAACATATACGATTTATTTGTTTAACGAGCTTTATTTCATTTAAAACCTCATCTTTAATAACAATGCATTATTCGTTAAACATAATAAATTCTGGATCAACAAAGTCACAATTCAACACCTTTTTATTTGTAACGCATTTTATTAGTATATCGACAGCCTCCGTGGCGTAGTGGGTGATGAGCCGACTGCGAAGCGTGAGGTCGTGGGTTCGATTCCCACCCAGGACAAATGTTTGTGTGATGAACATGACTATTTGTTCTGTGTCTGGGTGTTAATTTATCTATTTAAGTATGTATTTAGAATTATATATGTATGTTTATCAGCTTTCTGATTACCATAGCACAAGCTCTGCTTAGTTTGGAATCAGATGGTGTTGTGTGAATTGTCCAAAGATATTTAAAAAAAAAAAAAAAAAAATGATTTCAAATAAGCATTTAACGTGAAACTGTAGCAAAAACTACAAACAATTAATGGTTTAAATATTTTTAACCTACTACCGATATCCATCCAGTAATCTGGATATAAATGCGAAAAAAATCGTAAAAGTGCTCTCCTGTAAAATTACAAATTGTGCTATTGTGACTTTGTTGCACCGAAGGTGCGATGTATTATGTATCATTACAAACAGGTGTTAGTATTACAATGTTACCACTTTGTCGTTCCAAAATACCGCGAATGTGCGATAACACTGTAAAGTTGACGGCAAAGTTATAATTGGCGACCATAACGCCATCTGTTCTCTTGTTATACTATCTGAAGCACAAAACTTAAATGCTTATATCTAACTACGATTTAAAATTAATGATAAAAAACATGAAAGCACGTATGGCCCGGCGGTTAGCGCAGAACGCAAGCGATCTATGCGACTAAGACAAACGGGTGCGGTCGGGTGTGAGATGGGTGACCGCTAGTGGCAAAAAAATTCATGCGCATTTCCATGCTTCGGAGGGCACGTTAAGCCGTCGGTCCCGGTTTTTGTCGATAGATAAGAGTCGTTAAGCCTTGTCGGAAGCCTTATGGGCGGTTTGAAAACATCCGACAGCGAGTTGGCCACTAAATTGCATTTCCTGGCCAACTGCGTGGCCAACCCGCTGGCCACTAACCCTCATTTCCACCAACCCGCATTGGAGCAGCGTGGTGGAGTAAGTTCCAGGCCTTTCCAATAATGGGGAGAGACCCGTGTCCAGCAGTGGGACGTAAAATGGTTGCAGCCATATGTCATCAGTAGTTAATTTTTAAACATTTCATACAAGATTATATCTTAACAAATATATTCATTGATAGAATAAAAGCACTTATTTAGTAGCCAGTCATGTAGTCGCTTTTTAAATTTATTTAAATTCAATTTTTTAAAGTTGTCAGGTAGTCTATTATATATTTTTATGCACATACTAAACGAGTTGCGTGATCGTTGTTTAGTTCTAGCGGCAGCCATAATTTTTCTGAAGATCTACTCATAAAATTTATATGACCTTCTTTTTTGTCAAATAGATACATGTGGGTTTTTACAAATACGCAAATTTCGTAGATATATATACAGGGTAATGTCAATAGTTTTAATTTTACAAAGAGAGGCCTGCAGCTCTTTTCCGAGTTTACACCACAAATTGCGCGCACACATCGTTTCTGCGCTATAAATGCTTTATTTATTGTGACCGAATTACCCCACAGTATTATTCCATACCTTAGGTTGGATGCCACATAACCATGGTATGCTTTAAGTGCTGTGGTTTGGTTTGTAATTTGAGGTAGTCGCCATAGCGGATAAACAAACCGATTTGTTTTAGTACACACTTTATCGATATGGTTTTTCCACGTACATCTATTGTCTAATATTAAACCTAAAAATGTGATAGAGCTTGTTTCAGTGAGTTTTTCATTCCCACATTGCATTTCATTATCAAAAATTTTTCAACTTTTGCAACCAAATTGCATATATTTTGATTTGGTTGCATTAATTTGCAGATTATTGCATTTAAGCCATTCTAATATTTTGTTCACTGTGGCGTTTATTTCCGTATTATAATTTACAGCAGATTTATTTGCTATATAATAACTGCAATGTCATCACTAAAAACTTACTAAAAATAAACTAACTAAAAACTTATTTGAATTTAACATTATATTAAGACTAAAATACGGTGGTAAGTGCAATATGATCTCAATATAAAAAAATATTAATATTATATCAGATTGTTATTTTTTTATATATAGAATAGCGGACGATTACGCAAGTCACATGACATTACGAGCGGTTTCATATTAGCGTATTTGTACCGGAATATGTCAAGTATCGCTCTTACGCGCATACGTGCTACAAAAACAAACAAAAGACGCGCAAACGCAGCGAGAAATACTCCAGTTTGAAACAGCCTTGACTTCTCATTTCTGAACTCTTGCTATAGTAGGGGAGACCAAGAAGGGATTTTCGGTTTTACTTGAGCACGTCAGATTAAGATATGGGGTACACCTTGCATCCTGTTGAGTACTGCCACGATTAATAAATCTAGGTAAATATAGGTACAGTATTTTTTTTTATCTTACTTCCGGATGTCAAAATGGTCAGATTAGAATACCCCGTTGCCGTTGAATCATGACTTTTTAAATAATAAAAATTCGAACTCTCCCGAGTTTGCCAAAATGCCGTTTTTTTTATTTCGCTGTTTTGTATATATTCATACTAAATCATCAGATTACTGAAATATGACTTACCATGCATTTAATTTATCATACTATTGATCGATATTTGTCGTTGTTTTACCTGTACTTTTCGTATAAAATTTTTGAAAACCTATAGGCGCTCTCCCCACCGGTTCATCGGAAAACGTCTGTAATATTTTAATCTTCCTACCACCAAGCCTATAAAATGAACAAGGTACCGATGACGCTCGAGTAAATCCACAATTGGCCTCGTGGGCTCCCCTACTACTAAATATTGTATTATATATAGATTAACAATCTGGCATTTTACATGTTCTATTGATATATCAGTACTATCATTTTTTATGATAGCTCGTTTATCCAAAACAATAAATAAAATTGTATGTACATAAACCTATTACCTACACAAAGATAACAGTAGTTTTTTTTTATATTACTCCGAAAAAGAAGACGTTCCCAAATCGACCGACCTTCGACCGACTTTGTTTGGATTTTTAAGTATGTTGTAAATAAGTGATTGAAGTATGTAGTCCCTGTAGCTTCGTGATTAAGAATAGAGGTACGATATCCCCTGCTAGATCGTTAGATCGACTAAAAGGGGGCTTACGGGTTGCTGGCGGCGAGAGTCTGTGATCGATCGGTCCAGCCAGCGGCCCCGGGGAAGGAAGGCGGTGAGTGAATGACCGCATGCCACCGTAAGCATCTGAAGGTGCAGGAGAGCACATTTAATTTTGCTCTCCCGAAGATGGGCCCGAACGGGGCGCCGCGCGCGGAGGACACCGGTGCGTTCCACTGGAGATCCCGGAGTCCTCCCCAAGCGCAGAGGTAGGTTCGCAAGGGGATATACCACCACTGCACCCACTTCTGCTGTAAATCAGTTTTAATATATTTCGGTGAAGAAATGCGTCAGACAAGATTTATGCTTGCTTCAGGTTATGTGTAAATCTACATGGGCTGCAGCGACCACTTAACACCACGTGGGCTGCATGCTCGTTTGCTCTAATAAAAAAAGTAAAACGTTACACACTCATAGCCCCACAGTAAGGTAATTAATACCCTGTGTCGTGGATACCATGGATGGAAACAAAGACAGGAACACAAACAACCAGACCGAGAACAGAAATTTAAACTCATCATTCAAATTTCTCTTTCGCCAGGAATCGAACCCGGGACCCCTCGATTGGCAGTCCGGCATGGTAACCATTGTGCCACGCGGGTCGTGAAAAGTTACGTCATAACTTTTAATAATAATAGGTGGAATGTCTTTCATATTACATATGAATGTGTAAACAATTAAATTATATAAGTCACGCTCGTAATAACTACTAACGTGTGAAGAAAGTGAAAGGCGACCGTGATTTAAAAAAGATTCTTTCAATGAATGCTTACTTTCGTATTGTCATTCAACCGGCTCGTTGGTCTAGGGGTATGATTTTCGCTTAGGGTGCGAGAGGTCCCGGGTTCAAATCCCGGACGAGCCCAACGTTTTTTTAATTACTCTAATTATTATAAGAGCCAAATATTGTATTAGATGCGTATGGAAATAAGTAGCCGGAGTACCTACAATACAACGCATCTAGAAAAAATTGTACATCACATCTATAAAATTATCATCTTTTTTTATATGTAGGTAGGTGTTTCTAACATACACACACATACATACATAGATGAAAATTGTTACAATAATTTATTTTCTTCCAATTTTTAAGAAGAAGTAGGAATAAAAATATTTCTTACCGAGCCACCGCTGTTTGTTTGAAATGTCTATCTAATCAAAAATCTCGTAGCCATATACTTGAATCTCTGTTTCTTGGGTACCTAGGACGCACACAACGCCAAGAACACACGGACCGAGAACAGAACTGTGGAAAATAAAACTGTGGTCTAAGATGTTTTTTTATATAAATAAACCTTTAAGGCAGACGGGCCGCGTGGTGTTAAGCGACCACCGTCGCCCGCCTATGGACACGGGCAACCCTAGGGGAGCCGCCCGAGGAATATATAATAAGATGCATATTATATATTATTATTTTAGTACTCGTAGATAGATGTAACAGTAAAATCGTGCAAGCGCAGTACACAGCCATTTTCCCGTTTGGTTGGCGGAAAATAAAAGTTTTGAACTAGTTATATTTTTGCAGATGTCGGAGCAGAAATAAAACTCCAAATTAATTTGAACGCTCTTTGCATTCTTGGCAAACATGTGGAACCAACAGACAGGTTTTTGTGGTGTCTATTTGTTGGGTTGGGTTCTATTCTATTTTCAGGTGTCGGTGCACGAATAAAACACCAAATTGATTTTCACGCTCTTTGCGCTCTTTCCGAATATGTGGAACGAAAAGATAAGTGTTTGTGTTGTTTTAAGTGTTTTTTTAAATTATTATTATTATTATGTATTATCCTTATATGTAGGTCGAAGATGTGATTTGACTCGGTCAGTTGGAAAGCTTGCATGGGGACATATGTCCAATAATCCAACACGTAGAGGCCCCTTTGAGACACTTAAAATTAGTTTTTTTTTTTCAATATTTTTTATGTCCCACTGCGCACAGGTCTCCTATCACAAGTCAGAGGGATTTAGGCCATAGTCCACCACGCTGGCCAAGTGCTAATTGGTGGACGTCATGCTTTCGAGAAATGATGAATTTCTCTCAGGCATGCACGGCGTTCTCCATGAACATCGTAATAAATTACGCACATGACCAATTTATTTGTCAGTGGTGCGCGCCGATGATTTGTACCCGGTATCGGTCGCGTCGAAGACCGCGGCTTAATACCACTCGGCCATCGTTGCTCACTCGGCCATTGCTGCATATTTATTTATACTATCTACCTCAAAAGGAAGAAATCAGGGTCCGTATAGGATCACTTTGTTGTCTGTCTATCCATGTACTCTGACAATATCCTTAATTTTGGGAATGCCTGGAGATACTCGTATCAGGTTGAAATTAAAACCATATACTAAGGTCTACAGTCCCTTAAACATTGGCATATTTCGCCACTCTCAAGGGAAAAAGAAAAGGGTAAATTCTATTGAAATGAAATGAAATAGTTTGAAATGAAATAGTTTATTAACATCATGGGTAATAATTTATAATATACACTTGATGTGTATAAAAAAAAATCAGGTAGGTACAAAGGTATTTAAAATGCAACATGACTGTGGGGCGTTGACCTCGAACTTTGGGCAAGTAAAATTGTTTAATAGTTCAAGTGAAAGAAAAATTTGAATTAGTTTATATTCCATTGCAATACGACTACTAAGTACTGGATTCAGTTAACATTTTAAACCGCACCTACGGTGCAAAAACGTCACTTCTTCAATTTTTGTCAAAATTGATCTGAGTATGCGAAAAAATAGCTATTATGCCTCTTTATTGGGTGCGTAAATGTCGCATGTGTAGTGTATCATACTTTCCGAGAGAGGGCAGTTGTGTCGTTAGGTTTTGGCGCGAATCTAGCCGTCACTGGGAGAATCAACGTTTTATTGGTCAGTTGCGCGCGGCCCCCTGCAAAACTAACAGTCTTCTGGAGCTATAACGTCAAAAATGTAATTGTGACAATTTATTTTTATGTTTTTGGAGCAATAACGACACTTAAGTTAGTTGTGACATTTGTTTCTTGAAATAACTCAGTCACTTGTGTAAGTAATGAGTTACATACACAAGTGATGGAGTGAGAGTAAGAGTAAATTCTGTGTAGAAATATAAAATATTGATACACTTATTTGCTACTTTAATTAATAAAACTCATAAAAAGTATAATTACGGGTGTTTTTTTTTTTCATATGACACAATTGCCCAATTAATTGTTTTCTAGTGCCATAACGTCACTTCTGGGAGGGTTGTAAATTTTAAACGTTCATAATTATTTATTACAAAATTATAAGATGTTTGTTTTTACTTTGGCATGAAGTTTAATATTATAGTTTAAATATAACCAGTCTATTTCTTTAATCAATATTACCTATACATTATAATAAGATGTCGAATTTTCAAACGTTACTCCTGAAAAATTACATCATTTGCATAAGTGACGGTGTTGCACCGTAGGTGCGAAACACCGGTACACAATTTAGCCGACCGTAATGGGCTCTCACCGCGAGCCGTGAGCTGGAATAGGGCAATTACACGCGACAACACTCTGAGGCCAGTTTATGGCCATCGAAATACGACTACGGTTTGTATACTCCGTACTTACAAACATTTTGCTTATCGCACGCTCCCATAATTGGGGAGGTCTAGAGTATACTACACCACGCTCCACGCTGCTCCAATGCGGGTTGGTGAAATTGCTCGATTGATCGGATGTTTTTAAACCTCTCATTAGGCCAACAAGATTTTACGACTGTTACCTATGGTACATCCGAGACCGACGGCTTAACGTGCCCTGCGAAGAATAGAAATACGACTACGGTTTGTTTACTCTGTACTTTCGGTAATGTAAATGTACTTTTTTATTTTTATGTTTTAATTAAGTTTTTCTTTTCTTTGACATATTTGCATAAAGGTACAAAATCTTTTCTAAGCACCCATACAATTTGTGCAAATAAAAGTTTTCGCCTTAGTCTTTTGTCTTTGATTATATCACACTTTCGGAAGTGAGTGTGATGTAGGCCCTAACACCACGCTGCCAAGTTCACCTTCGACATCATGCCTTGCAGAAATTATAAGTTACTTTTGGCACGCACGGTGATGAAAAACATCGTAATTAGATATCACGATGTTTCCCTCATCGTGTAGCAGCGATAAGTAGGCACATAAAAATTTCTTTGCCAGAGGTGCGCGCCGGAGCTTAAGCTCGGTATCGTCGTGTCGGAGTTCGCGATCTTTAGATCGGCCATCGATACCATCACGAAAACTCATTATATTTACAGTATAATATTTTAAATAAATTTTGTTTTATTTGCAGATATAAACTTGATTCAAAACATTTGTTTTGTTATGACCATGGGGGAATAAAGTATTGATATAAAAACTACATGAATGTTGTTTATATCGTTTTTATTTTTGTTTGCTCAGATTTATAAATTATTATTATTATGTCCATATACTCCAGAGACGTTATAGTAATGCTTTATTGTCAAGTAGAGCGAAGATGTTAAAAATTATTTAAATACAAAAAGAGGTCCATCGTAATAAAGTGTTAATTAAGAAATCTTATAAAACAAGCTTGTATTAAAATATTTGAATTTTTTTTAAATTTTTCATTAGGTGTCGTAAGTGTCGGACAATCAGGTGAATTGAACAAAAAATATGCCAGCAATATACCATTGTGTGCAGATATCCATCTGTCATATCACATAAGGTTATCACCAATGGATGTATATTTTTTCAGAGTGTACTGCAGTCTATAAGTTAATCCTTTTCATTTGACACTCACCATAACTTGTTATATCAATCAATCTTTGGGTTCTACAAAATATGTAATGGGCCATTTTGTTTTGTTAGTACATGTTTCAGTTTCCACCCGAACAAATAATAATTGCAAATAATTAAAAAGCTTGAAAAATATTTTGTATTTCGAAGCAGTGTGTACGATACATCACAGTTTGACTTAATTGGGAAAAAGGTCATTTGCGTTGTCATTTTTAAGCAAAACTGAAATTCATTGAATAAATTATAACAATGCTGACACGTTCAATTACGTGCATCGTAAACCGTAAAATTTTCAGCAAGCGTGTCATATTAATTATTAACTTCCGAAACGAAGCGGCGGACATGGCCAGCTGTTGTCGCGTAAAAATATCACTCCTTATTTATCCAAATATGCAGCTCTAGCTGAGGACTACATATTTCTGCCCTTTGGCGTTGAAACGATCGGACCATGGGGCTCAGATGCTAAAGTTTTTATTAAGCATTTATCCAGACGATTGATCCAGGCAACAGGTGACCAGAAGGCTGGCACTTACCTCGGTCAAAGAATAGCTTTGGCTATTCAAAGAGGTAATGTTGCCAGCATTCTGGGCACACACCCTCAGGACAGTAATTTTGGATGCGGTTTTTTACGTTAATTAGTTTATACTTTTATTTTTAGTTATAGCTTATTATTGTTATTATTTAGTACTAGTTTATTTATAATTTTTATCCAAATGAAGTGATTCCCTCTGAAAATTTACACAAAATCAGATGCCATTGAACAAATATTTATTGTAAAATCAATAGATTGAAAATTGTTGTTCTCCTGTCATCTTTTTGAATAATTTTAATGAGGTTCTTTCCGAGGCATTCGTCGATTTTTTATTTATTTATTTATTACAAACTAATTGGACCCCGCAGTGTCGTTTATCTACTCCTGTGCCGCAGTCGTTGTCCTGATTTAAAAGTATTGAAAGAGGATTAGTTTGTTTATCATCTTAAAGAGTTTTTATGCTACTGTCAAACAAATAGTAGGTATAGAATAAATAGTGACAGATCAATTGCGACGATGGCGCGAAGACAGACAGTTTGACAGTTACTAACAGTTAACAGTTTATATGAGGGAAAAATAAGTCATTTAACAAACCGAGAACAGAAATTTTAACTCATCATTCAAATTTCTGTTTCGCCGGCAATCGAACCCGGACCCCTCGATTGGCAGTTCGGCATGGTAACCATTGCGCCACGCGGGTCGTCAAAATCCATATCCAATATCAATCTCTTCAATACCCATACTCTTATTAAAATTAATGCAGTTTATGCAAGAACATTATAAAGTTTTCCTTTACTTTCTGTGTAACATTAAAATCCATAAAATATGTTCAGGTTTTTTTTTATTTGAATGGAGTAGTAAACGAGCATGCAGGCCACGTGGTGTTAAGTGGTCGCTGCAGCCCATGGACATCTATATACAACCTCAAGCAAGCATAGGTAAGTCTTGTTTGAGGTCGTATGCAGTTGCGCTGTTACTCCGGAGTCTGGTGCCTCATGTAAGTGTGGCCGGCAACTGCACCTTTCCACCGAAACACAATAGAGTTGGTTCACTGCGGAAGTGGGTACAGTGGTGCTACTTCCCCGGGCGAACCATAATAGTTCTACCACCTACTTACAATATATTTTTTTTAATTTACATGTTCATTTTCTTTTAATGAAACAAAACTAAATTATTCAAACTACACCTACGAACCATCTAGATAATCTTCAGAAATTAGAAGGAAGCCATACTCATAAGCCGCGGCGTTAACGCGAATCTCGTGAAATAGATTCCAAGAGGCGCTCGCCAAGTTGGCTGGATGGCTTAGTGACCTCTTGGCTCTTGGCAGCTTATGTGAATGTTAGAGCGAGAATGTTAATAGATTTATTAAGAACGCTTTCCCAGTTTTACTTAAAAAAATATTATTTATATTTGTTTTGTAGGGGGTAGAACTTTCATATTTGGACCGT
This sequence comes from Pyrgus malvae, assembly GCA_911387765.1. Taxonomy (NCBI): domain Eukaryota; kingdom Metazoa; phylum Arthropoda; class Insecta; order Lepidoptera; family Hesperiidae; genus Pyrgus; species Pyrgus malvae. The sequence continues at coordinate 23,977,612 of OU426961.1, read as the reverse complement.
GGAAGTACCACTGCTGTAACCATGATGTGAAGTAATTCGATGGTCCATCAGAAGAATGACCATCACCCTCTCTATTAACAGTGCAATATTGGTTGTCATAAGAATTTAAAGGCGTGTGCCAAATAAATAATGCTAAATTGAAAAAAAAAAACAAATACGATATAGTACATATTAACACAACGTCCAGTTTATTAAAACTGTCTTATAAATTTTCATAGTCAGTTTTTCTAACAAATAAATTGCTATGTATATTACAATATGTAGCGCACTGGTAGACAACCCTTATAGTACAGTAGTTAACAAGCAGGACTGCCGATTGGAAGGTCCCGGGTTCAATTCCCGGCGAGGCAGAAATTTGAATAATGAGTTTAAATTTCTGTTCTCGGTCTGTGTGTTTGCTGTCAGTCCTTGTGTGTGTGTACACATTTTATATCTACCGTATTGTGGAGCCATAAAATCTGTCAAGTTTCAATATTATTGACAAACCTAAAAAAAATACAAAAACCTCCTAAGTTTATTTATTCGTTATTCCACAAACCTCCTTTTGTCCAAAAATGTTCACCAGAAAGCTTGTTAAATGAAAACAAAATCAAATTCCTATAAATCGTCCTTAAGCAATTCAGGGCGATCAATAAATCATGGGTCTGTCTGTCTGTTACAGATGATTTAGAGCCTCAAATATTTGGAAAGTGTTAATATTCATGAACGCTCAAACTTAAAGCCAGCGCCGAGTGCATGCATATGGCAACAGATTTAGGACACCAGCTAAGATCTAGCAAAGCCATATTGTTTTAATTGGATGGGTGTATGTATCGAGGCAGATAGATAGGTAAATGGATCTTAAGGTTACTTTAATTAAACCCCTTCACAAAAAAGGTCCTAAAGATATAATTAATAATTACAGACCAATAGCGTTATTGCCTAGCTTCTCAAAAATTTTCGAAAAAGTAATTTTTAGTAGACTAGTTAACTATATGAACAAAAATAACATACTTAGTGATTTTCAATTTGGATTCAGGCAAAATAGATCCACCTCTTGCGCTATTTACAGGATGCTTAAACAGGTTTGGACTAATATTAATAATAAATTAAAATGTGCTGCTCTGTTTGTTGATATGACCAGGGCGTTTGACTGTGTTGTGCATAACATACTTTTACGACAATTGGAAAGAATAGGTGTTCGCGGTATTGCATACAAGTTATTACAATCTTACCTAAATAATAGAAAGCAAGCGACGGTACTAACAACATTTAACAAATTGAACAATACATTAGAAGAGGTACAATCAAAATTCGCAATTTGTAAAATCGGTGTCCCTCAAGGTAGTGTTCTTGGTCCACTATTATTTTTGATGTATATAAATGAACTACCCGCCATAGCTAAATACCCATGTGTAATGTTCGCTGATGATGCAACAATTTTATTTTACAACGTTAGTATTTCAGTTGAGGATTATAGGCATGAAATAAGAAGTACACTATTAACTATAAAAACTTGGCTAGACACAATGAACCTCACGGTAAATTTAAACAAAACTAAAATTATGCAATTTAAAAATTATAAACAGAATTTAGAAAATCTAAATATACAACTAGATTCAGTTGAAATAGAAGAAGTAGAACAAACTAATTTCCTAGGAGTGTCCTTAGATACTCACTTAAACTGGAAAAGTCACATTGATAAAATTAATAATAAAATATCTGCCAATTGTTATGCGCTTTCAGTATTAGTGGATGCGTCAACTCTTGAAGTAGCTAAAAGTTTTTATTATGCAAATATTTACCCCCTTCTAACTTATGGCATTATATACTGGGGAAACTCTGTCAATGTTAGTAGAACATTTATATTGCAAAAACGCAGTCTTAGAATAATGTATGGTAAAGCGAGCGATGAATCTATTCGCTCATTGTTTTCCGAAGAGAAATTTCTTACATTAACTAGTATATACATATTGGAGATTTGTACTTTCGTTTTTAATAACATAAATTCATTTGAAAAGCAAATAAACATGCGCATAAGAGATGTACCCACGAGGCAGAAAGATAGTGACGCTTTATATTTACCTCGAGTGAAATGTCAGATTTTCAAAAATAGTACATACATATTTGCTATTAGAATATTCAATAAATTACCCATACATTTCAAACAATTATCAGGTAATAAATTTAAAAGAGAACTAAAGCAATGGCTTATAAAAAAAGTATACTATAGTATAAACGAATTTTTTGATGACGTGCATTAAAATGGTTTGGGGAGCTTCCGCGTAAAATATTAACTCTAAACAATGCCTGAGAGTTTTTTTTCCGCCGGCTTTTTTTTCTCTCATTGACCCAGTGGTGGGTAGGCATCAAAAGCCGTTGATCCGTTAAGAATATTCTTAGCGGATCTTAAAATAAAACTATTTGACTACTTAGCTATTTAATTTTAATTAGTAATATAATATTGTATGCCAGAGCATGGTAGACTGTTTAAACTCTTATAATAATTTTAAACATCTAACTGTATGTATGTAAACAGTCAACAATAAAGTATTTTCATTTCATTTCATTTCATTTCATTTCATTTCATTTCATTTCATTTCATTTCATGGACAAAGCGTAATTCTTTTAGGGTTCCATAGCCAAATGGCAAAAAACGGAACCCTTATGGATTCGTGATGTCTGTCTGTCTGTCTGTCTGTTCGTCCGTATGTCACACTGTCACTGTTGAAACTCGGTACGTAGATGTATTCTGTGAACCACATTGGCGATCATTATGAGATCTTGAGTTTGAGTTGATGAAGTTTGAGTTGAGATTGAGTTTATGAATACGGGTGTAATACTTGAGCGTGTACGAGATTGGTTACCGTTATGGGCTGCAGCAACCACAAAAACACGTGCAATTTATGCCCACGCTACTTCTTAACGCGATATTTTAAAGGCATATACGAAGTTCTCTTGTCAGAGATGCAAATTTTTTTTCAACCTTTTTTTTATGTCCCACTGCTGGGCACAGGTCTCCTTCTCATAAGTGAGAGGGATTTAGGCCATAATCCACCACGCTGGCCAAGTGCGGATTGGTGGACGTCATGCTTTCGAGAAATTATGAATTTCTCTCAGGCATGCACGGGGATGGAGAACATCGTAATCAATTAAATATCACGATATTTTCCATCACCGTGGAGCAGCGATAAATGCGCACATTACAAATTTTTTTGTCAGAGGTGCGCACCGAGGATTTGAACCCGGGATCGGTCGCGTAGAAAACCGCGGCTTTTACCACTCGGCCATCGCTGCTCACTCAGCCATCGCTGTTGCAGATGCAAATTATACCTAACTAAACTAGGTTAATTAATTGTCACTTGTCGTAATCAATCAAGCTCTAGTCTTGAACGTAGGCGAACTATAAAGCTAAGATATTTCTGGGGATGTTCAGATTTGCACAGGTGATAGGCAGCTCTCTCTTTGCGCCGTATTCCTCACTGATGAGGGTCGTGACCATCACCTTGCATTATCTTGTGTATGATGGTGTGCCATACACTTCTGTTCTCAGCGGTTTTTAAAGCGGCATGGACGGTAGAGCCAAGTGCAAGTGATTTGGTCAGACCAACGCATTGGGCTTCTTCCACGTGGTCTCTTTCCTTCGATCTTGCCGTCTCTTATAATCATAATCATAATTTACTGCATAAATATGGTATTACATAAGATGTACATTATAAGTATGTCAGTTCAATCATATTTTACCTATTTGGCATGCAATTAAAAGATACAAAGAAATCTACTACTATTATTTCCATTAATAAGCATAAGATGCCAAGAATTATCCCAGCGTAACAAGCATTAATGTCAATTTGTATTGAAATGTCAATAAAATAAAATAAAATAAATCATAATAATCTTAATGCATATGTATCAATATTTATGTAAATAATTTAACTTCAATAATCAAATACCACTTAACAATAATAAACATTGATTCATGTCACATCATTTATAAAAATGTCAATGTTAATTCTTACTTAGTAACAAACTAATTCTTAATTAATCTTTTCCCATGTCAAAAATTCATTGACTGAATAGAAACAATGTGTCCATAACCAATTATACAGTTTTTTCTTAAATATCAATAATGGAAGGGTTTTTAAATATTCAGGTACAGTGTTGTAAATTTTTACACTCATGCAATAACAATTCCTTCGGTAAAGTTTGGTCTTACTTATTTCCATTGCGATTAGTTTGCTTGCCGTCTTGCCGTCTCTTGCTCGTCTTTATAGGCAGCTAATGGCAAATCATTTTCTGTGTTATGTTTTTTTATTAAAATGAAGTAGCATACAAGTATGATGGCCACGGGATGTTAAAAGGTCGCTGCAGATCGTGGACTTTCTATACACATGCTTAAGCAAGATCTAAGTCGTATGCAGTTGTGCTGCTACTCCAAGGGCTGATGATCCTTTCAAATAATTAAAAAGTAGAGCTGTTCTTTTCCGCTTGTATTTTTTTCTGATCTATACTAATGTATAAAGCTGAAGAGTTTATTTGATTGTTTGTATAAGACTTTAAGCTATATAACATTACGCTGCAACGCCTGCAACTAATAGGAGCGAAGTATCAGTGAAAAATGTTGCAAAAGCGGGGAAAATCCATACTTAATAATATACAAAACTGAAGAATTTGTTTATTTGAACGTGCCAAAATATTTTTGTGTCGGATAGTCCAGTTATCGAGAGAGGCTTTAAGCTTTTTAACATTACGCTGCGACCAATGGGAGTGAAGCATCAGTGAAAAATGTTGCAAAAACGGGGAATTTTGTTTCATGACTTTTTTCTTTTAGCTCAACACACAAACCGAAAAAGAGAATCTTAAAATAATGTTAAGAAATACAATAACTTTAATTTTGTTTTTCTTTTTTTCTATCAGTATAAATACTGAACCGTTACCAAATAAACAGTCAGTATTAAAGATATGGTACACTATCCTCAAAAAATATCTTTTTCAAGTTGGCTTTTCACAAGAAATACTTTTTATTGGAATTTAAAAGTCAAAGACTTGTTTCGGTCTACTTTCAGAATATAGTGTCGACTACCGTCGAGTACGAGGCCTTGATTTGCCAACTTGTTTCGTGAATATCAATTACCTTTGCACTTTGTATAGACCGTACAGAATTTTGGAAGACTTAAATACTAGATTTCCACATGCCCACAGATGTTCTTGACTGTACCAACATAAGATATTCATAACTGGTTTATTCACCATTGTATTTATTTAAATCGATTTCATTAACCTTATCTTGAAGATTTAACTTTACAAGTTCTCAAAACTTGGTATATGACACTTCATCTTTTACGGCATCTCAAACGCTGTGCAAGCTTCTGGGCCAGCGTCAAGTATAAGTTTTACAGCTCTTTTGTGCCAGTTTTGTTGAAACTGGACGAGTAATAATTTGATAAAGTCAGTCGTCAGTAATCAGTCAGTCAAGTCATTTAGACATCCAAGTAAAGCGATGGCTACTTTACCAGAACGTGATCGATGGTATTTTGGAGGCAAGCTGAGAAAACATATTTTCGCATTTTATTTTATTTCACAACAGTCGTACACTGTATTAACTGTGGTTAGGGTCACCATACAAACGCAAACACTTAGGAAAGAAGCAAGACCTGATACAGATTTTTTTCCGATTCGAATCGTACTCGGGACTCTCTATGAGCAGTCGCGTATGGTAACCATTGTGCCGTTCAGTTTGTCAATTACAGAATTGCTTCACTACATAAACGGATATGGCAGGGTACTTTCTAGATGAAATCATTTTGTTTCTAAGTGTTATCTAAGACCCATTTTAAGCATACGTAACAGGCAAGAAGTCACATTATGCGTAGGTATTTTCTTGAACGTTGTCAACTACATTAGAGTAACTACAAGTATTTTACCCAAACAAGTATTGAAACTTGAACCCACAAAATCTTTTCAAAACTTGTTTGTTTTTAATTTACTCCTACAATCAAAACATTGAAACGCCTCTCAATTAAGTACACGCAATAAAGCACTTTAAATCTTCGCCATAAAACAGAGTTTGTAACAACACTCGTAAAGTAGAAAGATAAATAATTAATTAAACGAAACACCTAATTACTCGCAAGTTTTTCAATCAAAATTAATTGCTGTACAAATTTGAACCTTGTCACCTCGGGTTTCTCTGGTAATAAATTTCTATTATATTTTTATTAAATTGAGATTGACATCGATTTCTAATTAAAGAATAATGTACTGTTTCATGGTAAGCATACACATCAGAACTATTGAAGAACTATTTCAGAATGGTATACTTAGGTCTACCTTAGTTGAAGCGCACATAGCCCAGCGCGGCGGCTGGCGTAGTAGATGTACGCAGTTGAGTCATATCGTTAGCTAGCAGATTTTAAACTTTGTCGGAGGCATTATGGTTAGGTATTTTGAAAGCATCCAACAACAGGTTGGCCACTAACCCGCATTGTAGCAGCGTGTTGGAAGAAAAGAAAGAAAAATGATTTATTTGCGCAAATATGGGTATTACAGAAGTTGTTTTATATATTTAAAATCCGCCATATTTACCTCAGTAAGGTATGCAAATATTTTTAAGAAATTAAAAAAAAAACTATTTTTATATTAAAGAAATCAAAATATACTTAAATCTATCTATATAACTAATTGACTTAAATCTAAATAACAAATTTATTTATTATGTTGACAAACCATGTTATATATTTATTTATCCCATATTTTGCGTTTTTTTTATTTAGTAGTTATGAATATATTTAAACGGTTTTCCCACATCGTCGGCTTTGGGCACCCAATTCACTGGGTTTTTATACGCTGAGAGGAAAAAAGCCGGCGGAAAAAAAACCTCCCAGGTTTTTAATTGCGTAATTGGAGTTGGAGAGGAGTTGGAGCTAGCTGCAAGCCTCCTCAATAATGGGGAGAGACCCGTGCCCAGCAGTGGGATGCAACAAGGGTTTCAGCCATCCAGCCAGCTTTTTAACACGGATAAAATTCAGACTACAACTAGATTCCTACTACATTTTTAGCCTTAAAAAACTGACTTCTTTATTGAAAGCCACGTCATCGTTGGACAAAAAGAAACAAATTTTGTAACCGTGTAGTTTGGTTCCCACTTGTGTCTACGTGAAGAGCTTTTCCACGAGCCCGGTGTGGAATCAATTTCAGTTTCGCGTGGCGCGAAAATAGTAGAAAAGAATTATGGCAACGAGTTTAGTCAGATTTTTAATGTAAAATACATATATAATACAGCCGTTTACACCGACTTTCGGCATGGCAACGTGCCTTGTCAAACAACTTATACAACCTCCGCAGTATATTGTAGTTGGTAGAGCTATCATGGTTCGCCAGGGGAAGTACCACAGCTGCACCCACTTCTGCCGTGAAGCAATTCTATTGTTTTTCGGTGGAAAGGTGCAGTTGCCGGCCACACTTGCATGAGGCGACCAGCCTTCGGAGTATCAGCGCAACTGCATACGACCTCAGATAAGACTTACCTATGCTTGCTTGAGGTTGTATATAGATGCCCATGGGCTGCAGCGACCACTTAACACCACGTGGCCTGCGTGCTCGTCTGCTACTCCATTCAAATAAAAAAAACACTTTGTTAGAGAGATTAAAACACTTTTACAGCACCATGACCTACAACACTTTTTGTGTCCCACTGCTAGGTACGGATCTATCCCCATTTCAGGAGAGTCCTGGACCTTACTCCACCACGCTGCTCGAATGCTGGTTGGTAAAGATTTAAATTATTAAAGTCGCCACATAGTATATTAGGTGTTTTAGTGCTTTTAGGGAAAGTAGACTATTCTATTTTCAGATCCAGAAGCCTCGACGGTAAAAATAGAGACAAAATTCGAAAACCGTGTCATTGTGTTGTTCGATTTCTACTCGTGTCTACGTAAAGTGTGCGCCGTGGAATCAATTTCATTTATTTGCACGTGCCGCGCATAGTGGAGGAATACAGCGAAAATGGAAATAAATACCGTACAAGTATGCATCAAAGCTGTGTATTACACATGATAATGAATATCTACCAGGCATACAGATGCGCTGCAGAAGCGCGCATGGCCCGGCGGTTAGCGTAGAACGCAAACGATCTATGCAACTAAGCAAAACGGGCCCGGTCGGGTGTGAGATGGGTGACCGCTAGTGGCAAAAAAAAATTCATGCGCGTTTCCGTGCTTCGGAGGGCACGTTAAGCCGTCAGTCCCGGTTGTTGTCGATGGATAACAGTCGTTAAACCTTGTCGGAGGCCTTATGGGCGGTTTGAAAACATCCGACAGCGGGTTGGCCACTAACCCGCATCTCCACCAACCCGCATTGGAGCAGCGTGGTGGAGTAAGCTCCAGGCCTCCCCAATAATGGGGAGAGACCGTGCCCAGCAGTGGGAAGCAAAAAGGGTTGCAGCCATACAGATATAGGTTCGTGCACGCATACCCAAGAGACTAAGATATGCACAACGCCTTACTACTAAGTAACGCTTACTACTAAGTAAATATAGTTTAAAAAATAAAAAATACCTAATTAACTAAAAAGGCAATACAAAATCTTCGAAAATCACGTAGATCTTAATATTTTAAAAAATTAAAGCAATCTCCAGGCAGTTATTGACCCCTAGTGGTAATTTTCATGCATGTTCTCGTGATAAGATATCCTTAACTAAATTGGCCTGTACTGAAAAGTTTATGTATTTTAGCACGCAAAGTAAGTGTCTCGAGCGCCCAAGCGTCAAATGTCATAAAGTCGTTAAGCGCCCGGGGTCAAAATTCACGTATAGATGTTAGTTGGCGGGCGGCGTTTAAATGCCGATTTCGACATAAATTTACTTGAAGACACTTATTGATACACACATACAGACACATGTTTAGAATCTATATAAAATTTTCTTTATTATGCATATCAAATTACTTAATTTTGGAACAAAGTGAAGTTTTTTCAAACGGTCTAATCACACAAATGTGTAAATTTATACATGTAATTGTAGAAAAATGTATTTAATTATAAATTTGAAGCATTATTAGCATGGTAAAAATTCTTATAATATAAATTATTACTTATTTTATTAATTAAAATACGTGAAAATATCCTCTAATCATAAAATGTTTTAAAGAAATTGATTTGAAACTCAAGTACCTAGTGTAAGCAAAAAATCTTAGCAACAGATGTGACTTCAAAGCCCTATTTGGCTGTAACTATCCACTTCAAATATTGGGCTCGGGTTTCTTTATACACTTAACTTGTTAATGGATTTGTTTTATTATAAATCTTGAGTTTCAAGTGCCCAGATCTTTAAAAATCTTTCGACACAAAGGGTAATACCTAACCAATACCACTGCCAATGATAAGGCTGATTAAAGAAAAACCGTTTCGTAACTATACAAATGAGTTATTTTGTCAAAAACTACATAAAACATGTAACCAATATAGATAGACACGTGTTACTAAAGTTTTGTTAGATTTTTTCAAAGTGGACTAACAGTTGAGAGCAATATGACATCGATAACTGACGTGTTTAGCTATCTCGTTTGTTATCACAATCATCGAAAGTATAAATGATTGTATCATAGATCTGTTTATCGTTTCATTAGCTTTAATATGGTATACATTAAAAAGAGATGAATATTGTTTTGGCATTACAAGTACAATCTTCAAATCGACAGCCTCCGTGGCGTAGTGGGCGATGAGCCGACCGCGAAGCGTGAGGTCGTGGGTTCGATTCCCACCCAGGACAAATATTTGTGTGATGAACATGACTATTTGTTCTGTGTCTGGGTGTTAATTTATCTATTTAAGTATGTATTTAGAATTATATAAGTATGTTTATCAGCTTTCTGATTACCATAGTACAAGCTCTGCTTAGTTTGGATTCAGATGGTGTTGTGTGAATTGTCCAAAGATATTTATTTATTTATTATTTATTACATTTAAATATTTTACAAAACAAGAACGTGACCACCGTATAACGGTCGCCGGGCGCTTATCGGGGGTAAGACAGTCCACCGTGAAACGGTGTCCGGGCGCTAGAGAGGATGGCACTGTTTAGCTTTATTTTCTTAGGCTTGAATAAGAAATCAATTCATCCATTTTATATATAAAGTTGAAGAGTTTGTTTGAATGCCCTTATCTTAGGAACTACTGAAATAGTATATTTCATTACAAGTGCGGAAAGGCTGTCATTGCAAATCCCAGCCTACACAATGCTACCGGATTGTAGGCTGTTCCACGTGCTACGTTATAAAAATACATCACCAGGGTAATATTCCTACGAACTTCTAGAGTTTGCATTTCTAACATACCTAATAGAAAATGCGTGGGATATAAATGAGGGTAATATCCATATGCTTTACTATAAGCATACCGCACGAATCTTTTTTGTATCTTTTCGATTCTCAAGTTGTGGGTATCCGCCTGTGGATTCCAAATAATGGAATTCGTTTCTAGTCTGCTGCGGACGAATGTACTATATAGCACTCTGAGTGTGCAAGGCTTATAGAAAAATTTGGACTGACGAAGTACAAAGCCCAAATTTCTTCGTCCAAGCTTTTGCATACTGTCTATTTGTTCTTGAAACGTCAGTTTGCTGTCATAAATGGTCCCGAGGTCCTTAATAGTAGTAAAACGTTTTAGGGGATGAGCGGCGATACTATACTGAATGTGCAATGGCTGTTGCCGGCGTGTGTAGGATACGATCGCACATTTATTTACATTGAGCTGGAGACCGTTGCGCACGCCCCAAGCATACACGTATTGTACCTATTTGTATTATAGCGGCAACAGAAATACATCAGCCTTGTAAATTTCATCTGTTCATGAGAATCATGAGATACAGCCTGGTGACAGACGGACGGATAGAGAGACAGATACACAGATGGATGGACAGTGGAGTCTTATTAATAGAGCCCCCTTGTACCCTATGGGTAGGAACCCTAACAATTCATATAAAATCGACTGTGCAGGAGTGAGCTTCTGACCTACTCGGCGATCCTTTGTTTTTCTGATTGGACTATTGTTTCGATCGTATCGTGTCTCTGAACGAGAAACGATTGATATTGATGTTAGTACATATACCAGTTTTAATTTTGTTAAGATTTTATTTTTTCTAGGTATTTACTGAAGAGTTCCGAGCCAATATTTACTTTAGCGGTGATAAAGCTATGAGTATAAATACATATGTTAGTAAAATAGTATTCTTTAGTCAGTTTAGTTTAGTTTTAGAGTATAAATACATATGTTAGTAAAATAGTATTCTTTAGTCCAATAATGTCAAAAATAAATCTTAAATAATAAAGGAGTACCCGGACTACCGAGTGTAACTCGGATTAAAACTATTGATTTTCTTGGTATATTTTCAAACAAAACACTCATTGGCTTAGTGTTACTTAACAACGCCATTTGAAATAGCTCCAAATAAAAAAAAAAGTTACAAAATAAAAAATATGCTATAAGTAACGCATGGATAAAGGATTGAACCAGGGTCGCTTAGCGCCGCAATCAGCCTACGTAACCATTCAGCCAGGGAAGATTTAGTTATATCAACGTTATTCCTATAGAGCTCTTTCAAATCGACATTGTCATTTGTTTGAACGGCGGTTGAGGTTTGACAGCGTTCTACTATCGCTAATTACCACTGAAAATACGGATAAAACGATAATTTCTAAAAATGAAACCTAGATAGATAACCCCCAAAACCCTCTGGGTACTAAACATCATTAAAATCGTTGGAGACGTTTCCGAGATTCAAATTATATTTATAGGTGTACCTATACAAGAATTGCTCATTTAAAGGTATTAGGTTATTATGAATTGTTTTTGTTGTTCAATCTTGTATAAACGAGATCGCAATTTATAATAAATACCTACATAAATTAATGACTAGAATATAACTTTATATTAGTTGTAATTAATAAGTACGTAAGTAAGTAAGCAATGCCAATTTATTTATAAATGTGAAATTGTGTTTGTTTGTTTGTCCGTCCTTATGTTACGTTGCCACGGTGTTACGGTTGTACCAATTTTTTTGTACGGAGTTAATTTGGGGGTTGAAAACTGACAGAGGTCACCGGAGAATTTCAGCGGGGAAAACATGTATTCCACGCGGACGGAGTCGCGGGAGTATGTCTAGTGCAAATAACGGAGGTCATAGAAAAAATTGTTAATTGTCAGGTCATTTCATCAGTCACTACATTTGCAACTATTTTTTACCGACTTCCAAAAGAAGGAGGTACTGTATTCGGCTGTATGTATTTTTTTTTTTTTATATATGTTCACCGATTACTCCGCCGTTTGTGGACCGATTTTCAAAATTCTTTTTTTGTTCGTATGCTTATACTCCCGAGGTGGTCCCATTGTCACCAAATCAGGATCTGATGATGGGATCCCAGGGAAATTGAGAGGAACTCTCAAATTTTATAGGCACACACATTGATTTTCTTATAGTTTCTGAAGCATAAGAGATATTTACGTATAGAAATCATCATCTCATGTTGCTGAGCTGATGATGGAAAGTACTGCGACAGTGAGGAGTTGAGAGCAAATTCTTTCAATAAATAGTTTTTTAATCGAAATCTTACATTCCCGAGGTGGTCCAACTGTCACTAAGTCAAAGTCTGATGAGGGGATCCCAGAGAAATCGAAGGGAACATTCAAATTTTATAGCACAACAAATGATTTTCATATTTTTACAAAGCAAAACAGACATTTGTTTATAATTATCGTCATATCATGTTGCTGAACTGATGATGGAAGGTATTACGACGGTTAGGAGTTAAGAGCAAATTCTTTCAATAAATGGTTTTTTGTTCGAAATCTTACATTCCTGAGGTGGTCCAACTGTCACCATGTCAAAATCTGATGATGTGATATTAGGGAAATCGAGGGAAACACTGAAACTTAATAGGCACACACATTCTTTTAGTCATATTTTTAACATAATACAAATATTTATGCCTGGTAATTATCACCTGCTGTTGCTTAACTGATGATTGAAGGTATAACTCCTCAACGGTTAGGAGCTGACAGCAAATTCTTTCTTTAATTTATACGTTCAGGTGGACTGATAGTATGCCTTTCAGACTTTTAGATGGCTATTAGATAAACATGATTATAAAAGGTAAATCTGTTTAAAGTTTAGAAGTTAAGTGAAAATTTTTCCAATTATGCTAATACATACAGAATTATTAAAATTACTAAAAAGAGTGAAATAAATTAAGTTTTTAACAAAAAAATAGAACCGACTTCAAACGGTAAAAAATAAAATTGTTCAGTACCTACTTCTTCCGGCTTATGGTAATGACTCTTAAAACTATTTTTGAAGTCGGGCCCTTAGTGAAATGTCCTGTCTTAGTAAATATAGTGTACCTTTCGTTCTGAATGGGCACCGACTCCAATATAGTTTTAACAGTCATTACCATAAGCAAGAAGAAGTAGGTACTGTCCCACTGTCTGTACTGTCGGTGCCAATTTAGAACGAATGGTACGACATTTACTAAGGGCCCGACTCCAGAAATAGTTTTAAGAGTCATTACCATAAGCCGGAAGAAGTAGGTACTGAACAATTTTATTTTTTACCGTTTGAAGTCGGTTCTATTTTTTTGTTAAAAACTTAATCAATTGAGTGGCTGATTTAACCAAATGGCTGCGACATATCACATAACCTATGCATTTTTACGAGTACCTATCATACAAAATGTTTGTTAGCGATAAATGTTTTATATACTTACCAACCGGCTAATGCAATATTTATTTGTAAATTATTTACAAAATAGTAATGTGAAAAGGATAGAACGCGGAAAAAAGCTACATGGGCTCGACCGGGATTTGAACCCGGGACCTCTCGCACCCTAAGCGAAAATCATACCCCTAGACCATCGAGCCGGTTGTGTAAACGTATTAATTTTTAGTATGAGAACTGATAAATTGTACATTTTTCAATAATAATGCAATCTTTCTTTTTAAATTAATAAACGAGGCATTCTTAGATTTTTGCTGGAGTTCATGATTCAAAAATTTATCTCTTGATAATTTTTGGCTAACTGAAAACTATGGACATATCTTGGTACTTACGGCCTTTTAGTGGGGTATAAAAGAGTATGAAAGTTTCCTTCTCATTTTTATTTTATTTTAATAGAGTAGCAGACGAGCATGCAGGCCCCGTGGTGTTAAGTGGTCGCTGCAGCCAATGGATACATACAACCTCAAGCAAGCATAGGTAAGACTTGTCTGAGGTCGTATGTAGTTGCACTGCTACTCCGGAGACTGGTGGTCGCCTCATGTACCTAAAGTGTGGCCTGCAACTGCACTTTTCCACCGAAACACAATAGAGTTGGTTCATGGCAGAAGTGGGTGCAGCGGTGGTAGTTCCACGGGCGAACCATAATAGTTCTATCACCTACAAAAGTAAGGTCTTGAGGTAGATAGTACCTACACCTTTTTGGAAGACTGCCTGTACTTTTTTTGCTGAAATTTGGTCTCATTTGAAAACCTTGTTGTTTTCCCTACTTACCTATTTATAAATTCAATTTTTATTTTTTAACTAGCTGTGCCCGCGACGTCGTCCGCGTAGATAAAGACTTGTACAAAAGACTTGGATTATTTGTTCCTCCTCCTCCTCCTCCTTAGTCGTTTACTCTTGACCATCTTTTGACAGAGTGGTCGTGGCTGATGAGGTTGCAATTTCGTTGGATAATGATGCTCTCGCGATGCGTCACCATTTGTTGCGGTTTGTAGCATCTTGAAAACTCTAGACTATGGAGGTCTGTATTGCAGCTTTGATAATGTCTGTCTAACGTGTAGGTGAGCGCTCGCGTGACTGCTTGCCCTCCACTGTCCCTTCGATTATTGTTACCTTTTATGAAATTACTTATGATTTATGAGTTCATTTTATTATGTTGAGTAGATATATTCTTCCTGAGTCCTTACAGTTCTTACTGTACTCCTCTTATAATATCGACTTTTCAGTCGTTATCATCAGTTTCTTTTTACAAATTAAACGTATTACAATAGCCTATTTTTAAAGTGTTTAGATAGTGTTGCTGTGCCCGCGGAAAGTATAATTATAATTAAATAATTTGTGCTGCAAATAATTCATAGATTAATTATTATTATGTAACTTAAATCTATTGCAGAAAGGTGGTGAACTATACAACTACGCTACGTCAGGTGTGGTTAGTAGTTGGGAGTCAAATTCTTGGTTGCTTGCACGTTGGTTGCAATTGTCGTTAACATACCGTTGTTCATACTTAATGGAGGTCTTTTGAGCGATATAAAACTTGCGACAGCAGTTAGGCCACTTACAATGAAGATGTCATCAACCTGAATTGGAGCAGCGTGAGAGGATCAGCCCCT
The DNA here is from genome assembly GCA_911387765.1 of Pyrgus malvae. Lineage (NCBI taxonomy): Eukaryota > Metazoa > Arthropoda > Insecta > Lepidoptera > Hesperiidae > Pyrgus > Pyrgus malvae. The sequence continues at coordinate 23,962,255 of OU426961.1, read as the reverse complement.
ACGCGATTAAGAGGCACGTCGCCTATTAAATAAGATTGATACCAATAAAATCTGGACGTTACGTTTGAGTTTAGTTGTCAATTGGTCCTATTAACAACCCTTCCTACAGCATCAGAAATAAAGTAAGTCTTCGATACATATATCGATTACTAATATTATTTTGGGCGTGACCACCATGCAGAGCTGCTGCCGTGACGCTTTAGCATATTAGTGTAACACCAGTGCCAGTACTGCGTGTGTATGTAATAGATCTTATTAAATTAACCACTGAAAACGACTGTTAATTTCAATAAGTAACCCCAGCGGAGCCACCCGAGCACTGCCGGCTTTCAAGAAGAGCTTTTTTTACAGCTTTCTTGAAGAACCCCATGTCAAAGTCCACTGGAAATGCCTCAGCTGGAAGGTTGTCCCATAACTTACACATCCGTTCAAACATCAAAAGCAGCGTGCAAAGCGGCTTGTGGAACTTTGACCTTCGACTGGTGGTGTAATCATGATATGGTGACGTAGGTACCATTTTGAAAAGATCACTCAGCATAGTAAAGTCGGTAGAACACTTTGATTTTTTTAACGTTTCACACTGATAGCCCCACAGTAGGGTAGACCCTGTGTAATGGGTACCATGAGACACACAGAGACAGAAACACAAACACTCAAACCAAGAACAGAAAATTAAATTCATCATTAAAATTTCTGCTTTGCCGGGAATCAAAGACCCTTCGCTTGGCAGTCCAGCATGGTAACCATTGCGCCACGCGAGTCGACAATTTATTATTAAGTATCTCTGGATCTGCATTGGAATAGTGTTATTGGGCAACAACGCCATCTATAGCGTCGCCTATTAAATAAAATCGATACCAAATACCAATAATATCTGGACGTAACCACTGCGCCGCGCCTCCATAATGCTCTACCACAATGAGTAAAATATCAGCGCCAGTTCCAAAGCTCTCTAAGTTGTTAATTTTTTTATTCGATATTTTACTATGTAAATATACTCGTAATTAATTATTTGAAATTATCTTCACAAATCCACTCTATAATAGCGTTATTCAGTAACAACGCCATCTACCGTATAGCGTGTAAATTAAATCGTCGATGTACCAAATTTGCAACAGATCACCAAATAGTTCTGAATATGAACTATTCGCCACATAGATGTCGGCAGTAGCCTCGTTTTGTTAAGGTTTTGTACATTTTGTATTGAGGATTTCTTTGAATATGTGGTGATATGTATGGTTCTTTTTTAATATTTCGAGATGAAATCTAGCATAAATGATCGAAAATTTGCTATTAGAATATTAAGAGATGTAGTAATTATCGAAACTTGCGAACGCCTGCATTCGCACGCCATTTCATCATTCTTGAAATTGACGTAACTTTTTTGTTTGTGAACCGATTTAAATAAAACAAACCCTAAATGTTAATCCAAAAAAATACCAATACACCAGTGAAAACCGCATCCTTCTACGTTAAGCCGTTCCTGAGATTAGCGCGCACAAACGAACAGATAAACAGACAAACAGACAATATTTCTAAAAATCATTGTTTTGGGTTCTATTACGCTAATAAATAGCCCTAGTGACAGTTTTTCTCAAATATCTTCAATGTACAGAAACCGACTTGTTACAGATTTATTATATGTATAGATAGGTCTATAAAGTGATTATAAGAATAAAGTTGTTACGAGTTTTTATGTTACTGCCAAATAAAAATTATAAAACAAATAGTGACAGATGTATTGTTATGCAGACAATGTCAATCTTCTGGACGATGGCGCGATGAATCAATGTTTGACAGTTACTAACAGAGCGAATCCGGCAGACGTTGTCCTGCCTTAAAATATCAGAAATAAAATAATATTGCGACTATAAATTGAGATGTAACCTATCCTATCTTTCAAGTTGGATCGAACTGCACACGGTGTGCAAATTTTATTAAAATCGGTTTAGTAGTTTAGGAGTACATCGCGGACAAACACGTGACAAGTAATTTATATATATTAAGATTAATAATAATGTTATGCAAATATCGCAAATTATTACAATAATATGAAATTTCGAGACAAATATCTCCGGATGCCAACATGGCGGTTGCGGTCTGCCACATGTGTGTCGCTGCGTGTGAAATTTGGTGTTTGTGCTTAAATTAAACTCCTGATTTGAGCCAACGTTGTCAGAAGGCTCAACGATATACTTAGGTAAATTTTATTTTATTTTATAAGAAGAAAAAAAAATATTGAAAAAACCAACGACGGGTAAACTGTAATTGATTAAAGACAAAGACAAAGAACTTTATTTGCACAAATATGGGTGTTTACAAAAGTTGTTGATACATATTTAGTACGCCTTATTTACCTTCATGAGGTATGCGAATATTACAAAGATAAAAGAAAAATCTTAATAATAACACAATTTATAAAAAATTATAAAATTGTGTAATTTTTTTTATAAATTGTGTTATTATTAACATCATAACATGAAATTTAAATTGATAAAATTATTATAAATTTAATTTTTATTGTTATTTGATCCCATATTGCGCATTTTAAAAATTTACCTAAATGTTTAAATTTTATTTCTTCAAGTATGTATTTATTTAGTTGTTCGCTTATTTAATTATTTATTCATATTTATTTGTACTTCGGATCGAATCCGATCGTCGGCTTTGGGTACCCATATTGCAGGGTAAAACAACTTCCCAGGTTTTTAAGGATTAGGGATAAAATAATTTAAAAATCCCTGGAATATTTGTAGCTAGAGACAATAAACATAAAAGCTTATTTATCTGTGTACGTAGTTTAAGTTCTTAATACTCAATACAGTAGGTAGTATACACAGTATAGTACTCAAAGATTTTTATTAAACATAACAAAACAATAAACAGTTTATATTAAACTATACATTGCAAAATTAAAAACAAAAACTGTATGGATTACGCGCTCCCCAAGAACACTCAGTGTTAATGTTCTCATTATCAATCATTAAATCAAAAATATTTCTTGTGAAATTAAATAATCTTTGAGGCAATTTCATCTCCTTACACTCTCACTGCATGCTGCGCCATTTTGTGTCGTAATAAACCATAACTTCTGTACAACTGTCATAAAACTCGGACTGAGAGTTCTCAAATATCAGCAGATAACAAGCTCTCAGTATTTCGGTCTCTATTGCCACATAAACCGGAGTGCGGTAAGTACTGCGGTGCATCATCTGGTGTTATTATCCGCTGCACTTTATTATCTTGTATGTGGTATACATGTTCTATGTCACGAAATCCGTTCGGCTATGACTATTGTGATGCTATTGTGTTATTCAATCTTAAAGCATCAAGGTATGACAGGTATGACACCCGTCAGAGGAGTAGCTTTTACCCCTTTACGAACCCCTCGTCCCAACGTGCATGCACAATGTGCCTTCTAGAGACAACTAGTGAGTCTGTGTGTCGGTGTCAGTGTTGACTTTGATGCTCTAAGTATTCAATATATATGTATGTTGTTTTAGTATGTGTAGCCTCGATAGCAGTCGGTAACGTCAGCATGACAACTAAACGTAGAAAAGTTGTGTGAGTAAAGATAATTTTATTTAATTATTTTTTTATTAATGAGAGGTATGTTCAGACTTTTTTATAATCGATTTAAAAGCTGACGCACACAAGCGCGCTTGTCAGTACATATCATTTTTATTTGTGAGTTCGACGACCCGCGTGGCGTAATGGTTACCATGCCAGACTGCCGATCGGAGGGGCCCGGGTTCGATTTCCGCCGAAATAGAAATTTGAATGATGAGTTTAAATTTCTGTTCACGATCTAGGTGTTCGTGTTTCTGTCTTTGTGTGTCCATGGCACCCACGACACAGGGTATAACTACCCTACTGTGGGGCTATGAGTGTGAATCGTAGTGTGAATCGTTAGTAGTAAGTAGTACTTTTTAAAAAATTTGTTAGTAAGAAAATGACAAATAATGATGATCACGTTTCTTTGCTAACTCTTCAATAGCTTACGCACACAAAGTTACTTGTTAGTACCCATTACTATTACAGCCAGAACCGATCAGAAAATAGAATAACTATAGAATCTCCTTCATTCGTTCCGAATAGGTTTTACTTACTGCAAACGATTACAAGGACAAATGGACTGACAATAAATCGTTACAATTATGACATGTTGAAAGAGTCCAATTAAACTAACGCCATGTCTATTTTAGGTACATTTATTACAAATCACAACGGTGCCAAAGAAGCAATAACTGATTACTATTAAGCCATGAAAATACAGGAGTAGGTGTAGATAACATTTTCCTCATAAAAAATGCAAAGAACACCTTTTTAACACTTTTTACCCGCATCACAGTAGGGTAAGCCAACAATCCTTAAACCAGATTTGGGCATAAACATAGCATTAAATAAGGGTTTACGAGACTTGCGAGACACTATAAAGATTCGTGACCCTACCAAGAACACCGTGATTTTGTTTTGTAGGTATAGTTACCTCTATCTCTCGTGTATTCTCGCCTTTATAGATTATTACTTTTATTTCGTTTGTGTTACAAGAAGAGTTCTCTATGTATCAAAAATATGGTACCTAAATTTTACTTTGTAACAAACACGTAACAAAAGTTGGTAATCCCGGTGCTTCTTGATTTACGACAGTTAGTGATTAGGATTTTAGACGTTCTTATTTTGATTTTTTATAATAGTTTAAAAAACGGCAAATTGTTTGTAAAGTAGGTTTACGATCGAGATGTTTACGTGATAAAGTCCGCACGAGAAAATCTCCATTCGTTTGTATGCCGCTAGAGTGAGAGAGACGGAAGATCGGTCCACTCACTCGAACGCTATGCCAGCCTCCGCTCGTGAGGATTCCGCGTGACAAGTTTCACGGAATGACTGGCAGCGCTCGAGATGAGACGGGAGATCGGTCCGTCTCTCTCTCGTTATACCTGCGATCGCGCTCGTGAGGTTTTGGTGTGACACAAGTTTCTGAACATGTCACCCGACTAAAACGATTTTAAAGACGTTATCACGTCAAAATATTTAAATGTTGCTCTTGAAGTTCTTATACAAAAATATTTTCACTTTAATTAGTCTTTTTAAACTTACCCTAGTGTCCAACGGACCCTACGCGACTAACAGTGTAAGTATTTAGGCGCAATTGCTAAATATTAAAGCAATTCAACATTATGAACGCTACTGATAAACTGTTGGACGAAAACCCTTTCTATTTTAGGTATCAAATTCTTAACCCGTTGTCGCGGTCCCTAGTACAAGCTACCTAGTGATAAATTAAAGAAAACTCCCGCACTCCACTGTCCGTGTCCAAACTAGTGTCTCTTTACGATCCACTCAGTCTTTCGTGACGTCGTTTGAGTGAAATTTACACTGATTCGCTTTTTGCCTACAACTACCTTACTAGAGTTACTAGTGTTAGGGAGATAGCTATATTTTTTCTTAGCAGCAACCACTTTTACCTTTCTTTGCTGGTCCAATGTGGGTTGATGGAGATATGGGTTAGTGGACAACCCGCTGTCGGATGTCTTTAAACCGCCCATAAGGTCTCCGAGAAATTATGATCGATTAAAACTAGGTATGGATCTTAATGTGCTCTCCGAAGGGAAAATTTAGAACATAATAAGAATGTTATCTATTTACAACTATAAATTATTTTATTTTTATATAATATACATAAACGCTACACACTCATAGCCCCACAGTAAGGTAATTAATACCCTGTGTCGTGGGTACCATGGACACATACAAAGACAGGAACACAAACACCCAGACCGAGAACAGAAATTTAAACTCATCATTCAAGTTTCTGTTTCGCCGGGAATCGAACCCGGGACCCCTCGATTGGCAGTCCGGCATGATAACCATTGCGCCGCGCGGGTTGTCTAATTCGTCATACTGTATATCATAACACGTCGTACTGTAGGTAATTTAAAATATTGCAGAAGCTGATAACAATTGGTAGTTTTATTGCTTAGTGCTTACCTACTTAGTACATTATCTTCAGATATCGAACATAGGTAATAGCTCTACGTTGTCTTGAAATGAACGGAGCTATTAATGTGTAAAAAAAAATCAACGAGGCTATCTATGTATATACCAAAACAAACTAGAAAATCTTTTAGTTTTGTACGAAAATTATAATAATTTCAAAAAGTAATTTGGGCTCGTCCGGGATTTGAACCCGGGACCTCTCGCACCCTAAGCGAAAATCATACCCCTAGACCAACGAGCCGGTTGTAAGTAAACATAAAATTAACGTATTAATTGTATCTTACTAAATAATATTGAGAGAGTCACGTACCTATTATAAACATAAAACCGTCGACGCCGCCATGCGTGTAAGCAAGGATATTTTAATTATGAAAGTTATTCGAAATACGTACCCTAAGGGTTTAACGGAGATGTGTTTCTAAAGCCCATTTATTATCGGGTCTTAACATCTTGAACCATTATGTTGGTATTGTAGGATATATTATACGAATTATTATAGTTTGCTGTACAGTGCTTACATCTTAAAAGCACGTCCGAGGTGCTTCTGTCTTTTATTTTGTTTTATTATCATGAAGTTTAAGTATCAACGCATATAATTAAAGTTTCCTCAAGAAGGTACTAAATTGACTAGATGACAGAATATTGTGATATTGATCAATAAAGTATAAATATAGTTTTTCTCCTACCGCATACGTTCAAATGAAAATGAATTTTGGTTAAAACAGCAAAATTATTAGGTTTTAAAGATTATTGTCTGTCCCTTTCAGCAGTTTCAATTTAGCAGGCAACGCTATGCAAATAACTGTCGATTATGACAAACGCATAGAAGCAGGCTTCACTCAAGTATCGTCTATGAATTCGTTTAGATGGCCCTATGCGCGCGTTGGCGAGCACTATGAGATCTCATAGTATTGTTTATTAATACGGGTGTAAAAGTCACATTGTTACTTTAAATAGGTAGAACATCTTAATTAAAATATCCTTAATAGTCTCGCGTTGAAGATCCACCACATATCCATCTGTACATACATCAACCTTTACAGTTTTGCCGACCACTGGCAAATTAAAAGCCGTCAAACAGCATCACATATAAACGGGTACCCAAAGCTGACGATCGGAACCGATCCGAAATATAAATAAATAAATATTTTAATTTATGAAAGTGCAATATGGGACAAATAAAAAATAGATGTTATGTACATTTCGTTATTGTGTTATAGTTAAGTATTTCCTTTTATATTTTTATCATTGTATATTTGCATACCTCATGAAGGTAAATATAGCAAACTAAATATATGTAAACAACTTTGTAAACACCCATATTGCACATAGTCACCCATAGTCTTTGTCTTTGTGAATGTATTGGTTAAATAGCACCCAGGAAGACACAAGGAGTAATTCCACAGAGTATAAATCAGTTTCATTGAAGCCCCCTGCCGGTCGCTACGAGGTAGTGAGTAAAAGCGTGTAAGTCATTAATGATTCATTGTTCATTAAGCCTTTATTCGCGCTACTTAATTTTGATAAGAAAGAGTAAAGACCGAACGAGAAACTCACTGAAATGAAATTAATGTTTTAATTACTTAAGAGCGCAAGTTTTTTAAACGGAGTACTTAACGTTGTATTCTTTAATCTCAGGCATTCAAGCTGTAATAGTTTCCTGGTTATTAAGGTTGAAACCTTGTTAATATCCCACTGTTGAGCGCAAGTCTACTTTTGGGAGCGAGACAGATCAAATTTTAGTCATAAGTGCGCGCAGATATTTGAACCGTGAGTACACTTTTACGGATAAGTGACCCGCAACTTTATGAGTAAAACACAAACGACTGAAATACACAATAGGAATGTGTGTTACTCCCTCAATTCAAAAATGGAAACTTTTAAACATACAACTTTAAGTAAAATAACCGTAAAATTTTACTTTGTAAATTTCCACCATCCATACATCAACATTTACAGGTCTGCCGGACATAGGTATCCTCCTTAGAATAATTACATTATAGAAAGGAAATTCGCGTGCCCAAATTGAAGCATGTTGATTGATGCCTTTAATGGCACCAAACGCCAGGCCGCTCCGTAAGACTTAGGTAAAATTTTATCACAACACTTAAAAACAAAAGAAGTCTAATAAAATATTTTTTCACGGTGTTTTAATATTTTTTAGTATTTTATAGTTAATTTGGTCAAAACAAAAATATTTTGTTTGTCAGATGTGACAGCTGTAGGAATCTATTAGTGCTTCAATTTTGACAGCACGCTTGTATGAATACACTCATTCTATACGTATTTATTCTAAGGTATCCTCTAAAATTGTCCACATTGAACCCCATCAATACAATATCACATATAAATGAAAATATATCTGCCTCCACACTCAGATATTTGATCTGAGCCTCCATATAAATCAGTTTGATTGCAGCCTTCTGCCGGTAGCTACGAGGCAATGAGTAAAGCGTGTAACTCATTAATGATTCATTGTTCATTACGCCTTTTATTCGAGCTACTTAATTTGATTAGAAAGACTTACGACCTTCGATGTTGCGCTTGGGTACGTTAAGGTGAAAATTAATGTTTAAATCTCAAAATAGACATAAAATTAATACTAAAATTTATAATAAAGGATGTTGATGGATGACATAAATCGCTTATTTCACCTGAATTTATAAATGACGTCACATAGTGCTCGTCAACGTATAGGGTTAACTAAACAAATTCATAGACGATAATAAATAATAATACTTGAGTGAAGCCAGCTACTATGCGTTTGTCAAAATCGACATCAATCAATGGCTTGACATAACGAACGTACGTCAAAATAGCGCTCTGTACATAGCGTTGCCTACTTACTTATGCAAGTATGCATTTTATTATTATCCTGTCATTAAAATCAAATTTTGTCACATCCCATGGAGTGAATCGTTAAAGTTTTAAGTAACATTTTTATCGTTTCAACTACATAATTTTCAGTACCCTTAAACGATAAACAATACTTTAGGAGAATGTCTTACCTTGCACAGGAAGCGTGTAGCCTCGTGTAGGGCAAAAGCGCCCTCTACTGGAAATATATCAATTTTATTATGTACGCTTCCAGAGAGGTTAATGATAGTCTGCGAAAACATGCGTAAGTATGATTTATGTGTTTAGGAAATTTATTTCATGCTGTGAAAATGGTTTTTACCTGTAAATACGAAGGTCTCTTGATTTCGTAGGTGCGTTTCGTTGTTTTTATCTTTTTGTTCTAAAATTATGATAATACACTTTAAAATTGAACTTAGCTTTTTTGTTGGACTTTATAAAGTAAAACGTATGAAATAAAATTGTAAACTTGACGATGATAAAAACTTCTAATAATGCAATTGGCAAGGTCGTATTATGTTATTTAATAAGAGTTTTTAATAAATGAATAATGAATTTTATTGTTTCAATTAATCATTGTATTTTTTTGCTAAATTAATAAAATTAATTTATGATAGCATGATTTTGGAATAATCAATAATTATTTGAGTATTTATATTAAAACTGACGAGATTTCATTATATAAGATTCCGTACGAGTGTTTTCCGTTCCGCAAAGTAAGCTAAAAAAATCCGTATCAGAATTAATAATTTTTGAGATATGATATTTCGTGCGGCACCGAACGTGTGTTTTGAGGGTTTTATCAATATTTTTGAATTGCAAAAATTCTGGCTTCGTTCAAAATTGAGTTAATGGAGTCGGTATTGATCGGTACACCAACTTTGGTTTTTAAATTCGCCCGATCGTAGGTTCGAGTTTCACACGCTTGCGCGCAAATATAGGGCAGATTTGGGTTTCATCAGCCATTTTCGACGCAAGGTCAGTTAGTTGTTCTTGTTAATGAAAAACACAAATTATATAAATACATATTTTGTAGGTACGAGTTAAATTTTGCTGATTTGAATTATTTTTAAATGGCACGTAGGTAGGCGTTTTATTTTAAAGGACAGCAATACAATAATGTTGAAACTGGTGCAGTCATAAAAACTGTGAATAGTTTTGTTTATGTTACTTGTTAACGTAATCAAAACTATTATGTAACTTATTATCACACTTAGTTTTACAAGATTTTAAAGTAGTATAACAAGTGAGTATAACTATATATCAACATTGCATTTATGTATGAAAATAAACGTTATCGACCAAAATCGGGAGTTGGATGAAGACGTGAATATTAATGTAGGTTTAGGTCACTTATGGGCAACATAATTATGTATATCATATATGTATATCATATATTCTTCTCAAAAGTAGGTCAGTAACTGAAATTCATGTAAAATATAAACCAACCGAATCAAAAGCTGTGAAGAGGCTATTACGATCACGAGAAATAAAAATGATCTTGAAAACTAGAACAAAGCTCTTAGTAAAATGAAAATTTCCCGCTTCAGTACAGAATAAGGAGATGCTCGGGGATGATATTGCTCACTATAATGCGGAGGGATTTTAATGCTCATTGGTCTTCTCTTGGGCAAGAACAGGGCTTGGTTTAAGTCAAGAGAGATTCATTATTATTTTAATTGTCCCTTACTAAAGGGTATAACGGACCCTATTGGCTTTTACTAAGACTGTCTGTCTGTCTGTAACTCATGATCCGTGATAGTAAAGAGAGTTTAAATAATAATACAGTTTAAACAGGATAGACCGTTAAAATTTTCATAGATGTATTTCTGTTTCCGCTATAACGACAAATCGTAAAACCAAATAACATTAAATAAATTTAAAGAGGCTCCTATCGAACAAACATTTTTTATCGTTTTTGCTTAATATTAATATTGATACGGCAATAGGTGGACGCTTTGAACGGAATATTCATTTAATATATTCACAAATAAATAGTTAAATTAATATAAAACAAATATTTAAGGGGCTCACATAAAACAAACGTAATTTGCCGTTTTTTATAGATAATGGTACGGAACCCTTCGTGTGCGATTCCGACTCGCATTTGGTCAAGTTTTTTGGTTTGAATGGAGTAAGGGACGAGCATGCAGGCCACGTAGTGTAAAGTGGTCACTGACCATTATACATAATATACCTACACAAACCCTTAAGAAAGCCAAAATGGTGCCTGTAGTCTTATGCAGTTGCACTACTCTTTCAAAGGCTGAAGGTCGCCTGTCTGGTCTGGCCGGCAACTTCCCACTTTTTACTATAATTTTATTAATAAACTAAATCAATATTCAACCGTTATTAATTTATAACAATTGTTATTTCAATGTTGTAGCACACTTGAATAAATAAACGCCTTAATTTTTTCTTCTTATTCATTTATTTACCAAATCAAGCTTGTATTGTTATATTATTATCTGCCTTTGTTAAAAGTTTAAACCCATAAAATAAATAAACATTTCAATGATGAAATAGATTATATCATCTGATATAGATACCAAAAATTACATAGTGTTGTTATAAAATATAAGTACCTGGACAACCGAGCGTTGCTCGGATAAAAACAATTTATTTGCTTGGTTTATTTCAAACAAAACACTCATTTGCTAACGCCATCTGAAATAGCTCCCAAAAAAAAAAAACACAACAAAAGCGCAACATGCTTTTGATTGAGGTTTGAACTCGGATCTCTAGTTTCGCAGTCAGCCTACGTTACCATTCGGCCAAGGAAGCTTTAATTTAACGATGAAATTTTATAGAGGTCTTTTAAATCGACATTGTCATTTCTTTGAACGACGGAGTGGCGGATGACATTTAGCGACGTTCTACGCCATAATAATATAATTATGACAATAGATGTCAGGAAGAGTAATATTTTACCTAGCTGAATCGATTTATCACCCCTGAAACAAGGGTACTAAATTTCATCAATATCGTTGGAGCTGTTTCCGAGATTCAAAATATATATTTAGGTATTTACAAGAATTGCTCGTTTAAAGGTATTAGATTGGATATCTGATAATAAAATGTTATCTCCGCATAACTTTGTTTTATTTTATTTCAACTCGTGTACCTATCTCTTATATTCTACGCCAACCCGTATTGGAACAGTGTGCTGGAGAAAGCTCCAGGCCTCTCCAATAATGGGAAGAGACCTGCGCCCGGCAGGGGCCTTGGGAGGAGGTAAACTCCACAACGCTGCTTCAATGCGGGTTAGTGGCCAACCTACTCTCGGATGTATTCAAACCGCCCATTAGCCCTCCGGCAAGGTTTAACGTCTGTTATCTGTCGATAGCAACTAGGACCGATAGCTTAACGTGCTCTCCGAAGCACGGAAACACGCATGACATTTTTTGCTACTAGCAACACCCATCTCACAGCAGACCGCGCCCGTTTGGCTTAACTGCGTAGATCGCTAGCGTTCTACGCTAGCCACCGGGCCATGGGTTTTGATCAGTGGCTCTATAAGACCACAATCACAACAAATCGGACGCAGATCCGAGGTGATACGACGCGACTATAAATAGCGGCGGTCATTTCCATTTGTAGCCGGAACTCCGAGCTGCTTTGACGTGTGGCTCAAAGGAGGGACGGAAGCGGGTATAGGCTTTTTATTAACTTGTACGGCTCGCACTGTACACCAGTCCTGTATAATATGTGTAAAATAAAATAGGTAGGTAAAATGTTCTGTACTGAATTCAATGTTTAAACTGCTATGTAAATGACTGATAGTGAGAATACACGTTATGCGCGGACGCGATTATGATGTGTACTGGCTAATATGACAATGAATTGAATGATGGAAACCAAATTTTAATGCTGACTTAGCATCTGTACTTGAACCGTGTACTTGTAATGTACTTAAGTTTGTTCGGGTGAAACCTCAATTTGGAAGCAAATATTATTATATTCAAGTGCAACAACCGAGCGGTGAGGACCGCGGTTTTCTACAAGGAGACACCGAGTTCATGTCTTTGATTTGAAAGAATATAATAATAACGTTTCACACTCATAGCCCCACAGTAGGGTAGATATACCCTGCGTCGTGGGTACCATGGACACATACAAAGACAGAAACACAAACACCCAGGCCGAGAACAGAAATTTAAACTCATCATTAAAATTTCTGTTTCGCCGGGAATCGAACCCGGGACTCTCCGATTGGCAGTTCGGCATGGCACCACACAGGTCGTAAAAAAAAGACCATGTAATTATAATACACTCATAGTTTTATTGCAATAAAACAAATCATTGCCTTTCAATTCAAGCATTCCCAATGTCGCATAAGTAAATAAGATTTTAACAAAAAATAAAACCGACTTCAGATGGTATATAATAAAATGGATCGGTACTAGGTCTATAATAGGTACTTTTTCTCGCTAATGGTAATGACACTTAAAAACCATTTTTGGAGTTGGGCCCTTAGTAAACAAAAATAATTTAATTTAATACTCATGTTAGTCTGGCCGGCAACCACACCTTTCCATTGCTTTCCGCCAAAAAGACATGCAGCGGCAGTACTGCGCGATTGAACCATAAAAGTTCTACTAGTCATATTACCTGTTTACTCTACAAGAAAACCTTAATAATAGTATATTGTATTTTTCATATCACATGTAATGAAACAACGAGTTTTGATTTCTGTAGCCAGTCGAAGTAAGACTATTTCAGACAAATAGCGCAGTAAAAAATATCTTTTGACAATGATTTGACGACAGTTGTCAATGCGATTCTGACAGACTTGAAATAAAGACGTAAAATAATAAATAGATGAAGGTGCCGGGTAGAAACAACGTTGTTTCTGACACATTCGCATTGGTTTGAAATTGTCTTATATCGACTGGCGAAACAGAGATCAAAACTCGCTGTTTCAATGCATGTGATATGAGACATTTATATCCCTGCACGTAACGTAAGTACATTATTCTTAGTCTAAGCTGAAAACCATTTATTAATATGACATGTCCTAAAAGTCAAAGCTTCAGGCAATCGACGGGTATTTAATGTTAATGACTTTTACAATTTACTTTCTGAATTCAATATCGTCTAGAAATAGGAATCCCAAGAGGGGATTGTTGGATTTTCTCGAGTGCCAGTTTTAAGATACAGTTATACCATAAACTCTGTCCAGTAGTCCCTCAGTTAAAAAATGCCTCTTTTCAGGAACGCCAAAGTTTGCGTGATTTTTATTTTCCTACTTTCGCTGTCAAAATAACCGTTTGACTTTTTTTGTTTTTAACAATTAACAAAAAAGAAAAGTCAATGATATTTTTGGTATGGTTTTTTGTGTCCTTCCCACCCTTTTAATTATTACTTAAATCATAAGATTACTGAAATATTTTTAACATGTATTAATATATTTCACCTAAAGCGCCCTTGACATTCTATCCGTCTCTTTTTTATAATTTTTTTGAAAACCTGTAGCGCTCTGCTGTCTGATGAAACATGAAATATTATAATAACATTTTTATCTACCTACCTCTCAATCTGTAAAACGCAGTACGTCCTCATTGTACTCGAGTAAACTAACATTTAGCATTTCTGCCACTAAAAGTTAGGTACTCTAATGACATTTTAACATTGAACAAGTAGGTAAGTACTTGCAAATAGTTCGAACTCCTTCTCACGTTTTTCTTTGAGAATTAATTGTTTAAGTTCCGTCCATTACTTTCTTAATGAACAGGCTTTGAGAGTTCGATTAAAAAAATTCCGTTTTTACTTTAGCACTTGCGAATATTTAGTGTCCTTGAATAGTTCTTTAAGAAAGACTTGACATCCCTTTTTGCGTCCCACTGCTGGGCACGGGTCTCTACCCATTATTAAGGTGGTTTGGTGGAAATAGATGGATAGATACCTAGTCTCGCTTAAAGGTTTTACAGAGAACCTAGGTTCCTCCATACTTAGTTCCTGTAGCTTCGGGATTAAGAATAGAGCTACGGTATCCCCGCCTGATCGTAAAAGGTGACTAATCTAAATTAAAGGGGGCTTCCGGGGTTGTGGGCGGTGAGAGTGGGAGTTCGATCCGTCCAGCCAGCAGCCCCGGGAAGGGCGGCATTGTGAGAACGTGGCCACATGCCGCCGTAAGCATTGGAAGGTGCAGGAGGGCACATCTTCTTTCCTGAATATGGGCCTGTTTTGGGGCGCCGAGCGTGGAGGACACCTGTGCGTTTGACTGGAGATCCCGGAATCCTCCCCAAGCGCAGAGGTAGCCACCGAGGGAGTTTTAGTGCGGTCAAATCCCACATTACCCTGTATCCTCTCCCAAGGCGCCGGATACCTTTTGAAGGTTTCCCCCCCGATACAAAAAAAGGGTTCTCCATACTTGTACATCTCACGAAGGTAATCATTGAAAACTATGAACAGCCCTTGCTTTTAAAACGGTTCAAATAGAACAACCTTTATCTTTGACGTATTGTAGTCGTAGCAGTTAAACTGTTAACTGTTTAGGTAAGTAAAATATTTTTATAGGTTCCGTATCGCCTTTAAATACCGCCAATAAATCGCGCGTGTGTTGATTCCCCCTAATTTTTGTTTAATATTTTTTAGTAATTGTTTTATAGTAACAGAAAATACGTCATCATCTGTTTTCAACTGTCCAATTATCACGGTTCGCGAGATACATCCTGGAGACTGACGGATGGACAGCGAAGTCTTTGGGTACAGAAGCCTAAACAATCCATTATAGCACGAAATTTTACACGATAGTGCTTATAACGCTGAATAATGAATTGAAGTGCGCATGGCTCGGCGGCGAGCGTAGAACGCAAGCGATCTATGCAGCTAAGCCAAACGGGCGCGGTCAGGTGCGAGATGGGTGACCGCTAGTGGCAAAAATTTCATGCGCGTTTCCGTGCTTCGGAGGGCACGTTAAGCCGTCGGTCCCGGTTGTCGTCGATAGATAACAGTCGTTAAACCTTGTCGGAGGCCTTATGGGCGGTTTGAAAACATCCGACAGCGGGTTGGCCACTAACCCGCATCTCCACCAACCCGCATTGGAGCAGCGTGGTGGAGTAAGCTCCAGGCCTTCCCAATATTGGGGAGAGACCTGTGCCCAGCAGTGGGACGCAAAAAGGGTTGCAGCCAGTGCTTATAACTATAAATTAATACATAACTATACAGGCAGTCAGTAGGACCTCCCTCCCTCGAGGTCTCTTGTAAAAACATTTCCGTTAAGAGCAGGGCGGAGTGTAGGGGTAAGAAAATAATGACTTATATTATTTGTGAACTAATAACAATAATATATTTTATTTATCTATCAAGTGCGCCTAGAGCTCCTCCTAAATCTGACGACCCGTGTGGCGTAATGGTTACCATACCGGACTGCCGATCGGGGGTCCCGGGTTCGATTCCCGGCGAAGCAGAAATTTGAATAATGAGTTTAAAATTTCTGTTCTTGGTCTGGGTGTTTGTGTGTCCATGGCACCCACGACACAGGGTATATCTACCTTACTATAGAGCTATGAGTGTGAAACTTTTAGAAAAAACGGTTAGAAAAGTATTTATCAAAAAAATCTGATAGCTAGTACACTATTATTACGTGTTTGCTAAGCAGTGTGTCCATTCCACGGTGATGGAAAATATCGTGATATTAAAATGATTACAATGTTCTCCATCACCGTGTATGCCTGAGAGAAATTCATAATTTCTCGAAAGCATGACGTCCACTAATCCGCACTTGGCCAGCGTGGTGGACTATGTCCTACTTAAACCTCACTCACTTGTGAGAAGGAGACCTGTGCCCAGCAGTGGGACATAAAAAAAAGGTTGGAAAAAAACAGTGTGTCGCAAAAATTTTTTTAGGCATATTTTACTTCACAGGTAAGTAAAGGAACCTCACAAAAAAGTGTGCTGAGGAAACCGTGGGGTTTTAGCCGGTTGGAGTCCGGCATAACCTCTCTGTTGCCCTCGTAACAGAGGGATAACCATGATGGATTTCTCCACTAAATAAGGCATATTTTTACTTCCAGTGCATTAGATAAATTTAACAGGCTAATGTCTGTAAATGTATTAATTATACAGGCAGTCAGTAGGACCTCCCTCGGGATCTCTTACTCCGGTAATTACATTTCCGCTAAGTGCAGAGTGTAAGGGTAAGAAAATAACGACTTATGTTTGTGAACTTGTGAAAGAACCGTTGGTCTTAATTTAGTGCACATAGAGCTCCTTAAAATCCGTATTTTTAGTCAAAACTCCACTATGTTGACAGCGTACTCACCATTTCATAAAAAACGGCCAAAAGGCCAAACTTTTTCTATGAAAGACGAGTATCTTGACACTGACAAAAACTGAAGATAGTATGGACTTTTACCCACCGTTTACCTTACTTATCAAAAATATATGATATGATAATATGATAGCCTTTGTAGGTGGTAGCTATTATGGTTCGCCCGGGGAAGTACGACCGCTGCACCCACTTCTGCCGTGAACCAACTCTATTGGGTTTCGGTGGAAAGGTACAGTTGCCGGATACTTACATGAGGTGACCACCAGCCTCCGGAGTAGAGCAGCGCAACTGCATACGACCTCAGACAAGACTTACCTATGCTTGCTTGAGGTTGTATGTAGATGTCTATGGGCTGCAGCGACCACTTAACACCAAGAGGCCTGCATGCTCGTCTGCTACTCCAATCAAATAAAAAAATGGACTCACAATGCCATTACAGATACACCTTAGAGGTACGCATTATAACTTGGTGGATTCATTTACTGTTCATTCAGCGATCTGTAAAACCCAGGCTGATGGCGGGTACGGGTAAGGAGTACGTAGGTACTTCTCCAGTAGTGTATCGCTTCTCTATAGTTTTATATCTCAAATGTAACAATATGGCGCCTGCAAATATAAAATAGTGTATTAAATTATACGAGACATGCCGTCTGCGTCAGTAGGGCGCTCGGGTCCCTTGCTCCGGTAATTACATTTCCGCTTGCAGCTGTGTAAGAGTCGCGTACGGATTAAGAATATGTTAAGTGTGTGAATAAAAAAATATACTGAACTTCAGGTCGTAAAACTTGCTCGAAGCGTGCATGGCACCGCAGCCAGCTTAGAACGTAAGCGATCTGCGCAGCTATGTCAAACAGGCGCCAGCCATTTTTTTTATATCATTCGTACCACCACTGACAAGTCTTTCGCTCCAAAACAGAGCAACATCAGGGTTATTGACTCTACGACGGTTACTCGCAAAGTCTGCTCTGTTTTGGAGCGAAACACGTGTGGGTAGTGGTACGTCTTTTGGTGTATGTTTTTAAATTGTTGCATATGCCTGTATTCTATGTGCGAGCAAAGTAGTTTTTACGTCACTTCATAACAATGGAGCTCCGCAAAATAACGTCTGGTTCTATTAATGATATAAAATAAATATTAATAAATCAATCTCAGTTGATAATAATTTTAAAACATATCGTAAAATAGACCGTTCAATAAAGAAACTTCAAAACCTATGTTCAATACTTTCCAAAGCGATAACTCAATCAGCTAAGTGCGCCTGCTCCAAGTGTTGCACTTAGCCAATTACAATTTTAAATAGATTTTCAAGTCTTTTTAGCTCACATTTTTATTAAAATTGGATAAATGTACTAAGCATCGTTTTTTAAAACTTCATCAAGTAATACTATTTTAAACTAAGTCTGAAATCTTACATCTTAAAACTAAGTACAAATTTTCGTAAATTTCATTTATATCACGAATTTTGGAAAACCACGGTTAGTCCCTGTAGTTTCGGGATTAAGAATAGATACGGCATCAGGCAGGGGCCTGATCGTAAGAAACGACTAAAAGGGGGCTTCCAGGTTGCCGACGGTGAGAGGCGCGGGAACATTCCAGTCTGCGATCTTGGGAAGGACGGCGGTATGTGCTGTCGCTAGCACTGGAGGTTGCTGAAGAGTACCATCCCTTTACGGATGATGGGCACGTTCTCCCGTGTAGGACACCTGTGCGTTCTTCTGGAAATCCCGGAGTTCTTCCTAAGCGCTGAGGCAAGTCACCGAAGGGGTATTAGTGTGGTAATAATCACACTGTCCCTGCTATCTTTGCCAAGGTGTCGGTGACCTTTTGAAGGTTTCCCCCGCTAACAAAAAGGGCCTTATAAATTATAGGTTTCAAGCAGAGGACGTAAATAGAGTTGAGGCTATCCTCATTAAATAATAATACGGGCTCAGTAACCAACATGATATGTGAGCCACATGTTCATTATCTCTGCATTTTATGTAAAAATAAATGATACAAATCAAAATTTATTGCGATCACTAAAATTAACACAGTTTATTCAGTTTAATGACTTGTAACACAATGTGATGTATCGCAAATTAAAACGAGCGAATTATGAAAACGTATTGGTTATTTAAACGATATAATTAAAATAATTTGCTAGATGAACATCCATTATTTTTATCAATACGCATCCATATAAATATAGAGTAATCATATTTTGAGAACAACAGTTTTGTCTGAAAGAGGGCCGTGAAAACATCTATCCGGTAACGAGAGTAAAAGTAATAATTCACATAGTCTTTATTTTGTAAACGTCTCATGTAGGTACTACTACATCTGTACTAATATTATAAACATTTGTACTAAATAAGCTTTCTAAGTGGTTGCTGAAACTACTCCAGATTTTTTTCAAAACACGTTATAATAAAGATTTCAGCAAACCTGACCTGCATATCTTACGTTACGTATTAAATAAAAGTTTTGGATTTTAATAAAAATGATTTATTGAGTCCCACTGCTGGGCATAGGTCTCTCCCTGGTATTGGAGTCTGGAGCTTACCCACGTGGGTTGGTGGAAAAGCGGTTTTGGAGGCAATCCGCTGTCGGATGTTTTCAAACCTCCTATAAATATAGCCTCTGACTAACCTGGATGACAACGGATAACGTGCAATACAAAACACGAAAACACTCATGAAATTTGCCACTAACAGCCACTCAACACACACCCGACCTTATCTGTTAATTTTAGCTACATTTTACAGCATTGACGACCCGTGTGGCGTAATGGTTACCATGCCGGACTGCTGATCGTAGGATCCCGGATTCGATTGCCAGCGGAAATTAGAATGATAAACGAGATAAAAGGCAAAAAAACAAACACCCAGACCAGGTACAGAAATTTTAAAGTCATCATACTGACGCGCTGGGAATCGAACCTAGGACCCTTGATTGGCAGTCCGGCATGGTAACTATTACGCCACAAGGGTTATCGTACTTTTCGAAACCAATAGGCACCACGCCACTTTACATATTATTACTTTAGGTCTTTTTCAAAGAAATAAATCAAATATATCAAATATTTTTTCCGAAATGACCTTGAAATATCAGCATCGAACTCGAACTTGGGACGGAGTTCGCAAGTATTTAGGCGGAATTAATTTGGTCCCGCACTCTTTGCGTGAGTTCCGTTGAAAAGGCCATTACGGTGATAAAGGCTTTTTGGGCGTGAGACCTGAATCGTGAATTAATTGACTGTGATTATTATCGGTTCCATCAATTTCTTTTAGATTTGCTTAATTTTTAATGTTACTTAAAATAAATTATGACTTTGGTAACTAAGGTAACTTATGTAGGTGGAAGAACTATTATGGTTCACCCGGGGAAGTACCACCGCTGCACCCACTTCTGCTGTGAGCAATTTTATTGTGTTTCGGTAGAAAGATGCAGTTGCCGGCCACACTTACATGAGGCAACCACCAGCCTCCGGAGTAGCAGCGCAACTGCATACGACCTCAGACAAGACTTACCTATGCTTGCTTGAGGTTGTGTGCAGATGTCCATGGGCTGCAGCGACCACTTAACACCACGTGGCCTGCATGCTCGTCTGCTACTCCATTTAAATAAATAAAAAACTTAATGTGATTATCCTATCTCACATGTAATGTAACTGATTTAAATTGTATGTCTTGCGAGACTTGCTGGTGACTTGTAACACAGGTTATTATTAACCCATAGCAGGCACCCAGGTTCTCACAAAGTAAGGTTGAGAATTTTACTTTTGTATACATCAAATTTGTACCATTGTACCATCTTAGTGAGTAACAATAAATACAATACAATACAATACAATAAATATCTTTGGACAATTCACACAACACCATCTAATACCAAACTAAGCAGAGCTTGTAATATGGTAATCAGAAAGATGATAAACATACCTACTTAAATAATTCTAAATACATACTTAAATAGATAAATTAACACCCAGACACAGAACAAATAGTCATGTTCATCACACAAATATTTGTCCTGGGTGGGAATCGAACCCACGACCTCACGCTTCGCAGTCGGCTCATCACCCACTACGCCACGGAGGCTGTC
Source organism: Pyrgus malvae (assembly GCA_911387765.1). NCBI lineage: Eukaryota > Metazoa > Arthropoda > Insecta > Lepidoptera > Hesperiidae > Pyrgus > Pyrgus malvae. The sequence goes on along the minus strand of OU426961.1, from coordinate 23,941,041 downwards.
ACTCAATTATTATTATTATTAAGTTTAAGTTTATTGTGTGCAACACTAACCGCTTCATAGCTTTCTACTCTATCGTACTATAAATAACGACTTTTTAGTGTATGTTTGTCAATATGTAGTTGAAAACGGAGTGGGAAGAAAGTTCCTCGAATGGCGACCACGTCTCGGGAAAGGAAACTCAGTTGGCCATCTAACCAGGTGGACTGACGATCTGAAGAATACAGCGGGAAGGCGCTGGGCTTTGAGGACGGATTTTCGGACAGAATGGCGAATATAAGGGGAGGCTTAAGGGGACGTTTTAAAGGCTGATTAATGGATTGATGGTGTTCAACCACGAGCTGCCACAAATAATATCTCTTCTGTAAAGTCGTGGATACCAAGGACACATACAAAGACAGGAACACAAACACCCAGACCGACAACAGAAATTTAAACTCATCATTCAAATTTCTGTTTCCCCGGGAATTGAAACCGGGACCCCTCGATTGGCAGTTCGGCATGGTAACCATTGGGCCACGCGGGTCGTTGTATAATATCGTAATATAATGATAACTAAATAAAATATCGTAACGTAAGAAAGAAATTTAAAATGCAGCAGTGTAAATTAAACTACACGGCCCATTAAATTAACTAGGAAAAGATTGAAACGAAAGATTTCTCAGATAAGATAGAAAGCCCAGCTGGTTTACACTGCTTTCCTTGAACTTTAGCTAAACAATGTGGCTGCAATATCGTTAGTTTACAAATACATCGAGGAAAAGATAAACGTACGATACACCAGTCTAATAAACTAAAGTAAGTCTCGATAAAATCTTCAAAGACAGAAACAAAGATAAATGTATTTATTTGCACACATATGGGTGTTTACAAACTTGTTTATATATATTTAGTTCGCCATATTTACCTTCATGAGGTATGCAAATATATAATGATAAAAATATAAAAGGAAAAAACTTAACTATTACACAAGAATTTATCCACAATATTGAATCTTGTTTTTGAATAGAGCGTAAACCCTTTTTGCGTCTCACTTCTGCACATAGGTCTTTCCCCATTAATATACCTAAGGGAGGCCTGGAGCTTACACTACCGCTGCTACAATGCGAGTAGGTGGAAATACATTTTAGTGGCCAATCCGATGTAAGGCCTACAAGACCTTCGACAAGGTTTAGCGACTGCTATTAATCGATAACAAATAGGACTGAGAGTTTAACGTGCCCACTTTTATTGCATAAATAAATGAAGCAACTTTTAAAATATGACAACTATATTCCATCAAAATAATAATCAGTATAAATAATGTCGTATTGGTAAACCTCAAAACGTAGTCCCTCCCACGTAATCCTTTAACACATCTAAAGAGTAATATTTTTCTTTGCCACGGATTTAGACATGGTGAAATCCTTAAATAAACGAGGGTTACTGACATAATCCTCGAAGCTCGGGGCAATGTGTCACATTTTCATAATTGTTCCTCGGGCAATATATCCAGTAAAATCATTTACGCATGTTTCATTTTATGCATTGAGGAAAATAATCTTGAATTGGTATGGTTTAACAAAAGGAGCCAGACTGACAAGGTCAAATATAACGGAAGTAAAGTAGGAAAACATTGAATTAACTACGATACAGCATAATTGGCTGCAACCCTTTTTGCGTCCCACTGCTGGGCACGGGTCTCTCCCCATTATTGGGGAGGCCTGGAGCTTACTCCACCACGCTGCTCCAATGCGGGTTGGGGGAGATGCGGGTTAGTGGCCAACACGCTGTCGGATGTTTTCAAACCGCCCATAAGGCCTCCGACAAGGTTTAACGACTGTTATCTATCGACAAAAACCGGGACCGACGGCTTAACGTGTCCTCCGAAAAACGGAAACGCGCATGATTTTTTTGTCACTAGCGGTCACCCATCTCACACCCGACCGCGCTCTACGCTAACCGCCGGGCCATGCGCGCTTCAACAGCGTAATTAGATGGCATCTATACAGAAGTATTATTTAAGAGTTGATTGTTTGATGCAGGGACGTATTGACTATATAGTTTTATGGTGTGTAAGCAGCAGGTTACCATAAACTTCAAATCGTATTGATATAATAAAATTATCTTGAAATAAAAATAAAATCTAAAGGTCATTCAAACCACGCGTGATATAAACGAGCAGTAACGATGCCAGCACTAAATCCTTCAACGTGAAAATCTCAAGTCGCTGGAAGCCACAGATTGAAACACGAGATTACTGCTACTCTGCAGACCTAGATAGATTAGCGAGACTTGTTAATTACTTCTTCCATGACCTTACCCGCAGTATCGGAGCTGTTTTGTGGCAGAATTATTTATTAAGAGTTAGGTAGAGCAGCGATGGCCGAGTGGTAAAAGCCGCGGTCTTCTACGCGACCGATCCCGGGTTCAAATCCTCGGCGCGCACCTCTGACAAAGAAATTTGTAATGTGCGCATTTATCGCTGCTCCACGGTGATGGAAAATATCGTGATATTTAATTGATTACAGTGTTCTCCATCGCCGTGCATGCCTGAGAGAAATTCATAATTTCTCGAAAGCATGACGTCCACCAATCCGCACTTGGCCAGCGTGGTGGACTATGGCCTAAATCCCTCTCACTTGTGAGAAGAAGACCTGTGCCCAGCAGTGGGACAAAAAAAAAGGTTGAAAAAGAAAAAAAACGATGCCAGCACTAAAGCCTTCAACGTGAAAATCTCAAGTCGCTGGAAGCTACAGATTGAAACACGAGATTACTGCTACTCTGCAGACCTAGATAGATTAGCGAGACTTGTTAATTACTTCTTCCATGACCTTACCCGCAGTATCGGAGCTGTTTTGTGGCAGAATTATTTATTAAGCGTTAGATAGCTATCTGCGGACTTAGTTCGCAGTGTCGGAGTGATACAGTGCTGATGTTTTCATATAAACAAAACGAATTATCGAAGTTTGCTCTAGCTGTTCCATATTTGCTCTTTACATTTTCAGTGAAATATTCACTTTCTGTGAGGACATTATGTAACGAAGCAAATAAAACAATATTTACTTGAAATATAGTTTAGATTGTTTATTTTAATAGGGAACGTGTTAAGTCAATTTATTCTAAACACTTCAGATTTTACCGAAAGAAATAATATGATTGAGAACTAAAACGTAATAGAAATGAGAAGTATAATATTTCAAAAGTCTTATTTGTTCTACGGAAAATTATTTATTTGACGTGTTTATTAAATTTATTGATTAATAATCATGAAACCTATCAAAATATATTTTAAAAGAATTACATACCTTTTTTTATGTTGTTCATATCATTGAAATCTTATTTTAATTAAAAGATATAAACAACATAAATATATCATGAAAGAAACCTGAAATCTACCTGTAATAAAAATGGATGTGCCTTTGTGTAAATATTGATCAAAATAACATGATGAGAGCTTTTGACTTTATTCCTCACGAAGGACGCAACCTTTTATTTGAGAACATAAAATAGAAACACAAAACCATTGACAAATCCAATCAATTATGCACAAAACAATTCCTCGGTCGTCGTGTATTCGCTTACGGATGAAACGACGAAAACGCAACCAACACAATAAAGTCATAAAGTTTAATCTAGCTTGCGACATGATTTACGGAGTAATGTGTTACCTACAAATAAAAATAAGCCTCATATCACACGCGTACAGAACAATTTGGCTTGTGAACATAAATTTGATGATTGTTAAATAAGAATGGATCCTGTGTAGTTAGGGCAAGGTTGATTTTGGTTTGAAGTTGGATATAGGGCAGATCTACATACGGAGCGTTCCACCAACATGTCCGTCGGTCAACCGCGGAATTCATTGCGGTGTTGTCATATTAGGCTGTCGACGACGTTGCTTGTTGCAACGTATTGGCTTTATGTCTAGTGAGTAAAGCGGGAAAGGATAGGGGTATACGAGAGCAAACACGTAAATAAACTGGTAAACTAATAAACGACAACGAATGTGTTCGTAGAAAGAATTAACCACGTTCTTGCTGCTACCACGTTTTACTTTGGTATATTGACTGATGAAGTCATATAACAAAGTAACCTAAAAATTAAAACAAACTGTTTTACAATAGCGTTAAGACCTCAAGTAATCTAGTAGTTTTAATCTATTCTAAGATTCCATAATTCATAAACTTACAGTGTTTAAATGAAATGAAATGAAAATATTTTATTTGCACAAATATGGGTGTAAAAGGTTTTGCAAAACATTTAGAACTCCATATTTACCCCTCAGGGTGTACAAGTCTTAATTTATTTTAATAAAATAAAATGACTTAATTTAAATTTAAATTCTTAAAATGACTATCCCAGAAGGGTACATAAGAAACATTAAAGTAGTTTTACAGTTTTAATTAATCAGACTTAAACCCAATTGTGTGCTTTTTATAATAATTTATTTTATTCGAACCAGGCTTTGGGCACCCACAAGAATGGGTTTTTGTACACTGAGAGGAAAAATACTGGCAAAAAAAACCTCCTAGGTTTTATGCCGCGGACAAAATTATTTATTAGTAATTTTATTTTATTTAGAGTAGGTATGACATCATAAACTTAACTTAGATTTTCGGACTTATAATAGAGTTTCAGTAATCTTTTCAGTAAATAATATAGCCTCGATAATTTTGTGTGACGAACAATAAATAAAATTATATTACACAACATACTTGGTGACATTTTTAATAGGATCATCATGTATGTTTCAAAGCCAAAATCAACTTGACGGTCCATTATGCAAATTGAAAAAGTATAACAAAGGAATCCGGCGGAAAGGATCACGATATTTGAATAGAACCCGACAGCATTAGATAAGCAATAAAATAAGATTAACAAAAAGAGTATGAAGTCACTAGACCTGAATTCGAAACTAAATTTCACACTACATAGTGAACTGAGGTCGACCGCAATAAAACCGATGAAGAAGAGAAGACCTTTACACGCAAAAAGTCCAAAAAATGCCACAACGGCCCATGTATCTTTTCAGCAAATATAATTTTATTAGAAATATTTTATGGCGCACCGAAATTCATGTGTGTCCTAAAAGGTTTACGGCGTTTCCTTGTATCGGACCTGGCCACGGGAACATAAACCTTCTCATGCGTGGACTTGGTGCAAAAAATGCGTATAAAACTTATTTTATTGTTAATGTCTTATTTTCGGATATAGGCGCTTTTTTCATCGTCGATTTTCCCTTACAATAAAAAACGGTTGTCAAGTGGAGAAAGATTGGATTCCAATCACAGGGGTAACTAAGACTGAGGAATTGAATTTCGGTACTTGAACAGTTATAAGCAAAAATAAATAGGAATTTATGTACACATAATACTCTTATTGCGACGATTGAGCATTATTCATTTTATCGGGATGATAATCTCCCGTAGTAGAAGTAAGGAACGGTTAAATGAACAGTTTGGAACGAATTATAGTTTTTTTTAATTGTTCGTATTCTAGAGGTTATATTTCGTGCCATACGTCAAACAATAATTATAAGTATATAATTATGTATCTTTGATCTTATATCTAAAGCTCTATTCAAAAGCATTGGCTTATTTAATTGATTGAAGGCAAATCTCAAATTGGATTTTACTATACTAAGTTAAATCAGATCAGAAAATAAAAGCATAATAACTATGATTGACGTCTAATTACTTTACGCTCTTAATTATAAACTGTCATAGTGTCAAATTTTATTCTCTGGCAAATGCCGTTACATGGATCGTAATAAATAAACGTCTTCTGAAATTTACAGCATCAAAAATTATGCCATCTGGGAAAAGCTCGCTCACTTTGGCAGTTTATCTCAATTTCGAACCCATCCAGTGTTATTTAACTAACAAATTTACGATATGAATTTCAATTCGCTGTCACTAGTAGCTATTCGGGGGTCACTAGTTTGTTCGACGAATGGATTCTAGTTCATTTTAGTAGTTTTATTAAGGCTATTAATTAGATAACTGATTACTGATTTATAAGATTATAGCTTAATTAAAATAAATAATAGCATTGGCTTATAAGAAATATTAACCTTCACTTCTAGATTTACAAGTAAAATCGAGAACTTTAACTTTGGTTTCTCAGTAGCATTTAAGAACTTTCGATCAATGTCTTTTTGCATACGCTTACTCATATCTTCGAAGCAGTTAAGAATTTCAAACCATGTGACACTTTTCGCAGCTAGTTTGTTTGTAACAGAGTTAGCGTTCGAAACACTAGGCTAAGTTGGAAAGTGTCTGCGGTCAAACCACGTCGGAATCTAAGAGGATTCCAACTTGCTACTTCGTTCGCTTCCAGAATCTTATTACTCGAGTGTCTGTGCCCCACTTTAAAGTTATAGGCTGACTGAATTTACTTTGGCAACTGTTGTCTTCTTAGCTGTGTTGATACAATCGGCTCTTAGAGAAAGTCTCTTCGATACAGAGTTTTTTACTGTGTCAAGGAAAGAAATATTAAAGGGTCAAAAAATCAGACTAATTGATCTAATATAAAAATCAATCTACAATAGTTGCTTTCTGTTAGCTGATAAAATAAAACAATATAAATTTAGATCTTAGAATTTCAGTAAAAACACTTACATCTGAGACAAAGATAAGTATTTCTCCAGTTCAAGAATGGATCTAAGGAATAATAGAAATCTACGACTCACCAAGTAATAAACTCCAAACGGCATGACCACCACCGCCACCAGCAGGTCAGCTACCGCTAAGCTCACTATAAAATAGTTCGTCACTGTCTGAAGCGTCCTCTCTCTCACAACACTCATTATTACTAACACATTCCCGAACAATGTAAAAAACGGAAATATTAACAATAACAACGCCCACAGATTATACTCCGGGATTGGTTCAGATCTGACAAAACACGAAATGTTAAATGTTCCGTTAAAAGTACAATTTGTATAAACACCATTAAGTATGTCTAAGGTATCATTATGACCACTAAATATGTCATGACTAGCATTCCCGTAGAAATAATCACTAAAATCTTCTACAAGCATCATGAAGTCACTTTCTCTTGTACCGTTTTTAACATCTTTGTATGTAGCTTTCCTATTTTCTCTATTTAGTTCACCTGTTATGTCAGGTGGCCTTTTCGATGGATACAAATGTATGGAACTATACGTGGTGTTGTGATTATATGGCACTTTGGTTACGTTATCCATTCTTCTATCTAAATTATTTGGCATGCGTTTCATTTCATCAATTCTTTGGTTTGTTTTTATTTCTTTTATATTTACTCGGTTCATCGTTCCGGGTTCCCTGCGTTATTGCTCTCGTTTCCATATCTGAAACAACGTGTATCATAGATTAAACTTCTAAAATTAAATAATATTTTGTTAAACTTGTAACTAGTCTACATAATCAAACGACTCATGAGACATACAGTGACGTCATAATCATTATGACATTATTATTGAAACTGAAAAGGGAGATTAAAAGTTACTAGAACTTATATTATGGTTCGCCCGGGGAAGTACCACCGCTGCACCCACATCTGCCGTGAGAAATTATATTGTGTTTCGGTGGAAAGGTGCAGTTGCCGGCCACACTTACATGAGGCGACCACCAGCCTCTGGAGTAGCAGCGCAACTGCATACGACCTCAGACATGACTTAACTATGCTTGCTTGAGGTTGGTAGATGTCCATGGGCTGCAGCGACCACTTAACACCACATGGCCTGCATGCTCGTCTGCTACTCCATTCAAATAAAAAAAATGTAAAGAGATTTTATTGTTTTTTGTTTGTATGTATTGAATCCAAAACTACTGGACCGATTAAAAAAAATATCATTAGAAGCCGACATTATCCGTGGTGAACGTTGGCTACATTTTACCATGAGGACATGCTTCATTCCTACGTGAAAACCGGTAATAGGGTCCACGCGGTTGAAGCCACTGGCTAAACGCATATGATTTTAATATAGCAATTTATCGTCTTACGTCGTATTTCAAATGGATGAAAGAAAGTTAGAGACATAGCCTGGAATAGCACCTAGGCTATTTTTAATTTTACGGGGACAAATAAAACGGGTCCACGCGGGCGAAGCTGTTGGCGGAAGGCTAGTTATCGATATAACCTTAACTTTTAATGCGATACCAAAACAACATAAAAGTCCAAACAAGACTTAAGATTTAAGTGATGTATTTATCTATTTAACCATCCATGAATAAAAGTTCAACAGGGGCCCATTATGCCGATATCCATTCATCAATCACTCCGAAGCCTCAGGGCCTAAAATATCTCTCGCGTTATGACAGACATCTATCGAAGAATTCTTTTTCTGATTTCCAAGTCAATTTAAAGTGATTGATACCCATCCAGCGCTTTCAGATGCTTTCAATGATAATAAATCATCTATCACCTTAATTATAGAGGGATGCTTTAATTACCACCTTAATTTCGTTAATAGGGGTCTCTAAAACTCTCAGTGACAGTTTTTAAGAGGTCGATAATGCTATTAATGGGTAACCTGAGGAGCTTATGAATGTTAAGGACCTTGGTAATTCTTTCAGTATTAGTAGATTTTGCTATATTATTATGTTGAAGCGCGCATGGCCTAGCGGTTAGCGTAGAACGCAAACGATCTATGCAACTAAGCCAAACGGAAGCGGTCAGGTGTGAGATGGGTTACCGCCAGTGGCAAAAAATTCATTCGGAGGGCACATTAAGCCGTCGGTCCCGGTTGTTGTCGATAGATAACAATCGTTAAATCTTGTCGGAGGCCTTAAGGGCGGTTTGAAAACATCCGACAGCGAGTTGGCCCCTAACCCGCAACTCCAACAACCAGCATTGGAGCAGCGTGGTGGAGTAAGCTCCAGGCCTCCCTAATAATAAAGGGGAGAGACCCGTGCCCAACAGTGGGACGCAATAAAAGGATGCAGCCAAGACTTTAAATATTATTACATAAAGAAGACACCTAATTAAGATTATAAAAAAAATTGGTGAGAGAAAATTTTCCCAAATGATTAATAACAATTTAAAATTTTTCAAAAGCCTTATATTTTTGCGACATTTATTTCTAAAGATGTTACATAAAAAGAGATAAAATAAAATGTTTCGAAAACTTGCATCTTCAAATTATTATCAAACAAGCAGAAGTATTTTATCTACGTAAGGTGCGTACTAATTGTATTTACCAACTGCGTCAATAGTGTAAGTACACAGTTTTAATCTACGCGACGGATGAAATTGTTCATAAAATAGGCAAGACAATATTCCAGCTTAATTGAACCCGAGTGCTCCGGATTCCAATTTGAAGGCCTTGATATATTACAAATTTGCAATTTGTCTGTATGTTGAACAAGATTTATACCCTTAGCGTCGTAGCTCTAAGGTGCGGGAATTAATTTGACGTTACGAATTCCCTACATAAATTAAGATTTGGCTCAATTAATACTAGACTTGTTAAATTGTTTAAGGGCGGATACTTATTGTGAAGTGAAATGTAAATTGATTAGTTACAACGGTATAGAGCCGTTAGCTTTAGTTATAAAAGGCTAAATCCGATGTGACGTATTCATCAACGCTTAATCAGTTTACTCATAGGCTTAAGTCAATAGAGGATCAAGAAATTAGGGGGCATTATTTTTTCTTACGGATTCCATTTTGTGTACATTGTGTGTATGTATTTTTTTAAATCAACGCACTTTTTGTGAGAAAATAAGGCGTGCGGTAATGTGTAACTCGTTTTAGTATTTAGTACCTGGACGCCCGAGCGTTGCTCGGATAAAAACAATTTATTTACTTGGTTTATTTTTAAGCAAAGCATTCATTGACACTGTACTGCGTTACTTTACAAATCCTTTTGAATTACCTAGCTCTCAATTAAAAAAAAATTGTCACAAAAAAAATAAAAAACGCCTATTTGAGATTTGAACCCGGGTCTCTAGCTCTGTAGTCGGCTTTCGCAACCATTCGACCAAGAATGCTTTAATTCCCTTGACGAAATTTTTATAGAGGTCTTTCATAATTATCGACATTGTCATTTGTTTGAAGGGTGGATTGTCAAATGTTGACCATTTGATGGCTTTCTACGCCACAATAATATTAATATTTTCCAATAGATGTCGGTAAGAGTAATTTTATATTTAACTGCATAAACATTAAAAAAAACGACAAATTTTATCAATAAAAATTTGTGGATCGATTTATCATCCCCGCAACCAGTGTACTAAATTTTATCAAAATCTTTGGAGCCGTTTACGAGATTCAAAAAATATATTTAGATATATTATACAAGAATTGCTCGTTTAAAGGTATTAGATTCGGCAGCTAACGTATAACACAAGCGATATATACAGCCAAGCAAAGCAGGTTCTGGTCACGTAAATATGTGAGCAGCGATGATCGAGTGATAAAAGACCGCAGTCCCTGACGCGACCGATACCGGATTCAAATCTTCGGCGCGCACCTCTGACAAAAAAATTTGTAATGTGCGCATTTATCGTTTCTCCACGGTGATGGAAAATTTCATGATATCAATTGATAACGATATTTGATTAATATCTTTAGTGCATGCTGGAGGGAAAACATGACATCTGCTAATCCGCACTTGGCCAGCGTGGTGTGTTATGTCCTAAATCCTCCATCATTTGTAGAGGAAACCTGTGTCCAGCAGTGGGATTTAAAAAAGGTTAAAAAAAAATATGTGACCGCTGTGCGTATTCGTGCTTCTGAGGACATGTTAATTTATCAGCTTCGATTGTTATCCAAAAATAACATTTAATTTTGGTGGTCTTATGGTAGATCTAAAAAATCCGACAGCTGATTAGCCAGTCGCCCGCATATTGTCGGCTAAAGTATCAAAACTCGTAACTCCAATATTTCATAAATTGACATTTTGATACCATTTTGTAGATAATTTCCGAACGAATCTAATAGCAAAACTCTTAAATCGTTTTAAAAATCAATTTTTGTTTAAGGTAAATAAATAATCATGTATCTCTGAACCGCCATTTTTTGTAAAAGTAAACCACCTAACTTCTCTTGCTCAGTACTGCACGCTACGAATGCTAACGTATGCAATAATTTTTTTATGGTAGCTTAGCAATTAAATTTTTTCCGTAGTGTATCAAAAACGTGGCATTAAATTAATGAGAATGATTTTGTTTTATTTCATACGTTCTTGCTTATTTTTAATATTATAGGCCAGTCTCTTATTTTTCGTGTTCTCCATTCTTGCCCACTTCAAATCAATATGTTTTCCCACTACCACCTTCACTAAAGGCTTTTCAAATACCTTACTATCAGACCACCAATCCGTATGTATCAGAGTGATAGCACCAGCCTGTTGCCAGCCACAGCAGCCTGAGATGCGGAGCCAGACTTTTGAAACCCGCATCTCTAGCAATTTTTTTTACCATTTTTTTTATATCGCTGCTCCATTGTGTGGTCATCGTATCTTCCCTACGGCTAGCATGTCTATCATCCGGATATTGGCCTTAAAATTATGTTGTTTTCCGTGTCAAATTGATACCCTCCGTTTTTTGAGGTCGTTTTTATGAACTATATCAAATCGCAAAATATATAAATATTTTATACCGAACACACACGTAAAGTGAAGCTAAATAAAAGCGTGGTGAAAACTAAAACGAAAACTTTTGGAGTTTTGACGCAACGAATGTGAAATGGGTGAACACTAAAAATTGTATGATCCATTTGTCAGTCCATCTGGACCGGAGTGCAGTAAAAACATACGACCAATATTTACTGGCATACGCCCTGCCTTAAACCATCAATCGTGGTGACATACACTAAACAATGTTTTGTTTTGAGGATTTTATTTCCTCACTTTCTGTGTTGACTCTGTAATGAAATTAAATATTCCTTTATGCATTGTGCGGTTCCTTTACAAACTTTTAGTGAACTTTTATTTTTTTTGTTCTTTTTCTAAGCGCACCCTCTGCTCTGGGTGCGCTTAGGCAATGCTGAGCTGAAGAAAAGAGCAGACGGAGAAAAATTTCAGTCCTGTTTTAAAATAAAGGGTAGGTATACAATAATTTGCTTTCTGTGTTTAGACAACGCAGGAATTTAATATATGAAGAAGTAAATGTTAATAACTCTTTTTCCATTCAAATGGTGCTTTGTGCTTTCTTGTTTCTTTTTATTTTTTAAATAGAGTAGCAAACGAGCATGTGTGTCCACATCTACATCTACTCTCAACCACCACAATTTTTCCTCAAGCAACTACAGACTTCTAGATACAACCTAAAGCAGGTATGAGAATTGCCTCAGTTCGTATGCAGCAGTTCTGCTATTCTGGAGACTGATTAGAATTGTTTTTTTTTTAATTTAAATGGAGTAGCAGACGAGCATGCAGGCCACGTGGTGTTAAGCACGCTGCAGCCCATGGACATCTACATTCAACCTCAAGCAAGCATAGGTAAGTCTATTTGAGGTCATATGGAGTTGCGCTGCTACTCCGCAGGCAGGTGGCGGTAACTGCACCTTTCCACCGAAACACAATAGAGTTGGTTCACGGCAGAAGTGGGTGCAGCGGTGCTACATCCCCGGGCGAACGATAATAGTTCTACCACCTACATGTACAACATGGGTTTAGCAGTGGTACTTCACCAGTCGAGTTATTGTGTGTATTTCTTCTCGAGTAAGAGCACTGGTGCTATTCTTATACTTAAGTTGCACACAGGCCTATGTATACATCAACTAATTGAGGGGTTTTAGCTTGCTGTCCGAAAACCCCATACAGTTGCATCTTCCGATAGCCAGATTTTATCATAGCTCGTAAGTATTCACGCTCCGAATAGAAACTTAGTAGGTACCTTACAATGTGAGAATCAGTCATAATCCTTATCACTTGTCAAACTTTATATCTAAATGGATATCAAATGCTCTGCTGATGCTACACAATCTTAATTTAAATCTGAAAACTCTCCTAAATCTTACACTACTTGAACGTGAAAATTACCTTGACTTTTGTATTTTCTCATCAAAATTTTAAGTATTTATACTATCCTAACCCAAAATCTAAAGCTAGCCTCGTTCCCGGAGAACATTGCTGCTAGTACTCTCTAATGCTAATGACATTTTAATTACAGGGAATCTAGCGAAATATCATTACTTTCTGCTCAGTGTGGACCCTTACCTGTTTTGTATTCGTGTTCTAGTACCGTTACGTGGGTCAATGACAGTTTCAAGAGCTTTTTCCTTTAATATTCTAATGATGTAGATGTGTAATGATACTTTATTTAGTACGGGCAGGCTTTTATTTTGTTTTCAGATGTCAAATGGGGTCGTAAATACAAAAAACCCTCGAAGCGAAGGTCTATGAACTGTTAGAAGGTGGTTTTGACTCTTCAGATTTGATTTTTTCCATGCAAAAAGTAATCCAAATAGTGAATAAAATTGGTTGTCTGTAAAGTCGGTTTACGAACGACAGTTTAACGTGACAACATCATAATAATTCAATGAAAAGCACATTAAATTTTCAGTTCACTTTATGAAACAGTCTACTAACTGCACAGCAACCCGCATGGAGCAGCGGACCCGTGCCCAGCAGTGGGACGTAAAAAGAGTTGCAGCCAGCATACTAACGGCGCAAGCCGAACGCTCAAATCTCAACTTAGCGTACAAGCGCCGATCGTAACGTACAATGAGCGTAACGTACAATCAGTCATCCTTTTTCGTGCGTGCAGCCGGCGTTTATCGATTTATTAGATATTGTTACGTCAAAAGGCTATGAATCTATCAAGATGATGGTTACGTTATCGATATATTGTCATCGGACAATTATTATCTGTAATGAGCGAGAGATAGACGGACAGATACAAGGGAGAGAGCAAAGGTTTTACTTGACATTTGGAATAATGAACGCCAGAAGTATAGTCTTAAAAACATACTCTTTAACTTAAGATTAAATGAGTGCAGTGCCTGTGAGCAGCGATGGCCGAGTGATAAAAAGCACCGCGGTCTTCGACGCGACCGATCCCGGGTTCAAATCCACGGCGCGCACCTCTGACAAAGAAAATTGTAATCAGCGCATTAATCGCTACTCCACGGTGATGGAAAATATCGTGATATTTAATTGGTCACGATGGTCATCGCCGTGCATACCTGAGAGAAATTCATAATTTCTCAAAAAAACATGTCCACCAATCCGCACCTGGCCAGCGTGGTGGACTATGGCCTAAATCCCTCTCTCTTGTGATAGGAGATCTATACCCAACAGTGGGACATGAAAAAAATGCCTGTGAATCTGCACTTAAAAATTATGTTTCTAAATTGCATTTTTCCGACCCTAAATTTTTTTTGAAATGTTCAAAAAAAATTTAGGGTCGGTTAAAAAATATTGTTTGTAAAAATACGTTCATAACTAAGAATTCGGGCCTAGCATGGCCCTCTTTTTTAAAGGGCTGTGCTGCTAATGACATTTTAATTACAGCGGCCTCTAGTGAAGTATTATTATGTTTATGCTCCGTGGACCTGCTTTGTAGTTCTTTGGGTCAAATGTAACAATTTCAATAACAATTTTTTACTTCTTTTATGGTTCATTTTCTTGAATTTGACAGCGAATATTTAATAAAAAATCTTAATAAGTGCTGTAATACGATCATTTTAAGAACATTCAAAATATATTTTTCTTTTTTCTGTAAAATACTCTTTACAGAAAAGATTTCAAATAAAAAATAAAATAATGCAAAAAAGCTTAGGTTTGACTTGTTGCATACTTCGCTAATTACTTCAAGTACGCCACGCTATTTCAAGTAACCCAAAATATTATATTATGCCTAAAGAATGACCTGAGCTCTTTGGCTGCAATAAATGTAAAATTATCATATATAGCGGCCGCCCGCGACTTCGTCCGCGTTGACTTTAGTTTTAGAATTTTCATATAGTAAAAGTGGCTTAAGTTACTCCTTATTACATCAGCTACCTACCAGTGAAAGTCCCGTCAATGTCGGTTTAGCCGTTTCAGAGATTATCCGGAACAAACAGACAGACAGATAGACAGACAAAAATTGTAAAAAATGTTACATGTACCGTATATACATATAGATGTAGCAAAAAGCGGTGATTAAATTATTACAAACAGACACATCAATTTTATTTATTTGTATAGATTATCGTATGAAAATTTTTAAACAACTTCGATATCTAGAAGTTGGCAAAGATGTAGTTTAAAGATGCCAATACATAGATATATAATATATAGGTCATCTAATAGACAGGTAAAAGCGTGTTAAAAATATACTAGAACTAGAGACACATTTAGAATCTCTTATGTTATTTGGACCTAAAAAGGAACTATAACTTCTACTTAAGTACCTAAAAAATAAAAATAAATTAACATGAGTAACACTGCGTTTCATAAAATACAAAATTTTGATTCAAAATGTACCTAAAAGAAATAAATTAAATTTTCAACAATCAGATCCGCCGTTTACTGTTCAAATGAATATTTTATTGGCATTGGCGTGTTTTGTATTTCCGTTACTTTTATAAAAAAATGCATCGGTCTTTTGTTAAATGCTTCGGACAGGAAGTCACCGAATAACCTCTGATTTCATTTTATTTTCGACAATTGGAAACATGTATGCACAGCTACTGGAAAATTTCAGAAGTGGTATTATTTTTCCTAGCTTAAAAAGCATCATGAATTTTATTATGGTGAGTGCTCCGAGGAACTTTTCAAAATTATGCCTATGTCACCAATTTATGATTATACCACCAGACGAAGGTTAAAGTTCCATCGACACCATCTGGACTCGTGGCGGTCCTCCACAGTCCGCTTTGAACGCTCCTTTTTACCACGGCACGGACGTGTAAGTTATGGGACAACCTTCCAGCTGAGGCATTTTCAGTGGACTATGGACATGGGTTTCTTCAAGAAAGCTGTAAAGAAAGCTCTCCTTCAAAGTCGGCAATGCTCGAGTGGCTCCCCTAGGGTTGCCCGTGTCCATAGGCGACGGTGATTGCTTAACACCACGCGGCCCGTGTGCCTTTTTCTTTGGTTTTTTTTTTCAACCTTTTTTATGTCCCACTGCTAGGCACAGGTCTCCTTCTCACACAATTGAGAGGGATTTAGGCCATAGTCCACCACGCTGGCCAAGTGCGAATTGGTGGACGTCATGCTTTCGAGAAATTATGAATTTCTCTCAGGCATGCACGGCGATGAAGAACATCGTAATCAATGAAATATCACGATATTTTCCATCACCGTGGAGCAGCGATAAAATAGCACATTACAAATTTCTTTGTCAGAGGTGCGAGCCGAAGATTTGAACCTGGGATCGGTCGCGTCGAAGACTGCGGTTTTTTACCACTCGGCCATCGCTCCTTTGTTTGGTTAATTTATAAAAAATAAAAAAAATACTTTTAACAGCAATTGAACATATGTACATTTTTGTCGATAGTTTTCTAGTAGTCGAAACTAATCGACAGTTGCAAAGTAAAAAGTGTTACGAGTATAATACAAAAAAAAAAAACAGCTTTTCAGGAGCTAATATAGGAAAAGGTGTTCCCATTTCGTTAAATTATGAACCAAATTCGTTAAAATTTTCATCATTGTTTCAGTCTTAATGGGATTAAATAGAAAAAAATGCATTGAGATTGAGTATGTACTTTCGACCATTTCGACCTTATGACAAGCATGGCTACTTATATACCGGTCTGGGTATACATCTTATGTGCCCCTTCAATCATACCCGCACAAAAATATCAGTAACTAACGTCAATGTTTTACTGGACCATAAACAGACGGACAAAATTACGAAAAGTTAAAAAATAAAGTACAATTTACGGTTGAAAAATACTTAAAGTTAACGTTAAAATTACGCAAAGCAAGACTTTTACACATACACAAACACTTTTTCTTTTTCTTTTCAGAGAAGGTGAAAATGTTGACTCAAGCACTTGAACTCTCTTCCGCACTGAAGAGTTCTCGTCATAAAAGCCGGAGCAGAGTATAGTTGCTGCTTTTATTTAGCACTAGCGGCCGCCCGCGACTTCGTTCGCGTGGACTTTGGTATTAGTCACAACATGATGTTATATAGCCTAAAGCCTTCCCCGATAAATGGACTATCCAACACAAAAAAAAAATTCAATTCGAACCAGTAGTTCCTGGGATTAGGCGGTAGGGATATAGAGGATAAATTTTATGTAACATCTGTGTATAACCTGTATTCCACAATAAAGATTTATTTGATTTGATTTGATTAGCGCGTTCAAACAAACAAACAAACAAACTCTTCAGCTTTATATATTAGTATAGTTAACGGATCCGCAAAACTTATAAATCCTATCGAGATACAAACCAACTCAGACAGTCAAACTGAATCATTATCTACTAGAGTTTCCTGTAGGCGGCATATAGTGTCATTCTCATATACTGTCTATATCTATCTGTCTATATATACTCCGTTTTACTTAAATCTTCCACCTGCGCGGTTTCTAAAGCCGCGACACATATTGCATTTTTTGTAATTTAAATGCTATGGACCACGGTCACGTAATCGCCACAGCCCATGGATATTTGCATACAAAAGTCAGCAAGCCTCATGAAGGTCTGGCCGGTAATCGCATCTTTGACAAAAAAAATAGCATTGCAGGAAATTCTGCAATATATATGACATAACACCTTTAAAATTGGAATGAAACTTGTGGGATTTTTTTTTCAAATGAAGTTTCAAGTGTAGTTTACTATATACGACAATGCACCAACTCGCAATTGCGAGGTGGAGTATGGTCTAAATATATTTCTGTTCGGAGAGTGGATGTCTGTACCCAGCAGTGGGACATTAAATGTGTTAAAAAATTAATCTCGCATTTACGTCTACTGAATTGTTATAAGTCGCCAAACACTTACGCTACTTCTTTTCGAGCCGAAAGTTCTTGACATAAAGCGTACCGATCACATTTGACACGATAAAATTTCTCTATCTTAAAAGGAAATGGTGTTGTGCAAACGATAACGTAGTGAGAATAAAAAGGATAAAATATCTAAAGTTTCTTCCTAAAAGTACACTTTTTATCTCTTTCTAGTGCAGTGGATGGAAATATGGGCCTAAATGTGCAAGAAACGACTCTCGGAAATCTTTTGTAACTTATCAAGTTTTTCAGCAGAATTAGGCATCTTGTACGATATGTCTACAAGAGGCCTATGGAACCCAGTGAGAGCTTGTTGACGGTCGCGGCGGAGTTACGGCACGGCAAAAACTTAAATATGTGCGGCACCGTCTACATAGTCTAAGGTCATGAATTATCGTAATGAGTACAGATAAAACTTTAATTTTGTATTAAGATTTAAAAAAAAACAGGTGAGTGTAAATAATTAATACTAATATACCTGTTTAAACCTGGCAACCCTAACGCTGTGGCCGACTGAGAGCTGGCAACAATTTTTTTTAATTTGTGACATGATTTTCTTTCAAATATCGTAAAATTCTTAAAAAATATAGCTGCAAGTTACATTAGCAAATTAATTATTAAAATTAATTGCAGGTAATTGCTGCTAATTTTTGATAGGTAACCCATACTTTAACCATTGTATACTTTATAAACATTCATTTAAAATTAGTTGTATCGAAAAAACAGATACCTGCAGAATCGAGCAGTGGGATCCTACACTAACACGGTCGCATAGAACGCCACACAATACTGACAACTCTGCGTACGCACGGCAAATTAACCGTAGATTTTTACCCTAAGAAAACGTGTGTCTACAAGGACTCGGCGATGTTTTAAACAAAAGTAGATATAATTTAAGGACATTGGAAAAAACGCTACTAGTCACTTTATAAAAATATGTTATAGTTAATTAATTTCTTCCTTTGGGTGCACTTGCCTTGGCAATATTTTACATGAAAATGTTGTTGGTGAGATAATTATATTTGATTTGAGTCCCAAAATATTATTGAGATTGCCCAGGAAAACTCAACAAAATTCTTATATTTTATTTTATACTAGCCTTCCGCCAGCGGCTTCGCCCGCGTGGACTCGTTTAATGAGTCCCCGTAAAAACATAGCCTATGTGCTATTCCAGGCTTCATTGCTATATTAAAATCATAGACGTTTAGCCAGTTGCTTCAACCGCGTTGACCTTTTTACCCGTTTTCACGTAGAATGAAGCATTTTAAAGCGGTAAAAAGTAGCCTGTGATACCTACTCAGGGTGAATGTAGCTTTCTAATGATGGATGAATTTTTGAAATCGGAACAGTAGTTTTTGAGTTTATTCATTACAAACATACAAAAACACAACAATACAAATCTTTCCTCTTTATAAGATTAATATAGACATAAAACGTTGCCATAAAAGTTTCTCGATCACTTTTGACCGGATTAAATGTATCTGTCTCGGAGAGAAAATAATAACATACCGACAGTAAAAAATATAAAGCTAAAGCTTCTTCCGTAATTTAGTACAGTTTTTAGTACTCTTTCTTGTGAAGTGGATTCCTTGTGGACGTAATAACGTCTATTATTCCATCCACTATTACCGAGAATCACTTACAGCACTATTGTGCTATAAGTGATTTTCGGAAATCTTTTATCACTTGTTTAGTTTTGCTCTAAGAAATGGGTCACGTTTCTGGAGTATATAAAATCTATTATCTCAGGGTTCCGAAGGATGCCAACGGGACCCTACTACTACGCCTCCGCAGTCCGTCAGACAGACAGCTGTTGTCAGGCAGTATCTCAAGAAACGCCAGACATTCATAATTTTCACAGATGATGTGTTGCCGCTATAACAACAAATACTAAAAAATAGAATAAAATAAATATTTGAGGTGCTCCCATACCATTAACGTATTTTTTTACATAATGGGCCGTATTTCATGAACCGTCTAGCCATCATGCTAGACATTAAAAAAATCACAGATGTATTGTATTTCTATTGCCGCTATATTAACAAATACTAAAAAATTAAATAAATATTTAAGGGGGCTCCCATAAAATAAAAGTGATATTTTTTAGATAATGGTACGGAACCCTAAGTGCGCAAGTCCAATTTGCACTTGGCCGGTTTTCATATATCATCAGCCTTTGAAGATAAGACTGGAGCCTTTTTTTCAACCATTTTTTTAAGTCCCACTGCTGGGCACAGGTCTCCTCTCACAAGTGAGACCACGCTGGCCAAGTGCGGATTGGTGGACGTCATGCTTTCGAGAAATTATGAATTTCTCTCAGGCATGCACGGCGATGGAGGACATCATAATCAATTAAATATCACGATATTTTCCATTTCTTAGTTTGTTATAGATATCTACATCTTAACTTATTTTCTAATTATAACTATTTTATTTATAAAACTGCAATTAATTACATCATTTTAAGTAAGTTTTTTATTTATATAACTTAAGTACGATATTATTGTTTCTTTTTCTTCTCATTAACTTTATGTAGTAATGATAAATTTTTCATGTAATGAGGATGCATTAAGTAATTTCCTAATATTTTTTCCTTTGATGTATAAAATAATAAGATCAAAAAATCTGTGACAATCATTGTATGTTTTAAGGCTAAACTGAAAACAATTCTTTTAATATAATTACCGTTCTTAAACATCAAAAGTTGTCATACACTTGAGCCGATTCTTTGTGATCGAGAGGATTCGGCTTTTAATTGGATAAAATTGATCCGACACAAAGAGGAAATTGTGCTGTATTAAGGACAACATGTGAATATAAAGCTTATAGCATATTAACCTGTCACTTAATTTGGAACAGGTTTAATATTTTTCTGGTGCATTGTTTTTTAATCATGGTAATCGTAATGTAGTAAAGCTTCTGTAGCAGAACCCACCTTTGATGACTTCTACGCGCTCATCCGCAAACGTATGGCATCAATGATGAGTCGGCTGGTGGGGAGTACCAACACCATCCTCAGCACATTTGCGTACAAGCTAGACAGCCCTCTGTGGTTCGCCTGGAATAGGACACACACGCTCCCGAACAGGCGTGTGTGAATATAGTCTTTTTGTTAGGTATATAAGTTCAAAATAATTACTAACATAGGATAAGTTTATATACTAACCCATGGATGTATTTTGTTTTTTTCTACTAACATAGTTACGTAAGCATTTGTTATACTAACACAATGTATGGACCTAATGTCTGAAATAAATTGATTATTTTTATTATTATTTGTGCTAGAGGAATTTAATTTAAATGAAAGATAGTTTTAGCTTGAATATAAGGAGCAAAGATAATTTTGTTATGAAAGTAAACGTTTTGTTTTCTGTTCTATTTTGTTTCCTCTGCCCTTTAGTCTTTTGTCCTTTCCAATTTTGTTAGTAATAGAATTAAAATAAATAAAAAAATCTGTCGCTCACATTCCTTTCTGTTTCAAAATTTTAAAAATTTGCAAAGCTCAACTTCAACCTACCGGGGAAGTACTATCGCTGCAACAACTTCTGTCGTGAAATTATTCTATTGTGATTCTATTGAAAGGCAGTTGCCGGCCAGTTTCACATGAGGTGATGGCTGTCGGCTTGTGGGCTATAAAAGGGGCGCGATCGAGACCGTTATTGGCAAAAAAATCATGCGCATTTCCGAACTGCGGAGGACTCGTTAAACCGTCAGTCCTTTTTTTTTTGGTATCGGGGGGGAAACCTTCAAAAGGTACCTGACACCTTGGGAGAGGATACCGGGTTATGTGGGATTTGACCGCACTAAAACCCCCTCGGTGGCCTGCCTCTGCGTTTGTGAGGACTCCGGGATCTCCATAGAAACGCACCGGTGTCCTCCACGCGCGGCGCCCCACAACGGGCCCATCTTCGGGAGAGCAGATGTGCTCTCCTGCACCTTCAGGTGTTCACGGCGGTATGCGGCCACGCATACACCGCCGTCCCTCCCGGGGCTGCTAGCTGGACGGGTCAAGCTCCCACTCTCACCGTCCGCATCCCGGAAGCCCCCTTTTAGTCGCCTCTTACGATCAGGCAGGGGATACCGTAGCTCTATTCTTAATCCCGAAGCTACAGGGACTAAACCGTCAGTCCTAGTTTCTAACTTAACTTTATTTGAAATAGATAATCATCCTTAAACCTTGTTTGAGGCCTTATAGGCGGTTTGAAAATATCTACGGGTTGGCTGCTGAGCTCGAATCTCCACCAACCCGCATTGGAGCAGCGTGGTAAAGAAAGCTTCAGGTCTCTCCAATGAAAGGCTACCCAGCAGTAGAACGCAGAAGGATTGCAGTCAAATGTGTAACTGTAACTTAAAGTTGAAGCGCGCATGGCCCAGTGGTTAGAGTAGAACGCAAACGATCTATGCAACTAAGCCAAACGGGCGCGGTCGGGTGTGAGATGGGTGACCGCTAGTGGCAAAAATTTCTTGCGCGTTTCCGTGCTTCGGAGGACACGTTAAGCCGTCGGTCCCGGTTGTTGTCGATTGACAACAGTAGTTAAACCTTGTCGGAGGCCTTATGGGCGGTTTGAAAACATCCGACAGCGGGTTGGCCACTAATCCCCATCTCCACCAACCCTCATTGGAGCAGCGTGGTGGAGTAAGCTCCAGGCCTCCCAAATAATGGGGAGAGACACGTGCCCAGCAATGGGACGCAACAAGGGTTGCAGCTAACTTAAAGTTGATCTCATAATTTGGCAATTTTATTCTTCTAGGCACTACTTTAGCTGACAGATCCATAAAATCTACATACAACGACATTTTTTATTGTTTTAGTTACTGGAATGTTTCTACATGTCTCCTCATTATGTCACTTTCGTAATTAGAACTTTCTTAATTGGAATCTTTGACAGAATAGATGTCAAGAATAATTAACGACGGTACTTTTAATGAGGGTGTGACATAAGTTTTAGGATTTAAATCTAGGAGTACATTGAATTGTTATCAAAGATTTCATTTAATATTTAGCTCTTGGGAATTCCTATTTTCTTAGAATTTAGAAGGATTTAAGTTGGAAACTTTCTTTATAATTCTCATGAGTAATAAATATTTTCATTTATTACCAATTTTGACAAAAAGTGTGCCGGGTTTTTAACGCAGACCCAGAAACCTGGAGTTTTCTAAATGAGTTCTAATTATAAATTCATATGATATTTCTATTTCTTAGCGTTTTAACATGGCTAGACAACGTCATGAAAAATAATTAGTACGATCAACAAACAAACTTTTTCCTAAAAATATATTCGCAGTAAAATATGACAGTAATATAGCTATAATGGTGTGAAAAAACCAAGCAACCTTCCTTTGCAAGAACAATTATAATTAAATTGAGAAATACAATTCAAATAAATCCTCAGAAACAGGCGTCTAACGCTAAATATCTTTTAGTATTTCCAATGTAATTCCTTATCAGCTTACGCCCGAAATTTGTCTTGTCTTAGTACGCACGTGTAACTCGACGTCACGTAACTCTACGCACGGAGCCATTCACGTGACATCTGTCACGGAACTCATTAATTACGCTCCATACGTGACGCCCTATTCACTCATTCTCTTTATTAGCTCTGTAGATTTACGCTGATACTGTGCGTCTTGAGATGTTCTTGAAAGGGTAAAATATAAACGTATTAGGGTGGTAGCAGTTTGATGGTGTAGGTGGTAAGATGGTGGTATGGTATAAGGTAAAAGGTAAACGTTCATAATGTCGACAGCGTACTAGTACAAACGGCCAAAAGTTACACTTATTCTATGAATGATTAGGTACTACCGGGACTCTGGCAAAAAATAATGATAGTACGAAAATATACCCTATTCAAGACCTGATAGAAACGCGGTTAGGGCGTTCGTGGTCGCCACGTGGAATACCACGTTATACTCGTGGAATACGAGTGATATCTCGTAAGTTATCGTAGCAGCCTATGGACATCTGCACACAACTTCAAGCAAAGTTAAGTCTTGCATAGGCATATGCAGTTTCGCTGCTGCTCCAAAGGATGGTTGCCTCATAAAAGTCTGACAAGGAACTGCACCTGTACACCGAAACACAAATAGACGTGCTTCACTGCAGAAGTTGGCGCAGCGCTGGTACTTCCCGATCGAACCAATAAAATTGTACCACCTACAAAACTACTAAAGATGTTATTCACGAATTCCGTTCGGCTATGAATGTTGTGAGCCATGCACATGTAGGTACGATACATCGTTTTAGTGTGCGTAACCTTAAGAGTGCTTAGTGTCGAGTAACGTCACAACCACAAGAAAGAAGCTCTTTGTGTTGTGTCACAACTAAGCGTAAGAGTTGTGTGAGTAAGGAAAAATTTTTTGTGCTTTTATTTTTAATGATAGAAAGGTTCAGATTTCTTAGCAAACGCTTTAAGAGCTATCGCACACAAGCGCACTTGTCAGTATACATCGCTTCTACAACTAGAGCCGATCGGACTTAATGAATTAGAATATCTGTACAACTAGGTAAAACTTTACGTGTCTTAGGCTGTTATGATACTAGCCTATTTACAAATAATATAAAATAAACCAAATGAAAATTATGTGAAGCGGTAAAACAGACACTGAAAATTCTATCTGACAGAACCTGATCTATTCACATCGAGGCTAACGCTTTGAATAGATAAACAAACATCAAAGCGATTCGAAGTATAAATACGTAGATAATACATTACCGCAAAGTAGGACATTGCTTTTGTTTGTTTGACAAATACAAGAGTTATCGGGTCAAGGATATAAGGACTGGAGAGGAACTGAAGGATAATCTTCTGAATGAATAGATTCTTGAGAGATGAGTTTTAATAGCATGAAATTCACCCGCCCTGCAAGCTTCAAGATTTTCATTAGGATATGCGATATTTAAAGAAGAGAATTTACAGTTTTTAAGGGATCCATGTTACCCGCTGAAAATGCGTTACCTACAAGGTCTACAAGTTACACACCCAGATGTCGTCAACTTCAGCAGTTTAATTTGAGTAATAAAATCCCACTAACTTTGTCTACGGACATAAGATACATACACGCAACAGCATCACAAACAAATTTTCCCTCTTTGCGGGAAAGTTAGGTAAGGCGGTAAAACAAACACTGAAAATTCTATCTGACAACCTCATCTATTCACATTGAGCCCTCTAACGCGTTGAATAGACAAACAAACATCAAAGCTGCGATGCGAAGTTGGAGACGCATTATCGCAAAGTAGGTCATTGCCTTTGTTTGTCTAATAAATACAAGTGTTAACGGGTCGCGGATGTATATAGAAAGAACTGGGCAAGGAACTTAATGATAATCACATAAGTAAATAGATTCAGTCATTGAAACGAGATTAATACTAAGAAATTAATACTTGTCACCTCAGCATTACTGGTTACAAAGAAGAGAATTTATATATTACTTGAGAAAACCCAGGTCACAATCTGCTGGAAAAGCTTCATCTAAAAATATTGATTATAATAAAATGTACACATTCAAGCCTAAGAAGAGAAGAAAAGCATCTGAGTTTCATAAGTACTGATGGATGAAGGGATGAAGGGCTGACTTAAAGTTCGGCACTCTTGCCGATCCTGTACTTTTTGAATATATTGACACCTTGCTGTTTTTCTGTTTTGCAGCACATGATTTATGAGCGACAAAAACACGAAGAATTTCTTTATACTGTGGCCAAGACCTAGTTGTAAGATATCAATCCAGAACTGATTTACGTCAGAAATAAATAGCGTAGCTAACTATAAATATAATGGATTTCAATTTCCTTTAAACCTTTTGATCGAGAATTTAATAACCATTTCAGATACATAGGAACAAGGCGATTTAAAGATTAATTTCTCGTTTGAAGTACGAAATCCTAAGATTTTATAGCATAATTCAAAATCCCTAAACAACGCAATCTGTCAATACCAATGTTACTTCATTTATAGCCATTCTGTCTTAATTTGTTGTTTACAAATTGGAGCAGCGTGAGTACACAAAACAATAATTACTGAAATGAAGCCGCTATAAATTTTTTATTTATTAATTGGTCCATCAAACCCTTTTGAAGTACTTAATTGATTTTGTGAAAAGCCAACTTCAATGTTGTCCTAAAAGTTGATTCGGGCATATAACTTTAAAAAAAAAAATCTGCTGCTTCCTTTCTGGCTGCAACCCTTTTTGCGTCCCACTGCTGGGTACGGGTCTCTCCCCCTTATGGCCTGGAGCTTACTCCACCACGCTGCTCCAATGCGGGTTGGTGGATATGCGGGCTAGTGGCCAACCCGCTGTCGGATGTTTTCAAACCGCCCATAAGGCCTCCGACAAGGTTTGACGACTGTTATCTATCGACAACAACCGGGACCGACGGCTTAACGTGCTCTCCGAAGCTCGGAAACGCGCATGAAATTTTTTTGCCACTAGCGGTCACCCATCTCACACCCGACCGCGCCCGTTTGGCTCAGCTGCATAGATCGCTTGCGTTCTACGCTAGCCGCCAGGCCATGCGCGCTTCCTTTTTAGCACGCTTATGTTAGCTTGACCTGTATGTAACGGAATATTTTAACTTCATTTTCACCTACTTCTAAGCGTCTGATTAACTTGAAAATTTGAACAGGGGTCAAAGTCCGATGACAATGCAATAATATGAAAAAAAAAACAACTAAAAAATTAAAAATAAATACTTAATGTTGTTTAAAAAAACTAAAAAACACGCTTTTGTGAAAATACGAACTAAAAAGTAAAAATAAGAAAAAAATGTATTTTACTGTAAAAAAAGCGTGGGGTGCTTTTTGAGATACTACTGACACCATGCACCCCATGCTTTTTTACATTAAAATACATTTTTTTGGAAACATTTCTTTTGAGGAAAACATACATTTATGTATGGATATATTATTTTTTATTAAAACTAAATTTTAACACGATTTTTTGTTCCAATAGCGTATTTACTATTAATAAAGCCTACCTCGCATTTTCATCGTTTTTTAGAGTCAAGTGACGGACCCTATAGCCATTAAGTTAAACAAGTTTGTGAATCTTAGTTTAATGTATTTTTACATAAATAAAGAAAAAGTAACGAACGTAATTTATTGTTATAATAGAGTGAGGTACCATCTAGCTACCAGTTACCAACGTTGCGCAAATTTCTTCAACAAGTCAAGCCATACACTAGTCATGATACAAAACTAGTCAGCCAAGCCAGTTTACACAAACTAGTTACTTTGAGCATCGGCGATAATTCCTTGTGTGTTTTCTGTGGGCTATAGTCATCATCATTATTTTGTAAGCTAGAGAAAGAAGCCAAACTAACGCATATTAAAGAAAACGAAAAACCAAAAACAAAACCTAACTTTAATTTTAGATCTGTTTTTTTTTCGCTGCTCATAGCTTAGATGTAATTGGATTCCAATTTTGTATAATAATTAGATCCTAAGAATTTATTTCATTAAGACACACATTCTTTATGAAAGGAAACTGATAGGATATATTTTCGTAAAGGAATTCTTTTCATTAAGGACGGCCACCCACATATCGAAGAGATTATTTTTTCTAATTTTATACATTATATTAAAAGCGTTCTTGGGGTCTTTTAACTGTTAATAAATTCCTAAAATTCCTAAAATTAACGAACATTTTGAAAAATCTGTTTTTAGAACTATTTTTTATTGACCTTCATAACGCATTTTTATATCTCACTGCAGATCTCCTCTCACAAGGGAGGGGTATTTAGGCCATAGTCCCCCACGCTGAGTAGGTATGTGCGGATTGGTGAAAAACATTCGAGAAATTATGAGTTTCTCTCAGGCATGCATGGTGTTGGAAAATATCGTAATTAAATTAATATCAAAATATTTTCCATCACCGTGGAGTAGCGATAAATACGCGGATTAAACTCGGTACCTCGGTGTCGGAGATTGCGGTCTTTACAGCTCAGCCATCACTGCTGTACATAATAATAGGTACACTGTTATTCTAACGTACTAATATCGTATAACATCCTGTTGTGCTTCTAATATTAATATTATTTTATCCAAAATAGGCGATCAGCTGCGATAGTTCAATGAGAAAGACACTGGTGTACGATAGCGGTTCAAACCCCGGTACCTTGGACTGAGAAATTTGGTAGGTATTAGATATAGTACCTGGACGCCCGAGCGTTGCTCGGATAAAAACGATTTATTTACTTGGTTTATTTTTAAGCAAAGCATTCATTGACTTAGTGTTACTTTACAAATCCTTTTGAAATACCAAGCTCCCAATTTAAAAAAAATATTGTCACAAAAAAATGAAAAACGCAACTTACCTACTTGAGATTTGAACCCGGGTCTCTAGCTCCGTAGTCGGCTTTCGTAATCATTCGACCAAGAAAGCCTTAATTCCCTTGACGAAATTTTTATAGAGGTCTTTCATAATTATCGACATTGTCATTTGTTTGAAGGGTGGATTGTCAAATGTTGACCATTTGACAGCTTTCTACGCCACAATATTATTAATATTTTCCAATAGATGTCGGTACGTGTAATTTTATATTTAACTGCATAAACATTTAAAAAAACGACAAATTCTATCAATAAAAATTTGTGGATCGATTTATCATCCCCGCAACCAGTGTACTAAATTTCATCTAAATCTTTGGAGCCGTTTCCGAGATTCAAAAAATATATTTAGATATATACAAGAATTGCTCGTTTAAAGGTATTAGATTTAGGTATTTATGTGCTTGAAACTATATTGTCTTAAACTTTTGTTTATTGATTTTTTTTAAATCGGGTTTTATTTTCAAAATATTTCAAAATATTGAATGAAGAAATAATAAATATGACAGATGTAGGGGAAAACGTCTATAAAAGACTGTAAGGAACGAGCACTACTACTGTGAAGCTTGTAGGGGCAGTAATTCTGCCCGTTTGCGTACTAAAATTTTGTATTTGTGCTTACTAATAATTAAATTGATTGTAGTTGTATATATTATGTCAATTGGAAACCTTAAAATATCGTTACTGTTGGATTGTAAATGGCTTTGTGAAATAAATTGTGATTCAAATCTTCCGCTTTTGGTTTTTATTCCTAAAGATACTTAATAAAACACACATTATTTAAAAATCTATGTTTTATAGAGTAAGCGCCTAAGTAAAGAGAAATTATTCATTCAATGATAATTCACTCTATTTTCAAGGAAAAAATGAGAAAAGTAAAGAATGATCGCGGCATAGCATCGTTTGTCACGTCTCGGCGACAAATTTTAACAAAAGCCACGCTTTTAATTTTGGCCTTGCCTCGCACTACGAGCAGAATACAAAATTCGAAGATATTGTATCGAAAAATTTATTATACTTATTAAAACAGCGTTTTTTTACTTGACTGCGCAACTTAAGGAAGGGATGTGCTATCGGTACCTCAGATGGGTATGTATTATGCTATGAGTAATGCATAGATCAAGAATTATTACGGAAAATAAAAACGGTATCCCTTGTACACTTACGTTCTTACTGTCTTACGATACTTACTAATAAAAAGTTACACCCAGCCCATATACGACTTAAAACGAAAAGGTTACTAATAAGTAAAAGAAAAGAGAAGAAAAGAAAATACTTTATTGTTGACTGTTTACATACATACGGTTGGCCGCAGCCCGCAACCCTTTATGCGTCCTACTGCTGGGCACGGGTCTCTCCCCAGTATTAGGGAGGCCTGGTGGCCAACCCGCTGTCGGATGTTTTCAAACCGCCCATAAGGCCTCCGACAAGGTTTATCGACAACAACCGGGACCGACGGCTTAACGTGCCCTCCGAAGCACGGAAACGCGCATGAAATTTTTTGCCACTAGCGGTCACCCATCTCACATCCGACCGCGCCCGTTTGGTTTAGTTGCATAGATCGTTTGCGTTCTACGCTAACCGCCGGGCCATGCGCGCTTCAGATACATACAGTTAGATGTTAAAAATAATTATAAGAGTTTAAACAGTCTACCATGCTCTGGCATAAAATATTATATTATTAAAAAAAACGGCAAATTGTTTGTAAAGTAGGTTTACGATCGAGATGTTTACGTGATAACGTCCGCACGAGAAAATCTCCAATCGTTTGTATGCCGCTAGAGTGAGAGAGACGGAAGATCGGTCCACTCACTCGAACGCTATGCCAGCCTCCGCTCGTGAGGATTCCGCGTGACAAGTTTCACGGAATGACTGGCAGCGCTCGAGATGAGACGGGTGATCGGTCCGTCTCTCTCTCGTTATACCTGCGATCGCGCTCGTGAGGTTTTGGTGTGACACAAGTTTCTGAACATGTCACCCGACTAAAACGATTTTAAAGACGTTATCACGTCAAAAATAAAATAAGTAATTAAAAAAAGGAAAATAGTTTTATTTTAAGATCCGCTAAGAATATTCTTAACAGGAAGAAATAGGCGAATTTCAGGTTGTCCATTTGCCTGAATGGGCATGATCTTCATGTTACTTTAACACCTCAAAACATTGTTTTGATACGTTCACATCCTATCAAATTCTATATTTTGTATCCTATTAGATATTTAAATACCGAGTTGAACTGACTGAAAATATTTACTTATCCATCTATAAAGTAATCAGCTTTAGATTAAGGAATATATTCCTGAAAAGATTTATTTTCACTTTCTGAATATACATACTTATAAGGAAATACACATATGTATAGGTATATGTATATGGAAATAAACTCTAAGGAAATAACTAGTATCTCATGAATAGGAGGCATAAGTTAAGGGTTTGAATCGTTTTAGTTCCTACGGTACTACCAATATTTCACATGTTACTGTCTGAACTTCTCAATAAAGTTTATTGATGCGTCATATCCTATTGAATGCTGCCGAATACGGTAGATATTCCGTATTCCGAGGTATTCAGCATACCTAACAATGGCATTTGTCCATCTTCAGTCAACCGTTGATTAGAGAAGGGCTTACTGAAGAGTTACTAAGGGATGTTATAGGTATGGAATGAATGGCTCTGCGGCAGGGTTAGAACATAAGCGATATACGCAGGGTAGCGAAATGGGCGCGGTCATGTGTGAGATGCGTTTTTTATTATTTAAATAGAGTGTGACTAGCATGTGTGTGTTAAAATGATAACTGTACTTCGTTGACATTTACTTTATAGGTATTTGGCAATATTTTGAATTTTAAAAATATTGCACTTGGCTTATAATTTTTCCGTCTTGTTAATATAATAAGATTTGTAAAGAGTATTTTATTTAATTTTACTGACATTTTATTTCAAATTTGACATGAATGTTTGTTTTTGTTCAACCTATTTTATGTCCCACTGCTGGGCACAGGTCTCCTTCTCACAAGTGAGAGGGATTTAGGCCATAGTCCACCACATTGGCCAAGTGCGGATTGATTTTTTTTCAATTTAATTCTATATTATGTAGGTAACCTAAAGCATTTTTGGGTTCTGTCTGAGGCCAAATGCAGTTGTAGATCCATCATAAAATGTTTTTTTAAAATACTAAATATAGGTTCTCTATGAGGATCTCCGAGCTCTTTTCCTTACACTAACATAACCTCGAGTTTTTATTGTTTGGCCTATTTTACTTTCCCATTTACCACATACCTCCCTTAGGGCCTCGTTCGCCGTCCCTGTAGCTTCGGGATTAAGATTAGAGCTACGGTATCCCCTGCCTGATCGTAAGAGGCGACTAAAATGGGGCTTCCGGGGCTGCGGGTGGTGAGAGTAGGAGCTCGACCCGTCCAGCCAGCAGCCCCGGGAAGGACGGCGGTGTGTGCGTAGCCGCATGCCGCCGTAAGCATCGGAAGGTGCAGGAGATCACATCTGTTCTCCCAAAGATGGGCCCGTTCCAGGGCGTCGCGTATGGAGGACACCGGTGCGTTCCATGGGAGATCCCGGAGTCCTCCCCAAACGCAAAGGAGGCCACCGAGGGTGTTTTAGTGAGGTTCAAATCCCAAATAACCCGGTGTCCTCTCCCAAGGTGAAAAAAAAGGGTCTCGTTCGCCATCTCCAAGTAAGGTGTTGATTAGTTACGTCCCAAGTAAAGTTAATTGGCAAGTAAAAGCTATGAGTACGCTGAACATCGTGAAATTGAAATTGAAGTTACCGGTGACTTTTACCGACAATTAGCGTACTTGTCACTTTACTTGAAGGTGGTGAAAGAGGCCCTAAATCTTTTATTAGTATTCTAGTTGGTACACAATTATAACAGTTGTAAATTAACATCTGTTGACAATAATCAAATAAACTTTGTAATGCTGTCACTCTTAGCAATTTGCGATGTCAAGTCTTGAATATTAATGAGAAAACTGAAAATCCAGCGCGGTGGTTGTAATAAGAGGTCTACAACGCCAAATATGATTTCACTTGATCATGACACGAAGCTTTTATTATATTTACGTAAAATTGGCCTGAATGCAACCCTTTTTGCGTCCCACTGCTGGGCATGAGTCTCTCTCCATAATTGGATAAGCCTAAGGTCTAGATAGGGCCTAGACCATGCTGCTCCAATGTGGATTGTTAGAATTATGTGTTAGAGGCCAACCTGCTTGTCGGACAAACCACCCATAAGGCCTTTGAAAATGTTAACAACTGCTATCTATCCTTAATCAATAATCTACACTAGATTATATATAAAGAGGAAAGATTTGTATTTTTGTATGTTTGTAATGAATAATCTCAAAAACTACTGTTCAGATTTCAAAAAAAAAATTCACCATTAGAAAGCTACAAACTTTTTACCGCGAGAAAAATGCTTCATTCCTACGTGAAAACGGGTAATAGGGTGAACGCGTTTGAAGCAACTGGCTAAACGCCTATGATTTTAATAAATATAAATATAAATATCTTTGGACAATTTACACAACGCCATCTGATTCCAAACTAAGCAGAGCTTGTACTATGGTAATCAGAAAGCTGATAAACATACATTATTCGAAATACATACTTAAATAGATAAATTAACACCCAGAGACAGAACAAATAGTCATGTTAATCACACAAATATTTGTCCTGGGTGGGAATCGAACCCACGACCTCACGCTTCGCAGTCTATGTCTATGCCACGGAGGCTGTCATATATAGCAATGAAGAATGAATTATGATGAAGAAGAATGAATTATATAGCAATGAAGCCTGGAATTGCACATAGGCTACTTTTTATCCTACGGGGACCCATTAAACGGGTCCACGCGGTCGAAGCCGCTGGCGGAAGGCTAGTAATATATATTGTTACGCGCTATGGGTAATAAAATGCCGTTTGTAGCGTAGAAGGCGTTTAATGTAAGCTTCCACAAAAATCCACTTAACAAGAGTCCAAATCGCAAAGCACAATCACTATAGTCCAATATCTTCGCTTGAGTCGTCGAAATAATTCTTCCTTGTCGCTTGGTAGAGATCGCTTCGATTTCACTTCCGGAAATAAACTGCCCAGTCGCGGCTCGGCGCGTGCCTTATATACGGCCACCCATGGTTCTCTAGAAATTTCCCGAACCACCAAATACAATAGACCCGTCCCGAACCTTCCTTTAAATTATTACGCACCTATGTACAGCTTATGTAGTCATAAACAATAGCCGCGACCCGCGATGTAAACAACCTATACATGTACGCTATATATAGGTACGTACTCGCCACGGACCCCGAATTTGTTTACTGGTAGAAATCGATGTTTTTCTTATGACCGATTTTTCGAGAACTTTCTTCACTGTTCGATAGTAGACCTAATACCTGTTTATGCGTTTTTGGGATTTTGCTGTACGACGCTTTGTTCTCGAGATATAGGTACTCAAAGTCGTAACATTACCCCCTCCTTAGTCATGCTCGTCCCGAGCATGATTCTTTCCGTGGTATTTTGCTAGTCGGTCTACATGTACTACTTTTAGCTTGCCGCGGGGACCCTTCTTAATCCGGTAGGTGATGTCGTTAATCTTTGTGACAACAGTGTAAGGTCCTTCCCAGCGAGGTTGTAATTTCGGGGACTTCCCCTTCTTTCTCTGCGGATTGTGAAACCACACTAAAGCTCCTTCTTCAAATCCCTTAGAATTGGCTTTCCTGTCGTAGCGGGTCTTCATGCTTGTGCTGGTTTTCAAGCTGTTCTCCCGAACCATCTTGTGTACCTCATTTAGCTGGTATTGAAGATCACTTACGTACTCCGTCACAATCTTGGGACCATCCGGTGGAGTGCCAGTAATGGCGTCTATCGGAAGCCTCATTTCTCTGCCGAAGTTAACCCTTGCTGGAGTAAATCCTGTACTGTCGTGGAGTGCCGAACGATACGACATAAGGAACAGAGGTATGTATTGGTCCCAATCTTTTTGATGTTCATCCACTACCTTAGCCAAGTGATTTTCCAACGTTTGGTTGAATCTCTCGACCATACCGTCTGACTGTGGATGAGCAGGAGTCGTGCGTGTCTTATGCATGCCCAGCAAACTACACACTTCTTGGAAAAGCCCCGACTCGAAATTACGTCCTTGGTCCGAATGGATTTCCATAGGTACACCATATCGGCAGACTACTTCTTGCACGAGCTTTTTAGCCACGGTGTGTGCTTCTTGATTGGGAGTGGCAAACACTTCAGGCCACTTAGTGAAATAGTCCTGCACAACTACGATGTATCGGTTTCCATCTTCAGTTACTGGAAATGGCCCAGCTACGTCAATAGCTATACGCTCCCAAGGTGCTCCAACGTTATACAACTTTAATTTGCCTTTACTTCTTGTTTGGGGACCTCTGACTGAAGCGCAAGCTGTACATTTTCGGCACCAGTCTTCTACATCTTCGCGACAATGTACCCAATAGAATCTTCTTCGCAATTTTACTAGTGTTTTCTTCACGCCAAGGTGCCCACCAGAAGTTCCATCATGAATGTGCCTTAGGACAGAAGACACCATACTTCTTGGTACTACGATCTGTAGGGTTACTTCTTTTCCGGTGTTAGACTCCCATCTTCTATGTAAGACATCATTCTCCAAGACCAGGCTGTCCCATTGGGCCCAATAGCTTTTAGTGACTGGGCTACATGCTGACACATCATTCCAGCTGGGTTTGTTCTCACTTCGCTTCCAGTCCAGTATTAACCGTAGATCATCATCTTCTTCTTGCGCTTTCTTCATGTTTTCGTTGGTCCATTCATCGTCTAAACCTTGTGTCCTTATTAATTTCACATGTCCTATGGTTTCCTGTTTCTGACAGTGTTTGCAATCTTCAGGACAAGGTCTTCGTGATAAGGCATCAGCGTTGCTGTGTCCTTTTCCACTCCGGTGTTCCGTAACAAAATGAAACTCTTGCAGTTGCTCGAGCCATCGTGCCACTTGACCTTCAGGATTTTTAAACTGCAGGAGCCATTGTAACGCTGCGTGATCTGTCCGTAGTGTAAACTGGCGACCAATAAGGTACTTCGAAAAATGTTGCAAGACCTTGACCACAGCAAGTAATTCTCGACGAGTAACGCAGTAATTTCTTTCTGGTTTCGAGAGTGATTTGCTGAAGTATGCTATCACTACAGTGTGCTCGCCTTGTATCTGTGATAAAACGCCGCCGATTCCAGTATTACTCGCGTCCGTGTCCACGATGAATCTCCCATCGCGACTTGGATATCCTAATACAGGCGTTTCACACAAACAACGTTTTAGCTCTCTGAAAGCATTTTCACAAGTCGAATCCCAGACAAAATCTCGTTTTTCTTCCGTAAGACGATGTAATGGCTTGGCTATATCTGAAAATTTCTTTACAAAACGTCTGTAATACGTACACAGACCCAGAAATGAACGTACTTCAGATTTATTCCTCGGAGTAGGCCAGTCCTGCACAGCCTTAATCTTCTCTGGGTCGGTTTTAACTCCTTCCGGGGAAATTATGTGCCCAAGGTAGCTTACTTCTTTCTTGAAGAGGGCACATTTCTTCGGGCTTAGCTTAAGGTTGGCGTTCCTAAGCCGTGTAAAGACCTTTTCCATATTCCGCAGGTGTTCCTTAAAAGTACGCCCCATGATGATGATGTCATCAAGGTAGACCAAACATACGTCTCCAAGAAGGCCCACCATTACCCTTTCCATGAGACGTTCGAAGGTTGCCGGTGCATTACATAAGCCGAATGGCATGACTTTAAATTGCCATAGACCGTTACCTATTCCTGTACTGAATGCTGTCTTTTCCTTATCTTTCGGATCTATCTCCACCTGCCAGTATCCACTCTTCAGGTCAATGGTTGAGAACCACTTCATACCACTGAGCATGTCCAGCGTGTCATCTATTCGAGGCAGGGGATAACTATCCTTTTTGGTAACGTTATTCAACATCCGGTAATCTACACAGAACCTTGTGCTGCCGTCCTTTTTCTTTACTAAGACAACTGGTGAAGACCACGGACTTGTAGAAGGTTCGATAATTCCGTTACAAGCCATGTCTTTGACGAGTTCAGTGACTTCTTTTTCTTTTGCCCATGGTATCCTTCGAGGTCTTTGTTTAATGGGCCTAGCGTCGCCGGTGTCGATTTGGTGCTTGACGAGTCCCGTTCGTCCGAAATCACAGTCCTTTGCAAAAATGTCTTTAAATTTTGATAGGAGTTCCCATGCCTGCTGTCGCTCGGAAGTAGATAAATTCTCCTTAGAAGCTTCGAGAAGTTGACAGACAATATCGGCGCTAATTTGTTTCTCTGGCTGTACTGCTTTGATATTTCCCAGCTGTCTAAGAAGTTTCACTTCCTCGCATCTTCCCATTAAGCTGTTCTTCTTTAAATGAACTTCCTCTTTACTCATATTGAGAACCCGAACCGTAGATACTCCTTTGGACATGAGTAAAGTTCTTGCAGTAATCAAGTTATGGTTACTTCCGGTGTCCTCAACAATCACGCATCTTCTTACTTTAACCTTCGAGGGGAATTTCACTTTCACTAGAGACTCCGATCTGGGTGCCAGTACAGTGTCCTTCAAGCAGTAAAGATTGCATGGTTCAGATCCATTAAGACATACTTCTTGATCAGGGAACCTCAAAACCCCTTTCCGTACGTCAACAACGCACTGTTCTTTCCTTAAGAAGTCCAGTCCCAATATGCAATCATCGGTGATACTGGCAATTAAAACTGGATGTCGGTATACACGGTCACCAATCTTCAAATCGACGTCTATATTGCCGAGGACGGTAACTGGTTGGCCGGTTGCCGTTTGAAGTCGGTGTGCTGGAGATCGCTTGGTCCACTGAATGGTCCTAGGAAGTAGCTCAGGCTTCACAATTGAACAAGAGGCTCCCGTATCCACAGTGAATTGGCAAGTCCGGTTATTCACAATACCTTCAATTGTTAAGCTGTTTCCGTTACAAACTTGGTTAATTGTAATACAGGGGGCATTAATTTGACCAACCAGCGCCCGCCCCGCGGCCCTGGCGACATCTAGTTTAACGGCAACTCGTCCACTTGGGTCTCCGAGTCAGAAACCCATCTTCTTTTCTTCTTGGGGCACTCTAAGCGAATATGCCCCTTTTCGCCGCAACCATAGCAGGTGGGGATAAAACGTGGCTTCTTTTGCTCCGTGACCACTTCTCTTACTTTGTGGTACCTTGCATCCTGTCTCACGGCTTCGACTTCCAGGGCATGTGCCAAAGCATTCTTTAGAGACTGATGATGGCCCAGACGCACAGCAGCCCTGACCTCCAAATCTCGTATCCCGTCGACAAATGCCTGCAGTAAGTACACCTCGATATTCCCTGGTGTCGAAGAGTAAGCACGCCTTACAAGCCTTTCAACCTCCGTTGCCCACTGCTGGAGGTTCTCGTTGGGCTTCTGGGTCCTCTCTCGAAGCTGGGCTCGGTACACATATTCTAAATGTTTCTCGCCATAGCGAGTTTCTAGCGCTTCCATTAGAGCTTCCAGTGTCCGGCCTTCCTTCGGTAGGTTATCTATAGTCATCAAGGCGTCTCCTCTTAAGGCCAGTGTTAGAGCAGTAAAAGAGTAATCATCCCCCCAGGCATTTGCTTTTGCGAGCGTCTCGAACTGGTATCGGAACGCCGACCAGGAAGAGCTTCCATCAAAATGTGGAAGGTCGAGCCTCGCCGATGATGATAACGGAACAACTACGGGCTCGCGAGTCTTTAGTTTAACGACCTCGTTGGTAAGGTGTTGTAGGCGGTTGTCATGGCCTTCGACTCGCTCCTCTAAATGATCCGTCCTCAGCGTAATTTCTTTTACTTCCTGCTGCACCTCTTTGAGCTTTTCCCCAAGTCCAGTCAGCCCACTATTAATTTTGTCGATGACAGTTTCGCGGCTGGCCTGGATCTGCTCCTGGATTTCCCGACGGCTGGCTTCCTGTTCGCGGCGGCTGGCTTCTTGACTGGCCTGGATCCCCTGTATGGCAGACAGTAGCGCTGCCATATCCATTGCAGGAGCCGGTGCTGCGGTTGCCCCTGACGACGACCCCGGCGCAGCGGTCTCGTCCACCCCTTCAGCCGCAAGTTGTCGCGCAGCGTCCATACCGACCTGTCTCCTGGTCCTCGGAGTGCGCCCCTCTTCATCTCGTTGTACTAACGGCATTCCGCTTCTGACACCAATTGTTACGCGCTATGGGTAATAAAATGCCGTTTGTAGCGTAGAAGGCGTTTAATGTAAGCTTCCACAAAAATCCACTTAACAAGAGTCCAAATCGCAAAGCACAATCACTATAGTCCAATATCTTCGCTTGAGTCGTCGAAATAATTCTTCCTTGTCGCTTGGTAGAGATCGCTTCGATTTCACTTCCGGAAATAAACTGCCCAGTCGCGGCTCGGCGCGTGCCTTATATACGGCCACCCATGGTTCTCTAGAAATTTCCCGAACCACCAAATACAATAGACCCGTCCCGAACCTTCCTTTAAATTATTACGCACCTATGTACAGCTTATGTAGTCATAAACAATAGCCGCGACCCGCGATGTAAACAACCTATACATGTACGCTATATATAGGTACGTACTCGCCACGGACCCCGAATTTGTTTACTGGTAGAAATCGATGTTTTTCTTATGACCGATTTTTCGAGAACTTTCTTCACTGTTCGATAGTAGACCTAATACCTGTTTATGCGTTTTTGGGATTTTGCTGTACGACGCTTTGTTCTCGAGATATAGGTACTCAAAGTCGTAACAATATAAAGCTGAAAAGTTTGTTTGAACGCGCTAATCTCAGGAACTACTGGTTCGAATTGATTTTCTTGTGTTGAATAGGAAGGATATAGGCTATATACTCGTAAGAGTCATGCTATGATGAATACGAAGTCGCGGGCGGCCGCTAGTCTATCAAGAACAACCAGGAGGGAAGTAAGGAAAATATTTTTGAAGTTATACTTCTTTTGGCGCGACTGGGAAAAATGATGAGAGTGAATTTTTTACGATGCGCGCGCACACCGACAGAAAAAAGCAACAGTCTGAAGTTAGTTGTTATTTATAAGTTTTGTAAAAAGTGCTACCAACATAGTAAAAGTAAGAATATCTACCACCTGTCTCTAAGCAGCTTGAAAACCGATAACTTTGTTCAAGTTGTTGTTGTCAGTACAATTAAACAGTGTTTTTATTAAATCAATTATATATACGACGGTGATAGATATTTGCGGTGATAGATATTTTTAGGTGATATATATTATAGACTGATATGTATTAGTATATATATTTATTTTGAATATTTGTGATAAAAGTGGTTTTAATAAACTGTTTTAAGTGCATTTATAGATTTGAGTTTAACTGTCGGCATGTGTAATTTATAATTTAAATATAATCTTTTTGATTAATTTTTATATGTATCGTTGATCACTACTGCATTTTAGTTATTTGAATTTTTTTCATACGCTAAAGAAGTATAACTTCTAACGCGTGTACATAAGTACACACACTCTTTTTTTGTAATCCTATAATCTCATTTTACTGTAGGTATAAGATTGATACAATGTATTCATTACGTAACAGGTAAAATGTTATTACTTACTCTATTGCTTTCGATGAAAGTTTATTAAACTATATACTCTATTTTAACTTTATAAAACTGTCGCCTGCACACCAAATGACAAATGAATCTCCTTGCGCCAAATTTCTCGAGTTTGAAAGTTCCAAAAGTACCTATATCTTTTCTTTTTCTTAAGTAAAATTTTCTTCAAGAAGTTCTTGGAACCACGTTTTCTTAGAATCACTGCAGATGGTGCACAAGTAGTCAGCTTTTAATACCTGTCAAAATAATGTGAAGAAAAATTTCATTTCATTTAAAACCGAAGTGCTTTTCCAAACTTCTCTATAAAAAATCGAAAAAGTAGAGAAATTTAATAGATTTAGGGCTGAAGACTATTCTGTGCCAGTTACCTTAATTATTAATTTAGAAATCCAAATTATTATTCATTGTTCATTATGGTAATTATATCATTTTGCAAAAATATTAAGAAATCCCAACAATTACTATTCTACTTTTATAAAATCCAGCCAGCGGCCCCGGAGAGGACGGCGGTGTGTGCGTGGCCGCATGCCACTGCAAGCATTGGAGTGGGCAGGAGTGTACCCGTTCTGGGGCACCGCGCGTGGAGGACGCCGGTGCGTTCCACTGGAGATTCCGGAGTCCTCCCCAAGCGCAGAGGCAGGCCACCGAGGGGTTTTTAGTGCGGTACAAATCCCACATAACCCGGTATCGTCTCCCAATTTGCCGGGTACCTTTTGAAGGTTCTCCCCCCCCCCCCTCCGATACCAAAAAAAGGTGGAGAGATTTGTTCTTAGTTATATTTCGTTTTTATATGCTACTAATTACAACTTTTGGACAATTACCTATGTCAGACGTGTCCTGCGATTTTATGTATTTTTGTCAAGAATTCCTAAATTTTTGTTTAAAACATTGTAATTTCCATCGAGATACACTGAATTGAAAATATAGTATTATAGGTATTCCATCCGACACAACAGCTACATAAATCCCCGTCGAGTGTCCACTGCAAGTTTCTAGAGCACTCCACAAAGAGTTAATCAGTGTCGCGACACTACAAGAACTCCCCGCTAAGTTTGCTTTGGACAAGTTCAGATAGAAAAACTTAGAGAAAATAAAAGGATACGATGACTTTCACTTATGCTCGTGTTATCCATATATGTATACTATCTATTTATATAAAGTCTATAAAGTCCGATAGGCTCTATTTGTAGTAGTGATGTGTACTGGCAAGCGTGCTTGCATAACCTTTTGTAGCGTCCGCAAAGAAATCTGAACATCTCTATCATTAACAAAAAGTAAAAAATAAAAAATTACCTTACTCCACAACTCTCCTATGTTTAGTTGTCATGTTAACGTTATTCAACATTGAGCGCTCTAGAGGTTACTCATATTCATATAATGTGCATGTGCACGCACGCTTCACAACATTCAGAGCCGAACGGACTTCGTGACATAGTACATCTATATAAAATATTGAAAATGTTAAAGTGTGTTTGTTTGCTATTACTACTCGTATTAAAAAATCCAACGTTGAAAGTATCAATAACAAGAGTTTAGGTTCA
The DNA here is from genome assembly GCA_911387765.1 of Pyrgus malvae. Lineage (NCBI taxonomy): Eukaryota > Metazoa > Arthropoda > Insecta > Lepidoptera > Hesperiidae > Pyrgus > Pyrgus malvae. The sequence continues at coordinate 23,899,711 of OU426961.1, read as the reverse complement.
ATAAATCTACGTCCAAGTTTCAGGAGCTAAGAGCGAGTTAAATGGTGTAAAACCAACTATTCTGGGAGTTGAACGACCAAAAGCTGCAAGTATCCATTTTAATATTAAATCAATGTTACTTTGGCGGACTTAATCATAACGTGACTTAATCGTTCTTCCATGGAGGATTTTTATGAACTAACAAATAAATATAAATAGTTTCTTAAATTGTAAAACTAGTAAGTACGATATAAATGTCATTGTCACAATCCAATTTTTATACGCGGTTAAACTCAATTTAGGCTTCCGTCTTATTATATAACCGACTAGGTATTGGCTAGTCTACGTTTTATGCCACATTGATGTTTTTTTTTTATTTGAATGGAGTAACAGAAGAGTATGCAAGTCACGCGGTATTAGGTGGTCGCAGCCCATGGACATTTACACATAACAAAACAAGCCTAAGTCTTGTCTGTGGTTGTATGCAGTGGCGCTGCTACTCCAAAGGCTTCTCATCATCTGGTCGCCTCGTGTAAGTCTGGCCGGCAACTGCACCTTACCAACGAAGTAGTGATATATAGTAGTGATATGTGATATTGTGGTATAGTCAGATTACCTGAAGTACAAACATTACAATATTAATTAAAAATCGTTAGTTATACGATCATTAGATTTTAGTGAGCCCTAAAAATTTGACTGAGTCATATTTTGAGTTAAGTTTAATTTATAATAATTAATACTTTTTTTACGAAATAATATTTTACGAAACGCTAAATGTCCTTCAGACTAACTGATCAATATTTATAACGAGTATCCTGTATCGTGTAGTAATCACATCAGTTATTATAAAGTTTTTGCTGTTTTTGGTCGTTCTGCTCTCGGAATAAGTTTAAAACTACTGTCACAAAAGACTTATCTTCAAATAATGGACATGTTGTATCCGATATTGTTTTCTTTTGTTCTTCTTCTTTTATATCATTTGTCTTTGTAATATTATGTTAACCTAATTTTAGTGACGCTTTTATTAAAATGCCAGCAGTTTTTTATTAGTAGCTACTTTGTGATTATTTGAACGGAATTTATTTTATTTGTTTTAAAAGTTTTTTTTAATTTTTTTAATTTATTTAAAACTTTATTACACCACTTAACAAAATGGTATAAAAGGCGGACTTAATGCTAAAAGCATTCTCTGCCAGTCTACCTTTGGGCGAAACAGAGATTGTTGTAGGCGGCATAACACGCTTCATAAGAACAATATAATACAAAACAAAAGAATGTGAATAATATAATATAATACATATGCATATAATAAACAATAAACACATTAAGAAAATGTATATAGAGCTACATAAAAATATTATTTATGTGATTAAACTAAAGTAGTGAGCTGTGACACGAGTTTTGAAAGATTGTTTAAGTAAGGTTTTCCTTAAGTCGTTCGGGAGAGCATTCCAAAGCCGAGCAGCATGAAGAACAAAGGAGTTAGATATGAAACCGGATCGGCGAAGAGGGATAGATAATAAGAGAGAATCGCTGGAACGGAGCTGTCGCTCATGGAAATCAGGCAGGAATTGAAACAATTGCTTAAGATAACCAGGAGAAAGAGGATCGAAGAGAATGGAATGAAGGGTATTGAGAATTCTTATCTGTCTACGTTCGCGAATTGGAAGCCATTGGAGTTGAGAACGGTAGGAGGAGATGTGGTCGAATTTGCGAAGACAGTAAATAAAGCGAATGGAGTAATTTATGAGACGATCCAGCTTACTGAGCAATTCCTCGCTAATGTCCGATGTACACACATCAGCATAATCTATAATGGGGAATATCAGACTCTGTACCAAGGTGACTTTGGTTTTAACGGGAAGGAAGTTCCGAAGACGATTTAAAGTACGCAACTTCGCAAAAACTGACTGGCTGACTGCGTTCACATGTGTAGACCAACTAAGAGTAGAGTCAATATGCAGACCAAGATTCTTAACACTAGGCAAGAGAGGAATGACAGAACCATCAAACACAACAGGCGCTACTGTACTGACATCCAACTTTGCCAATTGTCGTGAGCTACCAATTATGATTGCTTGGCATTTAGCAGGATTAACTTTGATGCCATACTTATAAGACCATCTGCTGACAGCGTCTAAGTTGTTGTTTATAGTGAGAATGGCATCGTTGATATTTTCGGTGTCGGCTTGGGCGTAAATCTGAAGATCGTCAGCATATAGATGGTACGGACAGTCTAGCAGTTGCGATAGAGAGTTGATATAAAGGGCAAAGAGTAAAGGAGACAGTATACCACCCTGTGGCACGCCAGAAGCGAGGTCACACCAATCAGAAAGTTCACGTTTGATACGCACAGCCTGCTGACGTCCACAAAGGTAGGTAGAAAACCAATCTAAAACAGTTGGAGAAAACCTGATATGGCGGAGAATTGCAAGAAGAATATCGTGGTCTACCATATTGAACGCGTTGGAAAAGTCGATAAGAATTAGAACGGTGACCAACTTATCCTCCATGCCAGAACGGATATCTTCGAGGACTTTGAGCAGAGCAGTCGTAGTGCTATGTCCGGATCGAAATCCGGACTGAAAGGGACTCAATAGCTGATTTTCAGAGATGAATTTGGAGATCTGCTTGTGCACAGTAACTTCAAGGATTTTGGAAAGATAAGGTAAAATAGAAATAGGCCTGAAGTTGCTGAGGAGGCTAGGGTTAGCTGTTTTAGGAAGAGGGATGACATAAGCTTTGCGCCACGCAGAGGGAAAAACTCCTGATGTTAGAGATAGATTGATTATCTGTGTTATAGCAGGTAATATATAATAAGAGATAGGCATAATCATGGATCTGCAGATGTCATCGCATCCAACTGCATTAGAGTGAATGGAAGATATTATTTTCTGGGTATCTTCTATAGATACTGGTGAAAAAGAAAACAAGTTGATGTCAGGTGAAGTCATAGCAGAAATTTCGGAGATAGTAAAACATTTCACTGAAGGACAAAGAGAAGAGGAAGCAGAAAAGTGTACATTGAATTCTTTAGGAGAGAAATGAAATGTATCAGTTGTACTTCGAAGTTTGCCGAAGCCAAGAGTATTTAAAAACTTCCAGACTTCAGCTGGTCAGCTAGAAGAAACACTATCAGAGAAGTACTTACGCTTAGCTGCTCGCACCATCTGATTGCAGCGATTTCGTGCAGATTTGTAAAGGGCCCAATTGCTGTCGCACCTGTCACGCTTAAACCTCCGGAAAGCCCTGTCACGCCGAGTCATGGCCATACGTATACCCTGCGTAATCCATGGTGCAGGCGGTCGTTTTATACGTATAGCTTTTACTGGGGCATGTCGATCGAAAAGCTGTATAATTGTCCGGTTTAGAATTGCAATATTTTCATCCACGGTTAAGTCAGTATTTGTTAACGTGAACTCTTGACTTGCAAAATCAGCTCTCAGTGCAGCCAGGTCAATACGTGCGTAATTGCGCATCCATACAACTTCCGGAACAATTTTGGGCGGTCGTAGTTTGTAAGAAATATATAAGAGGTCATGCCTAGAAAACCCAGGCGCCAATAACTGGCCATGTTTAAGCACGTGCGGAGTAGAAGAGGTAATTATCAAGTCTAATAAACTATCAGAAGTATCTATATTATGGTGTGTTGGAGAAGATGATAAAAGAGAGAAGTTAACAGAGGCAATAATGTTTTTAAGTTTACGACTACGAGAAGTATCAATTAAGAGGTCAGTGTTGAAATCACCCATTATAATATGATGTGTGTACATCGGACACAATCGTTCCAGGACCTGTTCAAGGTTAGAGAAATAATCAGAAGCAGGAGGACAGTAGACTACGCCTACAACGGCTTTGGAGTGCCCCACCCCGACTTCTAAGAATAAATATTCACAAGAAGCGGAGTATATAGAAGGAGAAGCAGATATAACGGTGTGTGAAATATCGCTACGAAGATAAATGGCTACGCCACCGCCACCCTTATTAGTGCGATCATTACGCACTAGCTTATAGCCAGGAATGCAGTATGAGAAGGATTCAAGATCGGGTTTCAACCAGCTTTCAGAAATGAGGATAGCATGGACATACAAAGAAGCAGAAGAAAACGTGTCTAAAAGGTCAGTGTAATGAGAAGGAATGCTTTGAGCATTCCTTCTCATTACACTGTTACATAGTTCGTATTTTTAAATGCGTCCCTATTAGTCATGTAGTTATTTTAGCTATGTATTTGTGCAAATAAAGCTCTTTGTATAGCGTCGGCCTTGTGATCGAAGAAAAGAAGTATGAAAAAGAAAATTTTTAATATATGAAACATAATGCAACAAGTAGCAAACGGTTCTCATTAAAACTGTTTGTTTACTGTAATTATTTTTAGAAAAAATACTGATAACCATTAAGCTATTAAACCGAAAGAGAAAAATCGATCAATTTCATCCCTTTCTGTTTAATATTTGTTTGTTTTTAGTAAGTAAAAGAAAAAAGAGAAAAATAACGCTACACACTAATTGCCTTGTGTCGTAGGTACCATGTACGTACATAAAAAATAGAACACAACACCCAGACCAATAATAAAATTGAAACTCATCATTCCAGGAATCGAACCCACCATTGATTTTCAGGCCAGCATGGTAACCATTGCGCCAAATCGACGTAATGTCTATGTCGCAGTCGGATCGTATAATCCGCCGTATAACATTACAGCTAGCCGGTTCCTAAAACAGGGCCGTTCTTTATTGTGGCGGGTCCACGATTAGCCGGATTGTTATTGCGATACGTTCTACAATATGGCGGCTCACGTTTAGCCTCATTGTAATGAAGCCTCGTAGGCACCCTGAAACACATTTTCACTATAATTATTTATTCGAAAAATACCCAAACCGAATCAGTTCACCCCACTATCCACGTGGTCTTGTCTGTACTACCCCTAGAGTGTATATAAAAAGCCGGAGGCGCGGAGGGAGACCACTTCCCGCCCGCCGTAGGTAAGCGCAGGCATCAAGAGTGCCGTAGCGGCTGAGGCTGCGAAAAACGCGAACATCGCAAACGCGCATGTATCTACGATTCTTTTATATGTTGTTAGGTTAGCAATTTTTTTCCAAAACAATTTTCCAAGACAATTTTCCACGTTTTGGAAAAAATTGCTCAACTTTGACTAGCTCTACCTCCGCAACTAATAGACCTAGAGAGCTCATGTAGGGCTTAAATTGTAGTAAATTTAGTTAGTTTGATAAAATATACAACAAAGTATATCTGAAAAACGCTTCCTTAAGTTACTTTTTTCAAAAAAACTGAAACAAGAGCCAGAATTTCGAAGTTTTTCGAGCACCATGGTGGCAGCACAAGGTTTTCAGGGTTGCAATTTTTGGTATAGACTACTCTAAGGGGACCTAACAACATATAAAAGAATCGTAGATACATGCGCGTTTGCGATGTTTGATGTCGATAATGACTGGCCTACATCTCCAAACTATCTCCATACTAAAAATTCGTAGCACCGTTACGATGTGAAAGAAGGACAAACAAACAAACACAATTTCATGTTTGTAATATTGGCTGCAACTCTTTTTGCGTCCCACTACTGAGCACGGGTCTCTCGCCATTATTAGGAAGGCTTACTACGCTGCTCCAATGCGGGTTGGTGGAGATGCGGGTTAGTGGCCAGCCCGCTATCGGATGTTTTCATACTGCCCTATAAGGCCTCCGATAAGGTTCAACGACTGTTATCTATCGACAACATCCAAGACCGACGGCTTAACGTGCCCGCCGAAGGACAGAAACGCGCATTATTTTTTTTGCCAAAAACCCATCAAACACCCGACCGCACCCGTTTGGCTTAGTTGCATAGAGGTACCTAACAAATGATATTCTTGTTTTATTATATAATATCATTGTACCTAACATTATTACACTACAATTTTTTCCGTCACTGTGCATGCCTTAAAAAAAAACTGTGCATTCCGAAGAGTTACACAAAAAAATCAAAAGCATCTCAGTCCACCCGCACTTTTCTAGGACGGTGAACTGTGACCTAAATCCCTCCCAATTCGGAGAGGACACGTGTTCCTAATGAGATATTTAAAAAAGCATGAAATAAAAATAGCTCACCGATGGTAGGTATTGTTCTCGATGAAGATTTTTTGAGCCTTTGATAAATGTTATTTAAAATTTAACCAACATTTAAAATTAAATGAATGTTTAAGAAAATGTCATTCGATATTTAAAGTGGACCTTCTGTGTCTTAAATAGCTATCAAATCAGACTTGCTCACTTGTAAACACTGTTTTAATGGCTAATTAATTATTTTTTAGGGTTCCGTAGCCAAATGGTAAAAAACGAAACCCTTATGGATTCGTGATGTCTGTCTGTCTGTCTGTCTGTCCGTATGTCACAGCCACTTTTTAAAAACGAAACTATAAGAACTATACTTTTAAAACTCGGTACGTAGATGTATTCTGTTAACACATTAAGATTTTCACACAAAAATGGAAAAAAAACAATAAATTTTGAGGGTTCCCCATACTTAGAACTGAAACTCAAATTTTTTTTTTCATCAAACCCATACGTGTGGGGTATCTATGGATAGGTCTTCAAAACTGATATTGAGGTTTCTACTATTATTTTTTCTAAACTGAATAGTTTGCACGAGAGACACTAAACTTCCAAACTGGTAAAATGTGTGTAACTTCTAAAATAAGAGAATGATAAAACTAAAAAATATATATGATATACATTACTATGCAAACTTTCACCAAAAATTGGTTTGAAGGAGATCTAGTAAGTTGTTTTTATTAATACGTCATAAATCGTAAACTACAATTTACCTTTCATTCAATCTTATTGCAATGATTTCTATGGATAATCAAAGGCAATGATGTATTTCTGTTGCCGCTATTGTTATACAAATACTAAAAATAGAATAAAATAAATATTTAAGGGGGCTCCCATACAATAAACGTGATTTTTTTATAAATAATGGTACGGAACCCTTCGTGCGTGAGTTCGACTCGCACTTGGCCGGTTTTTTATACATACTTAGGAAGCTATTTAACGATCTTTTAAAGAATAACGCCAAGAATAAGTTACTATTTTTAATATAATATAATGAATAACACTGTAAGTTACTAATCTAATGAATACATTTTACATTTAAAAAAATGTTTTTGCAATTGCAATCACGTATTGATGCAACTTGCTGAAGAAGTAAATTTTCGATGCTAAGCCAAGCTTGTCGTAGTTTAAATCCAGTTAATCAATGTTAAAGCTACGGAACTATGCGAGTTCCTAACTAACTTCAGCCAGTCTAAGTTCGATGTTGTCCGAGGAATTTTACTGATCTAGTTTTAAATTGAGGTAAGATAATAATTTATGGCATGGCCCAGCGGATAGTGTAAAATGCAACCGATCTACGGAGCTAAGCCGGTCGCGTCGAGATGGATGACAGCTTGTGGCAAAAAATTATGCACGTTTCTGTGTTTCGGAAACCACCTTATGCGGTCGGCCCCCGTTGTTATCGATAGTTATTTGGCAAAGGGAGATCTCCCGCCGGGCGAGGTGGTCATGCCCGGGGAGCGGCCGCGCTCCGACTGACTCAATTCGGAGCTTGTATAAATGGTCGGATATTCAGAAAACTTCGATAGCGTGATTCAGGAATACCCGTGGCGCCATCTCTTGATGAGTAGTGGAAGGTCGCTACAGTTAATAATAGTTAAACCTTATACACCAACCCGGACAAAGTGGTGGACTAAGGCCTTTAATTCGCCCCCTTACTGGTGAGACCTAAGCCCAGCAGTGGGACAAAAAATCGGTTAACCCTAACCCACATTGGAGCAGTGTGGTGAAGTAAGATCAAGGTCTCTCAAATCGTGCCCAGTAGTGGGACGAAAAAAGGGCTGCATCAAGCTGGCTAGCTAGCCAAGAACCTAGTTAATGAACATAACTATAATAATACGGATCGATTATATTGGCCAACATGCAGGGGCCGATTTGACATACATTGCTAGTTATCTAAAAACATTGTAATAAAATACTCAAGATAACCAGCAATGTATGCCAAATCGGACCCTGCATGTTGGCCAATGTAATCGGCCCTTGTATATTAGTAATAAAACTAGGGTGTGCGTTAGAACCTACCTCACTGTCCCTGTAGCTCGAGACTGAGCTAAGTATCTCCTATGTGTAATAGGAAAGGGGGTTCCAAGACCCTGTAAAGTAAATAATTTTAGTATTTTTTCATAACGTAAAATGTTACAAACAAAAATTTTATCCAGTGCTGAAATTAATAAGCAAATTTATTCAACTATTTGCAAATATGCAAATTTAGTAAAACGTTAAAATTTAACTCAACTAAGAGTCACGTAAATATGTTTGTCAACGAAATATCCGTTTTACATCCAAATGTTGATTAAATTTTCTGGATAGCAGTAAATTTCAAGTTTGACATTTCTGCTGATACAATTAATACAGCTATTTGTTATTCAAACCTATATTTACTTGGATTGGATCTGAAACATATTTTACTCGTCAAACTACGGTAATAAAAACAACATTCGTTTCAAATTATAGACTTCGTTTCCACATTTGGCTTTTTACGTATGTGATAACAGACTAAACTTCTTTCATAACAATGTTTAAAAAACGGGCATGTGCGAGTTGGACTCGCGCACCGAGGGTTCCGTAAAATATTTTTTTAATATATGATTTAACTAAAAATTCGCGTTTTTCGAAATTTTTCCTTTACCTGTGCAATAAGACGTTGCTTTGTACTAAATTTCAAGATTCTGAGTTCACGGGAAGTACCCTGTAGATTTTGATTCCCTTGCGAGTGTCGGAAATTTGCGGCATAAACGGCTGTATCTTTTGATTGCGCTGGCTTAGAAGTTTGTTTTTTGCACAACTCCAAGGGACAGTAGACCTTAAGGACTTGATATAAATTCCAGCTTGATACCTCCACACGTTCCAGAGAAAAAGGGTCTTAACAGGCAGATAAACGGACAATAAAGTGATCATATAAGGGTTCCGTTTTTTCCTTTCGAGGTACGGAACCCTAATAAAAAATACCTGTACAGGTACACTAATTAAAATACAACTGCTACGCCTATCCGATGTGATATTTTTTTTTGTAAAGGTAACATGCATAAAATTGCGTAGGTTGTACTTATAAAGAGTTTGGAATGCACGTGATACGTGGCATACGCCAAGTCACAAACGTCCAAGCCATCTGTAGATACTTTTAGGATGCATTTCCACTGACGCGGAGCTGGGCGGAGCTGTGTTTAGCGGTGCATGAATTGACCAATCACTATGCTCGAAATCTCCGCTCCGCTTCAATGGAAACAGCACGAGCGGAGTGGAGCAGAGCTGAAAGGATATTCATAAAAATATAGCGAGGCTATGCGGAGCGGAGGACAGCGGGCATTGGGGTGCGGATATCTCCGCTTCACTACTCAGCTCAGCTCCGCTTAAGTGAAAACACTCACCACTTTTCACCGCTCTTCTCCGCTCCTCTCCGTCCAGCTCCGCGTCAGTGGAAACGCACCCTTAGGATCAGTAATGCGCGATAATTGCTAAACGCAGCGATTCAGCATCCAAATCACGCGATTCTGTTGCCGAGTCCAAGAAACAAAACGCAATACAGGATTGATGCACACGCAAATCACCGATGCTAAAAGTAGCTAGTGTGGTCTGGCCAAAATTGGTAGAACATGCATTTTTCACATAAGAAGGAGTACACATTAGGCATTTTTAGGCTTTGGTCACGCGCGTTGTAAGAACTACGAGGTCAGATTAAAGTGTACATGCAAACGCGCGCTTTGAAACAAGCGCGCATATGCTCGCGCTTACAGATTTTGCTTAGAACGCGCGTTGCATATGGTACATGAGCAGCCATATTGTTGTACATTCGAACGCGCTCTTTCATAAAGAGGGGCCGCACGTTATCGAAAATGGAGAACGATCATTATACAGTATACTCGCCCTACTACCGCTCCTCGAGCGCGTGCAAAGCGCGGTGTATGTATGCTACCAACGCGCGTCAAACGCAACGCGGAACGCCCAATGTGTACTCGCTGTAAAGGCAAATAAAATTGTATTTATTTATTTAGCAGTAAATTTTAGAAGGTTTCAATTTTAATTCAGGCTCTTAAGGGTGAACGAGTTACAAGTTACAAGCACTAGAACCACGTTAATGTGGTTTAGAAAACTTTATCCGCATTTTTAACAGAAACAGTTAAACGCTACTTCAACTTAGTTGCTTGTAACTAGTTAAATCGCGTTTCGTTTTACTTCTACTAATTCAATACTACGGAATGCGACTTTAAAGTAAGATAAGACAATTCTCACCATAGAGTGACGGATAAAGATGCATAGTAAAATTCATATTCAAAGGTTTTCAACTCTTGACCCTTTTATTTGAGACGTTCATGTCTTTAACACACGGCAGTTGCTGCTCTGTCCAGCATGAGATCTATGTTCAACAGTGGGATAATGTTCAGCAGTGGGATATTAAAAAGGGTGAAAGTAATCAAACCATATGCCAGATTAAACGATTCTACACCAAACCCAATAACATAATTATCAAAAAGAATATGTTGTATGGTTAAAAATTGTACACAAAAATAGTACAGCTTTTAAAGCATCAATATTATTATGTAAAAATACTGACTTCTGACTGCAACCCTTTTTACGTTCCACTGCTGGGTACGGGTCTCTCCCCATTGTTGGGGAGGTTACTTCGCCACGCTGCTCCAATGCGGGTTGGTGGAGATACGGGTTAGTGGCCAAACCACTGTCGGATGTTTTCAAACCGCCCATAAGGGCTCCGACAAGGTTTAACGACTGTTATCTATCGACAACAACCGGGACCGACGGCTTAACGTGCCCTCCGAAGCGAAGCGATGAAATTTTTTGCCACCAGCGGTCATCCATCTCACACCAGACCGCGCCCGTTTGGCTTAGTTGCATAGATCATTTGCGTTCTACGCTAACCGCCGGGCCATGCACGCTTCTTAAAATACTATTTGGGCACACATGTATGTATGTATAGGACGCGTGACACAATGTGATGATGGATCGAGCGAGTTAGGCGCTGTCAACCCGCATTGCCGGATATGAGCAATGGGGACTGATCCCACTTTATGATGGAAATGTGTGATGTTACTTGAGAGATTAGTTTTTAATACTGCAACCTTTTTTGCGCTCCACTGCTGGACTTAGGTCTCTCACCATTATTGGCGATGCCTGGAGCTTACTTCACCACTCTTCTTCATTATATCGATGGTCAATCCGTTTTCGAATGTTTTCTAACCGCCCATAAGACCGCCTACAAGGTTTAACGACTGTAACTGTCTATCTATAATAATTGGGACCGATGGCTCAACATGCCCTTCGAAGCACGCACATAATTTATTTTTACTTCTAGCGGTAACCCATTTCACACCCGCCCGCACCAATTTCGCTTAGCTGCGTAGATCGCTAGAAATCTACGCCTAGCAATTAGTAGAAAATTATTATTTATTTTATTTATTGAATAACCAACAAGGCATACAATTAAACAAAAAAAAAACGGCAAATTGTTTGTAAAGTAGGTTTACGATCGAGATGTTTACGTGATAACGTTCGCACGAGAAAATCTCCATTCGTTTGTATGCCGCTAGAGTGAGAGAGACGGAAGATCGGTCCACTCACTCGAACGCTATGCCAGCCTCCGCTCGTGAGGATTCCGCGTGACAAGTTTCACGGAATGACTGGCAGCGCTCGAGATGAGACGGGAGATCGGTCCGTCTCTCTCTCGTTATACCTGCGATCGCGCTCGTGAGGTTTTGGTGTGACACAAGTTTCTGAACATGTCACCCGACTAAAACGATTTTAAAGACGTTATCACGTCAAAAACAAGTTTGATGTTTGAAATCATCCGAAAGCTGATTAGCCTCTAAGCCACATTACCACAATCCCGCTTTGGAGCAGCGTGGTGGAGTAAGCTCCGTGTCTTGAGGAGAGACTCGTGCCCAGGAGTGGAACGTAGAAAAGGTAGTACCCACCATTAATAACTTCTAAAGCGTAAATTTCTATACTACGAAAATACTCTTTGCTCATATACTATAACATGAGTGACGCAATGTGATGATGGATGGAACGAGTTAGCGGCTGTCAACCCGCATCGCTGGATGTGAGCAATGGGGACTGGTTCCAGCTTATGTTTGAATTATGGTATTACTTAAAAATACCGAATGATTATTAATAACATTCGTTTTAAATACAACAACTGTAATTGTGGGAGCTTATAAAGTTCTAGCGGTCACCCGCGATTCGTCCGCGTGGACTTTGGTATTAGTCAAAGCATGATGTTGTATAGCCTATAGTCTTGCCCAATAAACGGACTATTCAACACAAAAAAAAATCTATTCGAACCAGTAGTTCCTGAGATAAGAGCTTTCAGGTCAGGTCCCTTTACATTATTGAGCAGGCCTGGAGCTTACTCCACCACATTGCTTACTAACCATCCATTACTATTGCATTGCATTGCTTTCTATCGATAAAAACCAGGACAGGCGGTTTAAAAGTACCATCCGAAGCACGGAAACATGAATTTTTGCCACTAGAGGTCACCCATCTCACACTCGACCGCGCTCGTTTAACTTAACTGCGAGTTATAATAATAATAAATAATAAGAATAATTTATTTATTTGTATAAACTTGTACAGTAAAAACATATGAAGTCTCTGGTCCCCGAATTAGTAAAAAATGTGTCTCAGAGACCAGTGTCTTCTCCCAATATTTATATTGATAGAGTTATACAATCAGACTATGTATATTTTTCAACATCAGGTTTTATAAAAACAAAAAAATAAAAACAAAAAATGACATGAAAATGTGAATGAGTGTATGTGTATGTGTGTGTTTATGTGTGTATGTATGAGTGTGTCTATGTATATGTATGTGCGAGCGTGTATGTGCTATATACTCATTAGTACATTTTCTACGTCATCATCATAGTCAAGGCTACCGAGCCAGGTAAGTATAGTATGTTTAAATTTATTATTAAACGTTAAAAGTTGACAAGTTTATTCTTGTTTATTTTAATTGCTAAAGGGGTTAACTTTTTCTTTCACCACCTTCGTATTCGTCTATTGACATTCAGTGCGGACAGTAAAGTTTATCGGGAATTTACGATCGCCGAAGTGTAAGCTTTTTGCTTGAAAATCCATGAAATTGCGCCATTAAAGGCTCTCTTCGGAAGTTCTATCTTTGGAAGTTGTCGGGCGATTTATTGGGGGACTGACTTCATGAAGAATCTTTTAGGCATTCAAATTATTTGAAATTTGTTTAAATTTATATTATTATGCTGAAAGATGATAGACAATTACGTCGGAGAAACCATTTTTTATATATTTCTTAATACGTTCACAGAAAAATGGTTTAAAAACTAAAATAAAATTCACCATGTCAACCTGAACTTTTGCTTTTTAGGGTTCTGTAGCCAAAATGGCAAAAAAACGGAACCCTATAGATTCGACATATATCTGTCCCCCGACGCGACGCCGCTTGGAAAATAAAAATACTTGAACTCACATAATATATGTGACGATGATAATTATAATAGGTTTAAAATATTATTTGTTAGTTTTTAGAGTTTATTTATTTGATCGGGGGGTTTTTAAATTTTTAAATTTAATTTTTATTTCAAGCTTTTTAAACGGAACTGATCTACTGTCCATAAGTTATAAGGAACCACAGTTGAAAAGGCTTTAGTATATTTAGGCAAAAAAACTTTTGCAAAAGGCCAAGCCTACGTGACTTTAAGCCGCGTAAAAAGTTTAGATGGGGTCGCTATATGCGATCTCGGCCAAAGGAAGCTGTTTAACAATACTCATGACAAACTTGCTCTGGGAGAATTGCACATATTGAGAAACAATAAAGATTAAACTTTGGTCCTTCTAGATTTTCAGCAAAAATATAAATCGGTTTATCCGTTTCATTCCGGCATTCCAGGGTTTCATCCGCCATATCTCAATTCTAGAATCAGGTCCTCGTCAATTAAAAACATGGTGAGAACTAGTCAAGGCAAATTCAACGAGCCCAAACTCGATGGGTTTACTAAAAGGTAGACCAGGGTTACGTCTCCTACCTTCGAGCCCTATCATCAGACCAGCTCAGAGATTCCAGATTTCCAGCATCAGGTCCTCGTCAATTAGAAACATAAATAAAACTAGTTAAGACAAATCCAACGAGCCCAAACTCGATGGGTTTACTAAAAGGCAGTCCAGGGTTACGTCTCCTATCTTCGAGCCCTAACAGCAGACCAGCTCAGTGGTTCCAGAAGACATTAGTGTTTCAAATGTCAGATCCCACATATGCTTGCAAGTTAACTGAGTGTGTAACATTCTTATCACACCTAACAAACGACCTGATGACCTTGAAAACCTGAACCGATTACCATCAAACATAGCTAAGAACACTCTCGACTGATATACATTTCAATAAAAAAAACCGCATTAAAATCGGATCATCCGTTTGGCAGCTACGATGCCACAAACAAATGCAGACACATCGCACCCTTAATCCAACACTGGCACTAAGTCAAAAATACAAATTGTGCAGTAGACGTGTTTAAACATTTTAAGTGTGCAGAAATGTACATAAGTTAGAATTAATAATCGTTTACAGCAGCAAATCTATTCCAATTTGAAGTATGCGTGTCCAATAATTACTTACAAATTTATTTGTATTTTTCTTGTTATTATTTAGTGCTTTTTTTCACGTAAATATATTTAAGTGACACTTTTCTATCAAAAAGTTCATTTTTATTTTTTATTAGTGCCATTTTGTTTTAATTTTATAAAGAAATAATAGAAAAATATTTTTGTATTCTTTCATCTACAATAAATTTTTATTTGAAGTTTGGTTAAGTCTAGTAAAATAAAACACAAAGATACATAAAGCAACACTTATAATGGAAGAAAAAATTCGTCAGTAACAAAACTTAGAAATCGACTCTCGTAATGGTATCGTAAAACTCAAAAACGTAATACAGTAAAAAATTATGCTGCCTATAGGAATACATAATGTTATAATAATAAAGATACATATCAAATTAACATAAACACAACGACAATCAAATACACTGTTAATAAAAATATTCTGTAAATAGATCCTATCGTTAGTCAGTCGAAAAAGGTAGAAATTATAAAAAATAAAAATAACAAATAATAATAATCTAATAGTACTGCACCGCTATTTGATTACAAAGAGATCAAAGGATAACGGATACTTAATTCAACCTTAAATCAAAAAAGAGATTTCAATTCCATTTCAAAAATGAAGGTGTGACTAACAAAACAATGTTGTTATAAAAGAAATTTGCAGAGAAGAAGAAGAACGTAATATTCACAATAGTCTAATGCTAGATCACAAAGAGATCTTGCATACGTTTAACTTAGTCTTGTAGTAAAATGTAGATGTTGTGCACATAGGAAGAGGCAGAACTGCTTGCAAGTCATAACACGCTATCACATACTTTCTATCACCTTTTTTCTTATCTTCTTCTTGGAGAGGTCGATAGTTGCCGATTGTTACGCGTGGTATTCCTTTCTGGCTGTCGACGGTTAGAAGCCGAAGCAGGAGGTGTGTTTGATATCGTGCTGACGTGAGAGTTCACGTCAGTCGCCATCGAGTGATGACCCTCGCCGTTGATGCTGTACGTTTGTATCGTGTTCCGAATGAGTTTCACTCGCACTTTGTGCTACATACAGGTTTATCAACATTTGCATTTTGTGAAGAGCTTGAACTAGAAGAACTGGAACTGGAAGAACTTGAGCTTGAAGAGTCAGGTGAAGAACCACTTGATCTAGAACTAGAACCTTGATCGTGGCTTGGTGATTCTTGGAACGGAAGATGTGAGGTAGACCTTTCTATTGGAATAATTAGATTAGATCTTTCTGTCAGAAATGTCATAATAGTGTTATCTAATCAAATTATTCTGTTCGAAGAAATCACCACATTGCTCTTCGTTCTTCTTATTTACGAGTGCTAGAATTAATTTTTTTTATTTGCGTGAGGTTGAGAAAAAGAAAATAGATGCTCTAGAGATGTGGTGCTGGAGACGAATGCTCGGGATTTCTTGGACCGAATTTCGCACTAACGTCTCTATTCTTCAAGAACTAGGCATCAAGCAACGCCTCTCAACTTTGGTTCAAAAACGCATACTTACATTTTTCGGCCATGTCTCGAGGCAAGGGAATGACTCCATTGAACGGCTTGTCGTCCAGGGCAAGGTAGAAGGTACCAGGTCACGCGGCAGGTCACCAATGCGCTGGACTGACCAAGTGAAGACAATCGTTGGTGGTCATTTACACGAATGTACCAGGCTTACTACCACCCGAGAACATTGGCGATTGCTCGTGAGGCGTATAACATCTGCCCGCAGCAACGATACTACATGAAGACCACGACCGCTCTGTCAAGAGCGTTACGAAATAGAAGAAGAAGAATTAATATTAAGTTTCTGGGCGATATCTTTAATCACCGTAAAAGAAAAAGTAATGTGGGTTTAAAAATATTATTATTTTCATAAGGAAATATCGACACTTTAAATCGAAAAAGCACAATTATAAGTAAAGGTAAAGTGTCATTAAGACAATAAAAGAAAGATCTCGTCTAATCTAGTATTATTTTTTAGTTTATATAATAGCGGAATAACGTCATTATACGTAAAACTACATTTCTGACATTTATTTTATATAATGAAAACCGAAATGTTTATTGGAAAGGCGTCACTATACGTAAAGATACACTTTTCTGTTAGAAACCCATATTTTTTTTTAATGTAGATTATTCGAAAAGCGTCACTAAACATAAAATGACGTTTTGGAAACAAATTCCGAACATAACATTTAAATATCCTTAGCGCAACACTATCCCTAACATAACTATGACATTATAGGAATAAAAAAAACGTACATACCTTATACAGCGGTGCGTCTTTTTTCGTATACGCACAGTTTAGAACTAAACCAGGGGGTAGATTTCGTTTAGTGTCGAAACGGTTAATAGCGACATCTAGGGCTTAAAGTAGGAATTAAGAAAT
Organism: Pyrgus malvae; assembly: GCA_911387765.1. Lineage (NCBI taxonomy): Eukaryota > Metazoa > Arthropoda > Insecta > Lepidoptera > Hesperiidae > Pyrgus > Pyrgus malvae. The sequence continues at coordinate 23,882,651 of OU426961.1, read as the reverse complement.
AGAAGTCGGTGCGAAGCGTTGCTCCTCGCTTTTTTAACAAGATGGCGTTAAAAACAGGTTTTACGAAAATTTTGTATAGTGACAGTATTGGATTAAGGGTGCGACATACACATTTACATACACACACAGACACGTCAAACTTATAACACCCCGTCGTTTTTGCGTCGGGGGTTAAAAACACTAAAGTTCACCCTCTTTCCCCATAGTTACTGTCGACAGTTATCAACATTCAGTGCGGACAGTAAATGTTATAGGGAATTCACTATCCGCTGATGTGTTGGCTGTATTTACTTTTATATAATTAAAAAAGTGGCCAAGTGCGAGTCGGACTCGCCCACGAAGGGTTCCGTCATAGCAAGCATTATTATTTTTCGTCAGCAAAAATAACTTTGTTTATCATAGTGTTTGTATGAACGACAAAGTTATATTTGCGGTTTTTAAAAATTTGCTATATCTCAAAAACTGCGTACTATATCTCGTTCGAACCAATTTTCGTTGAAAATTTTTACTGAGATCTACAACATATATTTTTTGATAGATTTTTCACTTTCTTAATTTACTTAAAAGTCTCTCTACGCGACAGAATTCGTAATGATGAAATCCGTAGAAGAACTAAGGTTACCGACATAGCTCTCAAAATCTGCAAGCTGAAGTGGCAATGGGCAGGCCATATAGTTAGGAGGACCGACAACCGATGGGGAAGAAAGGTCCTTTTTGTTTGAGATTCATGTATGGAGAGTCCCCGCTTATTATTTTTTTCAATTTTTGTATATATGTAAAAATATATTTAAAAATCGTAAAGCGGTTCAGAGATTGCATCTACCTACCAAGTTTCAACTTTGAAGTCCTGATGGTTTTGGAATGAAGTGGCTGTGACATACGGACGGACAGACAGACAGACATGACGAATCTATAAGGGTTCCGTTTTTTTGCCATTTTGGCTACGGAACCCTAAAAAAATGAGATTATAATATCAAGTTTATTACAAAAAACTAGCGTACATAGTACGATCACAAGACACACCTAGCTCCTAGGTAGCTCCTGGTTAAAGAAAACTTTTTTTTTTATTTGAATGGAGTAGCAGACGAGCATGCAGGCCACATGGTGTTAAGTGGTCGCTGCAACCCATGGACATCATCATAAAACCTCAAGCAAGCATAGGTAAGTCTTAAGAGGCTGGTGGTCGCCTCATGTAGGTGTGGCCGGCAACTGCACCTTTCCACCGAAACACAATAGAGTTGGTTCACGGCAGAAGTGGGTGCAGCGGTGGCACTTCCCCGGGCGAAACATAATAGTTCTACCACCTACTAATATTGTTCTTAAAAGGCTCTTAAAACTTAGGTTCTTAAAAGGCTATAATGGCTAAATGCAGTGCGCAGTTGGCCATACTCACATTATAATTAAAAAAATAAACTATCATAAGGTTATAACGTAATAATGTTCTAGGTACGTGTGAAGAAAGGTATCCTGCATAAAATTAAGCAAGAAGAAAATATTGACGGTTTTATGCACTTTATAGTCACGGTTATCCGTCTAGCCTGAGTTTAAGGAAGAAAAACGGCAAAGACCCCCTTTGCTAACAATTTAAAAAATTTAAAATTTATTTTATCGGTTTCTTAAAACTTTCAAATAAACTTTAAAATTAAAATTAAATTATATTTGTAAATAATTTAGTAAATAAATAATTTTAAACTCTCGTTTAATTTAGTGATTATTGTATGCCTGAATAAGGTAGACTGTTTAAATATATTGTAAACTCAAACACCAAAATTTTTGTAAACAGTCATCAATAAACGTTTTTCATTTCATTTCATTAAAGGACCCAACTGTCGCCAGCTATCAGCTTTTGGTCTTAAGATTTGACAGTGTCATTTGCATAAGCAATTATACTGACGTGGTATGTTTTTAAGACATAAATTAGACCTTAAAGTTAGATTAATAGACCATAAAACGGTAAAGTTCCCCCTAAAGGGCTCCCTTTCCCATTGAAGCAACCTACTATCGACAGCTATCGTTCAGTGCGGACAGTAAACGTCATAGGGAATTTACGATCGCTGTTGGATTTTTGTTCGTTCAACTTTGGGAGTTTTCAAGGGATACCCCGCCGCGAACTTATCGTAAGCCACTACAAAAAAATCTATGTATATTTGGGAATGTTGAAAAAAAAATAGTTAAATTAAGTATATAGGTACATTATGTAGTTTATTGTTAAGTTTCATCAGAAAATATAATGTTAAGAGATGACTTGTTAAATATTTTTCAGTTTCCATTTGGATAAACATTTGTTTATTTGGTTTCTAAAGAATGATAAAGGACAAGTATTTATTGCGTTGGGAGTTTTTTTAAATTTTTAATTTAATTTTTATTTCATACTTTTTAACATAGGGGAATACAATAAATATAGAAACCTAAGCCAGTATGATAAATAACGATGACATAAGCTGGGAGGTACTTCCAGCGGCTGGCTGCAGCACCAGGTCAACGTGACCGTTTTGCAAGATTATAATAAAATGCAAGAAAATTACTCTTTAAAAGTAATACAGTTGGGTTCTCTGGAGACCAGGTGACCAGGACTCTGGTGGTTGCAGCATCAGGTCGAAGTTATCAATTATTTGTCATTTAATGATTATACTGGCCTCATGAAGCACTTAATCGAGTAATCTTACGCCGAAAATGTCATCCAACATTTTGAAAAAGCGCTGATACTCTAAAACTGCTGGACCGATATTAACCAAACATAGCTAAGAACCACCGGGCGAAAACTGGCTTTCAAATAAAAAAAAACTCAAAGAAATTGGTCCGTTCGTTTGAGAGTTACGATACCACAGGCAGACACACACAGACAGACAGATATCGATGCCAAACTTATAACACCCCTCTTTTTGCGTCGGGGGTTAAAAATACTAAAATACATATCTTTTCCCGTTTAGGTAGTAGAAAAGTGGAAATGAAATACCTATATAAAATTTATTACAAAAAAAGAAACGCACACTAATATAATGATAATAAGACATAAACTATCGGTACTGGTTAATAAAACTTTAATAAAAGTTTATTGTGACTATACGCTGCGCGCAAATTGGCCTCATATTTAAGAAAAAAGAAAACATTATACTTTCCTTAAAACGCACCTAAAGCAGCGCTGCACAAAATTAGGCAAAAATAAACATTGATGGTTTTATGCACTACATAGTATAATTTACTCATCGATCCGACTACCCAGTTAAACCTTAGTTCATCTTAATGAAGGGTAAGGTTAGAACCATAAAACGGTAAAGTTGACCCCCTTTCCCATTAAAGCACCCTACTATCGACAGCTATCAACGTTCAGTGCGGACAGTAAACGTTATAGGGAATTTACGATCGCTGAAGTGTTGGCTTTTTGCGAGAAAATTCATTAAATTGCATCAATAAAAGCTTTCTTCTGAAGTTCCACTTTTAGAATTTTTCTGAGGCCTGATTTAAAAAAATCTTTCCTGATGTTTTCCGTGGATGAAATGCAAAAAAGGGAATTTTTATATACCAACGTGTCATGTCTATTTGTCGGTCGGTTACAGCGACTTTATTCATAAAACTATTAAGACTATATAGTTGAAACTTCGTAAATAGAAACTTGTAAACCCTTCGTTGATTATTTGTACATAACATGGACCAAATTTAAAACAAAAATCGTCAAACCTATACGTGCGAGGTGTCTGTAAATAGTGGTTTTAAAGTATCATTGTGGTTCTTATATCCATTTTCCCTCGAATTTTTTTTTTTGAAAGATACTTCTCAAGTTTTTAACATAAACATACACTTTCTTTCCATAAAATCGTCTATTGACATTCTGGATCTGGCTTAGTTATGAATGTAATTTTAAAAGCCGGAAATTAGATTAATTTTTAAAATAAAACGGTTAAAGTTTCATAAAATGGTGATATTTCTCCTCAAAACGGTTCAAAGGGAGTTACTCTACACCCCCATAAAGCACCCCACTATAGAGGGCCATTGGAAATTCAGTGCGGTCCGCACTTAAGCGTTAGGAGGGTAGTTTTTGCTCAAAATCTATAAAATCGCTGTAGTTTTCTTCTAAAGTTTCACCTTCGGGGGATTTAGGTGATTTTTAGGGCACTGTATGTTATGTTATGTTGAAATGTTAATAATTAAATGTAAACCGTACTCCATCCATCCATTTTTTTAAATAAAATGCAGTGTGAAACTGTGTTTGTTTGTTTATCCTTCTTTCATGTGGCAATGGTGATATGAGTTGAGTTAATTTTTGTATGGAGTTAATTTGGAGGGTAGAGAGTCACATAGGCTACTTTTTACCGCGGTAAAATATCTCATACCCATGACAAAATCCATGATAATATTTGATCATTACTAACGCGGGTGAAAACTGCTAAGTACTTTATCAAAGTGTGTTTAAAATGTGGAAAAAGAGGACATGTCGCCCTTCAACTAGGTGGACTGATGACCTAAAGAAGTCAGCGGGTAACCGCTGGAATCAGAAGACGCAGGACCGGGAGGAGTGGCGAACGTTAGGGGAAGCGTCCAGAAGTGGACTATGAAATGCTGAAATTATGAAAAATTGTGAAATGAAATGAAATGAAATGTTCTTTATTCACTGTTCGGTTCATTTACAAACTCTTAGTGAACGTTATTTTTTGTTGTCTGCTCTGGGTGCGCTTAGGCAATGCTGAGCTGAAGAAAAGAGCAGAGGGAGAAAAACTTCAGCCCTGTTTTAAAATATGGGATATTTTGTTAAATTATCTTCACTCATACTCTATTATTAATCTTTCCAATACGTATATTATTATTTTATTTTAAACAACATAAAATAAAGACATAACGACTAAATCTCAAGGGAACACCATTTCCTTGAAATGGGTGCGAAATTCTAAGGAACAACTTGCAACGCCTTTGCCTTTTTAAAAACTTCAAAGGGACCAGTAATTTGTTTTCAGCGTTGATTTTATCCTGATATTTTTGTTTACAAGCGAAAGGTAAGCATATTTTTTATAACCGAGTTGTTTTCGTGTGCAAATATTTAAGATTCTACCCAATAATGACGCTTTCTTTGTAATCAGTGTATTTTTATATACTTTTGAAGGTCAAAAAACCAATTTATTTAATAAATCATGCCATGATAAATAAATAAATAAATAACGTTACACACTAATAGCACCAAAGTAAGGTAATTAATACCTTGTGTTGTGGGTACCATGGATACATACAAACACAGGAACACAAATACCCAGGCCGAGAACAGAAATTTAAACTGATTATTCAAATTTCTGTTTCGCCGGGAATGGAACCCGGGACCCCTCGATTGGCCGTCTGGCATGGTAACCATTGCGACACGCGAGTCGTCATTTGATGATATTTTGATGCCATAATCGTAATATTATAAAGCTGAACTGAAGTTATTGTTTGTTTGAAAGCGCTAATCTCGAGAACTACTGGTTCGGACTGAAAAAATATTTTTGTAATATTTTAATAGAATGTTTAGTAGGAAGAAGCGTGATTGGCCCGGGTTTTAGCGTAGAACTAAAGCGATCTATGCAACTAAGCTAAACGAGCGCGATCGGGTGTGCGATGGATGACCGCTAGTGGCAAAAATTTCATGCGCGTTTCCGAGCTTTGGAGGGCACGTTAAGCCGTCGGTCCCAGTTGTTGTCGATAGATAACAGTCGTTAAACCTTGTCCTTATTGACCTTATGGGCGGTTTGAAAACATCCGACAGCGGGTTGGCCACTAACCCGCATCTACATCAACCCACAGCGTGGTGGAGAAAGCTCCAGGCCTCCCCAATAATGGGGAGAGACCCGTGCCCAGCAGTGGGACCTAGAAAGGGTTCAAAAATATCAAAACCATTAATTCCCGCATCCTTCCCATTTTACAAAAATGTCATATTAATCCAACAACTAAAATTACTAAACTCTGCAAATCGAGCCGGAATCTGATCACGAAACAAATAATCCATCAGGAAAACCACCAGACGAAGGTTGAAGTTCCACCGGCACCATCTGGACTCGTGGCGGTCCTCCACAGTCCGCTTTGCACGCTCCTTTTTACCACGGACGTGTAGGCTATGGGACAACCTTCCAGCTGAGACATTCCCAGTGGACTATAACATGGGGTTCTTCAAGAAAGCTGTAAAAAAAGCTCTCCTCCAAAGCCAGCAATGCTCGGGCGGCTCCCCTAGGGTTGTGATCGCGTAACACCACGCGGCCCGTCTGCCTTATTGTTAGGTTTAGTTATTTAAAAATACCGCAATAATTCGTTATAGCGGCGGTACAGAATTGATTGAATCTAACTGAATCACGTTTCAAGTACCGACTGAGCATACGGGCGTGGAAATCAAACGTGATGGCGTCACCGTCGTGACATTGACGTGAAAAAAAATATACGAAAAATTCAGCTGTTTATTCTATTTCATGAAGCCCAAAAACAGCTTAAAAACTCATTTGTCACATTTTTTTATTTGAATAGAGTAGCAGACGAGCATGCAGGCCACGAGGTGTTATGTGGTCGCTGCAGCCCATGGACATCTACATACAACAAGCAAGCATAGGTAAGTCTTGTCTGAGGTCGTATGCCGCTGCGCTGCTACTCCGGAGGCTGGTGATCGCCTCATGTAAGTGTGGCCGGCAACTGCTCCTTTCCACCAAAACACAATAGAATTGGTTCACGGCAGAAGTGGGTGCAGCGGTGGTACTTCCCCGGGCGAATGATAATAGTTCTACCACCTACAAGCTGCTGAAGTTTCAGTAAATTGCAGTACCAAAGTTTTTTGGATTACCATCTAAATTGCCATCTAAATTATTGGTGTCTTCAATAGACCGTGTCAGTTCTTCAAACTTTGACGACCTGCGTGGCGCAATGGTTGCCGGACTGCCAATCGGAGGGTCCCGGGTTTAATTCCCGGCGAAACAAAAACTTGAATGTTGTGTTTAAATCTCTGTTTGTGTTTCTGTCTTTGTGTGTATCCATGGTACCTACGACACAGGGTAAATTAGATATATAACACTACTGTGATGCAATGACTATGAAACGTATAAAAAACACCCAAAATATACCAGATTTACTCTGTTGACTCTGTAGAAAAGCGGCTTTCCATGAACTAAAGTTTAATCCGCAACAGATAATAATAACCAAACCAACCGCTCAATGACCCTCAAAACTCAAAACCTATATTTGAAGATGGTTTTGTCCTACTCCAACAAACTTTACGTAATTTATCCACTTATCATGTCCAAAGAGTTACAATACTAAATCCTAGCTCAAAATTGATACGTCAGAAGTTTATAAAGTCGACCCATATCCACAAAACTATTTATTTGGTCTCTGAATATTCCTTTATAACCCCATGTGGATATTTCGAACCGATAAAAGTACGCGTTAAAACTAAATAAAGAGATCTAAAGTTGTATACCTTTTTATAGCCAGATATTAAAGAGAACCTTTTTATAGTGAAACCAACCTTGAGGGAATACGATACGGTATATTTTTAAGTGAGGAAGAGTTTGATGAAAAATACTAGAATTCAAAGTTTCTGTATAAATCACGCACGGGCCTCGGAGATTTATTTGGCAACTTCAGTACCTGTTGGTGTAAGTAAGGCTTATGGAGCTGAGTATTTTGCTTTATGGGTGTTCGGAATTGCAGAATTTACACTTACATCATTTTTATTGCAGAAGTTATTAAAAGCTGATGGGAGATGATGTATGTATGACAATAACTTTGTTAAATAATAAAGATGGTCTTTACGGGTTCATGATCTCAATACTTTGTTATTCATTCCAGTTTGAACTTCAAACTTCCTCCCGAGGGCTTGATCTTATGAAAATGTAGTGAAGCTGAGATATTTGGTTACGATAATAGGTTTTTAAGGAAGTACCTATTGATGTCCATCTGTGAGAGGCGAAGTGAAGCTGAGATATTTGGTTACGATAATAGGTTTTTAAGGAAGTACCTATTGATGTCCATCTGTGAGAGCTTAGATGCAATAAGTATAACAATGGATCTTATCTAAAATAATAATATTATACCTTAAAACGAGCAATTCTTGTATATACCTAAATATATTTTTTTAACTCGTTACCGGCTCCAACGATTTAAATAAAATTTTGTACGCTGGTTTCGGGGGTGATAAATCGATCCAGGTAGGTTTTATTTTTAGAAATTTTAAATTATAAAAAAATATTTTCAGTGATAATCAACTTAAATATAAACTGAAAAATACCAATACCGCCAATTCGACGTTCAAAGAAATGACAATGTCGATTTGAAAGAGCTCTATAAAAACTTCGTTCATTGAATTAAAGCTTCCTTGGCCGATTACGTGGGCTAGCTGCGGAACAAGAGGCCCGGGTTCAAACCTCAATCAAAACCATATTGTGTTTATTTATGTGGGATGGAAATAAAAGACTGATGCACGTTAAAGTAAAAATATATTGCAAACGACAAAAATTACAACTTATTACAACCGCAAGCGCTAGCTAGATCACACCATCGACGTCTACATCTGTCAAACCGGACATTACATACTTTTTAAAGTTTGCGTTCCGTTGCACGGATAAAATTCCTACAGACTCGGTCATCCTGCTAAAGTCTGACCTCAGACTTTGTTAACTACTTACAAACATCCCTATCAAATTAAACATATTGAAACTTTTGCCAACTTAATTTTAAAATAAATACCCTACTCGACACACAGAATCTATCTAAGTCCTACTTACTAATTAAACTGTAAAAACAACATATTAAACAACAAAAATTTAATTTTACCAACTTAACTTTGTAATAAAATCCTACTCAATACATAAACTATGTTTTCTTACTTACATCTCTAAATATGTTAATCAAATACATGCCTTAAATAAAACTTACCTACTACTACTATTACCACCTTAATAAATTAAACTTACCTACATAAATGCAATACCTAATACTTTACATAATATCTTATACTTTTACTTTAACACCTTTAATATCTCATACTCTTAACACCTTATATACCTAATATGTAAATCTTAAACACTATGAACAATTTTATTCAAAGATGGTATGCCCACACAAGAAAAATCAGACCCTAAAAGCAACACAATTAAAAATAGACAACCACATAAACACAATATTTAAATTATAATATAATAACCTAGTCGTCAGCAGGGGTAGGCCACTGTTTCATATACTCTGCACAGGTGGTTGTTATTAGAGGACCCTCTGAAGAACTATCAACCTTTTCAACATTGTATCTATCATTTCTCTTAACTTTTGTCACCCTGTAAGGCCCCAAATATTTTGGTTTCAGCTTTAGTCCTGGGCCAAATTGTGTTCTTTTAATGGCTACCATCTCACCTTCCTGATATTTTTTACTTTCTTTTCTTTTCTTATCATACTGACATTTATTTTCCTGCTGAATTTTTAAAATTTGTTCCTTTGCTTTTAATCTCAACTCATCTCTTTCTTCATTATACATTTCTATGCTCTCCTGCTGTAACATGTTTTGTAATTCAACATCCTCCTTGTTTCTCATTTTTCTTCCAACCATCAGATTAAAGGGAGTAGTGTTGATACTTCTCTGGTATGTAGAATTAAGCGCCCTCTGAACTTTGCTGACATGCCGGTACCATAATGCTGGTTCTTGAATACATAGCTTAGTCAGAACCGGTATAATGATCCTGTGGATGCGTTCCACTTGACCGTTACCACGAGGCACTCCTGTGGTGACTTCCACATGCTGTATGTTCTCATCCTCACAATACTTCTTAAACTCGTTACTTGTAAATGCAGTTCCTTTATCCGTGATCACCCTTTCAGGATTTCCAAAAGTTTGCTGCAAAATAGAAAGTTTTGATAAAGTTTCTTTAGAGGTAGTTGATTTCTCTGGAAATAACCAAACAAATTTCGTAAATGCATCTATTACAGTAAGTATATAATTATACTGCTTTTGGGTGGCTGTTAATGGTCCAATGTGATCTATGTGCAATGTCTGTAGAGGTAGTGATTCCTTCCCCACTGGATTAAGGAATCCTTCTTGTTTGCCACCTTTTCTTGATGCCAGAATACAAGGTATGCATGACAACATGTAGTCCTGTATCTTTTTATCAATATCTGGAATAAAAATAATCTTTATTAATTAATTCTTTCATCTTTTTGGTAGAAAAATGTCCATTACTATGAGCTTTTCCAATTACTTCTTTTTCCATGACTTTAGGTACAACTAACAATCTTTGATCTCCCTTGTATAGAATATTATTTTCCATCCAGTAATCCTTGTAAGTTTTGTCTTTCAAAATTTCCTTTATGGCTCTTAAACCTTCATCTTTATCTTGCGCTTCCCTTAACTGACTGTGAAGGCTGTTTGTGATTACCCCTATGTATGGGTTTCTGCTTAAAGCATCAACGTGTCTCATTCTCGAGCCTGCTCTGTGTTCCACCTTATAATCATATTCTTGTAGAAGAAGAATCCATCTCGCTACTCTTGTTACTAAATCTTTCTTCTTGAGTGTCATTTCGAAAGCCAAGCAATCTGTCACTATTGTAAATGGAATTCCAATCAAGTACTTACGGAATTTCTTTACTCCTTCCACTACTGCTAGGGCTTCTAACTCATAGCTTGTATACTTCATTTGTGCTTCTGAAGTCTTTTTGCTCATGTAGTACACAGGATGAAATTTACAGTCATTGGGATCCTTCTGCAAAAGTATAGCGGAGTAAGCTACTTGAGATGCATCTGTATGCAACTGTGTTTCTAATGCTGGGTCAAAAATGTGTAACACAGGGTGTTTAGATAATTTTTCCTTCAATATCTGAAAAGCAATCTTCTCCTTTTCTCCAAAATAAAAATATTTATCTTTCTTTAATAGATCTGTGAGTGGCTTCGCTATCATTGAATAATTTTGAATAAATTTTCTAAAATATGAGCTAAGTCCAATAAAGCTCTGTAACTCTTTCTGAGTACCAGGCTGAGGGAATCTCATAACCGCATCTGTTTTTTCAGGTGATGTTCTTACAGTACTATTTTCAATAACATGACCAAGATATTCAACTCTCATCGTAAGCAACTCACTCTTATTCCAGTTGATTTGCAGCCCATACTCTGCAGCTCTTTGCAGTACCTTCCTTAGTTTTATTACACCCTCTTCATAGGTTATTGACGGTATTATCACATCATCAATAAATATTAGTACCCCAGCTTCAACAATTAGGTCTCTGAAAATTGAATTAATAAAGCGAGTAAAATAATTCGGGCAAATAGATAAACCAAAAGGTGCTCTGGTGAATTCATACTGGCCATTGTGGGTAACAAAAGATGTATATTTTGTACATTTGTTATTTATCTTTAAATGGAAAAATGCATCCTTCAAATCCAATTTACTAAAAATTTTAGCACCTAATAACCTGTCAATATGGTCATCTATTATAGGAAGAGGAAACTCATCTTTCACAATTTTCTCATTAATTTTCCTGTAATCCACACATACACGCGTTGTACCATCTTTCTTTTTGACAAGAACTAAAGGACTTGCATATTCAGAATAGCTATGTTTAATAATACCTTTTTGTAACCACTCGCTCACTTGTCGGTCCACCTCTTGTTGTTCCTTGACAGCTAGACGTCTTGGTCTCTGTGCAACAGGAATATCATCTTTCATGACAATAAACATTTCTATTGGCGCCTCCTTTGTCTGAATTGGGCAGTAATTTTTCACAAGATCCTGTACTTCAAATTTTAGCTGCTGATCTGGCACATAGGAAATTATTTCTTCCGAAACACCTATAACGAGACAATTTAATAAGTTATTGCCCCCCCCTGACACAACATTGACCGACCCCTTATCAAAAACAAGAATTGTGTTTTGCAGAAATGGCTGGCCTAAAATCACTTTGTAGGGCATAACATCTTTGGGCACAATATAAAACGTACATTTAAATGAATGTTCATCAAAGTTTATATTTAACTCTACTTTTCCTAGCGAAATAACTTTGGTTGCACCAAGTCCCGAAAACTCGATTGTTTCTTTTACGTAAGATAGAATGTCCAGCAAGAAAAATAGGTCCACTGTTATTAAGTTAACATCGCTCCCCGAATCAATTAAACTTTCAACTTTTACTCCACCAATTTCTAATATTTTCACCGATTTATTAGTATCACTTCGCGTTACGTATGAATGTGTCATGACCTGTTGACATTGACAGCTTCCGCCATTTCCGCTCGGATTGACATTAGCGCCGCCATGTTGATCGTCATCGGAATTTACTGCGAGCCAATCCGGCGCTGACTTCAAGCACATCGCGCGAGGTTGCCATCTTGTGGCGCGAGCTTCGTTTCCGCCGCTTCCGTTGCTAACTTCATTTTGCGTCGACGATCTTAACACCGTTTCTGCATGCGTTTGCTAAGTGGCCCTTTTCACCGCACTGATAACAATTCCGTATGATACGTGTAGTGTCCACCTTTTTCTCTTTTACAGGTACCGGTTCGTGTCGCTTCTTCGCCATAGTTTTTTTCATATTTTCGTAGATCGCCAGTTTTTCTTTTAGCGCAGAATATGTAGTCACCCCATATAAAATAGCTTTGTTAGGCTCATAATCGATGATCCCATCTACGATGTACTGTATAGCTATATAATCAGCGAACTTTCCTCTTCGTCCCAACTCTTTCATTACGAGCATATATTCATAGTAGGACTCTTCTTTCCTTTTTTTTCTAGCAGCCATCATTTCATGAATTTCCTTTACATTGTAGCTGTCTGGGAATTCTTTTAATATAGCTACTTTAAAGTCGTCAAACGATTTAAATACTCGTTCGGACTTAAGCCACAGTTCCGCCGTCCCCGTCAAACATCGCCGTGCCACGATAAGTTTTTGCGTCGAGGTCCATCCAAATAATTCCGCATTTTCTTCGATGTCCTGCAGCCATTTCGAACAGCTCAACGTTTTGTCCGTCCCGTCGAATTTGCTGATCAAACCGTCGTACCCCGCCGTTGTCATCATGTTAAAATGGCTGGCCGCGTGGCCGCGCCCGCCATCATAATCACCCCTTTTGTCGTCCTGCATATCGCCTTTTCACCTTCTCGCCTTTTTCACCGAACGATCGCCTTGCAGTTGTAGTTGTAGCACTCCTTTCGCCTTCCCCACCGTTTGAATACGCCTTCTTTTCTTTGTCTCACGTGCCACCACCTCGTGCACGTGCTCGACAAAAATTCAATTTCACCTTCTTCACATCAATCAATATACTATTTCCATCCCGGACGAGCCCCCAAAAATTGTGGGATGGAAATAAAAGAATGATGCACGTTAAAGTAAAAATATATTGCAAACGACAAAAATTACAACTTATTACAACCGCAAGCGCTAGCTAGATCACACCATCGACGACTACATCTGTCAAACCGGACATTACATACTTTTTAAAGTTTGCGTTCCGTTGCACGGATAAAATTCCTACATTTATTTTTTGTGTTTTTTTTTTATTGGAAGCTATTTCAAATGGCGGTAACACTAAGCAAATGAGTGTTTCGTTTGAAATTAAACCAAGAAAATATCTCGAATAAATTGTTTTTTATTCAAGCAACGCAAGGTCGTCCAGCTACAGACCTACTTAAATATAATACGAAAAAAAGGGTCTGACCGTCACCAATCACTTCTAAGAAAACGGTACCAAATCAAAGTATATTTTGCAAACTAAATTTTTTTTTTATTTATATGTCTAGATTTTTCTATTGTGATAAATATATTATTCAAATTCTTACTTTTTAACAGTTTCTTAGACTTCATTACTTCTTTTGATAAACATAAATATTTAAATTTATTTTGATCGAGAGTCGGGGATACAGAGGATATCTGAGGGGTGTCAAAGAGTCGAGTAGGAAAATAAGTAATAAATTAATGTTAGGTAATAAGTAATAAGTTGCGTTATGTTTTTATTAAATTTTTTGTTTTAATTGCTTGAGGTTGTTTTGAGGGTTTGTTTTGAGGGTTTCATAAAATGTCCCAAAAGCGTAAATTTTACCCTCCGAGGTGAGAAATGAAAGTTAAAAATCCATAGAATTATTTGCGGATTGAACGAGATAAAGTCAATAGTAGAGGGAAAGGAGCGTTATTAATTAGGATTCCGAAAATAGCCCTTAATAAATATAGTTAAAAAAAACTTAAAAAAAAACACAGATGTTTTATACATTAATAATTGTATTTTCGTTCATTATTGTTAAAGGCTTATTTTAAAAGTTATTTTTAATTTTTTAGTTTGATGTGCTATAAAAGTGTGTTTTTTTAGTTTTTTAAACTATATTTTCACATGCTATGAATCCTTTTAGTCCAAAGGAGAGTTCCAAACAAGCTTACAAACATACAGGTGAAGCTAATAAAAGCGTGTTAAAAACGGAGACAATAGAAAAAATTGCCCCATACTTTTCTCGTTTACATCCCTTTCAAATGAAAAAAATTGCTGTTCGCTTTCTTAAATGTTTAATAAATAAATTTAAATTTAACGCTTGCATTCAAAGGACAATTTTCGAATAAAGTAACACAAAATTTAAAAAATAATGGCTATGTACGTAAGCTTCAACAGAACCCTGTTTTGTGGGTGACATGTACAGACACAAAGACAAGGGCACAACCACTCACACTAGAAAATTCTTCGTTCTGATGTCCTTCCTCCGGCACACTACCGTGGTGACCACCTCTACATACGGGCCGTCATAAATTTTCATACATACCTATCTATTTACTTTTACATCCAATCAGTAATAATCAAATACCCAATAATCAAAAATCTTTCAACTCTCATCTCTTCTAAATGCTGAAAGGCCCCGTATAAATAGTGAAATATTACCTATTTCCATTTAAATTAACGCAAAAAACAAAACAAGTTTCTGTTTCGTAAAAATTACACTATAATCGATAACATTAACAGACTCTATCGAGTCTTAAAATCAGGTCATTACTTTTTTCAGCAGGTACTTAGCGTCGGAAACCCTGGAAAATATTGCTTGTTACGTGACGGAACAAAGCTCGAATCTACACTAGTTCTATGGCGAGCGGTGAGCGAGAAATTAAGGTATTTTGCTAGTAGAAATAACATCAAAATCTACTGTGAATAAAGGTAAGTGTCAAATAGATTTAAATAATTTACTATACATTGATAACTTTGAGAATACCTATAAATATATCATTAATGCGAAAGTTTGAATGGTTGTTTGTTGCTCAATCACACAGGAACGTCGGAACGGATTGGGATGAAATTTGGCACGGAGATAGATTATAGTTTGATAAATGTACTATTCCCGTAGAATAAATAGTTTTTTTTATTATTTTTTTCAACCTTTTTTTTGTCCCACTGCTGGGCACAGGTCTCTTTCTCACACAATTGAGAGGGATTTAGGCCATAGTCCAACACGCTGACCAAGTGCGGATTGGTGGACGTGATGCTTTCGAGACATTATGAATTTCTCTCAGGCACGCACGGCGATGGAGAACATCGTAATTAATGAAATATTACGATATTTTCCATCACCGTGGAGCAGCGATAAATTCGCACATTACAAATTTCTTTGTCAGAGGAGCGAGCCGAGGATTTGAACCTGGGATCGGTCGCGTCGAAGACCGCGGTTTTTACCACTCGGCCATCGCTGCTCTATAATATAATAATATAATAAATAGTTTACTTATGTAAAATTTAATGTTGTTAATACAATGTTTTCTATCACCGTGGAGGAGCAATAAATACTGACATTACAAATTTCTTTCTCGGAAGAGCGCGCAGAGGATTTAAGCCCGGTATCTCCGTGTCAGAGACTGTGCTTGCGTATATAATGAGATCGTAGATGAACAATGACCACCTAAGTAGTCGAAAATTTCAGCATGGTCACCAAAGGCTGGGTTGCTTCATATTACTTTTGGCAGCTGAAATAAATGCAGCGTTGGTACTTGCCCAAATTCTTAGCATACGTTTTACAATACGACACTTTCTTGAAAATGTCTGATAATTTTCTCTCGAATCGTGTTTGGATGTTTTGCATTTTGTAAAGTTGCAGACCCGATCGAGGAATAAATTCGAATATGGGCGGGTATTTGCATCTTCTTTTCGCGTTATTTATTACGAGTCGACATTTCGCATACTTTTTTCAAGCTGGCAGCGTGAGTCGTTCGATGTCATTAAAATTGACCTTTTAAAGTATCTCTCTTGGTATTATGAGGAAACGCTAGCGCCGTTTTTGTATTTTTGTGACAAATGTATTTTGTGACAATATCTAAGTGTGCTAAAGCTATGCCCCTATGTTTTGTTTATTTCAATCAACTAATTAGATCAGAAAATATAACTCATCAAAAATCGTAGAAAATGCCTCTTTCATACAGCCCTAATCCAACAACTGCAAAACAAATTTGAAAGGTTTTTACGACCAAATAAAAACATAGGGACATAGACTTATTCTATTTCTTCATATTTGTGAAATAAAAATATTTAAACTCAATTTTGAAGGAGGGAAGAGGAGAATACGAAACCTCGATTTAGTAAGAAAGTTTGTAGGAATAATCGGTCTAAGTTGCATTTGTCCCTATCGCGTGGATAGCGCAGGGCGCAGCGCGATAGTAATAGTTATTTCAAAATAATAACCTAATTTGGTACCTAATTTTCAAATTCGGCTGAACCCGCGTTTCCTCTTAAATATATTTATGAGGAGGTATATAAAATACTGAATAAAGCATTTAGAGCGGTCGAGTGTGACTCGTATTCACATACGAAGAGTTCATGCATGCATAATTTGATAAAACACCGAAACGTATCCGTAAGTTCCTCTTGTATAGGAGCTTCTAAAAAGGATATTCAATTTTAATTAAATTTTTTACACTTATTATTCTTATTTTTTTTGAATAGCCATCATCTATAACTCATAAATGTAATGGTTTTATCACAATATTTTCTATTAGAATAGAACAAGTGGTGAATAAATTCCATCCATCCATCCATTCATTTAAACCATCCATTTTAACACGGGCCCCAGCTTTGGAATTTTAATATAATAATACAATTAATTAATATAATAAAGTAATATAATATAATAATAATAATAAGTAATAAAATATAAAGTAATAATCTTAACTTTATTATTACTTTTCCTTGGAATGTTAGCCATTCATAAATTAATTTTAAAACCTCCGGCTTTGAAAGACAGAAAGAGAGAAAAAAATATTTATTTCATATACCTATATAATTTCATTTTGGCTGCAACCCTTTTTACGTCCCACTGCTAGGCAGGTTCTCACCATTATTGAACAGGCATGACGGTTACTCCACCACGCTGCTCCAATGCGGATTGATGATGTCGTTTGAGTCTCGGAGTTACAAGCACAGTTATACCTAGATAATACCAAAATCTGTTATCATTATTTTAAATTTTATGTCACATTCCCAAAACAGAGCCTAATGCAAAAATTTGTGCTCTAATTTAGGTCAATTGACCCTCTTACAAAAGGTTTTACAGCCAGAAAAATCCTCACCCGTAATGTTTTTGGACAAAAATCCTTCAATATCCACAAAATTTATTCCGTTCCCTTAACATACTTTTATAATCTTCATGAATTATTAATTAGTGTCTGAAACCACAATTCCCTTGAGAGATGATGGACTTTAATCGATCCTGTAATTTTTGGTGGAGAATTAGGTATAGGTTTAAGAGGGATTGTTAGCGGCGTTTTCTTTTTAAAAACACTCCTGTGTCTTCTCTTGTTTAAATTTTTACAAAATTTTTATTAGCTTGCAATTTAGGTTTGTTCGGGATCTTGCAACTCGATTTTGAAGCAGATTTTTTCTAAGGACTTAGCTGATATTTTATATACACGTTTAGTTTGGATGACAATTCAATAATACCTGATTATTATTAATAATAAGAGATAATTATAATAAGATTATTATTAGATAATCAATAATAATAAGAGACATAGGCTCGCTCTGCGTGTTCTACCGCCTTTACTATGGTGAGTGCTCCGAGGAACTCTTCAAATTGATGCCTACATCACCATTCCATGATTATACCACCAGACGAAGGTAAAAGTTCCACCGGCACCATCTGGACTCGTGGCGGTCCTCCACAGTCCGCTTTGCACGCTCCTTTTTACCACGGACGTGTAGGTTATGGGACAATCTTCCAGCTGAGGCATTTCCAGTGGACTATAACATGGGGTTCTTCAAGAAAGCTGTAAAAAAGTTCTCCTTTAAAGCCGGCAATGCTCGGGCGGCTCCCCTAGGGTTGCCCGTGTCCATAGGCGACGGTGATCGCTTAACACCAAAAGGCCCGTCTGCCTTTTATTTGTTCGGTTTAGTTATAAAAAAAAAACAAAATCAGTATTGTTGTAAATTCAAAATGGCCGCTGAAAAGTATAGTCTTCCTAACAAAAAAAGAATTATGAAAATCGGTCCACAAACGGCGGAGTAATCATATAACAAATAAAATAACTAAAAAAACATACAGCCGAATACATTACCTCCTCCTTTTGGAAGTCTATATAATACGATTACATATAAGGCCAAAACAGTACTACTTCCTTGTTTTGGAGTTCGGTAAAAATTAGATAGGTCTAAGACTAAAACCATTCCATATTATGATAACCTTCCCAATTTTTACGATTGACATTTGTTTAGTTGTACTACCGGGAACGATTTTAGTTTGACCACCGAGTAGTTGGTCCATCGAAAAAAAAAACCCCGTGGTTCAACCAGTTGGTTCACGGGGAACGCGCGATCTCCATGGGAATGTGACGTAAAATTTAAAAGAACGATTACAGATTTTGATATTATACAGGTATAACTGTACTTGTAATTCCGAGACGTAAACGACATCATAAATCCGCATTGAAGCAGCGTGGTGGAGTAAGCTTTAGGCCTCCTAGGATAAAGCCCAGCAAGTCCCTGTAGCTTCGGGATTAAGAATAGAGCTACGGTATCCCCTGCCTGATCGTAAGAGGCGACTAAAAGGGGACTTCCGGGGTTGCGGACGGGGAGAGTCGGAGCTCGATCCGTCCAGCCAGCAGCCCCGGGAAGGACGATGGTGTGTGCGTGTGGCCGCATGCCGCCGTAAACATCGGAAAATGCAGGAGAGCACATCTGCTCTCCCGAAGGTGGGCCCGTTCTGGGGCGTCGTGCGTGGAGGACACCGGTGCGTTCCTATGGAGATCCCGGAGTCCTCACAAGCGCAGAGGCAGGCCACCGAGGGGGTTTAGTGCGGTCAAATCCCACATAACCCGCTATCCTCTCCAAAAAAAAAAAGGATAAAGTCCAGCAGGAGGATGAAAAAAGGGTTGCACCCAGGACAAGAGATTCTAATTTCTGCCTAGCCGGAAATCAAACCTGGGACCCTCAGATTTGATTCAGGGATCGGCAGTCCGACGTTGCAAACATTGCCGTATAGAGGTCCTCGAAATTTTCAGTCTGTCAATCAATCAATATTTGCAATGGTCACACTGTTGGTACAATTGCGTTGATTTATAATTATTACGCTGTTACAGTTAGCAACAACGTATTTTTGCAATTATCGGTGCAATATCGCGAGCTGCCATAAATTTAATTTTATGTTGGAAATAATGCAATTTATGAAAACAGAATTGAGACAAATATTTATATGTTACCATGTTTCGTCTGGGTACATATCAAAATAAGTATATTTTATTTATGTTTAATACTTTTCTGCATATTCTATCTGTATCGGTAACTCGATAGGATAAGACTAAGTGATATTAGCGCTGTAGACGTCTACACCCTCCTAATGTTTAGGGTTCCATACCCAAATGGTACAACGGAACCTTATTACTATGACTGCGTATAGTCCGTCTGTCTGTCACCAGGCTTTATCTTGGACCTTGACATATAAGGATAGTTCTGTTTATTAAATAAATTAAATACTGAACAATCAAAAATTAAAGTGATCGTTATAGTAGAGTGAAGTAATAGATACAAGATATGTAGGTACTACCTTTCTAACACAAGTTTTCTTTATTTCTTTTCTTTCCTTTACTTTTATAAATTTCAAAAAGTCAAGCTAGATGGCGCTATACTCGTTTTTAAATGGCGCAAACGATGTAACTGTGTAGGTTGTTTAAGTAGTTTAATATTTGAAAGTCCCTACGTCGAAATCACGCTAGCGAACGCTCCCCTACAGGACGATACATCTACGTCCTATACAACAACACTAATACGGTTTACAGTTACACGCACCGTCCCCGCCGGCGGGGGCGACGTACCGCGCTCAGAGGCACGGCCGGGCGGTGGTCCCGCGTGCCCGGTCGTCTCTTCCAATCCACCGTAAACCCCTGGATACACACACCTGACACACCGAGTCGATCAGAGCCGAGGTCCGTGTCTCACAGGAGGCGCCCTCTGATCAGTCGCTCAACCCATAGCCCTCTTCTTCTTGGGGCGGAGCAAAGAGAACGGGCTGCGGCTTTCCCGCCGGGACCCGGGATCACTTCTACCCCTCCCACACCCTTTTAAATCCGGTTGAGCCACTCAAGCTCGCCACAAAAACCCGGTGAAGCAGTAAAGGCCGACGGGGCCAACTGCAGCGCGTCAATTAGAAACAAACAAGCAAAAGTCCCTACATCAATAAATCGCTTTATCCCGCCGAATTAGATGTTTTCCATCAAGAATCAATCAAAAATTTATACGAGAAATTGTACTAGTAATTCTCAGCAACAATGACAGATAAGTCTGAGTGACAAATCGGATCGCAAAAGGGGCAAATTTTCGTTTTAAATGAAACGACAGAACCTAGTTAAGCCTACGAATAATTCAATCCGGGAGGCTCCTGTTTTAACAAATCGCTAAGCTCAGACATCGGCAGAAATGTGTTTAACGAAAGGATTTCTGCTAACACTCGTACAGGTATAAATTTTATGTAATAAATAAGTATTAGACGAGACCGAGAAAAAGATAATTTTATTTTAGCACGGTAAGATTTGCCTTTAGAAGAGTTGATACAAGTCATGATTCTATCTCACAGGAGGCGCTTCCCACGTCCGTCGCTCAGCCCATCAAGGCCCTTTTCTTCTTGAGACTCTGTAACCTGCCGGGCCAAGAGCAAACAGTGCATTAGAAAAAATATAACTCTAGAAACAAGACCATTTAACAACCTTTATTCTACTTCTCTTCTGGAGTTGGAGGCAGATGAAATTTATCTCACGACGTCCTGTTTTTTGGAATGCACCGGTGACCTCCATGCGCGGCGCCTAGAACGGGCCTATCTTCGGGAGAGCACCTGTACAGCTTCCATGGCATGTGGCCACGCACGCCAGTTCTCACTTTTTTTATCTGAATGGAGTAGCAGACGAGCATGCAGGTCACGTGGTGTTAAGTGGTCGCTGCAGCCCATGGACATCTACATACAACCTCAAGTAAGTCATGTCTGAGGTAGAATGCAGTTGCGCTGCTACTCCGGAGGCTGGTGGTCGCCTCATGTAAGTGTGGCCGGCAACTGCACCTTTCCACCGAAACGCAATAGAATTGGTTCACAGCAGAAGTGGGCGCAGCGCTGGTACTTTCTCGGGCGAACCATAATAGTTCTACCACCTACAATACGTGTCTGTTGACAGTCGTCCTAATACAATCATTTATAGGGTCATCCACTGCTCTTTTTATTTGGGCAGTTCATTGCATAGGTGATCGACCGCGAGACAACCTTTATAAGTAAATAATATATATATATATATATATTTTTTAAATAGGCTACCATCAGCCCGCGGAGTAGAAGCACGACTACATACCTCAAGCAAAACAATAATATAGATCACGTAATCTCTACAAAGGTGACAAAGCGCGAAAATTTATAAACGCTATGTTATTTGACGAATAAAGCAGGAAAAGCGGGTGCCAACGAATCGTAATATGAAGTATCCCTTCGACGGCGACGTTGACAAACTCTCCTCTATTTGAGAATTATTGTTGACATTGTACCTTTTGTTATCACAGCTTTGTACTTGTTTGTACTAGCGCCTTATTTTGTTGGGGATGATTCGAAAAACACTGCGTAATTTTTTGCACCACCTTGAGATCTATACCACCATGAACCATTATGAGTTCAAACCGCCGGCGCGTACCTCTGACAAAGAAATATGATAAGTGCGTATTTATCACGGCTCTATGGTGAGGAAACGTAGTGAAAGATGGCCTAAATGTCTCTCACTTTCGAGAGGAGACCTATGCCGAACAGTGAAACATAAAAAGGGTGAAAAAAAATTACCTAGTTATCCAATGAATCATCAATTGCTACTTATTTTAATTACATATTTAAAATGGATACTTAACAAAACATCAAAATTAAAATATATGGCTCAGTCGGTCATAAAGTCAGATTTTTGCGTAAGGATTACTTTTTTGTTTTATAATTTTATCTAAAACCTGAATTAATATTTTCCTCCGAAAAGTATGTGGAATTTAATAATACCATTTCAAAGGAAACGATAATACCTTACCTTCGCCTTTTAATAATACTTGAAAAACAATGCTGGAAATTCATTATTTGATTCCTCTATCTAAGAACTTTCCTTCTCATTGTTGACGAAGAAAAGGTTATTGCAAGCCTTGGAATAGGTACTTTGAAATGTCATTGTTTGGAAAATGTGGAAAGTAAATATTAATTTAATAGCAATGGCGAACGTTTTTTTTCTTATTTTCAATCTCATTTTGCAATTGCTAAGATTTTTGCCTGGAATGTACACCGATTTAGTTAAAAAGTTGAATATGTAGAAGAAATCTGTCACTATGACGAGATGTATTGATCTACTGAATATTCCAGATTGACACATTTGTAGTAAAAGACTGGCTGGTATTTGTATTGAGCTATAACGATTGATTAAAGAAACTCACATGCGTAAATATTAATAAATTAATTTTATAATATTTAACTAATTTAATTGATAATATAGATGTTTTACGTATAAAACTGTAATTGTAAAATTGTAAGCTGAAACAACTTCTAAAACCTTTCAGCCTACAAAAATTAGATTTTGTAGCAAATAAAGTGTACCCAACAATTCAAAAGCCCTTTCTTTTGTTTTTCTTTCAACAGCAAGTGGGTAACTTTCCTTGCGTACGTGACCGGTTTTACCCGGAGTGTTGAGAGCCTCGGAAGTTAGGGTAATAAAGCTTTCCAGCTAGTTTTGGGGTACCGTGACAAAATTTCGTATTCTGACTTACAATTCTCAATAAATCTAATGGCTTCACGGAAAAAACTACTTGTATCTGTAAGTTTATATAGGAGTTTTTGTATTGGTTTATGAAGGTAAAAAAGTTTGTAGCACAAGCAGGGTCGAAAATTACCAAAATCCTCAAAATCATTTTCAAAAATAGTTAACTTGACTATTTAAAATACTTCAGTTGCAATTAATATAAACAATTTTATACATAATTCAACAGTCCATACGTATTGAAAATCATAATAAAATCTATCAAATGTTCTTCAAAACATTAACAAATAAGGATATTTAGTTCTATGTAACTTGAAAATATCTATTCAGAGTCTGCGCGAAAAGTAAAAAGAATTACTTATTTTTAAATTATTTTTATATCGTCAAAACTATGCCGTCTAAAAACTTACCTTTCAATATTTGATCTAATCTGACAAAACGAGTAACTTATAAAACCATTTGATATTTTCCTCATAAGAACACGGAAATCGCATCTACATAAAGAAGCATCATGCTGACTTCCGTCACAATACAAGGAGCTTCTTTGTGCTTCCGTCATACCATAAATTTTGCTGTCAAGGTACTTCAATATATACGTTACGAACTGCTACCCTCTTTTATAAAAATTGTTTTAAATATATTTTAGGAAATCGTTTAAACCAAACGGGCGCGCTCAGATGGTTGACGGCCAGAGTTGAGGGTTGACTAAGATATACGATGGCGGGTAATAGTGATAATGGCGGGTTTTAGGCGTATTTTTTTTTGAAAGAAAGAAACGTTTAATTACATCTTGTAAGTTCTGCAATAATACATTTATGCTATTCTATACTTAACAAAACAATTAAAATAATAAAAATAATACATAGATGCTAGGTGATGATAAAAATGTAAGTATATAAAAAAAGAAGAGAACAAAATAAGGTGAAACGCCGCAGAACCACAAGATGGAATAGGACCGCACTCAGCCTGTGTCGCGATATTTATTTATTTATTTATTTTTAGTCATTTAGTACGGATTGCTCCAATTACACTAATGAACAATGAATTACGAATATTAACAAACATAAACCTAATTACTTATTTACAATTAATTATAGATAGGATTATAGTCATAATAATCTAAATAAATATAATGTCAACTAGGTAAATGAATGAATTATAATAATATGAAAAAAAATGT
Source organism: Pyrgus malvae (assembly GCA_911387765.1). NCBI lineage: Eukaryota > Metazoa > Arthropoda > Insecta > Lepidoptera > Hesperiidae > Pyrgus > Pyrgus malvae. The sequence goes on along the minus strand of OU426961.1, from coordinate 23,858,302 downwards.
CATCATACCATTCATACATCACGCACTCATTTCACAATAGCGCATGCACTCTGATATAATTCCATTCATCCGAGAATAAGTCAATATGATATAAACCACGACTGCTGGTTTTCAGTTCGAGATTGTGATAGTGACCGTTACCCGTTTGTCCCGCAATTATTAAAAAGTTTTAATGTAATAGTAAGTAGAGCTCACTGGCGGTTTGAGAGCCCCTGAGAGCGGGTTGGCCACTCACTAATCTCTACCTACCAGCAGTGTGGCGGAGTAGGTTAAGCTTTTCAATACAGTACTATATTACTCTATATTGCATGAAGAATTGAAGCGCGCATAGTCAGCGGTTAGCGTAGAACGCAAACGATTGCATGGATCGTCGAAGTCAAACGGGCGCGGTCGGGTGTAAGATGGGTGAACGTTTGTAAAAAAAAATCATGCGCGTTTCCGTGCTTCAGAGGGCACGTTGAGCCATCGGTCGCGGTTGTTGTACATAACAGTCGTTAAACCTTGTCGGAGGCCTTAGGGCGGTTTGAAAACATCCGACAGCGGGCCGGCCACTATCCCGCATCTCCACCAACCCGCATTGGAGCAGCGTGGTAGAGTAAGCTCCAAGCTTCCCCAATAATGGGGAGAGACCCGTACCCAGCAGTGGGACGCAAGAGGTTGCAGCCAGTCAACTCTATATTAGAACATTTCTAAAAGTATTTTATTGATATAGCTAAAACTTAAAAAGGGCAACCCTTTTTATTTACCCCTAACTCTATATTACTCTTAATTAACTCTAAATTGTACGTAATGTACAACAGCGCAAGATTAGCAGGAACTGTTTACAGTCTGCTGCCCGAGATATTAGGGGATTTTTTAGTTTTTCTATAATCAAATTTATTTGGGAGTTTTTATACCTATGTATATGACAACTCCATTGGACCTTACGCTATTTACAACAAAAGAAAAAACCGGCCAAGTGCGAGTCGGACTCACACACGATGGGTTCCGTACCATTATCTACAAAAAAATCACGTTTATTTATGGGAGCCCCCTTAAATATTAATTTTATGAAAATCTATTTTGTGAAAATCTTAATGTGGTTCACAGAATACATCTATGTACCGAGTTTCAACAGTATAGTTCTTATAGTTTCCGAAAAAAGTGGCTGTTACATATGGACGGACAGACAGACAGACATCACGAATCTATAAGGGTTACGTTTTTTGCCATTTGGCTACTGAACCTTAAAAGTGCAGTAACATAAATTAAATTGTTACATTTTATTTTGAAGGGATGCATTGACGAAAGCATATACGCGCTTAGCTTGTTCTGAAGCTGGCTGCGCCAGAATACTCTGAAGAATACCAACGTCTAACGCTTTTACGCGCATACATACCTTCCATCAATGCCTCCCTTCTACTCTTATTTTGAGTACATTCATAAAAAATATGCTGGATATCTTCTGGTTAGTAATATATTGGGGTATATTACTTAGTTTGTAGGTTGAGCTAAACATTGTTAGCCACAGTCTGGTGGTTCGGACGGAAATTACTTATATACAGAATAATCAATGCCATCAAAAATAATCCACTTGAGGATGGTTACGGAAATTCGAAACCTTTCACTTAGACCAGGGGCCCTACTCTAAGTGATGTAGTCCGAAGTGTCGTGTATTTTTAAACGATGATTTTGTAAGAGTTTAAAGTATTATAAAAGGTATTTTATCCTTAATACCTCCATATTCTTGATTACTTTACTATAGAGTAATATGTATCCACAAGTAGGGAGGTCAGAGAAGGATCAAAAATGTGCTGAAAAGTATGCGAATCTACGGTGCTAAGAGTAATCACGTATACTGTTATGAGAAGATTCAAGTCAATAACTCTACAAACCTTAAATCTTGGTCACAAAAAAATCTTGACTGTTTTGCAGGCGCTAAGTGGATAAAGTTTGTACACTGTCAAGAAGTCTTATCGGTTCTTAAATATAGTTCTGACACAAAAATATAATTTTTGAACAGTTGTTACAAGAAGAATTATTAGATACTAAAATAAAGCCCTACGTCTGTGCATCACACGCCTCATAGTACGTGATGTGCAACAGCGCGAGATTAGCTGCACATGTTTACAGTCTGCTGCCCGAGATAGGTAGGTACTCGTATTGTGGTTATGTACATTGCTTAGTTTGCACGTAGAGCTAAACATTGTTAGTAACAGTCTGGTGGTTCGGACGGAAGTTATATTTTAAAGAAAATTATGATATAACCGAAGGTATAAAATGAGCGTAATGGTGCACCAATAGGTAGACATTAGTAGTAAAAATATTGATTTATCATAGTAAAACGTTTCCTAACGTTTCTTTTAATTTCTCAGAATATTCCAATATTTTTTCTTTGCTTGATGAAACAATTAAAAAATAATTCTACATCTAAGGTTATGATTTTGGGGGTTGAAGTAAATATATAGGAATTTAATTTGTATTCCTGTAGACCAATTCTACCAATACTGAAAATTCTACTAATTTTAAATGTAACTGCAATATGAATATCCATGTTAAATCCGTTTTAAAACTTGTTTAAAAGCGACTGGAGTATATACGAGTAAGATTTAGTGTCGTTGCCTCATGTAAATATAGAAAGGTACTAGCTGTCAGCTTTACAAATAAACAGCAGATACATTTTAGCAAAGAAATTAAGTTTCCTTTTGCATTTCCTTTTTTCTATCTTACGAGTATATCTCTAGAAATTTAAAAGCGAAAGGTAAAGATAAGCATTCACTTACTAATTACGAAATCCTGAAAACCGGTTAACATATAAAGATGAAATTTGGTAAAGATTTGGTAACTTGGTAAAGGGTAGTTTATAGTTTGCAAAGGTCGCAAAGTGTTAACTCAGTGGGAGTTAACACTTTGCGACAGGGCCGGATTAAGAAGGTGTTAAAGTTTTTGCAAGTTTGTATGAAAGTCATAAACTACAAACTTTAAATTTGATAAAGATGTAGATCAAAGTGAGAATTTCAAAAAGATGACTCCTTAAGACGTCAAATAAGGAAAATAATGATGGGTTGCAACTGGGAGCCATGAAATCTACGGAGATATTAACTTTAATGTAATGGTCATTTCTAACGCAGATGAAACCCCCACAGTGTGTTACTATAAACATAGTAATTTTTTATACAAATCTAAATTTAATCAAGTCAAACAACGCACACATGAACTTTCTGACCTAATTCTGAGCGGACAGTAATTTGAAGCAAGAAGCCATTAAATCATTTGCATTCAAAGTTGGAACATTGAAAGAACACACAAATTAGCGCGCGCTTCTAATAAATGGAGACTTAAACGCTTCCACGCTTCGAGAAACAGGGTTGTCACAAAAATAAATTAAATTAAAAATTTGCGATTGGCCGGTAATAGACGAGCAATAGGCGATCATGCAGGTGCTGATGTGTTAAATCACTTAGCCCATTGATAACACACAAAATCCCAAACAAACGTGAGAGAATTACGTTGGTTTGCTTGTAACTGCACTGCTATTCCACTGGCTGATGGTCGCCTCATAAATATATGCCTGTAGGTAATTACATCTTTATTACAAAAACAGCATTACTTGATGATTGAAATACATGAAACTGTTGGTAAAAAATAGTGAAAACTAATGAAAGTTAAATCTAAACTAAAGGGATTGATTTTGAAAGACTCTTATTTGTATTAACTTGTTATGTTATTTGGTCAGTATCAATTTACTGGTAAAATAGAATAATTTTTCTATAACCAATCTATATGTAGATTTAGAAGTTGAACTGTACTGTAATGTTACTGTGTGTCGATGAAAAGGGCTGTTTATTTCCATGCTTAATCTACCAACTTTATTATGAACTTAACACTAGAAACTAAGAATGTCGGCAGCCCTATACACCAAGACATCCCCTCATGGCGCTATAACATAGAGGCTATAGAGCGACTTCCGGCACTGGGGCTTAGGAGTTGCGCACGAACGCCTCTGTCACCATTTATTTCACTGAATCTACCATGGATGCTTCAGTTTTTTCTCTACTGAGCATGGTACTTTCCATAGAAATAAGAAATTTTGGATTCAAGGCCAGATGAACCACTTTAGTTAAAAAGTTGTTTAATTGGTTAGCTGCAACTCTTTTAGGCTTTTCACAGCTCACTCCACCATGCTGCCCAATGCGGATTGATGGAGCTGGTTTTAAAAGGCTTAATACTTACTGGATACTGGTATACTGCCTTAAGGTTGAGTAAGAATAGGTATTATAAATGCTGTCACACCACTTAACTGAAACTGCAAAAAAATTCAAGTCCTAGCACTCTCAGAAATGTTTTATTCTCTTAAATTATTTCACTGAATTCCCATAACACCTGATGAATATTTGCGGTTTAGGGCACGAAACTGCGTATGGAATTTTTATCCATCCAACTTCGGACAGCGACAACGGATATGTTCTACTAAAATGAATGAATGGATGTATATTTAATAAAGTTTAACACCAATATAGTTTAATATGTCAGTTATTGTTACCATGTGCTCGGAATAAAAAGATTCAAGGTTTTAAAAGTTTTACCCGCCACCCCTATACATTTTTCTACCGAGAAGCAATTTTATACTAAGGCCCCTGATTGGAAGGTTAACGTCGCCTATAGAAGCGTGAGGCGAAAATAATCTCTTTTGATAGCTTTTTCTTATGACTTCGAATTATGAAATATTACTCGAAATACAAATTAAAATTATATATTTACAAAGATATGAGTCCTTCTATAATTTTAAAAATTAAACTTTCGAATTCTTATGCATGGTTTATAAGCTTTTAACGACTGAAAAGTATACAAAACGCTGGATAAGAGCAGTTAAGTAACTTTTACCGGTTTCCAAAAGGAGGAGGTAATGTATTCAGTTGTATGTATTTTTTAGTTATATATGTTCAACGATTACTCCGCCGTTTGTGCTAGTGGCAAAAAATGTCATGCGCGTTTCCGTGCTTCGGAGGGCACGTTAAGCCGTCGGTCCCGGTTGTTGTCGATAGATAACAGTTGTTAAACCTTGTCGGAGGCCTTATGGGCTGTTTGAAAACATCCTACAGCAGGTTAACCACTAACCCGCATCTCCGCCAACCCGCATTGGAGCAGTGTGGTGGAGTAAGCTCCAGGCCTCCCCAATAATGGGGGGAGACCCGTGCCCAGCAGTGGGACATAAAAAGGGTTGCTGCCATGTATCGTGTATTGCTTTAATTGATAGTATTGACAAAATCTCGTAAGCAATAAACGTAATAATGGTACTTCGTTCACCTTTTATTAAAACCAATATACTTCGGCCCAAAAGGGACTACTTAGGAGCTTCCTGGAGCAGAATAATTACATTTGACTATTAAGGCCAATTACCCAATAAGATGGGATGATAAAACATCGTATGAGATGAAGCGATATTAAAACAATATTGCCACTTGAAAGCGATATTTAGGAGGAAATAATGTCATCCGCGCTGAAAGGAGCGGGATCAATATACGATAAGTGAGATAATTTATCCTTTTAATATCTTTAAGGAAAATGCGAGTTTTTTTCTCCTAAAACGGACAAGCCAAGCTACTACTAACTAAATAAAAGTAATAAAAAAATCGCTGGTTTTATTTTCATTTAGTTTCTAAATGCGGCGACCGAACATTGCACTGGGCACAGTTAAAAATGCTAAAACGTAATCGAAAGAAATCGCAATGCAGCATCCGTCGTTAAAACACGCGATTTTGATGCCGCATAGGGTGTTTTGGAGGGTGTGTGAAGGGTCTTGTTGTGCTTTAGTTTTAATTTCATTTTCTTGGTGTATTTTTGAGTTATATCGGATAAAGTTAATGGAATTTTGTTTGATATAGGTTAATGACAGTGCACGAATGTTGTGAAGTAAAATAAGAGTTCGAAAACATGTTTTTTCACCTTGCCTTCAAAACTGCATCGAACATGTTCTGGTAAAGTAGCCATCGCTTTACTTGAACATCTGACTGACTAGACTGATTGATAACTGACAACTTACTGATTTTTTCTTTGACTACTAAGAGATGCAAAAATTATACTTGACGCTGGCAACATGCACAGTGTTACTAGTGAATTTAATTTATTGCCATTATTGAATTACCGCATTTGTTGCCAAAGCACGATGCAACATCGATGCACACGTAAAATCGCCAATGTTAAAAACAGCTAAATAAATATAAATAAATCATAAATAATAAAAAATTGGCGACCCGTGTGGCGTAATGGTTACCATGCCAGACAGCTGGTCAGAGTCCCGGGTTCGATTCCCGGCGAGGCAGAAATTTGAATGATGATTTTAAATTTTTGTTTGTGTTTCTGTCTTTGTATGTATCCATGGTACCCACGACATAGTGTTAAAGCGCTCTGTTTTTTTTCCTTCCCGTTGGATAACACTAGAGTAATGATTTTTGCATCTACACAGATTTTGTTATTTTTAAAGCGCTTGTTGGTGATAATTTAGAATGTAATCAGGATTCTTACCAAAAAAATAATACTGAAAGGCTTTATGAACTTTAAGCAACTTAAAAAACATAGGGGATATTTTCGTTTGATAAGTTACTTTTTATAGAACTCTAAATTATGTTCAAAATTGTCCTTTTAGACAGCGTTTTTAAGCACCTTTGATAAGGCGAACATCACTTGCATACGATTTAAGTAAAGGCTCAAGTTTGCTTGAGCTGATTTGTAAATGTCGATAAGCTGCAGCGACCTCTTAAAACCACTTGGCCTGCTTCTCGTATACTATTTCATCTATACTCTATACCTACAAATAAATAAAATTGTAGTGTCTGTTTGTAACATTAAAATTACCGCTTTTTACTTCATCCATATGAATGTTTATACGGTACATATACCAAAATGACATTTTTTACAATTTTTGTCTGTCTGTCTGTCTGTATCTATCTGTCTGTTTGTTCCGGCTAATCTCTGAAACCACTGGACCGATTTTGACGAGATTGTCACTAGCATGTAGCTGATATAATGAGGAGTAACTTAGGCTACTTTTATTGTAGAAAAATCCTAAAGTCCACGCGGACGAAGTCGCGGACGGCCGTTAGTTTAAACATAAAAGAAAAAAATGGCACATTTCCAATATGATAGGCACAGGGTCAGCGAATTTTTTTAAAAATACTTACCTATTTTCAAAAACCTGTCATACCCGTTGCCTCTTAATTTTAATACTTTCAAAAGTACGATTCTTTTTTCCTGATTGATCCAGAAGGAAGGGTAATTTTTTTGTATGTCCCTTTTGGGCGCCCTAAACCTTAATGGGGTTAATGGATTCTCACATATTGGATGTCGTCAGGTTCCCATTTACAACGTGAGTGATTTATATATAAAATGAACATATTTTATTTGAGACGGTTGCGTTGAAAGGTATTTTGGCAAAGGGAGATCTCCCGCCGGGCGAGGTGGTCATGCCCGGGGAGCGGCCGCGCTCCAACTGACTCAATTCGGAGCTTGTATATATGGTAGGATATTCCGAAAACTTCGATAGCGTGATTCAGGAAGCGGATAGCGGAAGGTCGCTACAGTATGTTTTTAACCGACATCAAAAAGGATGTCGTTATTTCGACACGTACGTATGTAATATGGAACTGTTATACATATCGACAGCCTCCGTGGCGTAGAGGGTGAAGAGCCGACTGCGAAGCCGAGGTCGTTGGTTCGATTCCCACCCAGGACAAATATTTGTGTGATGAACCTGATTAATTGTTCTGTGTCTGCGTGTTAATTTATCTATTTAAGTATGTATATAGAATTGTATAAGTACCTATGTTTATCAGCTTTCTGATTACCATAGCACAAAGCTCTGCTTAGTTTAGAATCAGATGGCGTTGTGTGAATTGTTCACAGATATTTATTTACTTCTTACCATAATATTTACCATAATATGTTTGTTGGTGCGATTGGTACTGCTGCTGGCGAAGAACGCTAAGTAGCTAAAACAGACGGGCGCGGTCATGGGTGACTGCTGGTGGAAAATTTCATGAGCGTTTCTGTGCTTCGGAAAGCACCTTAGGCCCTTGATACTGGTTGCTATCGATAGATCGGCCCTCGTGGGAGGACACGGAGCTCTACGGGGAAGCGTACTTGCATCAACAGGTTGATGCAAGTACGATTGAGTAGCATGTTGAAGTGCGCTCCAGGCACCTAATATTAGAGAGAGAGACCCATGTCCGGCAGAGGGACGTAAATAAGAGAATATACTGAGAATATACATAAACTGAAATATAAACTGAAAAATAAGACTCTTCCTGACATCTATTGGCGAGTATTAGTCGTAATAATATTGTGGCTTAGACTAAGAATAATGTACTTACGTAATTGTGGCGTAGAACGCCGTCAAACGCCATCCGTCAAACCGACGTTCAATGATTCACGACAATGTCAATTAGAAAGAGCTCTTTAAAAATTTCGTTCATTGAATTAAAACTTTTTGGCCCGAATAGTTACGTGGGCTGACTGCGGAACTAGAGGCCCGGTTTCAAACCTTAATAAAAACCATATTCCGTTTATAATTTTTTGTGTTTTTATTTTTATTGGGATCTATTTCAGATCTATTTTAAGTAACACTTAGCAAATGATAAAATTAAACCAAGAAAAATATTTTTTTTAACCAAGCAACACTCGGTCGTCCAGGTACTATATGTATTATAATAAATTATGTACATAGGTATTTTGAGATAAAATTTGGTCGCTCTTTTTATGTCATTACATTTACTTCAACTTCGAAAATGATGCAAATTTCATCAAAATCGATACAGTAATTTTAAAGAAAACCACCATCCCTGAATTTAAAACAATGAACTGAACTGAACTGAATCTTGCCTTAATGGATTTTTCACATTCAAAAGTAGATGGACTGCGAATTCATCCTTTGAAAAAACATGATCTTTAAAAGAACCATCGTTTGGTGACACGGAGCCCTTAAATTTAGGACATTTGACAGCAGTAAAAGTATCGTCGCCAATAAACGCGAAAAGTTATCCAATTCGCTGTTTATTGCCTTGACGACGGCGGGGAAACCAAATTACCTTAATTTTCATGTTTGATGCAGATTTCATTCTTAAGTGACATCGTGAGAAATATTATATATTTATGAGTACCCGTATGGCGTTTGATGGTTTAGGTTTCCCAGCGAGGCATTTATATAAATAATAATAAATAACGCTTCACACTCATAGCCCCACAGTAGAGTATATATATCCTATGTCGTGGGTACCATGGACACATACAAAGACAGGAACGTTAACACCCAGACCGAGAACAGAAATTTAAGCTCATCATTCAAATTTCTGTTTCGCCGGGAATCGTACCTGGAACCCCTCGGTTGGCAGTCTGGCATGGTAACCATTGCGCCACGCGGCCCGTCGTATGAATTATGTGCATAAATTTTAGTTCTCGGCCTGAGTAATGGTAGCCTAGTAATTGTATTTTTTGGAAGTGAAAATTTCTTTAGCGGTGTTGTGCACTTTTTTTGGGATGGGTACAAAATGTTAAACTCGCGTCAGCACACGTGGCCTGATCGAATATTCGTGAGACGGAGGGGTGACAGCTGATGACGGCTCGACTTTCTATACTTGCAAAATTCGACTATATAAAGTACTAGCTGACCCCGCGAACTCCGTATCGCGTTTAAATATTAAATAATAATAATAATGGATAGCATATAAACCTTCTCCGTGAAAAAATACATGTACATACCAATTTTCATAATAATCGGTCGAATAGTTTCTGAGTTTTGCGTAACACCCCCGCAACCCCCCCGGGTGGAATTTCGTAAAATCCGTTCTTAGCTGACCTCTACTCGGCGAAAGGAATATTCCTACCAAATTTGAAGTCGGTAGGTCTTATAGTTCCAGAGATATCGTGATGAGTCAATATATGGGTGGAAATCTCTTATATATATACAGAAGAAGATTTAAAATATAGACATAGAACAAAGTGCATCTATTAATGAAAAAAAGCGAAAAAATAGTGAAAAATGAGTGATACTTTATAAAAATACTAGAATAAAGCCTACTGAAAATACTTGATGAAAAATAATACTGATAATAAAAGCAATTCGCGCAAAATTATTCCCTAACCATCCAAAAATATCAAAAATGCACAACGACTATGTTCAAGTTTTCACTTCTGCCGGCACTACCGGAGTGCAACACGTTGTTGTTTTTTATTTGAATGGAGTAGCAGATGAGTATGCAGGCCACGTGGTGTTAAGTGGTCGCTGCAGCCCATGGACATCTACATACAACCTCAAAAAAGCATAGGTATGTCTTGTCTGAGGTCGTATGCAGTTGCGCTGCTACTCCGCAGGGTGATGGTCTCATGTAAGTGTGGCCGGCAACTGCACCTTTCCACCGAAACAACAGAATTGGTTCACGGCAGAAGTGGGTGCAACGGTGATGCTTCCCCGGGCCACCCATAATAGTTCTACCACCTATATTTTCAGTGGTGCGCGCTGGAGTTTGAACTCGGTATCTCTTGGAGACCACAATGAGTGGTGAACCACTCGGCCATCGTCACCCTTTGTTTCGTTATTTTAATATCACACGATCACACGATCAGCTGTCACGTGTGACCATTATCAACCCATAGCCATTCTGTTATCTCAAATATATTATTATGTACTTTTTAAAAAGAGTACTGGGAGTTTTTTTCCGCCGCCTTTTTCTCTCAGCTCAACATCTAGCCCAAACGGGCACTTAAAGGCGATGACCGGGAAAAAATGACATTCATTAAGCGAATATTTTGTATTCCTAATATGAAATAAATATTTTTTCTTTCTTTCTTTTTTATTGAAGATTTTTTCAAACAATGTGAAAGTATGTAAAAAGGAAGAAATTCTGCAGCTATTAATATTACTGGAAGACTGAAGACTTTGCATAAAATAAGCTGAAAGATCGTATATCTTTATGCCTGGTTTTAGATTTACTGGTAGGTGGAAATTTTTCGCCAAATATAGGCTAAGAATTTATTGAAGAGTTAGGTAGAGCTTTAATAGATTGGAAAAGTAACTACCACTATATTTTACGTTCGTTGACGTTATAGAAGCAACTCTAGTGTATTTCGTTGGAAATTTGCAGATACGAGTACTTGCCTGTTTTACAGGACACGAACATCAGCCTTTGGGGTAGGTAGCGCAACTAGATGGCTGCAATCCTTTTTGCGTCCCATTGCTGGGCACAGGTATCTCCCCCTTATTGGGGAGGCCTGGAGCTTACTCTACCACGCTGTCCCAATGCGCTTTGGTGGAGATGCGGGTTAGTACCCAACCCGCTGTCGGATGTTTTCAAACCACCCAAAAGGCCTCCGACAAGGTTTAACCACTGTTATCTATCGTCAACAACCGGGGCCGACGGCTAAACGTGCCCTCCAGAGCATGAAACGTGCATGAAATTTTTTGCCACTTGCGGTCACCCATCTCACACCCGATCGCGCTCGTATGGCTTAGATGCATAGACCGCTTGCGTTCTACGCTAGCCGCCGAGCCATGCGAGCTTCATAGCAAACTACATACTATCTCCAAAACTTAAGTTTGCTATAAAAATGCACTACTTATATTTTTTTTAACCTTTTTTATGTCCCACTACTGGGCACAGGTCTACTCTCATAAGTTATAGGGATTTAGGCCATAGTCCACCACGCTGGCCAAGTGCGGATTAGTGGACGTCATGCTTTCGAGAAATCATGAATTTCTCTCAGGCATGCACGGCGATGACGACCATCGTAATTAATTAAATATCACGATAATTTCCATCACCGTGAAGCAGCGATAAATGCGCACATTACAAATTTCCTTGTCAGAGGTGCGCGCCGAGAATTTGAACCTGGGGTCGGTCGCGTCGAAGACAGCGGTTATTTACCACTCGGCCATCACTGCTCTCATATTTTATATACAAATATGTATTAATGCTATAGATAGACGAGCAGCTTAGCAGCGGAATAAAAACGCAAAGATTGATAACAAGAAAAAAAGAACATGTGAACGCTTTAAAACTCTCCAGCCATATTTTGGGTAGAGCTACAAACTCGTACTCATATATCTTCAGCGAAGCACACTCGTGTGGCTTACGTGAATGCTTACTGCATATCATTATATTGAAACAGAAAAAAATACTTTGATTTTTTAACCGACTTAAAAAAAGGAGGAGATTACTCAATTCGTCCGTATATATGCTTTTTTATTACCGACTTCCAAAAGAAGGAGGTACTGTATTCGGCTGTATGTATTTTTTTTTTATATTATGTTCACCGATTACTCCGCCGTTTGTGGACCGATTTTCAAAATTCTTTTTTTGTTCGTTAGCTTATACTCCCGAGGTGGTCCCATTGTCACCAAATCAGGATCTGATGATGGGATCCCAGGGAAATCGAGGGGAACTCTCAAATTTTATAGGCACACACATTGATTTTCTTATAGTTTCTGAAGCATAAGAAATATTTACGCATAGAAATCATCATCTCATTTTGCTGAGCTGATGATGGAAGGTACTGCGACAGTGAGGAGTTGAGAGCAAATTCTTTTAATAAATAGTTTTTTATTCGAAATCTTACGTTCCCGAGGTGGTCCAACTGTCACCAAGTCAAAGTCTGATGAGGGGATCCCAGAGAAATCGAAGGGAACATTCAATTTTTATAGTACAACAAATGTTTTTCATATATTTACAAAAGCAAAACAGACATTTGTGTATAATTATCGTCATATCATGTTGCTGAACTGATGATGGAAGGTACTACGACGGTTAGGAGTTGAGAGCAAATTCTTTCAATAAAGGTTTTTTTGTTCGAAATTTTACATTCCTGAGGTGGTCCAACTGTCACCATGTCAAAATCTGATGATGTGATATTAGGGAAATCGAGGGAAACACTGAAACTTAATAGGCACACACATTCTTTTAGTCATATTTTTAACATAATACAAATATTAAAGTCTAGTAATTAAAACCTGCTGTTGCTTAGCTGATGATGGAGGGTAAAACTCCTCAACGGTTAGGAGCCGAGAGCAAATTCTTTCTTTAATTTATACGTTCAGGTGGACTGATAGTAGTATTCTTTCAGGCTATTAGATAAACATGATTATAAAAGGTAAATCTGTAAAGTTTAGAAGTAAAGTGAAATTTTTTCCAATTATGCTAATATATACAGAATTATCAAAATTACTAAAAAGAGTGAAATAAATTAAGTTTTTAACAAAAAAATAGAACCGACTTCAAACGGTAAAAAATAAAATTGTTCAGTACCTACTTCTTCTTGCTTATGGTAATGACTCTTAAAACTATTTTTGAAGTCGGGCCCTTAGTGAAATGTCCTGTCTTAGTAAATATAGTGTACCTTTCGTTCTGAATGGGCACCGACTCCAATATAGTTTTAACAGTCATTACCATAAGCAAGAAGAAGTAGGTACTGTCCCACTGTCTGTACTGTCGATGTCGGTGCCAATTTAGAACGAATAGTACGACATTTGCTAAGGGCCCGACTCCAGGAATAGTTTTAAGAGTCATTACCATAAGCAAGAAGAAGTAGGTACTGAACAATTTTATTTTTTACCGTTTGAAGTCGGTTCTATTTTTTTGTTAAAAACTTAATTTATGTTTGTTCGCGGATAACTTCGTCATTTATGAACCGATTTTGATGATTCTTTTTTTGTTCGAAAGCTTATACTTCCGAAGCGGTCCCATTGTCACCAAATTAAGGTCTGATGATGGGATCCCAGGGAAATCGAGGGGAACTCACAAATTTTATAGGCTCACATATTGATGAAAACACACATATCGCTTAAAACTATTTTGGAGTCGGGCCCTTAGTAAAATGAAGTACATTTCGCTCTGAATGGGCACCGACTACAAAACAGTTTTAAGAGTCACTACCATTAGCAAGGAAAAGTATCAAATGCGAAGTACTGAACAATATTATTTATTACCGTTTGAAGGCGGTTTTTTTTTTTGTTAAAAAGTTATAATTTTATTATCAGGTTCGAGAATCTTATGCTTACTCCTAAAACAATACTATGTAAAAACAGCAGCAAATGTGAGGCAAAAGGCTTAAAATTTTCAGAAAATCAGCGTATTTCCGAGCCGAAATTCCAGAAAATAAGACCTTGTTAGCTAATGAAACATCCAGTTAGCACACTAGACTACATTTGTAAATTTATTCATATTTTAATATGAAAAAGCAAAATTTTGTAGTAGATTTCCAAACAAAGAATTAAGTCAACGAATACTATATTTAATTGTACGCTTTTTAATTTATCCAACTCATATTATAAACGCGAAAGTTTGTTAGTATGGATGTTTGTTACTCTTTCACGTAAAAACTACTGAATGGATTTTATTGAAACTTTACAATAATATAGCTTATACAACCGAATAACACGTAGGCTAAAATTTATAAATATATTGTTTGAATTGTCCAAAATATGACGATATGTGTCAAGTAAGTAGGAAAGAATCTACCATCTGCGAGCTATTCTGGCGTGCGCTGCCAAAACCGCTAGAGTTACACAATACATAAATATGTTATGTATGATGGAAATGTTTATCCTGCATAGCCCTACAAAAAAGCCGGTCCAGCGGTACTTCAGGAGGGACTTTATGCTAATGATTCTCTCTAACGCGGGTGAAACCGCGGGGCACAGCTAGTTTTTTTTATAAATTTAACGGATAAAAAGGCAGACGGGTCGCGTGATGTTAAGCGATCGCCTATAGATTGACTGAGCATTGTAGGCTGCGAGGGGAGAGTTTTTTTTACTGCTTTCTTAAATGACCCCATTTCTTAGACCACTGGAAAATTGATCCATTGTTTTCGTAGTATACAAAGTATTTAAATCCGTTGCTGGGATAAAACAGTTGATTTCAAACATATATGTCCGAAAGAGTCATTTTTTTCAGTTTATGTTACTGTTAAAAACACGGACTAAACCATATTTTCTAAAAATTAAACCTACCTAGATCATTTTACTGCCCCTGAAAACTCCTGCACACCAAATTTCATGAAAATCGTTAGGGACATTTCTGAGATTCAGGTTATATTATAGGTATTTATAAAAATTATAAGCTTAAAGTTAAACATCACTTCTTAGTTTTCGATACTTTAAGGCACAAACGGGCAACAGAGTGATCATTATAAAAGTATCCCTTCCTCCTTTAAGGCACGAAACCTTTAAAAAAGGATGTTGGAAAGTTTTAATTGAAAAATAATTCTGCAGCACGCTACGTAATACATATTTTCACTTGCACATGTTAAGTACTGAGCAAACATCTCAAAGAAAATTCAGCGCGATTTCAACCCTGGAAATTTCTCATTTGTTGGAAACTTTTAAAAATATTTCGCTGCGAATTTTGGGAAGAAAAGGCATCAGTTTCGGTAATGAGAACTCCATACGTAATGACACACGAACGTAGAACAAAGTCTGTAAAAGTCCGTGTATTTCCTCCACATTCCGCCTCCCAATACTTTTGTTGGATGATTTAACACATTTCTCGTGTAGAGCTAACATTTGATGATAAAGTTTAACATCAGCAAATCTACCATATTTCTTATATTTGAAATTCGTCTATTTTAGAGTGACTCCAGTATGTTTTGCAACTGCCAATTTCTTCATCTGTATAGTGCTTCTGCTACTCAATTTCTGTACTGAGAGGGAACTCTGTTTTTTTTTTTCAGTCTTTGAAACGTATAAGTAATATGTTAACCGTATTACAGCAGCGTTACTAAGTAAGTGTCTGACCTTTACAATTACGGTAGGAGACCCAAGTCAATTGTATGCAAATAGTGTTGCAGCATTTTGTAGGTGATACAAAATTTTTGGTTCGTCAAAGGAACCACCACCCACTTCTGCCGTGAATCAAATCTGTTGTATTTTAGTGGACAGGTGTAGTTGCCAGCCATATTCAACCAAGGCGACCATCATCCTCCAGAGTAACAGCATAACTGCATACAACCTGAGAGAAGACTTACCTATGTTTGCTTGAGTTTTTGTGTAGATATCCATGGGCTGCAGTGACCACTTAGCACCACGTGGCCTGCATGCCCGTTTGCTACTCCAATCAAATAAAAAAGTAAATATTTTATTAATAGTAGCGTAACTGAAAGAAAAAATAATAGACCACCACAACCACGAAATATGATGTTTTCTTATCCAGCCCATTTACGAGTAATCCATAATCCCTCCACTAAGACACAAACTGAAAGAAAGCTGATTGTATCTAAGCGTGACAGGGATAGAGATTACAGGATTTCATTTTACCCTGAAAATGACAAGGTCACCTTTGGCATCCTTCTAAAGATGTGTTATATCAGAGAGATAATGGATGACACCGTTTGTCATAAAATATTATGTGTTAATGAATACAAGGAGACATACTATCTAATCTTTAGGTCTATTGGGAGTATAGCCACAGGAGTAGATAAACGACCTTCCGCTTCTCATCAAGAGATGGCACCACGACTAGTCCTGAATCACGCTATCGAGGTTTTCTGAATATCCAACCATATATACAAGCTCCGAATTGAGTCAGTCGGAGCCCGGACGCTTCCCGGGCATGATCACCTCGCCCGGTGGGAGATCTCCCTTTGCCAATGGAGTTTTAATATAAAAAAAAAAAAAAAATTAACCTCGCAAAACGATGTTTTCTTATCCGGTCCACATAATCGAAAATGTCTCCACTCAGGCAGAAAATCAAAGAATGCTGATTGAATCTCAGCATGACAGGGGCAGATCTTAAGGCTTTTGTTTTACGCTGTAAATGGTAAGGTCACCTTTTGCTTCCTTGTAATGGTGTGTTAAGCCATAGATATCAGACAGACAAGAGACAGAGACGAGACATATCTAACTTGTGGCCTTATATCATCAAAAGTATTGACACCCGTATGAACTCATCCCTCGTTACTCTTTACTTGTTGTGGCTTTATAAAACGTTTTGGCATAGAAAATGGGACAAAATTTGGTACTATTTAACCTCGAAATAAGATATTTCGCACTAGGCGCACATAATCCTCAATCAGGCAAGAGCTGAAAGAAAGATTATCTCTAAGCATAACAGGGGCATAGCTTACAGGATTTTTTGTACCCTGGAAATGACAAGGTTCCTTTTCGCATCATTGTAATCATGTATTGTCTCAAAGATATAATGTATGATATATTTTATCACAAAATATTGTGTGTTAAAAAATACAAGGTGCCATAATAATATGTAACTTGTAGATATATTGGGAACTAGCTGTTCCCGCGACGTCGTCCGCGTGAATAAAGACTTTTATAAAAGGGATTGATTAAAGATTATTTATTTGCATTGAATAAGTAGTAGGTAGATTATTCTTACATATTATTATTTTATTATTTGAGTTGGTGGGGAAGGGTACAACCCTAAGGCCACTGCGACCAGTAAATGATCTATTGTAGCCTGGCCCCATGTTTATATCTGATTCCCAAGGCCGACGGTTATTAGGAACCGTACGATGCGCTTGGGATCTAGAAGTTTGACATCTTCCGATGTGACTAGGCTGCCGCCCAGTATCCGACTTCTGCTGTGTGTAAGTGCAACACAGTCACAGAGGATGTGTATACCCGATTCCTCTTCGCTATTGCAGAATCTGCATATAGCAGTGGAACTTAGGTTTAGTTTGAGCATATGCTTGTTTAGTTTGCAGTGACCAGTAAGAGTCCTTACAAGCAGACGTACTTCGTTGCGCTGTAGATTGATCACTTGTTTTGAGTATTTGCTAGAGTAGCCAGCCACCAAAGCCCTTGCATGTGTCATGCCTGGAGCGGACGCCCATAGGCCTTTGCCCTGGTTCATAGACCAGACATGAAGCATGGTTCGGGAAGCGGTTTTTGCAATGCCCACCGTTGGCTCAGGTCCAATGAAGGGCAACGCAGCACCTTTTTTGGCTAGTTTGTCAGCTACTTCATTACCGCAGATACCTACGTGTCCTGGCACCCACCCGAGAGTTACACTGTTTTGTGCGCCCAGTTTGTTGAGTGCGTGGATACATTCTAGGGTCAATTTTGACTGAGTTTCATCGGAATGTAGTGCCTGAAGAGCAGCCTGACTGTCCGATAGTATTGTTATACGTTTGTTGGTATAATTTCTGTCCAGGCTTTCGTACACGCATTGTATTATTGCAAACATTTCAGCCTGGAAGACAGTTGTATAGGTGCCTAGGTTTGTGTAGAACTTCGTACTAGGTTTCCGACCATATACTCCTGCCCCTGTCCGTCCCTCTTTTTTCGATCCATCCGTGTACCAGATGATATCTCCGCTTATGAGGGAGTTTGATGCCTTATCCGCCCACATTTCTCTAGACGGTATAAGTATTTTGTATAGTTTGTTGAAACTATATTGCTTGTTAATGACGTCACTCGGCATCGCCATAATTTTGCATTCAGTGAGGTTTCTGTAGAGTTCCCTCATGACAGGTGATTTCCAGTTTGCCTTGCCTTTTTCAGCAGCACGGAGAATAGCACATTTGGCCTCTTTCTGCACATGAATGTGTAGAGGGTAGATGTTAAGTATGGCTTCCATTGCTGCAATTGGGGTTGATGGCAGGGCCCCGGTTATAATACGACAGGCCAATCCTTGGACACTGTTTAGTGTCTTAATACATGTTGTTTGCTTTGTCTTCTTGTACCAGCATACGCAGCCGTAGGTGATTATGGGTCTGACAATCGCCTCATAGATCCACGCTACGTATTTTGGTTTTAGCCCCCATTTCCGGCTTGTAAGCCTACAACATGTTCCCAGAGCAATCTTTGCTTTCTTGACAACCTTGTCAAGGTGTGCGTTCCAGTTAAGTCTTTGGTCTAATATGATTCCTAAATACTTAACTTCTTTCGAGAACGGGATAGTTGTGCCAAAAAGCTTAATGGGTTCAAGCTTGTCCAACTTATACCTTCTTGTGAAGGGCACAATGACGGTTTTGCAGGCATTTACAGTTAGACCGTTTTTGATGCACCATTGTTCGACTCTTTTGAGTGCTGTCTGCAAGAGGCTAGAAATGGTACTTTGGCAACTTCCAACTATGTTGATTACCAAGTCATCTGCATAGCCTTGTGTGTCCAGTCGATTGTCGTTGAGCTCCTGGATAAGATTGTCGACCACGATAGACCACAGTAGGGGCGAAAGGACTCCGCCTTGTGGGCAACCTTTATTAATTTTGATTTCGGTTGTGATGTCGAATAACGTGGTACGAACTATTCTGTTGTTAAGCATATGTCCCACCCAGTCGGTAATGGTGCTGTCAATGCCTCTGTCTTTCATACATTTTAGTATGACTTCAGTAGGGGTATTGTCGAAAGCCCCCTCAATGTCGAGAAATGCACATAAGGCAATTTCTTTGTCTACAAGGGCGTTTTCAATGCGGTCCGTTAGTTCCATCAAAGCGGATTCCGTTGATTTCCCTTTTTGGTAAGCGTGTTGCTGAGGCTGAAGGGGCATTACCTTTAGGTAGGTTTCCCTGATATGCAAGTCTATAACCTTTTCCATTGTCTTTAACAGAAATGAGGTGAGACTAATTGGTCTGAAAGATTTGGGTTGCGAGCTATCCCTGTCCCCCGTCTTAGGTATAAAAGTAACCCTTACTTTCATCCAAGAGGTTGGCAGATATCCCCAGGCAAAACTTGCGCGGAAGATTTTCAATAGCACTGCCAACACTTCGTTTAACCCTTCTTGAATTAGTGCAGGGAATATGCCATCTTCTCCTGCTGATTTGTAGCCCTCAAAGCTTTTGATGGCCCAAGTTACTCTATCGGGTTTAAAGACTGAGGTCGCCACTCTCCAGTTCTCGATAGTAGGTCTTGATTTAAGCGTCTCAGGAGGTGGCACGATGGCATCCTTATCCATGACGGTAGATCCAGGGAAGTGTGTACTAATCAATAACTGTAAGGTTTCATCTACCGTCTTGGTGTAGCTTCCATCAGGTTTCCTCAGTAATCCAAGATGAGCTGGGGGCGTTTTTGCGAGAATCCTATGAATCTTAGCGACGTGTGCCGTTCCATTAATTTCTTCACAGAATTTGTGCCAGGATCTGCGCTTTGCCCTTCTCAGTTCATTGTTGAAGTCCGTGAGTGATTCGCTATAGGCTTGCCAGTCTTTATTCTTTTTGGCCTTGTTGAAATTGGAACGGGCTTTTTGCCTTAGTTTGGACAGCGTGTTGTTCCACCACGGAACTTCTCTGTTTGTTACAATAGTTTTTAGAGGACAGCTGTTCAAGTATGCAGCATTAATGCTTGTCTCCAGCTCTCCTGCCGCGTGCTCTAGATGTTCCCGAGTTTTCACGGCTTTACCTATCGTCCTGAGGTTGGTTTTGAGTTCCTGTCTGTACTCCTCCCAGTTAGTTGCTCTAGGGTTTCGATAGGTTTCTATATGCTTACTCCTGTTAGAGGCTATATCAAACCTTATATGTCTATGATCAGACATAGATGCCGCAGAG
This sequence comes from Pyrgus malvae, assembly GCA_911387765.1. Classification (NCBI taxonomy): domain Eukaryota; kingdom Metazoa; phylum Arthropoda; class Insecta; order Lepidoptera; family Hesperiidae; genus Pyrgus; species Pyrgus malvae. The sequence goes on along the minus strand of OU426961.1, from coordinate 23,837,842 downwards.
CTGACGTGCCAGTTGTGGACGCGATTCACAAGTTGCTCCGTGCAGAAGGTAATGTCCAACACCTCCTGTCTCTGAACATTTATAAACGTGGGAACGTTAGAGATATTAAGTGTAAGAAGGTTGTTGGATAATAAAAACTCATACAGTAACTCACCCCTTCGGTTGGTATTGGTACTACCCCATGAAGTATGGTGACTGTTGCTGTCGCATGCCAGCAACAGTTGCGCCTCCTAGTCCTGGCAGTACTCGATGAGGGGGGCCAGCTGTACAGTTGGATCTGGTCTCTCTCCGGGTAAGTAGGCCGAACAGATTATGGTCTTGAATGATTCGAATCCCGGAAGAGCGACGTAGGCTGCTACCATGTCATCTGTACACATACAAGGTATAGGTAAGAACTTCAGATTGTTCTTTACAATAATGCAGGCTCGGGGCCTGATACCATGGCTGTTATAAATTAACTTACCAGCAGAAGTGAGGCCCATTACCATGTTTCCTTTGATCCATGGCTCCTGTATGAAAGCCATGTCAAGTCCTTCTTCTTTGAAGCGTTGGCTGACGATGGCACTAGCAGCTTTGGCGTGGTGAAGGTTGACTTGAATGGCTTTGATCATGTTTGGGGAATGGGATGTATTAATAGGTATTATGGATTTGGAGAGGGGAGGATGGGATTGTAATGTAAGGATGTGTGTGTACGGGTGTATTTATGTAAGTGTGTGTGTGTGTGTGAGTGAGTGAGTGTGAGCTAAGTGTTCCTTTAGGGTGTGACTGTTCCTTAAACCCGGTCCTGGTTGTTGATCGGATCGCGGGACGCCTTCCTGCTCGAATGCTCCTGAGCCAGTGAGGGCAGCTGTACAGGTGCCCTCCTGATCGGAGCTCCGGCAGCAGAGGTAGTTCGAGTCATAGTACCCTGTGTACCTCTGTAGGCCCCCCGCGACGACCTCCCCCCAGAATGGGTTAAGGTGTGTGTTCTGCGGGCGGGGTACGTCGACAGAGTGGCTCTGCCCGATCCCCTTCCGCGAGTGTATGGTGTAGGTAGTAGGTGTGTTGTTGAGGTTGACCTACTTGACTCAGCCGGAGGGTGAGACGACGGCTGCTCGACCTCCGTCGGCACGGTTCCAGTCACAGGCCCACTAATAGGTTGGACCGGCCCCGGTTCCGACGAGGTGTGCAAACCGGATGTAGACGGTTGCGCCGAGGTGTTGGGTGGCGCATCCTCTGTCTCAGTGGCCTTTGGCTTTGGCGGGTTCTTGACCCGAACAAGGACATCTTTGAGGCCAAAGAAAGGCCTAAAGTTCCTATTTTTAAGGGCCTGGTATGCGGTCTCATCAAATGAAAAGGTGACCGTCTGGCCAGCCTCTTCCACTTTCCGGTTGGCCACCTTCCAGTGGGCACATACCAGGTCCTTGTTTTGGACGTCTAGCCGGTGTAAGATGGTCTTGACCTCTAATTTCGGGTCAGGAATCCATGTCGCACCGTAGTAGGGGCGAGGTAGGTCACGTTCGTCGACCAGTTTAAGATTGGCCTGCGCCCAGGGTTTGATATTTGGAACCCGGCTGGCCAGCCATTCACGAGTAGCTCCGTCATGACAGTTTAGCACAAGGCAACCGTCTCTGACGGAGCTACCCATGAAGCGGGGTCCCTCTCCACTGCTGGAGGAGTCAATACATTTGAGTATTTCCTCCTGGAGGGATTGCAGCTCCGAGTCGGTCATGGGGCGTTCTGCATTCAGAATACCAACACGACAAGCCCCTGCGACAGCGCTGTAGGAGGGTTTGACCTCGGTAGGTATGCCCGTCCTTGGCGCTTTCTTGGGCTGGTCGTTTGGTGAAGCCTCCTCTGACCTCTGTCTTTTGCTCGATCTGGCATGTTGTTCCTTGAGCCAGACCTGCACCTCGGGATGCTCCTGCATCTCTATGAGCGGTTTAGGACAGAGAGCCTTGGCCTCCTCCTCACTCTTTCCTCTCTCCATCCACCACTTTTTTCTTCTGCTGGCAGCCCCGGTTAGGAGGGGTTTGAATCGCCTCCTGGAACCTGGTTTTCCAGCGATGGAGGAACCTTGCGGGTCAGATGGAGCCCCAGAAGGTTCATTTAAAGAATGGCCTTCGTCGTTATTAGAGCAAAAGTCCATTGCCTCCGGAGTAATAGAATCTCCTTCGGTTGCAAGTGTTGCCACTTCATTTATGAGCTCATCGAGCTTGTTTTCTGAATTGTTTATATTAAGACTCATATTGATCCCACGAGTAGCGTAGGTAAAGAAGACGCCCCCCACAGGGCCCCGCTATATGGGGGGTAGGCTAATTAGTCCCCGAGGTCGCCTGGTATCGAGGACCCGCCGTTCAAGGCCGAGTTACTCCCCGACCCCGTCACACAGGACGGTCTCCTCGGCACGGTACGGATGACACCTTGAGTTTGAGGTTTTTGGTTAGGAGGTTGGCTCCTCAAAGTGTAGTGAGCTGTGTTATGTTTGTATAGTCGATGCTCCTCCTCCTGTGAAGTGTCCCTGAGTGTGTTGTGCATGGTGCGTTGGTGATTTGTGTAGTGTATCTGTATGAGTAGTGCTTGGTTTGTGGAGTGTACGTGGAATGCAAAACCAGACCCGTAGGAGTGAGTTTGCATGCCTTGCCCTCCCCATTTATCCGGACTTGGGACCGGCTCTTCAATGGCTCTTCACAAAGGAATAGCCACGGAAGAGGTAGGGTACATATTATAGAGAAATCACTTATAATAAAATGTTCGTATGTTCAGAAGACACCTTATTTATTTTTTCTTAATCCTTCTAACCTAAAACAGTAAGGACTGCTTACTGTACTCAGATCTTACTATCCAGTTTTCGCATGCTTCGCTTTTCTCGCGCAATCAGATTCTCTTTACAAATATGTAGCTCGTTTATTAAAGTTAAGAGATACGTAGTACTGCTGTGCCCGTGGCTTCATCTATGTTAAAAATAAATAGTATCTAAGTAAATTGAGTGAATTTATACTGCAAAGAATGCATAGGATACATAGCTTTAACCTACTGCAGAAAAGAGGTGCACTATACTATTATATTTTTAGCTTCTGTTACTTATAAAACGACCCCTAGAAGTATTTTTTTAAATTTCTATGCAATGTACAGAATTGACCCTGCTTACAGTTTTATTATATGTATAGATTTTAAAACAAAAATTGAAACAAACTATATATAATATAATAACGTTTATAGCTGTTCCAGGGTGATGGAAAATATCGTAATATTTAATATTGTATTCTAATTATATTGTTTTCCATCGCCGTACATGCCTGAGAAAAATTCACAATTTCTCGAAAACATTACGTCCACCAATCTGCACGTGGTACACCACAGCCAGCGTGGTGGACTATGGCCTAAATCCCCTCACTTGTGAGAGGAGACCAGTGCCCAGAAGTGGGACATAAAAAAGGTTGGAAAAAACCTCGAGATATAATGTATCTACGCAAGGGCAAGGGTGACATTGCCTCCTTTCGCATCCCTTTAATAATATGTCGAAGAGATAATGTTTGACATTTGTCACAAAATGTTGTGGAGTAAAGAAAATTTAGAGGTCAATTTTCTTAAAATACTTATAATTCTTATGATACCTATATTATATTATTTCAATCTTGTCGGTAGCAGCAATAGCGGGTTTAGCTGCTGAATATGAAGAGGTGAAAGATTAATTATATTCTCTGGGCCTTGATTGTACACCCCAATCAAGTAGGTACATCATCTTAAGAGCTATGGTGCTTTTATGTATTTTCCAGTGCTTACAACGGCATGCGGCCACACACACCCCGATATCTTTCCCGAACGCTGGCTGAACCATTCGAGCTCCCAGGCTCGTCGCCCGCAATCCCGGAAGCTTCCTTTTAGTCGCCTCTTATGATCAGGCTGGGAATAGTGTAGACTCATTCTTGATTCCGAATCTACAGGGACTTTGCCAACAGACCTAAGCTGTAAAAATTGGACTAAATAAGTTCACAAATAAAAATAATATTTACTTCCCATTTAAAATTCATTGATGTGGGCAAGATATTCATTATATTTGTGACGATACTCTACGTGGGCAAACTTGACCTAGATCTCTCGTATGACACCAACAATTCGCCGAGTCGACAGAAACGAGTTCGGTCCTAATAGAGTCATCAGTGAATGCAAAATATTCCGCGAATTTGGCGAGATTGCGGTAAGAATTCATTCAAGCGAAAGTGAAATTCAGAGAATAGCAAATTTTGGAGACCTCATGAATAATGCTATTCATCTAGGACTCTGTATCCGGGTTCGTTGGCTTTTCTTATCATAGACTAGTGAATATATTTTTTAAAAGAAACTGGCGGTAAAAAGTCGATAGAAGATGACAAACGGAAAATCATGCTTTTAAAAATTAATGGAAGCTTAGTAATCATTAAAAAATGAATTACACATGGTTTTATAATAGACTGATATATTTTTTAATGGTTTTTATTTAACTTTAAGTTACGTTATTTTTCTTAACATTAGTCCGATTTAAATCCGAGATTAGTGAATCCCATATGGCTGCAACCGCAATATTTACGCGCAACACAGCATCTATAAACATATGAAGAAAAGAAGCGCCACGTATGGAATATTTTGGATAAGAATTAATTCCGCAATTTAAGATTAAGTTATTATTTCCATAAATATCTACCATGTTTCTGAAACTACAGCTAACGCACATACCTACAGTTGCTATATTTGCAAGAGATTTTTATTTAATTTTAATAGTTACTTATTTCAAATTTATAAATTAGACATTGACATGGTGAGTGGTCATCGTCGCCTATGAACATTTGCAACACCTGGGTAGTAACACCTATGTGTTACCAGGAGCTTACTCCACTGCGTTGCTTCAATGTGAATTGAAGCGGATATCACAACGGTATAACACGTTAGTGGATGTTGGCTTATCAATATGAAACAAGAATTTAATATTATATAATAGGCTTTAATACCTAAAACTTATTACTTATATCTTTAGGAATAATCGCGATTGTGATATAGCAGATGACAGTAATTTTTCTCTAATTTATATGTAACATAGAAGCAAATTTTTATCCATCCTTTTTGGAATTGAGGCAGATGGGACTCCCCGATTGGTTGGTTCGAAAGGATTGCAAAGCTCCTAACATATTCCGGAAGTAGCACCTATCTGATTTAAATCTTTGCGGGAAATATTGCTGAGAAGTCAAATGTTATCGCCATTATTGGGAAAGTATTTCGTGCTCATCCCTTAGTAATACTCGTAGCTGCCAGGTGTAACCAATGATACTAGGAAAAAGGTACATGTATATTATACCCTAAAAATGGCTTCTGTAATCTTGCACCTGACACTATTGTAATTATATCAAACTCGTCAGCTCCCTTGCCATCTTGACGCTATACAGGATGGCTCATTTAAATCGGTCAGTATGGGAAAGTCTGAAACTCTAAGACATACGAAGATCTGTTCTTAGGAACCATTTCATCGATTTTAATAATAAGAAAAACTGCATTCATACATTAAAAAAAACCTGTACTCGACTCGGGAATCGAACCCTGTTGTTTTGAAAAATAAACGTACACTATTTAATTTTCTATTTAAATATCGATTGTGTAGGTCTCAATCAGTAAATGTCTCTATGAAACAATGCATTTTATTCATTTTAGACATCATGTTTCATAGAGACATTTACTGATTGAGACCTACACAATCGATATTTAAATAAAAATAGTGTACGTTTATTTTTCAAAACAACCGGGTTCGATTCCCGAGTCGAGTACAGTTTTTTTTTGGGATGTATGAATGCAGTTTTTCTTATTATTAAAATCGATGACATGGTTCCTAAGAACAGATCTTCGTATGTCTTAGAGTTTCAGACTTTCCCATACTGACCGATTTAAATGAGCCACCCTGTATACACTACATCAAGACATTCATGGGATAATTTTCATACTGAAATTTTGAAGTGAAACTCTGACAAGGTCGAACGAATATTATTATGGGCCTAACGTGCCCCTTGAAGCACGGTCACCCATCTTACACTCGACCGTACCTGTTTGGATTAGCTACGTAGATGGCTCACGATCTAAGCCAGGAGTTAGGCCTTGTATGCTTCAGTAACTTAGTACGTCGCTGTAACCTTTTTTGTGTCTTACTGCTGGGCACGGGTCTCTCCCTCTTATTGGGGAGGCCTGGAGCTTACTCCACCACGCTGCTCCAATGCGGGTTGGTGGAGATGCGGGTTAGTACCAACCCGCTGTCGGATTTTTCAAACCGTCCATAAGGCCTCCGACAAGGTTTAACGACTGTTATCTATCGACAACAAGCGGAACCGACGGCTTAACGTGCCCTCCGAAGCACGGAAACGCGCATGAAATTTTTAGCCTCTAGCGGTCACCCATCTCACACCCGACCGCGCCCGTTTGGCTTAACTGCATAGACCGCTTGCGTTCTACGCTAGCCGCCGAGCCATGCGCGCTTCACTTAATGTCGCCTGCGACTTAGTACGTATTAGTAAACAAATGAGAAGTTTTCTTGCACAGGTACAAAATTCTGGTTTAACTGGCAACCATCCAAAACAGAGTTTGGCTAAGTTGAAATTTAAAAATTTAATTTAAAACTTGGCACTATTGTTTTCTTGTCAGCTTTTACAACTTGATTGAATAAAATCTCAGTCTTTTTAACTATGGTATAAAAAGTTAGTTTTTGTAAAAAGAGAGTAAACTGAAAATAATAATGCATTTTTTTAGACTACTCTTGGTTAACGAGCTTGTCAGCCATGGACATTAAACTATAAGGCAGGGTCTGCAGTTTGCCTGACGGCAGATTTATGTTCTATGACACTTTTTAGAATTAAAATACCGCGGCCAACATTTTAACCGGATCGGCAGATTTTTCAAAAATCCGGGATCCGATTTCGGCAAATCTGATGGTCCGGTAAAGTGGAAATCCAGCCCAACAGCGATGATAGAAGACTAAATGAGAATAATAAATAATGTAGTTTAAAAACTAAAAAACACGCTTTTGTGTGTAAAAAAAACGTGGGGTGCATGGTGTCAATAGTATCTCAAAAAGCATCCCACGCTTTTTTTAAAGTAAAATACATTTTCTTCTTATTTTTTACTTTTTAGATCGTAGTTTCACAAAAGTGCGTTTTTAATTTTTTTTAAACTACATTATTTATATTAAATTTTTTAGTTGGATTTTCATATTTTTTCGTTTGATTACATATTATTGCATGTCATCGGCCCTTGACCCCTGTGCAAATTTTCAATTTAATCATACGCTTAGAAGCAGGTGAGAATGTAGGTCAAGCTAATATAAGCGTGTTAAAAATAGTTGACTGCATTTTTGTAGACCAACTTGGTCTAAAAATAGTTGACTGCATTTTTGTAGACCAACTTGGTCGAAAAATAGTTGACTGCATTTTTTAGACCAACTTGGTCGAAAAATAGTTGACTGCATTTTTGTAGACCAACTTGGTCGAAAAATAGTTGACAGCATTTTTGTAGACCAACTTGGTCGAAAAATAGTTGACTGCATTATTGTAGACCAACTTGGTCGAAAAATAGTTGACTGCATTTTTGTAGACCAACTTGGTCGAATCAAATCAGTATTACAGTTACATGACGTTCATAATTATTATGATTACTCATTCAAAATGTCAGGGAACTAACTAAGTATAATTATTAATATTAAATTTGTTGTTATTTTCATTCAAATACAGGTCTTTTGAATAAAAGCTTGTTTATGTTTAATTATTATTATCTCTCAACACACTATCTTTCTCAGTACCATTTTGGTCTTACATAATAGAATAATATTTGATAAAAAATTACAAAAACAAAAAATGCTGTTAATCTTTATAATATCTTGATCTGAAGTGTCTTCTAGATCACATTTTTACAGAAACAAGAAGCGTATTAGCAATTTGTAGTAAAATTAATTTTATTGTTCTTTCTTTCATAAAAATACCGAGTTGGTACTATATAGTCGGAATTTACCAAAATTTTACTCAATTCTATCTTTTCCCGCGTAAATCACAGTAAAGTAGATTTCTCTTGTGCCTGCGTTCTTGCGTAATATACTCGTAACTTACTTGTTTATCTACACGAGATACGTGTAGAAGTTTATATACCTGAAACAAAAGTTTTTCATTAGAACCGGGTATTAAATTGACAAATATATTAAAAAAAAAACGGGTTGCACTCCAGTAGTGCCGGCAGAATTGAAAATTTGAACATTAACCTTGTGTATTTTTGATATTTTCGAATTGTTAGGGAATAATTTCGCACGAATTGCTTTTATTATCAGCATTATTTTTCATCTAGTATTTTTCAGTAGGTATTCATCTAGTATTTTTATAAAGTAATCACTCATTTTCTTTCACTATTTCTTCGTCACTTTTATCATTAATAGATTCACTTTGTTCACTTTGTTCATTCAGTTAAATATAATCATTTAAATGATTATATTTAAGTGAATGACATTGTAAAATTGTTAAAAATATATTATAGGATAGATTGTATTTTAATAATTTTATATTTGTATAACTTATAATGTTAAGACCTTGTTGTACTCAACTTTTAAGTAAATAAATGAATTTGTATTTGTATTTAGTTAAGTATGTAAGTGTTGATTGCACCTACGTGTGCACTTGGGTGCGTGAGGCTGCGTCCCACCTAATTACTTGCAATCAGTGTAGCTACGGCGTTTAATGGTCCTTTCCCCCGTCCTTCTAGTATACTGAAAATGTTCAATCCCTTCCTTTTCACAGATTTAAAAAAAAGTTAAACAAGCCCTGTGCCGCAAGGCTTATTACGATCTTAAGGACTATTTAATTGATAAAAAAGCTTGGGATTGAGCTGTAGTCCCACAAGGCTGTTTCTATAACTGATGTAATAGACTTAAATGAATTAAACTGCCTATGTTAGCAGATGGCTGTGGGACGACATTGACACATGCGGTAGCTGTCACGTATGTTCCTTATCGGCCCATAGCTACTCTGTAAGAAAGCTAGCTATTGTATACCCCATATTTTAAAACAGGGCTGAAGTTTTTCTCCGTCTGCTCTTTTCTTCAGCTCAGCATTGCCTAAGCGCACCCAGAGCAGACAGAACAAAAAAATAACGTTCACTAAGAGTTTGTAAAGGAACCGTACAGTGAATAAAGAATATATTTCATATTTCATTTCATTTCATTTCATTTCACAACATATTTATGTTTGGGTACTTTCCTGGTCAAATCAATAAAGTTCTACCACCTACAAAATCTATACAAATTAAATAAATTTAGTGTGTCTTTTTGTTATACCTATTAAAAGAACTACTTTTTACTACATGCATATGAATTTATATACGTTACATATTCCAAAATAACATTTTTCTACAATTTTTGTATGACTGTCTGTCTGTCTGTTTGTTCCGGCTAATCTCTAAAACGGCTGGGCCAAATTTGACGGTACATTCACTGGCAGGTAGCTGATGTAATAAAGAATAACTTAGACTACTTGTGTTTTAGATAAATTCTAAAACTGAGTACACGCGAACGAAGTCGCGGGCGGCCACTAGTTGTATTATAAAATAATAGTATGAAAGTTTTAATGCTAAACAAATTTCTCGTATACCTGATATTACCGCTACAAGTTACACTGAAACTTCTGGTATGCTCGCGTTACATTGAAACATTACTTCCCAGTTTACGGCGCAAGTCGTAAAGCAAAGCGGAATTAGTTAACAAGTTAGTTCCTAAGCTCGTGTTACGACGATATTGTCTTGTTATATCCATGAGGTATCCGCTGTGAAGACAGTTCTATTGTCTTGTATAATGGGTTTTTCCGCCACTACTACATGTGATTAGATTTGGAATGGATGCTATCTATGCCTTTTAATATAAGACTACTTTCCAAATCTGTACAAATAAATAAAATTGGAGTGTCTATTTGTAATATTACAATTACCGCTTTTTATTACATGCATACGATGCATGCATATGAATGTTTATATGGTATATATATACCAAAATAACATTTTTTAAATTTTTGTCTGTCTGTCTGTTTGTTCTGGCTAATCTTTAAAACGGCTGGACTGATTTTGACGGGACTTTCACAGGCAGGTAGCTGATGTAATATGGAGTAACTTGGCTACTTTTATTTTGTCTGTCTGTCTGTTTATTTCGGCTAATCTCTGAAACGTCTGGACCGATTTAGACTGCACTTTCAATGGCAGGTAGCGAATGTAATAAGGAGTAACTCAGGCTACTTTTATTTTGTCTGTCTGTTTATCTGTCTGCCTTTTTGTTCTAGCTAATCTCTGAAACGGCTGGACCGTGTTTGACGGGACTTTCACTTTTATTAATTAACAGAGGGTTTAAGTAGCTTATTTAATGAGAGCTAAGAATTCTAAGCTAAGAGTATATTCACTTCGTGCTAGTGATCCTTTTTAACGCGGGTGAAACCGCGGGGCACAGCTAGTTTCTAATAAAAATCAGTAAGACAACGTTCCGTAATACCAATTATTATTTATTATTGACCTGCCTACCTGGACCTGAAAGCACTTCATAATTTCTCAAAGGAATTATTTCCACCAATTTTTACTTGGCCAGCATGATAGACTCTGGCCCAAATTCCTCTTACTTCTAGGAGGCGACTTGTGCTCAATATATATATGGCTGCAACCTTTTTTGCGTCTCACTGCTGGGCACGGGTCTCTCCCCATAATGGGGAGGCCTGGAGCTTACTCCAGGTTTACCACGCTGCTCCAATGCGGGTTGGTGGAGATGCGGGTTAGTGGCCAACCCGCTGTCGGATGTTTTCAAAACGCCCATAAGGCCTCCGACAAGGTTTAACGACGGTTATCTATCGACAAAAACCGGGACCGACGGCTTAACGTGCTCTCCGAAGCACGGAAACGGGCATGAACTTTTCTTCAGTCACCAGTTGAACGGTCACCCATCTTACACCCGACCGTACCCATTTGGCTTAGTTGCATAGATCGTTTCCGTTCTACGCTTACCGCCGGGCCATGCGCGCTTCATTAAATATGCAATAATAATATGGTAAAATGCAACTATCAATAAGTAAAGTTCTAGAAGCGCTATAGATTAAGCAGTATTAAAATCAAAACTAGTGTTCAGCCATAGAAGTTGTTGTCTATTCGTGTCACGTTGCACCGGATCCTTCGCCTTTAACCTCGGGTAGAAGGTCGTAGCAGCGTAGTAACGCAAGCTTATGTTAAAGTTTCTCAAAGCGACAAAAACGAAGTAAAGATACGACGAATCTTTGATATATTCTCTAAGTACAACGTGTTGCTTCTCGTTGCTTTCATAGTACAAATCATGAGTTGCAAAAGCATCGCAGTATTACAGAAACAACAAACCCTAGCTTTGTCTTAACAAAGTCTACTGAATCTCTTAAACTAACATCGTTGACAGCTAACTCTCTTTTGCGCTTTCAGCAATTTATGTGGGATATATGGTACATGATTAAAATTTAATATCAGTAACAGTCGTCACTATCAAAGAGGATCACTTGAAAATTTCTTAATGAAGATTATTAATGTCACATCATAAAAGTTTAGATTTTTTGAAATAAGAATTGAAATGAATTACCAGCTAAATTCTGAATTCGTTAAAAATAATGTAAGTACTCTATATATGTCTATTTGAACCATACATGTTTGAACCATTATATTATATATTATATGTATTATTTGTACCAATTATAAAATCATTATTTTTATGTTGGACGACCCGTTTGGTGCAATGGTTACAATGCAAGACTGACGATCCTCCGATCGTTCAATTCCCGGCGAGGCAGAAATTTGAATAAAGAGTTTTAATATCTATTCTCAGTCTGGTTGTTTGTGTTTCTGTCTTTCAGTGTGTCCATGGCACCCTCGACACAGGGTACTGTGGGGCTATGAGTGTGAAACGTTATTTTAATTTATATTTTATGTTACACAAAAAAATACTGGTACTCTTACTAGTACAAACAAAGTAAGACAATCTCCTAGATTTCACACACTCAATTACAGCGAGCGTTGTGCATTTGTCCAACTTGGTGTTTATATATCTTGCTGCAATTGCAACTTTATTGGAACTTCGACCCGGTGTAGTTACTTAAGTATCTTTGGTATACCATATCAAGTAACCGGTGTTTAAATTTGTATATTGTGTATGTGGGTAACTATGAGGGTGGTGGAAAATTGGTTAGATGTGAGGTGGGTGACCCCAAAATGGCAAATATTCTGCACGTTTCAAAGCTTTGGAGGGCGCATTAAATGGTCGGTCCAAGATCAAAGGCCTTATAGCATCCGACAGCGGGTTAGTAACTAACCCGCAACTTCACCAACCCGCATTTTTTGAGTTTTTTTATGTTACACGCGAAAACCATAATAATAATATTCCAGTACCCCCAGTACATTGAAACCATATTCATAAAACTAAAGAATTATAACAATCATTCGCATTATGAATCATCCTCTGACTATGGCCATATTCGTATGGTACCCGCGCTAATGTATCATGACACATCGAAAAAAAATTCAACCTTTTTATGTCCCATTGCTGGGCACAGGTCTCCTCTCACAAGTGAGAGAGGGATTGATGGACGGCATGCTTTCGAGAAATTATGAATTTCTCTCAGGTATGCACGGCGATTAGGAACATCGTAATCAATTACCAAATATCATGATATTTTCCATCACCGTGGAGCATTTGAACCCGGTATCCATTGCGTCAAATACTACGGCCTTTTACCACTCGGCCAAACTAGACCATATTTAAGCAATATTGAGCTACCTGACCCAGTTTGCAGTCTTACATGTGACGTGAACTAGCGGCACACCAGTTCTCTATTATTAGTTAGGGAGACCGGGTGTGCTTTTGTGGGTAGAACTTTTGTATGACCAAACTTTTTTATCTTCTAAACATTCGTGTATGTGTCCGTCAGTCACAGCCATTCATTTTTTCAATATTGACATCGTAAACTCTGTGCACATTGCCAGCGTCAAGTATAATTTTTGCATCACTCAGTAGTCATAGGAAAAATCAGTAAGTCGTCAGTAATCAGGCATTCTAGTCAGCCAGAAGTTCAAGTAAAGCGATAGCTACTTTACCAGAACGTGTCTGATGGAGATTTGGAGGCAAACTAAAAAAACATGTTTTCGCACTGTTATTTTATTTCACAACACTCGTGCAATGTTACTAATCTATATTTAACAGATCGCCATCAACTTCATCCGATATAAGTAATTAAAAAATACACGAAGAAAATGAAAATAAAACAAGAGCACAACATGTGTTTTCCAACTTCCCGCCAAAACTCCTGTCTCAGCCAGTTTTCTCATAAACTAATTCACCAAATGAGTTTCCAGTTGGCAACAGTAGTAAAGTAACTAGTATTCTGGTTGATAACTTATTGATGGGTTCTTAGGTAATGCACACAAAGACCATGTCAGTGACAAAGACCATGTGACAATCAGGGATTAAAAGTGATGTAGAATTTGGTCGGTTTTTGCTTGCACGCTTCAAGCATTGTTAACTTAATGTTCTTTTCGTTATTGTATTGTACTCCGTGATGTCCAATGGAAGCAGGTCATACATGCAACCAACAAGTTGACACGATAGTATTTTAAAAATGCTACGCGACTTCTGCAACATAAGCAATCATTCGCATTATTTTTCGAACTCTTAACTCATTATTTTAAGCCAAGTTAATCCATCATGTCACATCTAAGTCTAAGTAGTCTAAGTATCGCTTGATCATACATAAGCAATATTGATCTACCAGAGCAAGTTTCGGTCTTACATGTGATGAAGGCTGGCGGCAAGCTCAGTCTCTAACTAATTAAACTAATAACTATCCGCCGTCGAACAGTTCTTTAACCTCTGAACTTTTCGGTGTTTCGGCCCTACATATATCAAAAAAGTTATAATAGTTATAAGGCAGATAAATGCTTGTTCTATTTTGGTAAATTCGAGGTGAATTTAGCAGATTAGGTGTGTCTATTCTTATTTTTTAATATATTTACACTTTTCAATCTTTATTCTGAACCTTATTAATTAAAGAAGATGTATATAAATGTAAAATGATTCTTCAAGCTTTGTAATTAAAAATTTTGTTCTAAATCTAAGTATAAAATCCAAAAAAAAATTTTTTGCCTGCTCGTTCGTCTGTTTAAAACTGTTGGAATGAAAATTTTACTAAAAGAAATTTTTGCAATGCAGTATAATGTTAATGTTATATTGCAAACACAATTGTAAGGTTTTGAAATTTCATGACAATGACGATTTTTCAACGCAGATACATCTTCACATCACACACACACACACACGCACACACAGCTAGCTAGACTTTCGAAATATTAGTGTAATTAATACTAGCCTTCCGCCAGCGGTTTCACCCGCGTGGACCCGTTTAATGGGTCCCCGTAGGATAAAAAATAGCCTATGTGCTATTCCAGGCTTCATTGCTATATTAAAATGGCTTATGTGTAACTTACTAGCTATTTTAGTCACGACTGCACTTCAAATTGTATTCGAACACCAAATGTAGTAAATGATAACCAAATCTTAGCGAGCAAATTAATGCGCTATTTCTGCCTAAATAAACCTCCGGGAAAGGGGGTTACGAATGGGGGAGGTGGGGCTTGCTTTTTTAATGGTACCATGTCGACGGAACTCCGCTGCGCGGGGTTTCTTTTTTTGTATTAATTTTAAAAAAAGTCCAACCTAACCTAACCGATCCCATTCATTTTAAATGACGAGTCCTTTTTGTAATTTTTTTGGCGATTTTTTTATTTTTTATCCTACGAGGACCCATTAAAGGGTCCTCGCGGGCGAAGCCGCTGGCGGAAGGCTAGTGATTTATAGTAATAATATGTATTTATATATAATTATATGTACAATATGTATAAGTTTTAAGGTAGAATGTAACTCTCTTTGTGAGACTTATTAATATGCAGTATGCATATATACCTCAAACAAATTAATTCCCCTCAGTGCCACCAGAAAGCAGTGGCGCGCGCGAAATTTTAGCAGCATGTTGACACTAACTAAGTACTTTGCATAATAGCTAGTTAAGTACAGTTCACCTAATGTAATGTGATTTCTACAAAGTCAGTTTTAATGAACTGAAAATATCATGAGGGTAATTATGTTGTTAATTACCTAGGAGCTGGAAAAGTTGTTGACATTTTGAAACTTATTGCGAGACAGCAATGCCGAAGGTTAAAGTTAAACAGAACTCTCTTTGTGAGACTTATGAAAATGCAGTATAAGGTTTTATACTTTAAAGTTAAAATATCCGGTAAAAGTAATTTAAAATTTATAAAAAGTTAATGTTTGGAGAAGATCTTAGATATGTCCGCGCATTGTAGAGGATAAAATAAATCCCACCACAAACATTTTAAGTAAAATGTTGCCAGTATAAGGCCCATGGTTAAATCTGTGATAACTATATCAGAAATCTCAATCAAATGATGTCGGTGGCCTTATGGATGGCTTAAGAACATCCAATAGCATGTTATCTACTAACCGTGGTGGAGTAAGTTTAAGGCATCCTCAATAATGGAGAGATAACTGTGCTCGCTGCACGTTTTTTAAGTCTGTACGTATGTACTGCGAACTAATTAGTTCAGCTTGCCACCGTCAGATTACAGTCAGATAGCATGAAGTTTGAACAGCATTTTGACACTAACTAAATACTAAGCATAATGTTCACAGCACTAAGCATAGTGTAATTCCTACTCTCAGTCTAAATAAACCATAGATTTATTATGACTTTGACTACTTAGTATCTATACATCTATACATATAATAAAACTGTAAGCAGGGTCAATTCTGTACATTGCATATAAATAAAAAAAAATACTTCTGGGTCTTTTTATAAGTAACAGAAGCTAAAAATATAAGTTTTGAAATTTTTGTCTGTCTGTCTGTCTGTCTGTTGTTAGCTTTTCACGCAAAAACTACTGGACGGATTTTGATAAAACTTTTATTATATTGGGTCTCGCTAACATTTAGGCTATAGAAAATTTTAAAAATCACCCTTTAAGGGTGTGAAATAAGGGATGAAAATTTGTATAGAAAACTTGTTTTTTTCCAATAGATTTTTTGAAATTTGGTATAAATATTTTGTAACCAAAATAAAAGAATACGTGTTTCAGCATTTTCCGAAATTAATCCTTTAAATGTCAATTTTCTTTGAAACTCTTTGAAAATTGAGTGTCGAGAATTGATGTACAGAATATTTTTGTGCAGAGTATTTTACTTATAATTTTGTATTTGTAATCTTTAGTAACATAGTGAGAAACATATTTAAGCTTTTTTCAAAACTACCCCTCAATAGCAAATAAAATGGATTTGAAAGTTTTTTTATCTCAAGCGTACAATAAATAACCTTAACTTAATATTTCATTTTCAAATTCGTTTCCCTTCTTTGAATGATGTGTTTACAGATATATTGTTGAATGAATTTCCGTGACATTAGTGTGTTTTTCATATCAATCGGGTCATAAACAAAAAAAGTATACGCAACATAAACTTAAAAGGCACTAAAAGGAATTCAGATGAAAGTTTCGTTAACAGCCCTTTCAAAACCATTAATAAAAGTTTAAATTTAAGTAAAATTATTGGTGGTAAGATACGGAATCTAAACCTTCATACAGAATGTACAAAGCCTTAACAAAACGAGACTACTGCAGACATCCAGGTGACGAATAGTTAAACTTTTAGTGAACCAACTGGTTAATCTCAATATCTCTACCTATTTGGTAATTTGACATTCGATTTATCAACCACAAAGTTTACATGCCATATGGTAGATGGCGTTATTGAGAAATATTCATTTCTTCTACAAAGTGAATCGATGGAGATAATAATAATTTCAAATAAAAGCCTAAAGTCTAATAAAAGTAAGTACATAGTGTAAAAAAAAACGTTTCTCACTTAGAGCCTCACAGTAGGGTAGATATACCCTGTGTCGTGGGTGCCATGAACACACACAGAGACAGAAACACAACCACCCAGACCGAGAACAGAAATTTAAACTCATCATTGTAAAAGTAAATACAATGTAAAAAAATAACATTTCACACATATAGCCTCACAGTAGGGTAGATATACCCTGTGTCGTGGGTGCCATGAACATACACAGAGACAGAAACACAACAACCCAGACCGAGAACAGAAATTTAAACACATCATTGAAATTTCTGTTTCCGGCGAAACAGGGACGTTCGAACCCGGGACCCTTCGATTTGCAGTTCGCCATGGTAAACATTGCGCCACGCGAGTTGTCCCGTCGTAAGCAGTCCTTACTGTTTTTGTTTTGAAGGATTTAGAAACAATAAATTAGGTGTCTTCTGAACATAAACATTGTATTATAAGTGATTTCACTATATGTAAGAATAATCTACCTACTACTTATTCAATGCAAATAAATAATCTTTTATCTTTAATCAATCCCTTTTATGCAAGTCTTTATTCACGCGGACGACGTCGCGGGCACAGCTAGTACTAAAGAAATCTATGAAATAAACTGAAAATGTCAAGTGGTGGTAATAAATTAGCAAGTGAGAATGTTTTTAACATTTTGAAATATAATAATATATGTATTTGTATGACGTATTATTATGTATGTGCCTTTTTAGTGTAGAATTTGTGAAGTTAGGCCCTGTAAAGTTAGGGCGTGTAGAGTTAGAAGCTTGGGGATTGACATGCGATCTGTCTTTGACCATGCGAGTGATGGTCTTGTATTGGTAACATTTTAAATGAAAATGTTTTGGTGAGATTAAAATTTCTGTTTCGGTCTTGGTGTTTGTGTATCTGCCTTTTTGTGTGCTCATGGTACGTTTTTTATTTATTAATAATAGCTTAACGACTAGTTAAAATGTAACGCTGTATTTTATATATAGAAAAAAACCGGCCAAGTGCAAGTCGGATTCGTAGAGTTCCGTACCATTATCAAAAAATCACGTTTATTGTATGGGAGCCCCCTTATATTTATTGTATTCTATTTTTGAGTTATAGCTTTAAAACAAGATAAAATTACCCTTTGCTATTAAAACTACATAAAAAGGAAAAAATATATTTATATGTACATAAATAACAAAGTATATATGCCATCTAAAAGACCTGATTGCGGCATGGTGCCCAGAACGCTGGAAGCATTACCTCTTTGAATCAAAAGGCTGATTTTATGTGCATATTTACTGCCATCCCTCAGTCAGGACAAATCTGATCGACATATCTTTTTATATTATAGCTATATTTGATGTAATAGCGACAACAGAAATACATCATCTCTGAAAATTTATAATTTTTAGCCATCACGGTTACGAGAGAGCCTGATAGCAGACAGACGAACAGATGGACAGCGGAAGCTTGGTAATAATCCTAAAAACCTATCGTGATTAACAATAATGTTTTCAAGCATCAGTTCCTTCACGATGAAAAGAAAAACAAAGTCTATTATAAGGAATCTGTTCCATAATACGACCGTTGGGTATTTTATGCCCATCTATTTATACCCAGAGTAAGGGTTAGACAAAGTGGCGTGCGCCCTTGGTCCCCATAAAACATCGTCCATTAATAGCAAGGGATCGCATAAAAAATGCATGGAGGCTGTATTGAAGATGTAATAAATGA
This sequence comes from Pyrgus malvae, assembly GCA_911387765.1. NCBI lineage: Eukaryota > Metazoa > Arthropoda > Insecta > Lepidoptera > Hesperiidae > Pyrgus > Pyrgus malvae. The sequence goes on along the minus strand of OU426961.1, from coordinate 23,819,199 downwards.
CAGAATATTCAAATATTGACGTTGAACAAAATGTATTTTGCTTTGTTGTCATACACTAAAATATACATTATTGTATACCTCATATTTTAAAACAGGGCTGAAGTTTTTCTCCGTCTGCTCTTTTCTTCAGCTCAGCATTGCCTAAGCGCACTCAGAGCAGACAGAACAAAAAAAAAATAACGTTCACTAAGATTTTGTAAATGAACCGTACAGTGAATAAAGAATATTTCATTTCATTTCATACAACGTTAGAGTTAACCATATAATGTGGTTGGGCTGCCTATCAAATCTCTATTAAAAACTATTTGTTTTCTTCTTTCTTTTTTATGACACTAGAATAAAATGCAACCAAAACATATCAACTAAGTCTTTTTTCGTTTTTTTCATAACATATTTTTATATTTTATAGTAGGTATCTTTCAATTTGTGAAATATTTAACAAATAAATGAAACCTTTTTTTATTTTTTTAACTTTTAGTACCCGTTTACTTGTGTTTATGTTCACTTTAGTTAAGAAAATTTAAATTCAGACACTTACATCAATATTTTTTTATTTCCATTTACAAGACTTTTATCCGTTATACCTACATAATATGTATATTGTTCATGAAATATATTTTAGCCAATTTAAATAGCCAAAAGCAATGAAATTATTTCAAAACGTCTGATATATGCCACGAGAGATATAATAATAGTATTCCGAGAAAATATTAAAGGAAATTTTATGATATCTGAATCCAGCTGGTATATACGTCGTAACATACTAATAATGCCGTACCCCTAATAATGTAGAAAGTCAATATTCATTCTATATGTACGAGTACCTCTGCGGTTCGTGTAAAACGGCAAAGATCAAAAAGATAAGCAATATTGGACATGTATTATTATTTCTTTAGATTGGTGTACGTTAAGTAAGGAGCACGAGAAGGAGATTGGAGTATTATGGCAGATTTTAAAGTTTTTTTTATTTGAATGGAGTAGCAGGCGACTATGCAAGCCACGAGGCTTAAAAAGGTCGCAGCAGCCCATGGACATGGACAATCTCAAGCAACCTAAGTCTTGCCTGAGGTCGAATGCAGTTGCGCTCGTGCTACGAAGGCTGATGTTTGCCTCATTTAAATCTGGTCCGTAACTGCACCTTTTTACAGATCATAAAGTGTTTCACACACTCATAACGTTTCACACTCATAGTCAGGGTAGATATAACCTGTGTCGTGGGTACCATGGACACACATGGAGACAGAAACACAAACACCCAAAACGATTACAGAAATTTAAGTCATCATTCAAATTTCTGCTTCGCCGAGAATCGAACCTGGGACCCTTCAATTGGCAGTCCAGCATGGTAACCATTGCGCCACACGGGTCGTGTTGAAGTGATAGATACTACAACCTTGTCATATCCGAGTTTGTAGACATTGCAATTTTCTATCGAGACAAGTAAATTACTTCAAGGCACATGAAACAAGCATGGCAGTTCTATGACTTCAAGAAAAAAAATTGCCTTTCGTTTACGTAAATTGCTCAGTGAAATTTTTTTTTATCCGAGGAAAACATAATAGCGTCTATTCATCAAAGCTTATAATTTCATTCACGTTTTCGCACTTCGGGAATTTTCCCAATTCCCGATAACGGGAATATGCTGAATAAAAAATATGTCACGTCAAAAGCATTACACGGACGCGTGTTCATCATCACTTAAGTACCCGTAGTTACATTACGATACGTTCCCATGGGGTGTTGATGGGAATAATTTTACTACTTGAAAAACCCTGCTTGGTACGTGATAATACCACTAATAAAAACCGGCCAAGTGCGAGTCTGACTCACGCACGAAGGTAATTGCGGTTTACGATTTATGACGTATTAAAAAAACTATTTAATAGATCTCGTTCAAACCAATTTTCGGTAGAAGTTTGCATGGTAATGTATATCATATATTTTTTTAGTTTTTACCATTCTCTTATTTTACAAGTGACGGGGTGTGGAGGGGGGGGGGGGGCAAAATTTACCACTTTGGAAATGTCTCTGATAATGATATTAGAAACCTCAACAATATCAGTTTTGAAGGCCTATCCACTATATCCATTATTTTCACTTTTGATATAAAACTTATAATTGGTCTTTCTTTTACCGTTCAGCTGAGTAAATACTATCACTTCATCCATTTCTGCTATGAAGGAATTATTTTGTGTCTCGGTGGAAAGTTTAACAGAACAGTCTGTGACTGCCAACCTCCGGAGTAACATTACATAGAACCTCAGGCTTGCAAAGGCTTAATTGAGGTTTCCCTGGGCTACAACGGTCACTTAGCACCACATGGCCTGCAAGCTGTTTTAAATGAAACATGAAAAAATGAATTGCTGCAACAAGCGAACGAATAATGGTAGTGGTAGACCAGTAACAAAAACAGAATATGCAGAATAGAAAATAATTATGTCACGTCAAACGCATTACACGGGCCGAGTACTTTACTTGCTCCTAAAGTACCCATAGTTAAATTGCGGTGCTATTCCCATGGGACGTTGATGGGAAAATGTAACTGTTCAAAAAGTCTGCTTGGTACGTGATGATACTGATGAAATTGGATACTTTTGAATATAAACAATTAAATGGTATCATTTTTATTCAGAAACAAACCAAATACTCCACGACACACGAACGAAGATTAGCAGTGGTACTACCGGTTTTAGATATTAGTTTATACAGGAGTATAATACACGTGGTATAATTATTATACTCATCTGTAAACTTTTTTTGGAAGGAACGTATGGGTGCGTACAGGCGAGTTTTTGCAACTGATGTAAATCTTCCAAGCGTTGACGCGCTTAAACTCCTATAAACAAGCCACAACCGAAATGCTTAAATAAGCCCGTGGACACGCGTGTAGTTTTTTTTTTGAAGGTCAAAAAGTTGCGTGTGTGTAAAGAACTATACGCGCAGAAAAATACGTTGGTCTGAAAGGGCGCTTGGCTGCAACCCTTTTTTTTGCGTCCCACTGCTGGGCACGGGTCTCTCACAAGGTTTAACGACTGTTATATATCGATAACAATCGGGACCGATGACTTAACGTGCCCTTCGAAGCACGAAGACATCCATATTTTTTTGCCACTAGCCGTCACCCATCTCACACCCGACCGTTTGGCTTAGTTGCATAGATCGCTTGCGTTCTACGCTACCCGCCGGGCCATGCGTGCTACAAGAAACGGCGCTTACAATAACAGAACAGAAACAGTTACCTTTTGTTACGTAAATTGCTCGGCGGAAAAAATTTTTTGAAGAAAACATTAAAGTAGCGTCTATTCATCAAAGCTTATAATTTCATTCACGTTTTCTTACTTCGGGAATTTTCCCAATTCCCGATAACGGGAATATGCTGAATAGAAAATATGACACGTCTAACGCACTGTACGGGCTGCGTGTTCATGAACTACATTACAGTACGATTCCCATGGGGTGTTGATGGGATAATATTTACTGTTCAAAAAGCCTATTTGTTACGTGATAATATGCCAAAATTGGCCTTTTTTGAATGTTATAAAATCATTTCACTTCTCTGCCGAAACAAAATGAATTTGATCTACGGTTATACCACTTAGGGCTGTTTCAGTCCAGGCGTACTACACGCATGCATGAGAACATTTTTAGTAGCGGGCTTAGACGTATAGGCGTGATTTTACCACACATGTATCTGGTTCCAGCGTTGACGTTATAAAATAAAACTTTACGACACACTCATGGCCCCACAGTAAGGTAATTAATACCCTGTGTCGTGGGTACCATGGACACATACAAAGACAGAAACACAAACACCCAGACAGAGAACATAGATTTAAACTCATCATTCAAATTTCTGTCGCCGGGAATCGGCATCGCATACGGCTTTTCGAAACTCAAAGGAGATGGGAAGAAAATAATGTTCAAAGAGCCTGCTTGGTACGTGATAGTAATGCCGATATTTGATCTTTTTGGAAACTATCAACTTATTTCAATATTCGCAGTCGGGTCATAAGTTCGTTCACGACCTTATTTTTTTCAATTTTCAAAAATTATTTTACTCCATAATTTTGTTTTCTATTTTTTTAGAAGCAAAGGTTCTAAATTCAAAATCAATCGAAACATTTCTGGCCTGTATTAGAAATTTCAAACATGGAGTGGACGCAAAAAGAAGACAGAGTCGCGGTTATTGCGCTGCATCGCTGCGGTTACGCGCCAACTGAGATTTTTAAACATCACAATAACTTGAAAATAACACTGAGTTTTGTTTATCGTACAATCAAACGTTTCAGTGAAGATTTGAGCTTCGAAGATCGCAAGAGGAGCGGCAGGCCTCGTACCGTTAGGACAACGTCGGCTATCAAGGCAGTTAGGGCGCGAATCCAACGAAATCTCCTTCGCAAGCAAAACTTGTTAGCTCTTCAGATGGGGTTAAGCAGAACCACGGTCAAAAGAGTATTAAATGAAGACCTGGGACTACGTGCTTATCGCAGAAAAATAGGACATTTTCTAAATGAGTGTCTGAAAAAAAAGGCTAGAGAGATCCCGGGTTTTGTTAAAAAAAAGTTTGAAAAAAGTACCGCGAAATCCTTTTTTCAGACAAACATTTTTTTTAACATTGAGGTGAGTTAAAACAAACAAAATGATAAAGTTTATGCCCACAACAGTGCCGAAGCGAGCAGGCATATCCCGAGGATCCAGCGTAGGCATTAATGGTTTGGCTTGGAGTCTCATATTCAGGCCCAAGTGAGGTGTTTTTTGTGAGAAAGGGGTAAAAACCAGTGCTATTGTGTACCGAAATACGGTGCTTTCAAACATTGTAGAACCTCTTTCTCACAAAATGTTCAAAAAAAGACACTGGGTATTTCAAAAAGAGTCTGCGCCGGCTCATAGTGCAGCAAGCACGCAAAATTCGCCTCTCCAGTCCAGACTTGAATCCGTTGGATTATAAAATATATTATGGCACATTTGGAGGAGAAATTCTGTGCTAAACCTCACCAGAATTTGGAATATCTCAAAGCATCCCTGACAAAAGCAGCAGCTGATATGGACATGGACGTTGTGCGTGCTGCGATCGACGAATGGCCACGGAGGTTGAGAGCCTGTATTCAAAATCAAGGAGGGCATTTAGAATAATTTTAATAAAATTTTGATCTACTTTCAATTGGCTTTCTTTTCATGTATGAATTTTAAACTTACATAAAAAGCCGTACAAATTATATAACAAACTATTTGTGACATAACTTATTACCCGACTGAGTAGATTTTTGTAATTTTATGGGTATTGAAAATCCAAGTTTTTTTCTCAGAGCAAGGAACAGGCTCTTCTAAAGACGGCAATGCAGTTAAATATTAAGATATGCTTGAAATGCAATATTGTAATAACATACTGTAACACTTGGATTTCCACATATAATAACATACTTGTTTTACATTTAAATAATTGTAAATCACCATTGTTTGTCTTTAGTTTTTGTACTTGACGGACCGACTGACATTATATTAACATCTGGCATTGACGTTTGTAAGTACAGGTAATTGTTTTTTTTTTTTTTATGAAAAGGGTATCGGTACAGCAGTTATTTGGCCAACATCACTTGTAGTAAATTATTTTAGAATTAAAATTGAGATATCCTAGATTTTATTAAGATAAATACTAACTGCTTTGTCAAATTAGGCTCATGTCCGCCACAAGAGAGTTGTTTTTTTTAAATTTCGGTAAAGTTTTTTTTTTCCAAATCATCAGTTGCAATTGGACTTATGCGGTACGGTGTTGCTTTGTTTTTTTGTCTGTGAACATTGTGCATTACGATGCAAGAAATGGGTTTCGCGAACGTATATAAGGGCTGGAGGGGTAGGCCTCCGCCTTTTCTTTCTCCGGAGCCGGCGTCGATAGAAGCAGAGTCGTCGCGTGTAGCCCGTGTTCTTAGACCACGTGCTATTCTTCAGTATAGCTGGTGAGAATCTGATGGATTTTTGTTGTAGTTCTTCTTTCTTTAAAAAGTGTTTCCTAGTGCTTTGCACAATGTTTTTGGTGCTAAGAAGTGCGTTCCTTTTGTTTTTAGCTGCCATTTCCTGGGGTTGAGTTCGAGCGCCTGACCCTCGCCGAACTCCCTCACCTTATTTATTTTTGGAAGAACCCAACCTTTGTTGGTAAGTTTTGAACCATTTTTTTTAAAAGGTTAGGTTTATTTGGTGGGCCTATTGTCAAACACAAAGGTTAACCACGTGTTCCTTTGTGTTCCAGGGTTCTTCATTTCTTGGTTCTTCTTCTCCGTTACCCGTTCTTCGTTCTTCTTTTTTACTTCACGAGACGTCAACTCCATCAACCCCATTCTACATCCACGTGGTAGTCATCATCGCGTTGGAATCTTCCTGAGGGTTGAATTGGTTGAACCGTCTCGGAGACCTCAACCCCATCCGGAGCGTGACGCCCTGTGGGTGTTGGTATCGGCGGTCTCCATCCAGAAATCTTACGCTGCCTCTCCAGGGATTATTCCGGACTCCTTGAAGGAGGGAAGTAGGAGCATTTCCATAACTTTAGTTTCCTTTTTATCTTATATTATTTTACTTTTTATTTATATAAAGGGAACAAATAAGAAGAATTTGTTAAACTTTAGACTTATTACTTAGGTATTTTACCTGTATTAGGTAATAAGAACTTTTGGTGTTTTTATTTAAGTTAAATTAGATAAACTAATTTGAACAAACTGTTTGATTGAGATAGTGTGGTAAGGCGCCCAACAATTTAATTAATTAAACTTTGCAAAACATTTAATAAAAAGCCCATTATTTTTTTATTGTTCTTTGTAGTTTTTTTTAACCACACCGTCCTCCAGGCCTACACACCCACACACCCTCACACTCTCCGGTGCACCCTAACATCTGGTGCACCCTGCTCTCCGCTTACACAGAGCCTAGCCGAGGTGGACTGTTACAATACATACATACTTTGGCATTATTATTATACTAGTAGGGGCAAGAGTCGTAATGTCATGCTACTCTGTGATGTAGGTACTAGGAAAAGAGAAATATATATATATATATATATATATATATAAAACATAAAATATAAACCGCTAGTTATGATGCATATTCGTTGAGAATTTTAATGCTCAAGTGCAAGCTATTCAAACAAAAAATATATAAGCCTCGTGGTGTGCCGCCCATGGACATCTACAAACAACAATCAAGACTCGAGCACATAATTGGAGCTGCGTTGCAACTCCGTAAGCTGATGATAGCCGCATGCAAGTCTGGCTGCAACCCCACCTTTTTACTTGCTTTTGAAATTATTAGCAAATTACTTTTTTAGTCAACAAAAATGCTAAACCCATTAGATTGATCCATCGTCGCCAAAGTTCATTTCGTTATACTCTATTGATGAAACTACACAAATAAACTACTAGTTTATAGTGAATATAAATGTTAATTTATCCATTATACTCGTAATTATATTATATTATGTTTGATCTTCTAAAAGCAATTTAACATCTATGTTTCAATTTATAAAGACAAGGTCAGATATAATAAAAGATCTCAGTGCTCGGGATGTCTCGGGTCGCGGCACTATTAATCTTTCGCGACGTTTCTGTTTGAGATCACTTATATTCATTTTAGGGACTGATGAATAAAACATTGTAACCATAACTAACAAAGTTAGGTAAGAACTACTTTGCAACAATCAGAAGTTTTGAAGCAATCAGAACATACGATGGTGTATTCTTTTTTCATGCAATAGCACCTCCCTCCCTCCCACATAGGACTAACGCACATTCAACAATAAAAAATATACACCAACTTACGTGCCACCACCAACAAGTGTTTCGCCCCAAAACAGAGCATCATCAGGGTTACTGACTCTACGACGGTTACTCGCAAAGTCAAACTTTGTATACACCATCATACGTTCTGATTGCGGATTGTTGCAAAGTAGTTTTTTACCTAACTTTATAACAATGGAAATATTATATATATATTATATTACAATTAAAAACTATTTATTATTCCTTAGCGCAATCAATCATCACCTACTGTATTACAGCCTGGGGCGGAGCATGTAAAACATACATACTGCAACTAGAAAGAGCGCAACGGGCGGTTCTAAAAGTAATGACAAAGAAACCATTCTTTTATCCAACCCATAAATTATATGACATATGCGGCGTCTTGTCTGTACGAAAATTATTCATCATACAAACAATATTAAGCCAACACAATAAAGTGCCCTATGTCAAAAACGTAAACTTAACGCGTAGGAACGATAAAGTGTGTGAGTTAGTCTCCGTTAACACTGCATTTGCAAAAAGATTTCAATTTTTCTCCGGCCCTTTCTTGTACAACAAAATTAATAAAATACTATCAATATATAATTTGAATACAACAAATTGCAAACTTAAAGTATCAAATTGGTTACTTAAACAAAATTATGACACTATCGAAAATCTATTCATCATCCCAAAATAAATGCTAAAACAAACAGTTATAACATATACTCAGTTACACCTTAAAAACTTAGATTACATTATTATTAGTATTTTTATATTAAATTGAAGACTTGTATTTAAGCTATTAGTTTTTAAGCACACTGCACAAATTTTCTAGGTAGGTATTGATCACTCGGGAGGATCTATTGCCTAAAATACAGGCTCGGCCTAGTTTAGACAATAGGAAATAATTAGACGTAACAAATATATACCTTTTATTAATAACAAGCTCCAACCATTTACTCATTAGATGATTTAATACTGCATTACAAATAAAAATAAATAAATAGAATAAACAAATTAAATATCATCATTTTGCAATCTCATTAAGTCAATAGTATATGTGGACGCCTGCGAGTGTTGCATTTTTTTTGTGAATCTACCTGAACATTCATTTAATCTTGTCGCTAATACCACTAATACCAGCTAGCATACTAAAAATACAAGTAGTTACAAGTAATTACAATTATAGTGTTTGAACCTTTATATTTAAATCTACCAGGTTATAGAGATATAGATGTGTATATTGTGTAATAGTTTCGGTTTTACTCCCGCTTTGTCCGATATGTTATAGTAACAAATTCTCAATAGGAAGCCATAACATGCCATAACCTTAGAGTTAGTTTGTATAAGTTATTTCGGATGGTAAGGTGAAACAAAAATACCCAGTTTCAATTATTTTTTTATTTAACCTTTTATTAATAAAATATGTACAGCTATAAATACCTACCTATTCATAAGGTATGTTTTGTTAAAGGTGTGATTAGGTATATAATATAACCTTATAATAATACTAAGTTTACTTATAATAATGTTTACGCACTAAAAAGGAAATATAAAACATATAGGTAAGTTTTTCTATTTGTTACCATCAATTAGGTCGACGCCATTGTTTCTACTTATTAGATGTTTTGCTACTTGGAACTGGGTAGTAATCCTAGCAATAACGAATTAATCAAACCATATTAAATATAAAGGTTGATTGTTTATCAATTTAGAATAATCCAATGTATTTTCTTAGCGAATCAAAGTTGGTACTATTTATAATCTCTATTTTTACAATATTATAACTTAGTTTTGTTGTAACTGATTTAGTGAAATAGTATATGCAGATAGTGTTTTTAGGTTTTTGTAAATCCAGGTGTTTCACTAACGTTTACATAACTTAAGATGTCAACTCATTACTATTGTAAGATTGCATGATTTAGATCATGGTTTGTGAAACGTGTATAATAACGTGTGAAATAAATAAATAAATAAATAAATAAAAAATAAATGGAGTTCCGCAAAGTAACGCCTGATTCTATTAATCTTAACTAGCAATTCTATTTGGGAATTTTACTTGTGTTCCGTTACTTATCCAATAGGACTGGCAACAGATGGAAAAGAAAGGTCCTTGAATGACGACCACGTCTCAGCAACACACTCAGGAGCACAGGTTGCCCTTAAACCAGGTACATTGAAGACCTGAATAAGACAGTGGGGCAACCGCTGGATTCAGAGGGCACAGGACCGGACGGAGTGGCAAATGTTAGGAGAGGTCTGTGTTCAGCAGTAGACTTCCAAAGGCTGATGGATGGATGGACTTATGCAATGTCTGCTTATTGGAATATCTAGGAAGGATGTGGACTGAGATATTTTGCATGTACAAAAATAGCCTATAAAAAGCTGTAACAAGTCACCTGTAGTTTTGCAAGTACTTACGAGTAGCTTTGACTGTAACCCTTTTTGTGCCACTGCTCAGCACCGGACTCCATAATATTGAAAGCCTGAAGCTTATTTTACCAAGATGCTATAATGTGGTTTGGTGAAGATGCGGATTGGTGGCGGATGTTTGCAAACCAACCATAAGGCCTCCGACAAGGTTTAAAGTCAGTTATAAATCAATAACGACCAGAACCAATGGCTGGAAGTGCCCTTGAAATCACGGAAACACGCATGAAACTTTTGCCACTAGCGGTTACCCGTCTCTCTCCCGACCGCGCCCGTGTAGCTTAGCAGCTTAGATCATTTGTGTTCTACACTAGTCGTTGGGCTTGGGTATTTATCTTACTTTCAACACAATTTCACTTTCGTGTTTGGTTCCGAACTGAACGCAAGGTATTTAACAGCTAATAAAATGTAGTAAGCCTAAAGGAAATCTCTTTGTAAATAATGGGATGAGTATAGCCTTTATAAAATTTAAAAAAAGATTAGAGTGAGTATTTAGGACACAGTCGTTTTCAATGATCAATTAAAGAATTAAATCAATGCAATCATCTTACTACCGTATAACCTTAACTAAAAAAAAACTTTGCAAAAAATGCTTAATTATAATAATTCTAATACATTGTTGTAGGTGTTGGAACTAGCAGGATTCAATATAAGATTAAATCCCAGTAAATAAATATACTTTTATCAAAGAAATCCTTCTTATATCGTATTATAAATACGAAAAATTGTGACGATTGATTGATGTTTGTTGCTCAAAACACACAAGAACGGCTGAACAAATCGTGATGCAATTTGGCACAAAGATAGGTTATACTGTGGAACAGCACATAGGCACTTTTTTATCCTGGAAACATGTCGTGTCTCTATGCCACAGATTAGTATAATCATAGAGTGTATTAAGTTAGCATTAGCTTTTTAAAAAACAGATAAATCTCCACATCTCATACTTATTTCAAAGACACTCAACAAACGCTTGATCAAGCGCCATCTTGAAACAGAACCTATGAACAGTTCAATGATTCCAGCAACCCTCCTTAACGTTCACATCCACTTGATCATCACAAAAATATAGCAAAAGATCAAAGCCGAGAAACATTACCGAAATACAGAGAAATATAAGGAATCCGTTTACTCCATTACCCACAGTGTAATCGAGCACACATTGATTGAATCCGAAACTACTGGAACAAGCTCATACGAAGAGATAAATTCAGTCTCATCAACTCCTACAACATTTAGCTCATATTACAAGGGCGTTAGGGCGAAAGTTGATTGGACACGCCAAATTGGGGAAAAGTCACTTGGATACGGAATTAGTAGGTCTGGAACTGATGTGGAGTTTCTATTATTAATTTATATGCAAGTAGTAAGCAGGATATCTTAATAAGATAATAAAGCGGATAAAGTTATGGAGAAATAATTCGTAGTAGATCTTAATTTGAACTAAAACGCTTATGTAGGCTATATAAGCTTACCTATAGAGAAAGGCTCACCTTGTATTGTGCCTATAGTGCTAACGGTGAGGCATATTATTATTTAATAACGGCCGCCCGCGACTTCGTCCGCGTGGACTTTAGTATTAATCATAGCAAAATGTTATACCTATATCATAAAGCCTTTCCCGATAAATGGATTATCCAACACAAAAATGTTTTTTTTTCAATTGAAATCAGCAATGCCTGAGATAAGCGCGTTGAAACTAACAAACTCTTCAGATTTTCCCCGTTTTTGCAACATTTTTCGCAGTCGCACGATATGTTATTATTTACAAATTCAATACACATTTGTATTTTCACTGATTCATTTTTATTCTGACAATCAACAAAACTGTTTGCCTAGCAATCATACATACATACAAACATATGAAAAAGAATTTTTCAATTTGAACCAGTAGTTCCTAAAATTAGCGCGTTCAAACAAACAAACAAACGAACTCGTCAACTTTATATAAGTATAGATAAATAAAAATATTATATCACATAGTGTAATTTTCTTCGGACATGGAGAAAAAATACATTTAAATGCTGGGGTAGGCTTTTCATTTTAATTCTAAAAGGTAGAGTATAGATAATATCACTAAACTTAATTCTTCGCAAATAAACCCAACGCTCATTAGAGCATATAAGAATGGGCAGATACTTATGCTTAGTTTCGAGCAAGTGGGACTCCAAAAGGGGTGCATTTATATAATATATTCAACTTACAGGACAGACAATAATATCGTTTAATCATCATCAATCAATTTATTAACTGCTGATATGCTTTAAATGATATGATGCATACATACTTTTATACTTTTTCACGTTGTATGAAAAAGGTCGATGCACATAATTTAATAGTTGTGTGTATAAGTAAGTGGCTATATTGAAAATAAAACAAAAACATTAATCAATTGAGACTACTGTAAGTTAGACGGAAGAAGAAAGATATCAGCCAAAGCGTTTTTTTTTTAAATCAGTAGATTTGTGTACTCTACAAAACAATTTTTAGGTAACTCCCGAGTCAAAGTCAAATACGATCCATTTATCCATCGCAATACAAAAACCAATACATCACGGTTGATTTACGAGTTGTATCCACAATATCTAACTGCTTTGCACAATAAAGTGTATAGGCGACGCACCCCACGGTTGTGTGGAAACGGTTTCGATTTTTTTTGTTTCTCTGTTTTTTCTTTATGCATATTTTTGAAAACAGCATGAAACACTCCATTATCGTGTAAACTTTTAAACAAAACCAGCTCTTCTACATCAAAAACTTTGTGAGAAGCCTCAAACTGAGAAAGCCCTTTTAATTAGATCAATGATATTAATTGGCAAATAAGGAATATCCTGGGTAATTTTGGAATATTAAACAACAAATTAATTTGATTTTTAAGTTAATTTTCCCCTGAGTATCAAAAGTATCGACATATAAATATCGGAAAATCCATAAACTTGATTACAAGAATTCCATCGCAATAAGCCGTTTCCACAGTATGTACCACTGTACACAGTAAAGTGTATTAGCGGCGCGCTGCTTGGTAAATGTGCCTCTTCGAATTAGTGCAGGTTCAGTGCTTCGTCACACCCTGTAGTTATGTGCTGACGGCTCTCTGTGATCAATTGATTTAATCTTATAAAGGTTGTGTAGAATATGTGCAACGGAATTAATGATCCTTTAAGCAACATAACCATCTTGTGTTTTCATAATCAAACGTCAGGTTTTGAACTTAGCTAGCAGATGACTCTTACTTGAAGAATGATTACCCCTTTTTATTTAAAGGTATCAGAAGAATGCTGTCTCTTATATTACGATAAATAATGCTCTCTCTCTCAAAACTCATTGAATTTGCATTCTATGTATGTCCCTGAGCGCTAGGTACTATAAACTGCTTTATATTTTAGTAGTTAGGGTAATCACTGATAATTTGTTCTCTGTATGTAATAAGTTAGCCCTATAGTTATGTCTTATGACAGTTTTACGACAGTTTTAAGAGTATTTAGTAGAGTAGTATTATAAGTGTGAATATCGATGGAAAATACACCAATTTTTTCTGTGTTGGTATATTTCCTTTAATTTGCAAATATTCGGGGTACACTCTATAAAGTAGAAGTGATTCAGCTGGTACGATCCCAGCGCATTCTCTTAGCGATGCGCTCAATATTTCTCAGCGACAAATAAGGCTCGTTGAGTCTCCAATATTTCACGTGTCAATATTTACCTATCTTCTTCGGTTTTCAAATAAAATACCGTATTTACTAAGACAAAGACTTTTATTGACGCAAAATTATGGGTGTTTACAAGGGTTGTTTGTATATATTTAGTTACCCTTACCTAACATGAGGTATTAAAATATTACAAAATGAGAAAAATAACATGAAAAATACTTGTTTTCCTTTTAGGAGCAAATGATTTTTAACTACTGATAAACTATTGATAAAAACGAGGATAAACTTATCATGCTCTTTGAAGTACGGAAACACGTAGGCCACTATGCAGGTCACCCATCTCATACCCGACCGATGCACGATGCTAAGCTGTGTAGATCGATTGCGATTTTCTACTATTTTATAACACTTGGATTGACCCGAGTTATATTTAGTCATAAGTCATAAAGTTATTATTATAGTTATTTATGGCAAAGTTATTATTATAGGTATTTATGGCAAAGTTATTATTATAGGTATTTATGGCAACGAATAGTATCTACGGTTTATTGGCTAATCATGGCTAGGTTAATAATAATGCTAGGCCAAGTTAATCAGGTGGGGTTATTGGTTATCTGTGAGACGTAAAAATGCGTATGACATTAATATGCCAGTATGTACCTATAGGTCACCCGTTATGTACATAATTCTGACCACATCTTATATTTTTTACTTTATTTAGAACTAGCCTTCCGCCAGCGGATTCTCCCGCGTGGACCCGTTTAATGAGTCCCCGTAGGATAAAAAACAGCCTATGTGCTATTCCAGGCTTCATTGTTATATTAAAATCATAGGCGTTTAGCCAGTTGCTTCAACCGCGTTGACCCTATTGCCCGTTTTCACGTAGTAATGAAGCATTTTCCCGCGGTAAAAAGTAGCCTATGTAACTCAAGGTATGTTACTCAATCTTATGTTACTCAAGCTTTCTAATGGTGAAATAATTTTTGAATTCGGAATAGTAGTTTTTGAGTTTATTCATTACAAACATACAAAAATACAAATCTTTCCTGTTTATAATCTTAATATATATAATTCTTCTGTGAGTGTGTATGTCACTGAACTCCTCCTTAACGGCTGGACAGATTTTAATGAATTTTTTTGTGTGTATTCAAATGGATTCGAGGATGGTTTAGATTCACAATTTGGGCCACTGGAAATGTTTTTTAATTATTTTATTTATTTATAAGTAGTTTTCCCATATAAATTGTTCCTATCTGTCAAACGTTTGTATTTCGTGCCGTGCCGTTCTAAACTTTGACACATTCAGAATAACAGGACAGTTCGTATGTCATTATTTGTTTTAATTTTTGTTTGATAGTAACATGAAGTCTCTTTAAGATAATAAGAAAACAAATCCTCTTTTATTACTTTTAAGGCAGGACAACGTCTACGGGGTCCACTAGTATAAGTGTAGATAAAATTAAATGCACTAGTTACAATTCAATTACCTTTCCAATTAAAATTCAATTAATAAACGTTGAAAGTGAAAATAGCTAATAATATACTCAGAAACAAGTCTAGATCCTAAATCGTTAACTTTATGTGGTTTAGTGACATTCAACGGCAGTTGAATGATCACAAAAACTTCATAAAATCTTCCCGAAAATAATCTTCATCGCAATAAAATATGGAAAGGTGCCGCAGCGACATAAATTGTTACATTTTAACCGAGACGCCTTATGAGATCGGATCCAACGACCAGATTCCTTTTAATATATTTCTCCGGCCTGAAAATTTATAGCCTAGCCTAGAATATGCGAGGTCTTTGACCAACATTTTCAGTCACGAATTAGGCATGAAGTATTCCAGAAAGGGAGCCCGTGAAGCTAAATGTGGATAAACTCGAGCGTCATGACGCTAGAGTTAATCCACATTAACCTAGGCCTGAAGCGCGCATTGCCTGGCGCCTAGCGAAGAACGCAAGCGATCTATGCAGCTGAGCCAAACGGGCGCGGTCGGATGTGAGATGGGTGACCGCTAGTGGCAAAAAATTTCATGCGCGTTTCCGTGCTTCGGAGGGCACGTTAAGCCGTCGGTCCCGGTTGTTGTCGATAGATAACAGTCGTCAAACCTTGTCGGAGGCCTTATGGGCGGTTTGAAAACATCCGACAGCGGGTTGGCCACTAACCCGCATCTCCACCAACCCGCATTGGAGCAGCGTGGTGGAGTAAGCTCCAGGCTTCCCCAATAAGTGGGAGAGACCCGTGCCCAGCAGTGGGACGCAAAAAGGGTTGCAGCCAACCTAGGCCTAGTGTATTATACATATTGGACAGTAGGAAGAAAAAAGGTATATTATGGGTTTTTTGTTTCGTCGGTGGGGAGAGCGCCTACATGTTTACAATTTTTTTATGAACAGGGCAAGAGTAGAAATATCACGAAATACTTAAATTTCAGTGGTGTTCTAATCTGTCGATTTTGACTTTACTGGAAGTGAGAAAAATATACAATAACTTTAGTTAGTAATAGGAACTATAGGAACTACTTATATTGAGTTTTTTATTTACTCTGGGAAAAATCAAGAGAGTATATAGTATATATTATCTTAATCTGACGCAATCGAGAAAATCCAAAAATCTCCTTTTAACAAGT
This sequence comes from Pyrgus malvae, assembly GCA_911387765.1. Classification (NCBI taxonomy): domain Eukaryota; kingdom Metazoa; phylum Arthropoda; class Insecta; order Lepidoptera; family Hesperiidae; genus Pyrgus; species Pyrgus malvae. Next base: position 23,802,725 of record OU426961.1, on the reverse strand, counting down.
CACGAATGGGCATGAAATATTCGTTGCCCCGAGGTTATGTGTCGTCTTTGTGTATACATTTCTTAAAGTAATTCGGATGCTGAATATAATGGATGTGACGTGGAATCGAGTTTTGGAATAAGTAAAATATACAACAGGTATAAGTATCGTATATAATTTTAGTAAATATAAAGTATATTACTTTCTTTATCCTCACAAATTGTTGTAGTGCAGAAACTTTCTTCCAAGTTGTAGGGTCCTATTATTTGATGGTGTTTTCAATGCTTTCTGTAAGAATGAGTGAATATAACATTAATTTTTCTAAATAGGTTTTATAATTTCTCTAGCCACACTGAAAGTGCTACTTAGGTGATGGTAGAATGTACATATGTATTAGTATGGTTCCCCGGGGAAGCAGCACCGCTGCACCTAGTTCTGCCGTGAATTAATTTTACTGTGTTCCAGTGAGGCGACCACTAGTTTTAGGAAAATAATAATAACGTTTCAAACTCATAGTCCAACAGCAGGGCAGATATATCCTGTGTTGTGGGTACCATGGACACACCCAGAGACATAAATACAAACACCCAGACCGAGAACAGAAATTTAAACCAATCATTCAAATTTCTGCTTCGCCGGGAATCGAACCCGGGACCCTTAGATTGGCATGGTAACCATTGCGCCACAAGGACAGTCAAAGAAAAAGCATCGCATATGACCTCATATAAGATTTACCTATGCTTGCTAGGTTGTCTGTCGAGGATAGGAGGTGAGGAGAGATGTCTATGAGCTGAGCGACCACTTTATGCCACGTGGCCGTTATTCTCGTCTGCTACTCCATACAAAAAATAAATAAACATACAGCATCCTTACGTTCCTGTTGAAGACGTCCTCGATGGAATTTTTCTATTTAGATAGGTATTTGATATTCAGCGACGCGATGCCTCACTGGCTCGTTACTATCGTGAAACATTGGGAGCATCGCAAAGAACTATGATTTTGCCGACAGTTGCGATCGTGTCTTGCTTTATGGAGTGCAAGTAAGAATACGTAAGCAACTGAATAAATATAGATAGATAAACCCTTTATTGTTTGTTAATACACTACAAAATAACAGAACATTAAACAACGGACGGCCTAATCGAGCCATTAAAAAAATTGAAGCGATTTCTGCCAGGCAAATATAAAAAGCAAATTATTATTAAGAACATACAGGTAATGGCATTACAAGTAACATTAATAAATATGCAATAATTATTATACTCATTTAAATACACACACATGAAATAATGTGGAAAGTATAATATTATATAACTGACCCCGCGAACTCCGTACCGCGTTTTGAGTTGGGCCACCCATATCATTTGGCTGCAACCCTTTTTGCGTCCCACTGCTGGGCACGGGTCTCTCCCCATTATTGGGGAGGCCTGGAGCTTATTCCACCACGCTGCTCCAATGCGGGTTGGTGGAGATGCGGGTTAGTGGCCAACCCGATGTCGGATGTTTTCAAACCGCCCCATATCATTTAGGAGGATAATAAATAGATAGTAGCCGATTCTCAGACCTACTGAATATGCATAGAAAATTTTATAAAAGTCAGTTAAGCCGTTTCAGAGGAGTATGGTAACTAACATTGTGACCCGATAATTTTAGATTTGAATATCTAGCTTTCAGCTTGGGGCTCCGGCCGCATCGGATGAGATGTTTTCCCCGGGTAAAAACTGACTTACGTTACTCTGCCCCCAACCGGGTCAAACCGCATATCACCATTGTGATATAAAAGAAAGGCAATCAAACGAAAGACTAAAGAGGACGACGTAACATTTTTATATAATTTTCTATTTCTGAGCTTATGAAATTCTTAAAGGAATCTTGTGGCAGAAGCAGGAGCTGTATTATCAACACCATTTGCAGAATCTCTTACTGAATATAACCCTGACAAATATTTGAACAGATATTATACGATTTAAATATATGTGATGAATATGATTTATCTGTTAATTATCTGAGATCACCAATATTAATAAAATAGTTCCCTTGCAAACTCAAGAGAGTACCGATATTCTAACTTTATCCAAGATATTTGATATTCAGCCATGCGATACCTTACTGGCTTCCCGTTATCGTGAAATATTGTGCGCATCACAAAGAGGAAGGGGACCAACGGGTCACGTCTTGCTTTTAAGAGTGCAACAAAGTATACGTAAGTATAGCTTAAATACAAAAAAAGGTGAAGAGATAGTTGTATGGATTTCCCAAATGGGTAGTAACCATGTGGAAAATTCATCCACATAGATAATATCTATGTGCTAAAAATTATACCATATCGGACTATCGTTTGATGAAAGAAAGAAAGAAGGAAAGAAAAATGATTTATTTCATATTAGGAATACAAAATATTCGCTTAATGATTGTAATTTGTTTCGCGGTCATCGCCTTTAGATGCCAGAAAAAGGCGTAGGATGGTCCTAAGTTTTTTATGTAAAAAACCAGCAAACAGGCACACGGCCCACCTGATGGTGAGTGGTCACGGTCGCCTATGGACATCTGCAACACCAGAGGAGTCGCCTTTGCGTTGCCAGCTTTGTCTTCAAGGGCTCTTTTAACGCCTAGGTTTAATTTTCAGCAAGGCAGTCATGTGAATGATGAGTGAAATTTCTGTTCTCGAACTATGTTTGTCTTTGTATTAGAGTCGCTATATCGGAGTCGAAGGCTATGTAGCATCCGTATATTGTTTCACTAGATCTTCAGTTCTCTGTTCAAATAAGTAAATGCAAGTGGAGTAATATATGTATGTAAATCAAAAAGTTTAATGATGTGATTAAAATTGTTATACAGCACGACATTTTGGTGACATTTTGATGACAGGTGGGTTTTGTTTTTTAAACTTTACACAAAATATATTTTTGGTGATATTTGAAAAATTGTCAAAAGATTGGAAAGACCATAAAAACTTTAAGCTATATTTTATAAAAACTGTGACTTTCATCTAAAACATCCACGTTTGGTTTTCAATACATAAAATATATCTGTCTGCATTAAATTTAAACATTGTCTTAATAAGTTAAACAATAAATAAGTCACTTAACTGTAGCAATTTAATACATTGGAAAACGTTTTGGAACATCTTGGGTCTAAGATCCAGGAGACCCCAGGAGATCCAGAGCAGATAGAACAAAAAAAAAACGTTCACTTAGAGTTTGTAAATGAACCGTACAGTGAATAAAAAATGTTTCATTTCATTTCATTTCCTCGGCAAAGGAATAAAGTTATTTTATTCCCACACAGTGACCTTTTATGGTTGACTGAGTCTACCAATCAGTCAACCATAAACTTTTTTACGTTCCTTTGTTGTTATTAAGAAGCGACGTGCAATATTAAAGTCTGTGCTCTGGATATTACATCACCTGTCTTTTTCATTATGAATCGTCAATAATATTGACAATTACAGTCCTAGGTTTTTTTGGTAGCCTGTCAGGTGGTCCGTATGCCTGTTTGATAGTTACTTTTACATAAAAACGGCTCCACTCAGGATTTTTTTCAACCTTTTTTATGTCCCACTGCTGGGCACAGGTCTCCTTCCCACAAGTGAGAGGGATTTAGGCCATAGTCCACCACGCTGGTCAAGTGCGGATTGGTGGACGTCATGCTTTCGAGAAATTATGAATTTCTCTTAGGCATGCATGGCGATGGAGAACATTGTAATCAATTAAATATCACGATATTTTCCATCGCCGTGGAGCAGCGATAAATGTGCACATTGAAAATTTCTTTGTCAGAGGTGCGCGCCGAGGATTTCTACCCGGGATCTGTCGCGTCGATGACCGCGGTTTCTTACCACTCGGCCATCGCTGCTCCACTCAGGATACAGTCGAGTAATAATAAATCTTATATATAAAATTCTCATGTCACAATGTTAGTTACCATACTCCTCCGGAACGGCTCGACCGATTCTCATGAAATTTTGTGTGCATATCGGGTTGGTCTGAGAGTCGACTACTATCTATTTTTCATCCCCATAAGTAATAAGGGTGGCCCATCCCAAACATTTAAACGCGGTACGGAGTTCTCAAGGTCAGCTATCTTTATATATGTATATAATTGTTCTGTACGTGTGTTGACAGTAAACTCCTAAACCGCTGGATCGATTTTAATGATTTTTTGTGTGTTCAAGTGGATTTGAGGATGGTTTAGATTCACAATTCGGTCCACTGGAAAATGTTTTTTTAATTACTTTTTTTATTTATTTGGTTTTCCCATATAAATTGTTCCTACTATTCAAACGTTTGTATTTCGTGCCGTGTCGTTCTAAACTTTGACACAGGCAGAATAACAGGACAGTTCGTATGTCATTATTTGTTTTGTATTTTTGTTTGACAGTAATATGAAATCTCTTTAAGATAATAAGAAAACAAACCCTCTTTCAATACTTTTAAGGCAGGACAACGTCTGCAGGGCCCACTAGTAATAAATAACATTTCACACCTATTGCTCCACAATACGATAGTTATAGGTCCATAGTACCCAGAGTAGGGCCCTGGATGCCATGGGCATACACAAATACATGTATAAAAATACTCAGACCGAGAACAGAAACAAAAAACTCATCAGTCCAATATCTGTTTCGCCGGGAGCCAGCACTTTGATTGGCAGTCCGGCATGGTTACCGTTGCGACATAAGGGTCGTCTGTCGTACGTAATGCAACGTAAAAAGATTTGCAGCCAATGAAATAAGATGTAACCTTTATTTTTTTTAATTTGAATGGAGTAGCAGACGAGCATGCAGGTCACGTGGTGTTAAGTGGTCGCTTCAGCCCATGGACATCTACATTAAACCTTTTTTTTTTTTTTTTTTTTTTTTTTTTTTTTTTTTTTTTTTTTTAAGTAGGGAATGCTATTACGCACCTTCTCGACCTCTGTCGAGGGGACAGAGGGAGGTGTGTGGGACTCCCCCCTGCCGTTACGAGGCAGGGGTATACCCACTAAACCCTACTGCGCTCCTCCATCGCCATCGTGACGATGTCGTGGGAAATCGGCAGAGCCTTTGCTTCCACAACATCGTCGGCGACTGCCTGCCTATCTTGGCAGGCCCTACACGCTCCCCTTATGGGGAGACTACAGGAATGACCGGGAGCGCCGGGTCATTCCTGTCCATCAGTGATGGCCTGTGCAACGCAGGTGGAGGCACCCCCGTACCTCCAACCTGCAGGCCACCACCGGGGGGAGGGAGAGAACGGTCGTATTGCCGTCTTCTCCTTCCCCTTCTACGTTTGCGGAGCGGGGGTTGGGACGGATCGTCCTCTCGCTCCCGCTCCGCCGCCTCCTTATGCGAGATGACTTCCTCGCAGAAGGAGGCAACGGCTTTCCAGCCTCTTTCGCTTCCGAGCATGGCCCTAACGATGCTCGGCAGCGAAAGGTCCCGGCCGACAACGGTGCACAAGACTCGGCGCTGCTCCTCCCAGCCCCGGCAACTTTCAAGGCTGTGCTGCGCCGAGTCTTCCGCCGCGCCGCAATGGTGGCACGACGGGGACTCCTCCCTTCCGATTCGGTGCAGGTAATTGCCGAAACATCCGTGTCCGGAAAGTACCTGCACCAGGCGGAAGGTGAGGAACCCATGCGGCCGCTCCTCCCACGCCTCGATCACAGGACCGAGGGCGTCGAGAGTGCGGCGTCCAAACTGCGCGGAGGCTAGGTCCTCCTTCCACAGTTGGACCATAGCCTCGCGCGCATCCCGCCTCACCGCGTTGCGCTCTTCAGGGGCTGGCCACTCACCCAGCGCCTTTTGCGCTGCCGTCCAATCATAGACGGTGGCCAGCACCCTGGCCTCCAGCTCCCATGGAGGAGTTGCCGCGAGCGCACATGCGGACGCGAACCCGACAGTGCGGTAAGCCCTCGCCACCCGCTGTGCAATGGCCCGTTGGGGCCTGCGGAGGAGGGCCACGTTCTCCCGCCGATGCAGGGAGTCCACCCATACAGGGGCGCCATACAGCGCCATGCTCTTTAGGATGCCGGCATATAATCGCCGGCATCGTGAGCTTGGACCCCCAAGGTTCGGCAGGAGCCAGCTGAACGCGTCCGCTGCGCGGATGAGGCGAGATGACAGCCCGGCGAAGTGCGCGCCGAACTGCCACCGGCTGTCCAGGGTAAGGCCCAGGTATTTTAGCCGGGCCTTGACCTCAACCCTCACGCCGCCCACAATAATGTGGGCGTCGGGAGGGAGGCGCTGCCGGGGCCCAGGGAAGAATAGGGCCTCGGTCTTCTCCAGCGCCACCTATCTACATTAAACCTCAAGCAAGCATAGGTAAGTCTTGTCTGAGGTCGTATGCAGTTGCGCTGCTACTCCGGAGGCTGGTGGTCGCCTCATGTAAGTGTGGCCAGCAACTGCACCTTTCCACCGAAACACAATAGAATTGGTTCACGGCAGAAGTGGGCGCAGCGGTGGTACTTCCCCGGCGAACCATAATAGTTCTTCCACCTACAAAACATACAGTAAACTGATTTCAAATGACCGATAAATAATAGATACCTACATAAATACATATAAGAAAAACATTTTTTTTATGCTCTTGTACCGAAAATTCCCTTCCTCCAATTTTTTTGCAAACTAAGTAGGCGAAATATTTATAAACGATGAGAGAGCGCAGGACGGATATTGGAAATTTTGTAGAAGCGGTCAAAAGCGTTAGGTCACATGGTCCAAGTTCATGGTTATTGAAATGCTTGGACCTCCATTGAATCGCCTGCATTGAATATTATTTTATTTTTGTATTCCAAAAAATGACATAAGTAGTATTTAAATATATTGAAATGATTTAAAAAAAGCTTCTTCGAATCTGAAACACACATTTGCTTCTATCTATATAAAGCGCATCATCTTCCTTGCCATCTAAGCGTGTGACGAATCAGGACACTTTTGGCAAAGGGAGATCTCCCACCGGGTGAAGTGGTCATGCCCGGGGAGCGGCCGCGCCTGCTCTAACTGACTAAATTCGGAGCTTGTATATATGCTCGGATATTCAGAAAACTTCGATAGCGTGATTCAGGAATACCCGCCAGGCGCCATGTCTTGATGAGTAGCGGAAGGTAGCTTTACACTCAAGGGTCAATTTTCGGACTGCAATTTCAAACTCATAACATACCTACGCATTTTTGTTAGTATCGTTATTGTTATTATATATCGCTTTTAAAGTTAAGTTCTGGTCTATTCTCTTTTCTTTTGTCAAGCACCTGCGAGAGGTTTGGACTCCAAACGGTTAGTCCAGGTTACGGGTAGCCAGAGAGCTGACACTTACCTCGGTACCAGTAAGCTTGGCTCTTCCACATCGAAGTAATCTGGATGAAGTATTTTATATTATTAGCTTTATATAATTTTTAAATTTGTTATAATTGTAATATAGTATAAGTAATTAAGTAGTATATAGTTATTTTTATATAAAATCTACAATGTTCCTAAGTTTTTTTTATATTAATAAATACTTTAGCTCTGCCCTAAATATAAATGAATACGTACTCAAGAAAATCATTTTTATGTTTTTCTATATTTTAGTACCATAATATACTCATTCCTACGAAAATTTTTGCGCAAAGAGGCAAAATAGTTATGAGATATAGATATAGAGGGCGCAAGACGGATATTGGAAATTTTATGGAAGCGGTCAAAGCGTTAGGTCACACGATCCAAGTTCATGGTTATTGAAATACTTAGATTTCTCTTGGAATCGTTTGCATTGATTATTATTTAGGTTCGTCTGCAAAGTAAACAGTCGTTTTTTTTTTTCAATTATGGCATCGCTGACTCTGTGCATACTGCCAGCGTCAAGTATAATCTTTGCATCAATTTTTTGCCAGTTTCAATGAAACTGAACGAAGTAATAACAAAGTCAGTAAGTAAGTCGTCAGTAATCAGTCAGTCTCGTCAGTCCAACATTCAAGTATTGCGATGGCTACTTTACTAGAACGTGTCCGATGGAATTTTGAAGGCAAGCAGAAAAAACATATTTTAGCACTGTTATTCTATTTCTTCTAAAACGCCATCAACTTAATCCGATATACCTCAAAAATACACAAAGAAAATGAAAATAAAACAAGAGCACAATATGTCTTTTTCGACTTCCCGCCAAAACTCTTCAAAAGCTAAACAGTCGTTTAAGAATCCTTATGTCGCGTTTGGGAGTTATTGGTGGCTGCTGGTAGTAGTAAACTGAATTATTATTGTATTTCTGTTTCTTTACTGAATACGTTTAATCGTCCATCTCGGTTAAATTGCCTGAAATTTGTCGTTTAAACTTATATCCTTAGGAAAAACATAATTTATTAATTACAATAAAGTTTTTGGTAATAAAGCCGCCATTTGTGTTAGATTACTTAATTATAACCGGTTAATTTAAGCGCCAAATTAAGCTAAATTCTAAAGAGTTGTTATGTTAATTAAGTTATACAAAAACGTTTTATTTGGTTGCCTGCAAACGATTACGGAATTTTTTGCAATGAAGAAGCTACATTAAATTTAAATAAAAATTCAGTTAACAATTACGTGTACACCAATCCGCACTTGGCCAGCGTGGTGGACTATGGCCTAAATCCCTCCCACTTGTGAGAGGAGACCTGTGCCCAACAGTGGGACAAAAAGGTTGAAAAAAAAACAATTACGTAATCAGTTCAGTTGTGTTAGCATAGACAAGACCTTATCCGAAGTTGTTTTTGAAATATAGACAGATAAAAAATTTAGCATTTCGTCGGACAGACATCCCCCAAATCTATATCTATACTAATACTAATAATATTACAAAGAGGAAAGATTTGTATTTTTGTATGTTTGTAATGAATAAACTTAAAAACTACTGTTCCTATTTCAAAAACTCTTTCACCATTAGTAAGCTACATTCACCCTGAGTATCATAGGCTACTTTTTATCGCGGGGAAATGCTTCATTTCCTACGTGAAAACGGGTAACAGAGTCAACGCGGTTGAATTTATGATTTTAATATAGCAATGAAGCCTGGAATAGCACATAGGCTATTTTTAACCTACGGGGACCCATTAAATGGGTCCAGGCAGGCGAAGACGCTGGCGGAAGGCTATTTTTTTAGTTTTAGTTTATATAAGCAATTCAGTCGGTTTTTTAAAGTAAGACAGAATATTTAATACGCAATGAGCAAGAAAGAGAGAGACAGTTGAAAGGCAAATATACTCGTAGCCATTCTCAAAATTTTATTGATTTAAGAGTGGATATAACACATATCCACACTTCTACGGCTTTTTACTTACGACGGCCTCTGTGGTGCAATGGTTTCCATACCGGACTGCCACTCGAAGATCCTGGGTTCGGTTCACGGAGAGGCAGAAATAGGGATGATGAGTTTCAATTTTATTCACAGTGTGTCTGTCTGTCTATGTAACCCACGACACAAGAAAACCTAGCCCACACAACTTTGAGAGGGGGACGGGGTTTTGATTGATCATACACCAATAAACACATCATACCAGTCAATTGCGCACAGTCTACAACAATGCCGTTTCAATTGATGCCTTCTGTACTATACCTTACTCTACCTACTCTCATGCAGATACGAAACATATACATATTATTATTCTCAACTTGAATATTTTTCGAAGAAACGAAAGGAAATTAGGTAAAGAATACACAAATGTTGGGAGACAGAAATGAAAATATCCGGTATTAATAAATCCATGTTTGTGCGGAACAACGTACATAATGTGTATACGAAAACAATTTGTAATAAAAAGCTAACATAATCTGATTCTTATTATAATACTTAAAGTATTCCACAAATATTGCCCAACAACCATTGTTTGTGTAGGATTAATAATAACGCCTTCTTTAAGCATAAATTAAGCTTTCTTCTTCGTAATGCTAATAAAGTTTTATAAAATAAATCCGCTCGGTTGTTTGTAAACAATTGAGATAATTTTGGCATTAAGCCCATTTATTTCTTTTTTTCTTCATGAAACCTTCTCCGGAGTCTCAATTTTAAGTTTATATTAACAATAAGCTCGATGTTGTGAAGACAATTTCGCTTATTACATTATCACAAATTTTATAGAAGATTATTATTGAAAATCATTCAAGCTTAAGTATAATACCCAGCTTAAATGATTTTCAGTTCAGTAATTGACTACCCGTGTAGCGTAATGGTTACCATGCCGGACTGCCGATCGGAGGGTCCCGGCTTCGATTCCCGGCGAGGGAGAAATTTGAATGATGAGTTGTTCTCGGTCTGGGTGTTTGTGTTTCTGTCTTTGTATGTATCCATGATACCCATAACACAGGGTATACTTACTGTGGAGGTTATAAAACGTTATAAAAAACGGTTATAAAAACGTTATAAAAAATATTATGCCGAATATTTTTTTAACCTCTTTATAATGTCCCATTACTAGGTAGAGCTGATCTTCTTTTGGATTTGAGAGGGATTTAGGTCAAAGACTTGTAGTAAACTGACCTTGTAGTATCGGGATTAACAATAGGGACAGCATCCCTCGCCTGATCGTAAGAGGCGACTAGAAGGGGATTTCCGGGGTTGCGTAGGTCAGAAATGGGAGTTCGAACCGTCCATTCCTGGGAAGGACGGCGGTGTGTGGGTCTAGTAAACATGCTGAATTATCATTACACTATTAGCACGCAAAGCTCAAAATATTCAAAAGTGAATTGGCCACTAACCCGCATCTCCACCAAATCCCATTGGAACATTGTGCTGGAGCAAGCTTCAGGTTTTTTTTTTTGAATGGAGTAGCAGATGAGCATGCAGGCCACGTGGTGTTAAGTGGTCGCTGCAGCCCATGGACATCTACATACAAACTCAAACAAGCATAGGTAAGTCTTGTCTGAGGTCGTATGCAGTTGCGCTGCTACTCCGGAGACTGGTGGTCACCTCATGTAAGTTTGGCCGGCAACTGCAACTATCCAGTGAAAAACAATAGAATTGCTTCCAGGCAGATGTGGACGCAGCGGTGGTACTTCCCCGGGCGAACTATAATAGTTCTACCACCTTTTTTTGTATCGGGGGGAAAACCTTCAAAAGGTACCCGACACCTTGGGAGAGGATACCGGGTTATGTGGGATTTGACCGAACTAAAACCCCATCGGTGGCCTGCCCCTGCATTTGTGAAGACTCCGGGATCTCCATAGGAACGCACCGGTGTCCTCCACGCGCGGCGCCCCAGAACGGGCCCGTCCGGGAGACCGCCCGGGAGAGCGCAACTCTCTCAGATCTCATACGCAGCAGTGGGAAGCAAAATATAGGCATAGGATAAAGTGACTGTCTCAGAAATGACAACAATATATACCTCGAACATACATTATTAATTACAGTTAATAAATAAAAGAGCTTCAACAACACAAAACATCTTATTATCCAAAACAAATGAAGCGAACGAAGCCGTTTGAGGACTGAAGGGCTCACATAGCCCGCGAATACGTGTCGAGGACAAACAAGGAAGGAGGAAATTGTTTTTGTTCTATAGCTTTCCTTTGTTTGTGATTTTCTTTTGTTTTTGTAATATTCTGAGACAATGAATGGGGTACACGACTGAAACTAAATACTCGTATCCCATCGTATTTATTGAAATCAATATAATTTTGGTTTAAAAACAAACGATTATAACTTTTTTCTTTCTTTTAAATATTATTTACTGTTCCTTTCTAGCAAAACGTGTTTAAGCTTTACTAGCTATTTTGTATTATCATACAAGAAAGTGACGCCACTAACGGTTATTGCTCTCTGTCTAATGTTCAATTTTAAGCCCAATAGAACTGTAGCGGTTAGGTAGCACTGGTACCTAAACCATCTACTAAATAGCGGAGGCTATTATTTCTTAGCTACTGGAAACTAATTAAAAGTCGAATCCAAAAATAATCACTGGTAATTTATTTCGGAAGCTAGCCTAGCGATACAATTGTAGTGCACAGCGGAAGATATGCAAGTGTAATATCATAGCAAAATTGAAAACCTTTTATACAAAACAATTTTTCCATTAAAATTAAATTGTATTATTTGTTGGCGAATGGGGAGTGGCGCTTGCGCAGGTATATTTCTTCGCGGCCTATCAGATTGCAGCGATAGGCGGCCATTAATGCAAGTGGGCGGAGTTACTTCGCGGCCCACGAAGATCACCTCATATGACGTAGCGGTGGCGTGATCCGATGCTGCGTTTGCACTCGCTTGCCTACTCGCCACAGAACTTATTTAAGAAATATAAAGCTTACTAATATACAAAATATCTTCCACAAACGATGGTTGTTGGGCAATATTTGTGAAAACGCTACACAATACTTTACGTGTTGTAATAAGAAGTAGATCATAAGCTTTTTTTTGTCCAAATTGTTATCAAATACATAAAATACATTGGTCCGCGTAAACATGGATTTTAATAATGCCGAGATATTTTAATTTCCGTCTGTCAACAGTATCGTATTCTTTACAAAATGTTCTTACCTTTCTTTGAAAGACAAAAACATTAATGATAATAAAATATCAGCATGCCTGAGGACTAAGTAACTCATTTTATTGGTTAAAACCTGTCTATAGTATACCCACTATACATTTTAACATTTAAAACAGTATTTTTTTGTAGACTTCTAGACCTTGTGCTTCGGGATTAAGAATAGAGCTACGGTATCCCCTTCCTGATCGTAAGAGGCGACTAAAGGGGTACCTTTATAAGGTAAGGTTATCCCCCCATTTAGGTTCCCCCCATTTGGATTTCCCACCCTATTTGGTATTTACCAAAAAAAGATTGCCTGTGGAACAAAGAAACAAAAACATCCAGACTGAGAACAGAAATTGAAACTCATCATCCTAACTGCAAGCCAAAAAAGCGGTGCAAAACGTCAGACAGTGGGTTGGCTACTAATCCCAATAATGGAGAGAGACCCGTGCCCAGCAGTGAGATGCAAAAAGATTTGAAGCCGTGCAGATCACGAGGTGTTAGGAGTAAGAAGTCGATGCTCTAGTATATCTACACAGAATCTAAGGCAAATCTTAGACTTGCACTGAAACTCTGGAAGCTGATAGTTGACCTACATAAGTCTGGCCGGGAATCGTACCTTTCGAAATACAATATAAATGCTCCAGGCCATAAATAGATGCAACGGTGATACATCCCCATTCGTGGGATCATAACTTGGATTCGAATCTTAAAGAAATTAAAATATGGAATAAAATAATGGTTAAATGTCTACACAAAATAATAATATAACCTTAAAAGTAACTTGCACAGTCACAAATCATTTCCCTGGCATTAAAAGACGATGTTTTTATCATCAGAAAAGCCTCAGGGAAGTTTCGTTACGCCTCCATGATAATAATATGAGGAAAAACGTTAAGAATTCGTAAATTATTATGTCTCTGGAAGATGTTTCTTATAATGAAACCAATAATTTTGTAACCTTTGATCCTTATGGTATAGTCCTTAATAGGTTCTATTTTTGTGATTTTAAATGATATTTGCAGGTTTTAATGAAGAGCAGCGATGGCCAAACGGTGATGACCGCGTTCTCCGACATTGACATTGGATTCAAATGCTCACCGCGCAAATCAAATAAAAAAATCTAACAAAACAAAATTACATAATAAATAGTTTTGTCCGCGGCATAAAAACCTGGGAGGTTTTATTTCCGCCAGCTTTTTTTCCTCTTAGTGTACAAAAACCCATCCTGGTGGGTGCCAAAAGCTGATGACGTCCAACCTCGTATGGTTCAAATAAAATAAATTATTATAAATAGCACACAATTGGGTTAACGTCTAATTAATTAAAACTGTACAAATGTAAAATTACATTATTTAATGTTTCTTGTGTACCCTTCTTCAATAGTAATTTTAAGAATTTCAGTTTTAAGTAAGTCATTAAATTTAATTAGTTTATTAAATTAGATTAAAATTTGTACACCCTAAGGGGTAAATATGGAGTTCTAAATATTTTGTGAAATCTTTTTTTCACCCATATTTGTTCAGTTAAAATATTTTCATTTCATTTCATTTCGTATTTATCGCTACTCCATGAATCGTAAAATAATTATTGTGATACTTATTTAATTGTCGTGCATGCCTGATAGAAAGTTATAATTTCTCGAAGAAATGATACTCGTATCTACCAATCCGCACTTAGCCAGTGTGGTGGACTATAGCCTAAATTACTCTCACTTCGGTACGGGCCCGCAGTTGGGAATAAAAATGGTCTAAAATAATAAATTACTGATGTTCGAATGTTTCAAAGATATTGGTTAGTAAAGATTTATTAACGCGTTTCATTATGTTTTCTAACTGACTAACTCATTCAACAATAACCCATACTACTGAATAAAGAAACATACCTACATAAACTTTTGACAGTGTGTTCCTTTTATGACTTAGACTCCCATTAAGGAAGAAGTTTTTGATGTGCCACCCTTAACGGAATAAAAGAGGGGTTGGAAGATTGTATCGCGAGATTTATAATGTTCCATAGTTATTCTTCTTGGTTAGTTCCACACAAGGATTAATATTTATAATTTGTGATAAAAATGATGAAACACATTCAGCGAAATGAAATCAGAGCAGCGATACCCGAGTGGTCGAAAACCGCGGTCTTCGAAGCGACCGATCCCGGGTGAAATCCTCGGCCAATATCGACTCGGACAAAGATATTTATTTGTAATGTGTGCATTTATAGTTACTTCACGGTGATAGAAAATATCGTGATATTTGATTACGATGTCCTCCATCGCCGTGCATGCCTGAGAGAAATTCATAGTTTGTCGATAGCATGACGTCCACCAATCCGCACTTGGCCAGCGTGGTGGAGTATGACCTAAATCTCTCTCACTTATGAGGAGACACCTGAGGCCTTAGTGTAAGTCTGCACACGCGAAAACGTTACTATCGCGTTTGCGTTAAGAATTTATCGCGTTTGCGTTAAGAATTTAACTGTCGACCTTATTGCTTGCAGGTTAAGATCTATCTGTCCAATTTTAACTCAGACGCAGTAGTAACGTCCACGCGTTTACAAACTCACACTAAGGGCTCTGAAGCCTTCCTTAGTGTAAGTCTGCACACGCGAAAACGTTACTATCGCGTTTGCGTTAAGAATTTAATATCGACCTTACGCGCGTTTACAAACTTACACTAAGGGCTCTGAGCCCAGGTCATAAAAAAATAAAAATCTCGAAGAAAATTATATCAACGTATATGGGGAAAACTATATCCATCTTATGAAGTTGACGTAGATCGTAACTAAGCGAAACGGATGTAGTTGAGTATGAGATGGATGACCGCTAGTTATCGTCTCGGTAGTATTCGGCTGTCATTCCCGTTTATTATCAATCGATAACATGCGTTAAGCCTTGTCTGAGGCCTTATGGGTGATTTAGAACGTCGTTAAAAATCCAATTAATATAATAATATAAATTAAAAAGTAACCCTGTATGTCTGTCTATCTGTCTGCTGCGCTTTCCCGCTTAAACTACTAAGCGAATTTTAATAAAATTTGGAACACAGATACAGTGGACCTTGGGAAAGGACATAGGATGGTTTGTATCCTACGGGAACCTATAAAATGGGTCCACGCGAGCGAAGCCGCTGGCGGAAGGCTAGTATATAATATATCTAGAAAAAAAATTAATACCTTAACTTATATGTTTCATTTTTTTCTTTTTGTCATGATATCCGTCTTCACCCTTTCGTTTCGTATAATATCTGTCTTACTTAGACCCGCAGTTTGCGGTATAATATTTTACATCTTTTATACATTATGGCCCAGCCTAGGGAGCAATTTAGCAAGTCAAACGACTATGAAGGGCGGGAGGCCTATCTTTAAAATGTCGCGTTGATTTAGCTTTCTGGGGAACCTTCTCGGGGAAGAAATTGTACATTTTTTTAAATTATATCAAAATGTTTCTCAGGTTTCTGAATGTAATAAAAACTGAACCGATTTATTGTTTGTTTTTCCCATTTTTCTTTTGAATGGAGTAGCATACGAGTTTACAAGTAATGTGGTGGGGTGAGTAATGTGGAAGTATGAGTAATCTCTACAGTCTATGGACACATCGCTTCCAGCAAGACTAACAGCCGTATTCAAGAAGCATACTTGTTTGTAAGCGGCCCGGGCAACGCTATCGCAGGCAGGCGCTCCTTGTATTGTGCTATCGCTATGCACAGAGCCACAATACAAGGAGCGCCTGATTGTGACAGAGCGCTATTTGACGTGCGTTTGTTATGTCAAGCCATCGATTCATGTCGATTTTGACAAACACATAGTAGCAGGCTGCACTCAAGTGTCGTCTATGACTTCGTTTAGACGACCCTATGAGTTGGCGAGCACTATGAGACCTCGTAGTATTGTTTATGAATACGGGTGTAGTCCTGTCTGTAATCGTATGCATTTACGCTGCTATTGCGAAGGTACTTGTATCTTCTCATTTGAGTGTGGCCGGCAACTGCACCTTTGAACCATAGAATGCTTCACGGCAATATTCATTATGCATTTTTATTTTAACGTCAAATGTTGCAATTGGAAAATTGCAAATAATAATGACGAAATAAAAAAAAATATAATTTCTTTGGCAAACTCTAGGAAATATGGAAGTCAATTATGAAACTTTTTTTTTTACCCAATAAGGTTTTTTTTTTTCAGAATCCTTATGACTTTAAAAAAATACGACCACTATTTTTTTTTTCAACCTTTTTTTATGTTCCACTGCTGGGCACAGGTCTCCTCACGAGGGAGAAGGATTTAGGCCATGGTCCATCACGCTGGCCAAGTGCGCATTGGTGGACGTCATGCTTTCGAAAAATTATGAATTTCTCTCAGGCATGCACGGCGATGGAAAACATCGTAGGTAATCAATTAAATATCACGATATTTTTCATCACCGTGGAGCAGCGATAAATCCGCACATTACAAATTTCTTTGTAAGAGGTGCGCGCCGAGGATTTGAACCCAGGATCAATCGCATCGAAGACCGCGGTTTTCTACTACTCAGCCATCGCTGCTCACCAACACCACCACCACCACTATTATATATTTACTTAAACGCAATTGTTATCGCTTAAAATTGCAAATCACTTGTTTCTCCCGTAGTATTTGGACTATTGGGTACTGCGTTAGTGAACGGTAACGTCATATATTTTGCTTATTTGGTTTAAATTTGGGTAACATTTCTGTCTTTCGGGGTGCTCCATTTGATGATCCTTTAAGAACACTTGATCCCTACACCAAATAGGATCGATTGATATTATAAAAAGATCATGGAAGTTCTATATTGTTGCATCCCCGGTCGAACCATTAATGTTGTATCACCTATAATTATTTAATCTTACTACAGGAATTAATATCATTTTAGTCTAAATGAAACTGAAGTCCTAAAGTTTTAACGAATTTAGTAAAGTTAACAAAAAATTTAATTAAGCTTGCATGTGTGTAAAATTCTAATACATAAAACAACAAACCACCAAATCGCTATAACAAGAAAAGTTTATGAATTTATTTGCTGAAAATTTTAAATTTATACACCGTGTTTTCGAACGTTTAATGTATGTGATACACTGAGTTTGAAGGATTATTTTGTAAAATATTTTGTTTCGATATTAATGTATTTAAAATAGCTTTTGCCCACAGTTGTACAAACAAAACTCTTTGTTTGTTTCGTCCTTCTTCACACTTATACAACCAACCACATAAATGAATTTGACTCTCGATTTATCTCAGAGCCCTTAGTGTGAGTAAGTATACACGCAAACGTTACTACTGCGTCAGAGTTAAAATTGTATAGATATATCTTAACCTGATGATTTGGACAGATAGATCTTAACCTGAAAGGAATAAGGTCGATAATTAAATTCTTAACGCAAACGCGATAGTAACGTTTTCGCGCGACACTTACACTAAGGCATCAGAGCCCTTAGTGTGAGTTTGTAAACGCGCAAACGTTACTACTGCGTCGGAGTTAAAATTAGACAGATAGATCTTACCTTGAAAGGAATAAGGCCGATAATTAAATTCTTAACGCAAACGCGATAGTAACGTTTTCGCGCGAGACTTACACTAAGGCCTCTGGACTCTAGATTTACAGTCCAGCTTGGTAAACATTACGCGTAATGTTTACACGTAATCGTCAGATGTTAAGAAGAGTTAAAATAAATTGGTTTTTAAGCGTATTGGTTCTGTTTGTCTGCACAGACATACAGAACTTAATATAAATGGGAATATTTCCCCCTTTATGGTAATGTATGTAACAAAATAGGAACAAATGATTGAAACGGTTTAATAGAGAGATTAATAAATAAGACATGCCTGTTTTTTGATGTCTTTTAAAATAAATTTAATTTTATAGCACAAAAGCGATTTCAAAAACAAATATTAAAAGCGTAAATTATGCTGGTTTGAATTCGCTCTAAGTGTCGATTTTTCAATCATAAGGTGTTAGGTAAGTCAGTTAATATTATCTCTATTTTTTCTATATATCACAAGAGTATTGATGACAGCGCTATCATGTATTCGGTAAATACTTTAACTTATCGGGGGATAAAAAAACGGCCCTATTTCAAAATGGTTTTCTCTCGGTGTATCCAAAGCAAAACTTATCCGATGCGCACACACGATTTGAATTGCCAGCATCATAATATATCACGACTTTAAGTTTAGTTGCATTGTGTTTTCCAGGCCAGCGGCTCGGAAAATAATTGTTTGCTAACATTGTGGAGGAGATGGGGGTTCGAAACCGTTGGATGAGAGGTGATTCTAATGCGGAAATGTTTTGTTGTGAGTAGGGTTTTCAAACTTAAACTTAAATTTTAACTTCAAAATTAAAAACAAAATATTCAAAATGTTCCTTACGCCCTGTAATATTACGAGTGTTATGCTTAAATTAAGAAACTGTTTCTTATTTGAATAGAGTAAGTAGTAGACGGGCATGCAGGCTATATAGTGTTAGTCCCTGTAGCTTCGGGATTAAAGGGCCGTATACGAAATTTTGCCGATTTTGCTTATTTACCCGATTTAACACATGAGATTTTGCAGATAAATTACAGTACTTCTACAAGTATCATTGCACAATATAACTTTTCATTTCATTAATAACATTAGAAACTTTTATAGCTTGCGTCAAGAATTATAATGCGAGATTTATGTTACTTTAAATTAAAAGATGTTTAATGCCGAATCATCATTATTAAAAAGATTTTTTTTTCAGGAAACAGATTAATTATAAACTGAAGAGTATTTATCTCAAATCAATTTTACGAAAGATTATTCCATTTTGCCGAAATCAAATGCATTTTCTGGCCCATTTTCTCTCAAAATTGACTAAGTTCAATGTTTTTTTACTAATATTTTTTGTATGAGAGTGGCAAAAAGTGGCTCAAACACTATGTATGTGATTTTTACAGCAATATATGGCATTTTTTTCGATCTGTTTAGACTTTAAAATGATCTAGAAATATGTGATATTCTATACCTATTACAGTAATATTTACAAAACTATCACGGACTTCAGGTCTATTAAGCAAAATAACGAAATAAAAAATAAAAAGTGGCTCATTTAATAGTTTATTATTGAAATGATCAGTCATATTATGCAATAAAACTTATGGAAATACTATATTTTAACTGCAAAATCTCCTGTATAAAATGAGCTAAATCAGCGAAATCGGCAAAATTTCGTATACGGCCTCTTAAAAATAGAGCTACGGTATCAGCAGCAGCTGCCTGATCGTAAGAGGCGACTAAAAGAGGGCTTCCTGGGTTGCGGGCGGTGAGAGTGAGAGCACCCGCTCGATCCGTTCAGTCCATTCAATCCATTGATTCACGGCTGAAGTGGGTGCAGAGGTTGTACTTCCCCCGGTGGTTATTTTTATAGTCACATCTTTTTGTAAATAGGCTCTTAACGAAAATTATTACCTACCCAACTTGAAATTTTAAATGCACAATGAAAGTCCTACAATATCAGCTGTTTAAACGTCCACACAATACTGGAATTGTGTTCCAATTTTAAATTAATGTAATTGAAAATTCAGATTTGAACAATAACGATAATTTCAACGATTAATTGACAATTTGGAAGCTGTTAACTGCTGCGGTTTCCGAAGTAATGGCGGCAGATGAATTAAAACAGAACAATGTGTTACTTATTGCGATATTTCAACTAACGATATCCCAGTAAAAGAAATAGGTCAAGTTAGAATTGTTATCACATACTAAGACTTGCATGGCCGAGCGGCAAGCGAAGAATATAAGCGATCATCGAAACGGACGCGGTCAGATGTGAGATGGGCGTTTCAGTGCTTCAGAGAGCACGTTAAGCCTTCGGTCTCAGTTGTTATCAATAGTTAACAGTCGTTTAACTTTGTCTGAGGCTTTATGGGCGGTTTGAAAACATGATACAGCAGGGTTGCCACCACAGAACATATTAAAAGAGTTAGAATGGAAATGTGGGCGGGGCAGACGCGCCAAGGAATTATGAAAAAACGCTCAAAACTCGAAAATCTCTACAGAAACACACGATCGTGCTACGATATGCGTGCTTGTGTGCGTGCTTGGGTGTGATTCGTTCATTTAAAATCGCGTGATTGTGCGGCGCTAAGATTGGCTAGATTTGAAAATGCAAATATGTGCGTAAGCTTCGTATTTATTTAATCGCAGTCCGAATCGTCAACGACCCAAGATTGACTGACAGGCTAGAACCGCTCAGCTTGCGAAGAGACATAGGCTCGCTCTGCGTGTTCTACCGACTTTACTATGGTGAGTGCTCCGAGGAACTTTTCAGACTAATGCCTACATCACCATTTCATGATTATACCACCAGACGAAGGTTAAAGTTCCACAGGCACCATCTGGACTCGTGGCGGTCCTCCACAGTCCGCTTTGCACGCTCCTTTTTACCACGGACGTGTAGGTTATGGGACAACCTTCCAGCTGAGGCATTCCCAGTGGACTATAACATGGGGTTCTTCAAGAAAGCTGTAAAAAAAGCACTCCTCCAAAGCCGGCAATGCTCGGGTGGCTCCCCTGGGGTTGCCCGTGTCCATAGGCGACGGTGATCGCTTAACATCACGCGGCCCGTCTGCCTTTTTGTTCGGTTTACATATAAAAAAATAAAAAAAAAGTACATATGTATTGGAGCTGTAAGGCAGGTCTTGATCGGCGACACCAGTCTTCATACGAACGGCGCATTATTGCCGTTCTACCTCTCTTAATAATGTTCTGTGGTTGCCACTAATCCAAACCTTCACCTACCTGTATTAAAGTAGCGTAGTGAAATAAGCTCCACGTCTCCGCAATAATAGTTTCCAGCCGTGGGACGCAAAAAGGGTTGCAGCAATGTAGATTTCCATACAAAAAACAAGTGAGAAACCCTAAAAAATACCTAATACTAGCGTTATCACGGCAGCTGAAAAAGTTTCCAATTTCTCGGTTCAATAGATAAACTGAAAACTGCTGAAATGCGGTTTCCTATGGAGTTATAAAGCGACCTTCATAGCGTTTAATTTAATGAAAACCAGCCAAGTGCAAGTCGGACTCGTGCACCGTAAAATATTTTAATATATTATGATGTAACTAAAAATTTACGATTTTCGAAAATTTTCTTTATCTGTGCTATAAGACGTTGGCTGCAACCCTTTTTGCGTCTGTTATCGCGACTGTTATCTATCGACAACAACCGGGACCGACGGCTTAACGTGCCCTCCGAAGCCCGGAAACGTGCATGATTTTTTTTTGCCACTAGCGGTCACCCATCTCACACCCGACCGCGCCCGTTTGGCTTAGTTGCATAGATCTTTTGCGTTCTACGCTAACCGCCGGGCCATGCGCGCTTCATAAGACGTTGTTTAGTACCAAATTTCAAGATTCTTCACGGGAAGTAGGTTTTGATTCCCTTGCGAGTGTCGAAAATTTGCGGAAATCTTATGATTGCGCTGACTTAGATGTTTGATTTTTTCACAGCTCCAAGGAACAATAGACTTATGGGTACTTGATATAAATCGCAGCTTGATACCTCACGCGTTCCTGAGAAAAAGGCTCTTGACACACAGACGGACAAACAACATACTGATCCTATAAGGGTTCCGTTTTTGCCTTTCGAGGTATGGAGCCCTAAAAATGAACGCGGTTGCATAAAACCGATAGCTATTAAAAGTATTTTTAGTAGTGGCCTTTTTTAAAAAAAACGGCAAATTGTTTGTAAAGTAGGTTTACGATCGAGATGTTTACGTGATAACGTCCGCACGAGAAAATCTCCATTCGTTTGTATGCCGCTAGAGTGAGAGAGATGGAAGATCGGTCCACTCACTCGAACGCTATGCCAGCCTCCGCTCGTGAGGATTCCGCGTGACAAGTTTCACGAAATGACTGGCAGCGCTCGAGATGAGACGGGAGATCGGTCCGTCTCTCTCTCGTTATACCTGCGATCGCGCTCGTGAGGTTTTGGTGTGACACAAGTTTTTGAACATGTCACCCGACTAAAACGATTTTAAAGACGTTATCACGTCAAAAGAAGTGTTGGAACTTTTGTAAAATATCATCGTCTGCTGTGAAGTAGGTTTTTCTGTTGTCTTTCGGTGGACAGGTTCGGTTGCCAGCCAGACTTACATCAGACGACCACCCGTATCCCGAGCTTTAGCAGCGCAAATTTATACGATTTTAGGAAAGTCACAGACATGCTTAAAGCTGTGTGATGTGCATGGGCTGCAGCAACCACTTAACACCACGTAGCCTGCTCGTCTTCTACCCCCATCAATTCTCTATATAAAAATGAATTGCTGTTCGTTAGTCTCGCTAAAACTCAAGAACGGCTGAACCGATGTGGCTAATTTTGGTCTAGAAGGATTAGTAAAAGTCCAGGGAAGGTTTAATCGGTAACAAAATATGGAAACATTAGGAAATTAATACTAAAACATATTATTTTATTATCCCATATAAACTGTGACTGTCAAACATTGATTCGCGCCGTTTTGTCCAGAAGTTTAACACAGTCTAAATAACAATTAATATGTCACTATGTATTTGTTTTTTATTTTACTGTTACATAAAAAGTCTTTAAGATGATAAAGAAACTAACCCTCTTTCAATACTTTTAAGGCAGGACAACGTCTGCGGGGTTTACTAGTCAAAAATAAACATACAATAGTACTTAATAAAAATACAATACTACTAATACAAAGATTTTTTTTGTCATCACTGTATTTTCATCAAACAAAAATATAAAAAAAAAACACAACAAGTAAACGGAATTAATACGGTAAATACAAAAAATAGATGTCTGAATATTGAAAGTAATATGAGAAAAAGAAATCCTATGATATTTTAGAAGCTAACCTATTCTGTTGTCAGGTCAACCCAGAGCTAAAAAGTAAAATATTATACAACAAGGGATCCGGGTGTATCATGTAAATGGACTTTTGAAAGAGCCATATTTACCTTTGATGATCACTTTTCTTTTCGCCAGTCACCGACCTGAAACAAAATAAGTTTATCCGTTACTAAGAATATTTTTTATTATATTTATTATAGCCACTCTACTACATTCAACTACGGCATGTAGTTGAGTTTATAAGCATTTATTGACACATGTCATGTAAAATTATTTGAAAGTTTAAAACTTAAATCTACGATAAAAGTAGAAAGAATAAATAATATGATTTTCTGTTCTTTGTTCAGGACAAAGCCAACAGCTAACACCATCACACACAACACCATCTTATTTATATTACTAGCCTTCCGCCAGCGGCTCCGCCCGCGTGGACCCGTTTAATAGGTCCCCGTAGGATAAAAAATAGCCTATGTGCTATTCCAGGCTTCATTGCTATATTAGTCAAAAATGCTTCATTCCTATGTGAAAACGGGTAATAGGGTCAACGCGGGTGAAGCAACTGGCTAAACGCCTATGATTTTAGGCTATAGGCTACTGCCCTTTATATGTTACTCAGGGTGAATGTAGCTTTCTAATGGTAAAAGAATTTTTGAAATCGGAACAGTAGTTTTTGAGTTTATTCGTTACAAACATACAAAAATACGAATCTTATAATATTAGTATAGTAAACACAAGGTGATCAATTAAAAGCCAGGTGTTAGATGTGTTTTATTTAAAAAAAAATATCAATTTGCAGCAATTTTTTTGTTGTCAATAGTTTTATGAGCAAAAGATTATTAATAGTTCGACTAAGAAAGTAAAATATCTGCCGTGAAGCAACACCATAGTATTTGAGTACAAAGGTGCGGCTGTCGGCCAGACTTACATGAGTTGACTATCAACGTCCAGACATACGGAATATCAATATTAATTTGTGTGCTCTTCTGTTTACTTCGACCTAATTAATAAGGCGTGAAGTGCGAATGACCCAGCAGTTAGCGTAGAACGCAAGCGATCTATGCAACTAAGCTAAAAGGGCGCGGTCGGGTGTGAGGTGGGTGACCACTAGTGGCGAAAAAATTTCATGCACGTTTCCGTGCTTCGGAGGGCACGTTAAACCGTTGGTGCTTTTTGCTGTCGATAATAGTCGTTGAACCTTGTCGGAGGCCTTATGGCGGTTTGAATTTTGGCTGGCCACTAACCCGCATCTCCACCAACCCGCATTTGAGCAGTGTGGTGGTGTAAGCTCCAGGCCTCCGCAAAAATGGGGAGAGACGCACGGGTCTCTTCGCACTGTTCCACTGCTGGTTGCAGCCAATGAGGCGTGTTTATGTAGAAAGTTACGTTAAATTTAATATACATCAAGTTTCATATTTATTTGCTGGCTGGCTGCCACTCTTTCTGCTTGCCATTGCACAGGTATTTCCTTATTGTACTAGGTACATATTTTGGAAGCCTGTAGCTTACTCTACCACGATGCTCTAATTCGAGTTGGCCTTTGGTTTATATTAGTGTTAAAGCGTTTATAATTATTGTGTTTACATTACAAAATAAACACCATTCACCACGATCATCTTTAGAAATGAACGATTGCAAAGGTAGGATGTTATAAACTGATCGAAAATCTAATTCCAATATCAGCTTCCTCTTTCGACAATAAATGGGCACAAATGTCTCCAAAGTATTAAAAGCTCGAGAAATTTCACCATCAGCGGTACTTAGTGAAGTTTTGACAGCCCAAACATTGTTTACTTTCGAGGATTACTTACACGTCACATCCAATTTATACCAGCAGTAGGGCTATGCATGCTTCTTGCGTAATTTTTTGCAAAAAGAAAATCATTTGAAATCTTTCTGTTACAATAATATATATATATACTTAAGTACCTGGACGACCGAGCGTTGCTCGGATAAAAACAAATTATTTTCTTGTTTTAATTTCAAACCAAACACTCATTTAATTAGTGTTACTTAACAACGCCATCTGAAATAGCTTCCAATAAAAAAACAAAAACAAAAAATAAAAAATAAACAAAATATGGTTTTACGAGTAATTGATGTTTGAACCCAGCTCTCTAGTTCCGCAGTCAGCTCACGTAACTATTCGGCCAAGGAAGCTCGATATTGTTATTTCTTTGAAATAAAACCTAGCTGTATTGATTTATCACCCCCAAAATCGCAGTCCTCACAGTCCTCGCTTCAGATGACCAGAGGGCTGTTATTTTGCTCAAAAAAATCTGTGTCTTGGTTGGCACCATCATCATCAGATCTTTTGGATGGCATATACATTTTATATAATGTTATGTGAAAAAAAATATACCTCTAGTCTCGGTAAAACTCAAGAACGGCTGAACCGATATGGCTAATTTTGGTCTTTTTGCATACAAAAAAGACAAAGATGCAAACAGAACAAATCTATACTATGATATGAGTGTAAAGCATGTTTTTAATTTAATTATAAGAAATTTAACGACACGTGCCGTGGAAACGATGAGTAAAATGTGTTGGCAACTTAGAATAAATACATTTAGAATAAGTGTCTTCATACAAGCGCGCTCTCAAAATTGAAGCACTGAATAGATTCCTACAGCTGTCGCATCTGACAAACAAAATATTTTTAATTTGACCAAATTGGCTATAAAATACTACAGAATGAAAAAACTGTGAAAAGTTATTTTATTAGACTTCTTTTGTTTTTTAAAAGTGTTGTGATAAATGGCACCAATCAACATGCTTCAATTTGGGTGCGCGAACTTGGTTTCTATAATGTAATTGTAATTATTCTAAGGTTGGCAATATCTACTTTGATTATAGCTTAGCAAAGCTTGATTTGGGAGGGTGAGAAGTTAATTAAGGTTCATAACTTTTCCATTAATCATCGTAAATGACGACATCGTCAAACGAAAGTCATAAAGGTCATTATATCACTATTACGCATCAGTCATTATGTTGGCGGCGTATGATGTTCAACATCATAATAATTCAATAGTTTTCTAAGATATATGAAGTAAAACTTCGTGATTTGGAGTTGATAGCCAATCGTTATTTTTATAAAGTTTGCATCATTTATACGAGTAGGTAAATTATGCACCAGAGCACTTACAACCGTATTCGTGAAGCATTATTGCTTACGTAAGCAGGTAACGCTGTACAAAAAGCGCTATTTGACGTGCGTTCCTTCAAGTCATTGATTCATGTCGATTTTGACAAACGCATAGTAGCAGACTTCACTCAAGTATCGTCTATGATTTCTATGTTAGATGACCCTATGCGTTGGGGAACACTTTGAGACCTCATTGTATTGTTTAAGAACATGGTGTTAGATACTTCTAATGAAACCCTATGTGTCAAATTGTGATAAGTAGTTTATAAGTTGCGACATGGAAGTTTTTGGAAGTTTGAAGATTCATGTTGTGTTCCACGTTTATGTTTATATTCTTTGTGTATTTTTGAATTACACGTGGCGACCTACGGAGGAGCAGCGTGATTGCATACGATAGGCAAGACGTACTCGTAGGCACAACAGCATGATTTGAGGTTACTTGCCAATCGTTCTTTTTATAAAGTTTTCGTCGTTGAGTAGCAATTTATGCATAAGAGCACAATTTAGACACTTCAAATAAAACCTTCTGTGTCAAATGGCGATAAGTAATTTAAAAGATATTACATGTAGTTTTGGTGGATAATTCAAAGATTCATGTTGTGTTTTCATTTTTATAATCTTTGAGTACGTTTACGTGAGGTGACCCTGTCTATGGAGGTCTACCTACGGTATTGTTTATTGTTTATTGTTTATTGCTTACAAAACAGGTAATATAATGATGACAGGTAATTACATAAAAGTGCTCTGTTTTTACCCATTGGGTATGCAAATCATTTAAAAAATACATTGTAACAAAATGATTCAAATTAAAAAATACATTATAACAAAAATGATTCAAATTATTAAAATTAGAAATTAAAGTACAATTCATTAAATATCAGATTATAATAATAATCAATTAAATAATACCTACATTAAATTCCAAAATAATAATAATAATATAATAAATCAAATGTAAAATGTCAACTTTATGTCTATATTAAAATTAATTATATTAAAATACCTTTATCATTTAAATATTCGTCAATTCATATATTATTATATGTATATTAATGAAAACATTCATAATAATTAAATTAACATTAAATTAATTATACTAACTATATACAATAAATATATACAAAATATAACATTATTTATTTAAAAAAAAAAAGTTTACAAATAAAACACTTCGTCTAAAAAACCCGTGTGAGGCATGGTACCCAAGACACTGGCGGCATTGCCACGTTGAATCGTAAGGCTTAGCCTTTGTGCAAAATAACCGCCAGCTCTTAGGTCACCGCAGGCCAGTACAAGTTTGTGCGACATTTCTGACATGAATTTTTTCATGTCAGAAGACCATGGCCCCATTGTCTCCATGGCAAGCGCCGTAAATATGTAATTATCAGATAAATTACTATATTTACGGCGCTTGAGACATTGGGCATGATCGGCCGCGGACCCAGCCTTTTCAGCGGACATCCTTACATGTGTTGGCGCTAAGGTGTCCGCACAGGTGACATCCCATACCAGAGGCCGGCCCAGACTCCACGGTACCAAAGTAATACCATCAGGTCTCTTGAGCCCGACGGACTAAATCATTGAGGGTACCATGGCGAAAAAGTCTACCGGCACTTCTGATACAGGACAGGCCATGTCGCCCAAACCTGTCCACCCCCTGCCCACATGGGCAAATATGAGGCTCACACATCTCGACACCGAGCCGGAGGCCTACTGCAATACGAAAAGTTGCAGGATCCAGCACGGTGCCTAGGTTCATCGATGGTAGCGCATGTAGCCAATGTCCCGATTCACTCTGGGCAACTGCAAGTAAACGGGCCCTATCAGTGCTGTCTGAACATCGCTCAAGGAGGCAGGCAAAATCAGATTTAATTTTGGGTAAGTCCCATGTTTGTTGTTTTTCCCTACACATAGTTGAGATATCTTCGGACGGAAAGGAAGCACTCCAACTATCCAAGGCCTCCATCATGTACGGCACCCAAACATCATCTAAATTAGTATTTAATATATCTGTGATGAGGGTGCACGTGCTATGACAAGAGGCCAAGAACGCCGGAAGTGCTAACCCTCCCGTCGTGCGGACTCCCAAGCCACCAAACCTAATAGGAAGAGTTGCCTGCATCCATGAGCGATCGTCGAATTTTAAATTTAGAATTCGTCAATTCTATAGTAACATTTACATATTAATATATTTTTCAATCTTGTTTTAAAACACGACGGCTCAAGTTCTTTTAATTTGTCAGGTAAATGATTATACAATTTAGGTGCCATGCCATAGATACTATTCCTAAAAAATTTTGTTTTACATGTATGAGTTGGTAAAATGTAAGATTTATTTCTACTTTTTCTTGGACACCTTACATGTTTAACAATGAATAAATTAATGTTTTCTCTCGCAAAAATACATGCCTCATAAATATACAGGGATGGCAGTGTCAGTAAATCAAGCTTTGTGAAAAGAGATTTACAACTATGTCTCTGCCCTACACGACATATAGCACGTATGCATCTTTTCTGTAATTTAAAAGCTTTTACCGAATCTACTGAATTTCCCCAATGAATTATTCCATATCGCAAATTAGAAAGGACATATCCGTGGTATGCTATAATTGCAGTGTCTCTGGAGGTATGCTCTGTAAGTCGTCTCAGTGCGTATGAAAATCTCCCCAATTTTTGACATAAGTATTTTATGTGAGCTTTCCAATTTATGTTTTCATCTAGTATAAGTCCTAGGAATTTATGTTCCGTCACTTGCTCAATGACATCTTTATCATGTTTAATTACTAAGGTTGGCGTTTGTGCCTGGTAGAAATGAAATTGAATGTATTTTGTTTTATTTATATTTATCAATAAATTATTTTCACAAAGCCACTTAATATTATTTGCTAATGCAATATTTGCAGTGTTTTCATAACTGTCACTATCAATTCCCTTTACGAGGATGGTGGAGTCATCTGCAAATAGAACCATTTTATGCATTGTGCTTTCAAGGAAATCATTGATATATGTTATGAATAAGAAAGGCCCTAAAATACTGCCTTGAGGCACACCATGCTCTACAATTCGAGATAGAGACTGAGCTTTCTCTTCAATTTTTTTATTCCAGTTAATGTATTTTATTTCTGTGTATTGTTTACGGTGTAATAGGTACGATTTTATTAAGTTATGTGCTGGCCCTCTTATGCCTACCGCGAAAAGCTTTTGTAAGAGCTTTTTGTGATTTACAAAATCAAAAGCGCGCGTCATATCCATAAAGATACCTAATATTGGAATTCTATCATTTAAACTTTCTGTAACTATTTTTAGAAGATCATAAATGGCGAGATTTGTTGACCGATTTTTCCTGAATCCATACTGCTCATCCCTAAAAATACCCGTTTTCTCTAAAAAGCTGTATAGACGTTTATGGATAAGCTTTTCAAATACTTTCGAAAGCACTGGAATTAAAGCTATCGGTCGATAATTAAAGTAATCATATTTATCACCTTTTTTATGTAGCGGCTTAATAACAGTAATTTTTAAGTTATCAGGATAGGTACCTTCATTTATACAAAGATTGAATATGTGACTAAGTATAGGAGATATGTGTGATGAACAGAGCTTTAATATTTTATTTGGAATTTCATCATACCCTACGCTGTTAGTGTTTTTAAGCGAGGTATAGGCTTGGTAAGCAAGGTATAGGCTTGTTTGAGGTTGTGTGTAGATGTCTATGGGCTGCAGCGACCACTTATCACCACGTGGACTGCAAGCTCGTCTGTTACTCCATTCAAATAAAAAATATCGAATGAAGTGGATGGCATTTTGTTCTATATAGGTTAATTTCAGTGCACGAGTGTTGTGAAATAAAATAACAGTGAGATAACATGTTTTTTCAGATTGCATCCAAATGACAAACATCCGACTGAATTGACTAACTGATTACTGACGACTTACTGATAATGTATACT
Organism: Pyrgus malvae; assembly: GCA_911387765.1. Classification (NCBI taxonomy): domain Eukaryota; kingdom Metazoa; phylum Arthropoda; class Insecta; order Lepidoptera; family Hesperiidae; genus Pyrgus; species Pyrgus malvae. Next base: position 23,772,352 of record OU426961.1, on the reverse strand, counting down.
TGGTCTAGTTTTACTGAAACTGGCAAAAAGTGATGCAAAAATTATACTAGACGCTGGCCAAATGCGCAGAGTTTGTGATCGTTATGAGAGAAAGAAAAAACTTATTATGATATGAGGAAACATACATAAATACATAGTCGTAGTCGGGTAACATAAACGCAGCGCTCTCGCTGCTTCCCAACAATGTTTTATGTTCATTGTCGTTAATATTAATTAATATGCTTGTGTTTGCTTCGTCCTAATTAATGGAGCGTGTTTCTGTTAATGGCATTAATAAGGTCAATAACGGTGATTAATGGGAACATTTGAACAATAGGTCTAGTAACACATTTTTAACCCTCGGTCACACGCGCGGTTTTTTTACCTTACGAGCACTCGCGGGGAGCTTTGACCTCCCCGTATATTAGAACCGGATTTTCGTAAAAATGGTTGCTGTTAGGATAACCTTTTCATAGTAATAATTTTATACAAAAATATTAAGGTAATTTAAAAAAACTTTAAGAGATTGTATCCTTTGTAAAAGTATAGCGTGAGCACTCACGGGGTGTTGAAAGCTCCTCAACTTTGGACACCTAACTTAAAAAGTGCAAGAATAATATTATCATCCCTACTACCTTTTACCGTTAGATTCAAAGGTCATTTGAAGCTTCTTAGACAGACACTTTCATATGCTTAAACTATGCCTTCCATTTTTTATTTAAAAATTTATGGGGTGCTCACAGGACCCCATATTTTTTAAAATAATTGGGGGTTAAGTTGGATCATAGAATAGTTGCAAAATGATCAAAAGACCGAGACGCCCCTCTTCTAATACCTTACTATTTAACCTTGTCATATTTTAGAATGTGGAACGAACTAACAAAAAGGAGTTTTGGCGGGAAGTCGAAAAAGACATACCTATTGTGCTCTTGTTTTATTTTCATTTTCTTGATGTATTTTTGAGTTATATCGGATAAAGTTGATGGCATTTTGTTTGTTATAGGTTAATTATAGTGCACGAGTGTTTGTGAAATAGAAAAACAGTGCTAAAATATGTTTTTTTCTGCTTGCCTCCAAAATTCCATCGGACACGTTCTAGTAAAGTAGCCATCGCTTTACTTGAATGTTGGACTGACTAGACTGACTAGACTGACTGATTACTGACGACCTACTTACTGACTTTGTTATTACTTCGTCCAGTTTCATTGAAACCGACAAAAAATTGATGCAAAAATTATACTTGACGCTGGCAGTATGCACAGAGTTTGTGATGCCATAATTGAAAAAAAAACTAACAACAAATATTACACAACAATTATATGGATAGCAAAATTTTTATTTTTTATTAATTAGCTTTAATAACAATTTTTTTTATTTTTCTGCATATCTACGGCTGGAGCTCTTCAAAATGAGGCCATAGCTGATTTTTTATGTGCAGATATCGTCCCGTAATCACTGGGACAAAAATCGGCTTGCACTATTAATATTATTAGATAATTATAGGAGGAAGCGCGCATGGCCCAGCGGCGAGCGTAGAACGCAAGCGATCTACGCAGCTAAGCCAAACGGGCGCGGTCGGGTGTGAGATGGGTGACCGCTAGTGGCAAAAATTTCATGCGCGTTTCCGTGCTTCGGAGGGCACGTTAAGCCGTCGGTCCCGGTTGTTGTCGATAGATAACAGTCGTTAAACCTTGTCGGAGGCCTTATGGGCGGTTTGAAAACATCCGACAGCGGGTTAGCCACTAACCCGCATCTCCACCAACCCGCATTGAAGCAGCGTGGTGGAGTAAGCTCCAGGATTCCCCATTAAGTGGGAGAGACCCGTGCCCAGCAGTCGGACGCAAAAAGGGTTGCAGCCATAGGAGGTAAAAAACTCGAAAAACTAAACTTTGGAGTCTCTGGGCCAAACAATAAAGGAACTACGGGTTAGTAGTACGCCACACCCGATGGCGGTAGAGGGTTTGAGGGAAAGTTTATGTGCTTAGCGTTACAAGTTATTGTATAAACAGCCACCCGAGCCCTTAGTGTAAGTTTGTAAACGCGCAAACGTTACTACTGCGTCCGAGTTAAAATTGGACAGATAGGTCTTAACCTAAAAGTCCCTGTAGCTTCGGGATTAAGAATAGAGCTACGGTATCCCCTGCCTGATCGTAATAGGCGACTAAAAGGGGACTTCCGGGGTTGCGGACGGGGAGAGTCGGAGCTCGATCCGTCCAGCCAGCAGCCCCGGGAAGGACGGCGGTGTGCGTGTGGCCGCATGCCGCCGTAAACATCGGAAGGTGCAGGAGAGCACATCTAACCTCCGAAGATGGGCCCATTCTGGGCTCCACGCGTGGAGAACACCGGTGCGTTCCTTAGGAGATCCCGGAGTCCTCCCCAAGCGCAGAGGCAGGCCACCGAGGGGGTTTTAGTGCGGTCAAATCCCACATAACCCGGTATCCTCTCCCAAGGTGTCGGGTACCTTTTGAAGGTTTCCCCCCCGATACCAAAAAAAAAAGGTCTTAACCTGAAAGGAATAAGGTCGATAATTAAATTCTTGACGCAAACGCGTTACTAAGGCCTCCGGTGCGTAGTTGTGGAAACAATAATGTGTGGTACAAACTGAATTCTGGTTAGCGTGATAGATTAGGTTTATGGTTAGTTTAGAGATCAACAAATTTAGTAGAAATCTTAAAATAAACCTTTATATCATGCACTAGCCCGCGTGATTCACGTTTTTCTCCTAGAAGTATTTTCCTGGATGTAAATAGCCATTGTCACTTTACACCCCCCTCCCACAGATATGTCCATACAAAAAAATCAAGTCATCAAAACTCTAGCACCGTTGCTAAGTGAATGAAAAGAAAGCAAGCTACAAACATATTATAACACTTTCACTTTAAAAATAATTATGGATCGATGTAACCTTTTTATGTACTCATTCCAAAACAACTATTTATAGTAACTTAGGTATCCCTTTTGCAACCATTTAATTATTTTTCAATATTTTTATTGTGTACAAAGATAAGCGCGCATGGCCCGGCGGTTAGCGTAGAACGCAAGCGCTCTATGCAACTAAGCCAAACGGGCGCGGTCGGGTGTGAGATGGGTGACCGCTAGTGGCAAAAAAATTCATGCGCGTTTCCGTGCTTCGGAAGGCACGTTAAGCCATCGGTCCCGGTTGTTGTGGACAGATAACAGTCGTTAAAACTTGTCGGAGGCCTTATGGGCGGTTTGAAAACATCCGACAGCGGGTTGGCCACTAACCCGCATCTCCACCAACCCGCATTGGAGCAGCGTGGTGGAGTAAGCTCCAGGCTTCCCCAATAATGGGGAGAGACCCGTGCCCAACAGTGAGACGTAAAAAGGGTTGCAGCCAGTACAAAGATAATTTAATTATCATCTGTCTTACAAATACCACGTTGCCAATGTCAGACAAAAATATCTAATATCTAATCCCCAACTTCAACCTATCTTTAACCTGTATGGGGTTGGGGAGACTTCGCTCCCTTATTGTTAATATCCTGTTTTTGCTGATTTTTCTAAGGATATTGGAATTATGTGCTAAACGGTTATGTTCGTATTCAAAGGAACATCTCTCGGTTTTGTCAAATTTAACGGAGCCTTGAGAATGACGTGTGAAAATCTTGGAATTTCCTGAAGAGTAAATTCTTGTTTGTTAAATCCTTGTCTAGTGAGCAGCGATGGCCGAGTGGTAAGAAACCGCGGTCATCGACGCGACCGATCCCGGATTCAAATCCTCGGCGCGCACCTCTGACAAAGAAATTTGTAATGTGCGCATTTATCGCTGCTCCACGGTGATGGAAAATATCGTAATATTTAATTGATTACGATGTTCTCCATCGCCGTGCATGCCTGAGAGAAATTCATAATTTCTGGAAAGCATGACGTCCACCTATCCGCACTTGGCCAGCGTGGTGGACTAGGGCCTAAATCTCTCTCACTTGTGAGTAGGAGACCTGTGCCCAGCAGTGGGACAAAAAAAGGTTGAAAAAAAAATCTTGTTTTGTTTTTAACCCTTGTAGTTTCTATAAGCGCAGTAACCTACACAACATTCTTAAAATTTTAATGTGCTTGGCTGCAGCCCCTTGTGTATCCAAGTGTTGGGCATGAACATATCTCCATTGTTAGGAAGGCCTGGAGCTTATTCCACTACACTGCTCCGATGTGGGTTGGCGGAGATCCGGGCTAGCGATCAGATGTTTTTAAACCACCCATAAGGCCTCCGACAAGGTTTAACGATACCTATCTATGGATAACAACCAGGGCCGACGAGTTAATGTGCCATCCGAAGCACGGAAATGCGCATGAAATTTTGCGCATCGGAATGTCAGACTTTTTTTTAACGGGGAGAAACCTTCATAAGGTACCCAAGCATTTTAGAAGACGCCGGGTTATGTGGGATTTGACCTCACTAAAACCCCCTCAATGACCTTCCTCAACGCTAATGGAATACCCCGGGATTTCCTGAGGAACACACCGGTGACCTCCTTGCGCAACGTCTAAATACGGACCCATCATGGGGAGCATGGCTCTCCTATGTCTCTCGAGCGTACGACGATTATGGCCACATACACCGCTGTCCTTCACGGGGCCGCTGATTGGACAGTTCAAGCTCCCAGCTCTATTAGTCGTCCCTTTTCTTCGCCTCTTACGACAGGTAGAAGACACCGTAGATCATATAGTGGTCCCGAACTACAGCGACCATCCATTTTAAACCTTATCGCGCCGTTTTGGCTACCTACCACTTAGGATTCTCTGTGCTCCAATCATTTGGCTAATATGAACAATTACTCTCCACTTGATGAAACTAGCACATATTTCTCCCTTATTGTTATTATCCTGTTTTTGCTGTTCAAGGGGTTGTAGAATTATGTGCTAAACGGGTATGTTCGTATCCAAAGGCATATCCATTGATGTTGATAAATTTAACGGAGCCTTGAGAATTACATAGTTTATAGCTAACCAAATTTACCCTATCTAAAGCCAGCTATTTACAACAGGTATTCTGAGTATTTATAATAGTTGATTTAAGATAGTAAAATCTGTTTCAAAATCGAGTTGCAAGATTCCGCCCCGAACAAACAGTCTATTCATTGCAAGCTGATAAAAAGCTTGTAGAAAATCTTACACCACTTCAAGAATTCATCTCAGAACTTTTACGAAATAAAACAGTATTTAGACAACGGAGTGTTCATTCGTAACTGCGCTAGTCACGAAACCAAAGGCAAGGGAGATAAAAGTTTTAATACAAACAATGCACAGACAACAATACAAGACCATCTGGACGAAAACACAAAACTGTATAAATTGAATCACAAACGCGATACGAATATTTATTACTGAGACCGAGAAGAGATACAGATCTGGGTGGATTGAAAATTGGAAAAGGAATTGTTTGATTTCTGAAATAAAGTCAGGAGTAAAGTATACAACGGATTATAAGCCTCGTATTTTATTCGAAAATTAAAGTGTTTATACTGATAAGGAAAAGGAGTTCTACCATGTGTATTTTAGGCTTTAGGCATTGTAAAGCCTATCAGGTTCGAAGTTATTGAACTTGAACAAGATGTAAACATTTGGTTGCAATATTTTCAATAGTCGTAGATGTTCATATTAATGTTTTTATAAAGTAAAATTTAGTTGTAGTAAATCATGCAGTTTATTCAATGAGACTTTCATATTTGATTGCAGTAATTTATAGAGTTATGAGTACAGAAAATAGGTAATACGAATGGTTTTTAGTAAAATTTAGGGTCATCCAGTCCACAGTGCAGTGCTAAATGTTCTTTCTTTGCAGCCATACATTACATATAACTTCAAGCAGGTCTGCATTTAACCCGAGGCACTATTAAATAGTACTGCTACTGATTTTTTTTTCAACCCTTTTTTATGTCCCACTGCTGGGCACAGGTCTCCTTTAACAAGTGAGAGGGATTTAGGCCAGAGTCCACCACGCTGGCCAAGTGCGGATTGGTGGTCGTCATGTTTTCGAGAAATTATAAATTTCTCTCAGGCATACACGGCGATGTAGAACATCGTAATTCGTAATCAATAAATATCACGATATTTTCCATCACCGTGGAGAAACGATAAATGCGCAGATTTCTTTGTTAGAGGTGCGCGCCGACGATTTGAACCCGGGATCGGTCGCAACTATTGAATATATAATCTCATGTAAATTTTGAAATCCCTGTATTTCCACCAAAACTCGAAGGGTGCAGTGATGATGCTCATCCCATCAAACCAATAATGTTCTTCCATCTAAAAATAAGGTTTTAGTAAGAATATAGTTTATTTCATAAAACACATGTCCAACATTATTGTTTATTTTTAAGTATTTATAATATTTCTCTATAGGAATTTCACTTTATGTTACACTAGCCTTCCGCCAGCGGCTTCAACCGTGTGGACCCGTTTAATGGGTCCCCGTAGGATAAAAAATAGGCTATGTGCTATTCCAGGCTTCATTGCTATATTAAAATCATAGGCGGTTAACCAGTTGCTTCAACCGCGTTGAACCTATTACCCGTTTTCACGTAGGAATGGAGCATTTTCCCGCGGTAAAAAGTAGCGGTTTTACTCTGGGTGAATGTCGCTTTCTAACGGTGAAAGAATTTTTGAAATAGGAACAGTAGTTTTTGAGTTCATTCATTACAAATATACAAAAATATAAATCTTTCCTCTTTATAATATTATCTTTACTAATATTATAAAGAGGAATTTCAAATTCAGTTTAAAATAATAAATATAATAATAAAATGAAAAAGTAGAAAGTTGAGTAAGAAGGCTGACAGTTCTACTTTGAGTCTCAATACATTATCAAACGAAAATAAAGCAGAATAAGCAAACAAATCTTGCTGCCAAATAAAAACGTCAAATGCCAAAGTCCTAAATCACTTCGATTCATGCGGTCCCAATACAACTCGTGACTGTCGGTAATCGTTCCAAGGTACTCGGATAATATAGATCCTGAATACACAGACGACAAAAGGTCCAAAAGATTTTGAGAGCTGAAATAAATAAAAGCGAAAACTGAATGAGATTATTCCGTCAGATAGATTAAATGAGTTCTTTGTGAGAAGATTTTTATAGTGGATGTTGGAGATTTGTGATTTTTATTTGCTAAATGATACGAGTATAATGTATTTTAATTTAGTTTTATTTATTGAATCATAAATTTTAAAATTTCCATGTTTTTCGTTTTTTCTCGATTTATTCCGACGAAATTGATCAGACTTCAGTGAGACTGACGAACAACTCATTTTTATTGTATATAATAATATAGTGCTTATTACAAGGAAGGGACCATTGTTACTACAATGGAGCCCAGCTAGTGATGAAAAAATTATGCACCAAAATTAAACTCAGTTCAAAATTCCAAAAAAAATAATTTAATAAAAATATGAATTTAATTTACTAGCATTGTTTTAAACGAGAGGCTTCTTAATATCATTCAGTACAGCCCAATATTAAGAAGTCGAAATTATAATTAAGAAGTTCAGTGATTTTAAATATGCTTTGTTTGTCAATATAACAACGTTTCACGTAGTCCCACAGGAGGGAAGGTTAACATTCAAATCGAGAACAGAAACTGAAACTCATAATTTCAATCTCTGCTTCGAGGGGAATCGAACCCGGGCATGGTAACCGTTGCGACCCATGAGTCTTCAATAAAATATGGGTATATACAAAATTGATACGTACAATTCGGGTAACTTTGAATATTTTTTACATTATTTGTATTATTAAAACTGATTTCTATTTATGACACCTTTATTTTATTGAATGAATAGTGTCCTTTTGAGTTGGTTTATCTGTCTAACAAAATAAATTTGCGGAAGAAACAACAGAACTACCCATAATTTCCCCTAAAACTCGAATTCAAAGTTATCATGAGTTTTGGGTAACTTTGAAAAAAAATTTTTAGAATGTAAAAAAACCTTAATATTTTAAGGTTTAGGTAAAACAAAAAAAGGTATTATTAAATTTAAAAATCTTATCTATAAAAATGACATCTACACTGACGTAAAAAAGTAACAAATAACTTGGTTTTGCCATATGAATCAAAGTGGACTAGTTTACGATTCCAAATCAGAGCTCAAAAACTTCCAGAAACGGAACCACGGAAAAGGCGGGAATTTTCAGAATTATGGCATTGACAGTTTATTTCTTTAATTTTCATTTGGTACAAAAACATTTTGGCAATCCATTTAACACAGTTATTATATTGAAATATCAAAAAGTTTCGATGTAATAAACTGTTAAATCTTTTTAAATGGTTAAACGTCAGTTCAAAGTTACCCGTAATGACTGTACATAAATTATTATTTGTTTAAATACCACCACAACGCTGGCCGATTCCTGAATTTAGTCCAGAAATTCATTTTCGCTATTATCGTCATAACGCTGCTTACCAGCTACCAGCAACGTTGAAACCTGTGGTCCACTACAGCCATTATGATTTAAACTTTACTTTAAAATTAGTCTCAGATTGTCGACTCGTAATGATAACGTTACTATCCCAAAATTCATATTTTTGTAATATCTTTTGGCCTTTTCTGAGGTCTTACTTTACGACTGCAGCTAAATTTGTTTAAAGCTTTTTTCTACCCTACTTAAACCTTTTTTTATTTATTTTTTTTGCAGATGTGCTCTCCTGTACCTTCCGATGCTTACGGCGACATGCGGCCATGCACACACCGGCACTACACGGGGCTGCTGGCGGGCGGATCGAGCTCCCAATCTCACCGCCCAAAACCCCGTGAGCCCCCTTTTAGTCACCTTTTACGATCAGGCAGAGGATACCGTACTTAAACCTGCATTCTTAATCCCGAAGGTACAGGGACTACCCTTTTTTTTTTTTTTTTTTAAAGTAGGGAATGCATTTACGCACCGTCTCGACCTCTGTCGGGGGGACAGAGGGAGGTGTGTGGGACTCCCCCTGCCATTACGAGGCAGGGGTATACCCACTAAACCCTACTGCGCTCCTCCATCGCCATCGTGACGATGTCGTGGGAAATCGGCAGAGCCTTTGCTTCCACAACATCGTCGGCGACTGCCTGCCTATCTTGGCAGGCCCTACACGCTCCCCTTATGGGGAGGCTACAGGAATGACCAGGAGCGCCGGGTCATTCCTGTCCATCGGTGATGGCCTGTGCAATGCAGGTGGAGGCACCCCCGTACCTCCAACCTACAGGCCATCACCGGGGGGAGGGAGAGAACGGTCGTATTGCCGCCTTCTCCTTCCCCTTCTTCGTTTGCGGAGCGGGGGTTGGGACGGATCGTCCTCTCTCTCCCGCTCCGCCGCCTCCTTCTGCGAGATAACTTCCTCGCAAAAGGAAGCAACGGCTTTCCAGCCTCTTTCGCTTCCGAGCATGGCCCTAACGATGCTCGGCAGCGAAAGGTCCCGGCCGACAGCGGTGCACAAGACTCGGCGCTGTTCATCCCAGCCCTGGCAACTCTCAAGGCTGTGCTGCGCCGAGTCTTCCGCCGCACCGCAATGGTGGCACGACGGGGACTCCTCCCTTCCGATTCGGTACAGGTAATTGCCGAAACATCCGTGTCCGGAAAGTACCTGCACCAGGCGGAAGGTGAGGAACCCATGCGGCCGCTCCTCCCACGCCTCGATCACAGGACCGAGGGCGTCGAGAGTGCGGCGTCCAAACTGCGCGGAGGCTAGGTCCTCCTTCCACAGTTGGACCATAGCCTCGCGCGCATCCCGCCTCACCGCGTCGCGCTCTTCAGGGGCTGGCCACTCACCCAGCGCCTTTTGCGCCGCCGTCCAATCATATACGGTGGCCAGCACCCTGGCCTCCAGCTCCCATGGAGGAGTTGCTGCGAGCGCACATGCGGACGCGAACCCGACAGTGCGGTAAGCCCTCGCCACCCGCTGTGCAATGGCCCGTTGGGGCCTGCGGAGGAGGGCCACGTTCTCCCGCCGATGCAGGGAGTCCACCCATACAGGGGCGCCATACAGCGCCATGCTCTTTAGGATGCCGGCATATAATCGCCGGCATCGCGAGCTTGGACCCCCAAGGTTCGGCAGGAGCCAGCTGAACGCGTCCGCTGCGCGGATGAGGCGAGATGACAGCCCGGCGAAGTGCGCGCCGAACTGCCACCGGCTGTCCAGGGTAAGGCCCAGGTATTTTAGCCGGGCCTTGACCTCAACCCTCACGCCGCCCACAATAATGTGGGCGTTGGGAGGGAGGCGCTGCCGGGGCCCAGGAAAGAATAGGGCCTCGGTCTTCTCCAGCGCCACCTTGAGGCCGAGGCGGCGAATCCTCTGAGCGACAAGAGTGCCGCCTGCAGAGGCCCGCCTCGCCGCCTCTCCGTACGTTCTCCCGCGAGCAGTGACAAGTGTGTCATCCGCATAGCAGATGACACTCATGCCCGCCAGGAGAACACCCCGGAGCAGCCAGTCATATCCGAGGTTCCACAGCAGGGGACCCAGGACCGAGCCCTGTGGAACCCCGGATTCGACGGCACGCCTTTGCAGACGGCCGTCTTTTCCAACAAAGAGGACCTCCCGTTGGCCCAGATAGTCTGCCAGCAACGCCCTCAAGTACAGAGGCACCCCGTGAAACCGAAGTGCCTCTATAATCGTGGAGTGGGGGATGGAGTTAAAAGCGTTGGCGATGTCAAAGGACACCGCCAGGACTCCCTGCCCCCGCTCCGCGGCCTCCACCGTGAGGCTCTTCAGCCTCTTGAGGGCGTCAATCGTGGACCGGCCTGCTCGGAACCCGAACTGAGCGTCGGAGAGATCCGGGCCGGTCCACGACAGGTGCTCGTTGAGACGGATCGCAATGACCCGCTCAAACAGCTTCGCCGCCTCATCTAGGAGCACGATGGGGCGGTAGCCCGACGGTGAGTCCGCCGGCCACCCCTCTTTGCGAAGGAGGCACAACTGTCCCTCCTTCCAGGGTTTTGGGAACCTCCCGGTGGCAAAACACCGATCGAAGAGGTCCCGAAACCGCTCCTCCATGTGTTTGGCGGCGATGGCGAGCACACGCGCTGGCACTCCATCTGGGCCTGGTGCCGTCTTTTTGCCACTGAGGCAACTTGCAGCAGTCTCAAACTCCGCCGGCGTCAGGGGAACGAAGTCCTCTGCCGGCGGACTGCTGCCCACAGGCGGATTCATTACTGGTGGGGTGAAGTTCATTCTAACCGGGAACAGAACCCGGATCACCCCATCCAGTACATCCGGCTTACAGGGACTACCCTACTTAAACCTGCATTAATATTGGAATTACGAGTATAAAGCAAAATGAAACAAAAATACACATATACTAAAATTTTATTAAAACTTTCAAACCACTAATTCCACAATTTACGACAGGAATTCCCTTCAGTTAGAATGTTGCTATCTGCAGATTGTTGAGAGGTGTTCATCAGCGGAAATTAAGGCGAGTTCACACACGACCCGCTTTTCGTAAGTCATCATTACCGCCTTCCTTTCATATCCGCCCACCGTACAATTTTAGAACTTTTTTTTTCAGATATTCCATCTTTTCCGACCAAAATGTAACTAACATTGGTAAACATTTGCTTAATTACTTAAATTAACCATCAGTTAATTTTTAATGTATATTTATATGATGCCAACTTGCATGGATGAAACCTGTGGTCCACCTCAGCTTGTAATGATTTCATTTTTAGCCCAAAATTAAGCTCAGCCATTTCAACTATAATGTTCCTAATGCAATTCAGTTTAACTCAAAACTTGAACTCCACTTGAAATTAAAATCATATACCTAATATATACTATATACCTACAGAAACGAAATGTATATTATAAAATTACAACAAAATTTAATTCAGTCATAACGTTCCTATCTGTAGAGTGTTGAGTCGTTCATCAGCGGCAATTAAGGTGAGTTCACACACGACCTACTTTCCATAAGTCATCATTACCGACTCCCTTTCATCTCCGCCCACCGTACAAGTATTAGTCGTTAGCTATCCCCTCCTATTTTGTCGTTCTAGGCTGCATTTCAGGTTTTTAACAAATAAGCCTTTTTATGGTAGTTGAATGAAAATGTTGATTTTTGAATTATGATTTATGTGAATAGTAATTCAGAAAGATTTTAATAATTTTGAAAGTTCTTTATTTTATTGCCATTATAACCATTTACCAGTACATTTTCGCTTGGGAAAGAAATACCTACTGTTTCATTTCTGATATACGAGTAGTATTTACAACTGTTCAGTGCTAGTTCGGCAAAAATATCGCATCCATACTGTGAAGAAACTTACAAAATTCTCACTATAATTTTTCCTTGCAAATACCAAAACACCAAAAAGCACTATTTTTTAAAACTAGTTAACACCGCCTTAGGGTTTTTCATATTTCAAGAATAATCACTTACTTCTAGGAGTCTGATTAACTTGAAAATTTTCACAGGGGTCAAGGGCCGATGACAATACAGTAATCTCATAACTTTATATTAAAGTCCTAACTGGGATCATCAGGATAAAAAAAATATACGAGGGGCGGCTGATAAGTTCGTGGCCTAAGGTACTTAATGAAACAAATATAAATTTTGATATTTTTAACACGTCTAAGCTTCTGATTAACTTGAAAATTTGCACAGGGGTCAAGGGCCGATGACAATGCAATAATATGAGAATAAAAATCCAACTAAAAAATTAAAAATACTGTAAAAAAAGCGTGTGGTGCATGGTGTCAATGGTATCTTAAAAATCTCCCACGCTTTTTTTACAGTAAAATACATTTTCTTCTTATTTTTTACTTATTAGTTCGTATTTTCACATAAGTGTGTTTTTTAAACTACATTATTTTTTACAGATTAGGTTGTACAGCTTTCATAGTTCGACTTGGAAAGTAGGTACCATCACTGCAGACATTTCTAGAGTGAAGAATTACTATTGTATTTCTGTGAAAGGACGCCGGTGCCAGCCAAAGGTTATAATAATATGAGGTGACCATCAGCATGGGGAGTAGCAACAGAACCGCATATTCTAATCTCAGGCAAGATTCCATGGGTGACCGTGACCACTTAACACCATTGGTCTGCATGTTGCTGCAACCCTTTTTTCGTCACCGTCGGGCACTGATCTCTCCCACTTATTGGGGAGGCCTGGAGCTTACTCCACCACTCTGCTCCAATGCGGGTTGGTGGGGTGTGTCTCTGCTATTCAATTTCAATAATTTTGACGACCCGTGTGGCGCAATGGTTACCATGCCGGACTGCCGATAGGAGGGTCCTGGGTTCAATTCCCCGCGAAGCAGTAATTTGAATGATGAGTTTAAAATTTATTTTCCCGATGTGTTTGTGTTTCTGTCTTTGTGTATGTCTGTACAAATAAAGAAATTGAATTGAATTGAATTGAATCCATAGCATCAACGACATAGAGTATATCAATCGTTCTCTGGGGCTATGAGTATGAAACGTTAATTATAAAATGTTATAAAAAAGTTACCTACCTAAATTACTTTGAACCATAATAAAGCCAAACTGCGTTATAATATTTGAAAAGCCTTTTATTGTACTAATCTAGGGACCGTGGCTTCACGGTCCTCGATATACATCACCACGACTAGTTTCAAAACTATTTCGTCATAACTAAAGTTTGGTAGGTCGCCAGAAGTCATTCATCTATGACACGGCCGACACAAAAACTAACAAATGGTGACTGGTGAAACTTTGGGAATACTTCTAAACTTTCCTGTTTTGCTATCAATAGCAGGACACCTTTAGTATTTCCAATTTTACTGTAGTAATAGTATTTTACTGGACAGAAGTTATAATGTTTGTATTGAGAATTGTGGTCTTGAAATGTGGTACTGAAGGTGGTAGAACTATTCTCGTTCGCCCGGGGAAGTATCACCGCTGCAACCACTTCTGACGTGAGCCAATTCTATTGTGTTTCGGTGGAAAGGTGTAGTTGCCTGCCACACTTACATGAGGCGACCACCAGCCTCCGGAGTAGCAGCGCAACTGCGTACGACCTCAGACAAGACTTACCTATGCTTGCAGGTTGTATGTAGATGTCCATAGGCTGCAGCGACCACTTAACAACACCAAGTGGCCTGCATGCTCGTCTGCTATTCCACTCAAATAAAAAAAAAATCTTAATTCTTAGGTTGCAGGTAGAACTATCGGCAATAAGTTTGCGAAGTTCTGTACGTCTTATCTATTCATTGTGACTCCATTCAGCAAAAATCCTCCTAAAAGTTCTGAGAAAGCAATTGTTGGTCCATTAATTTTCGGAGAACCAAATTGGGACTAATTAATAATATTAAGTTAAGTAGCAAAATGCTTTGGTCGTCTCTTAAAGCTAACTTCTAGTAATAAATTGCTCAACTTAACTAAAATTTTAGATTCTGCATTTTGTATTTATACTTTTATATATTATACTAGCTGTGCCCCGCGGTTTCACTCGTGTTAGAAAGAGAAGTGAACCAAACTTTACAGGATTACTCGTTGGACCAATCTGAAGATTCTCCGAGAATTTCATTGAAATCGGTCCAGCCGTTTCGGAGTCTATAAGGAACATACATACACACTTTCTTTTTTATAGATATGATTATGCAATAACATGTCACTCGATTATCAAGAAAATGTTGTACGTAACTATAATTGGCATGTATACCTGATAATATGCTTCTAATGTATTTATTGTTCTTTTAAATTTTTCTTTTTCTGTTTTGTATACAATGCTGTTGGTATGTCTAAAATAAATAAATAAATAAATAACGCTTCACACTCATAGCCCCACAGTAGGTTATATATACCCTGTGTCGTGGGTAGGGTAGGGCGGGGCTTAAAGGTCCGCGGGTAAAAAGGTCCACCATACCTATCTTAAAAACTAGAAACGTGACGTTCTTTCTAATGGTACGAGTGTAAAGACGCGGGCGCGGGGGGTGTAACGCGCCATTGCTGACAATCGGGCGACGTCGCTAGCAGGAGTTACACAGCCGTGTGAAAAAATATTAACGTAAGTATTTTTTTTCGGTGTTAATCTTTTTGGTGCCGACCACTACTATTTACTCAAATACGCTTGAAAATGGTGTTTATGTGTATGATGTTTAACTGTTTTTCAAAGTTTGTTGTTAATCTTGAGTTAGATTAAACGGTGTTTTTCGTATAACCTCCATAAATACTTACACGTGGTTGGGGTAAAAAGGACCAACTGGACCTTTTTACCCCACATCATTTACATACTGCTAATAATTTTTTCTTATTTGTTTTAGTGAGCGGAATTATAAAAAACAGATCGTGGCACAAAATCTGTGGAGTTGATGCAACGTGCAGCACATTTAGTCTTACATGAAAACAAAAACCATTAAGGGTGTCGCAATTATGAAATAAGAAAAACTTCATTATCAAGGTTTATTAAAAGAATGCAGAATGATCCAGAAAATTTAATATTTGGCTAAGGTACTCCAAGGCAGATACTTAATAAAGAACAAGAAGACAGTCTCACAGAATACTTACTTGCTCAGATTTTTCATGGTATAGGTCCTAAAGAAGTTTGTCGCATGGCTTATGACTGTGCAACTAAATATTTGCAAAAACTGGGTCCATGAAAAATGTATGTATTTCAAATAGAGGTATTTACTTTGTTTGTAATAACTGTGGTTATTAAAAAACTGTGGTTATTAAAATTATTTAAGGTTTTGAAACTCTGTCAGGTTATGGCAAATTACATTAAAGTCAATGTTGTTAAGGGTTACTTGTGTTATTTAACCGACACTGATTAGTATTTAAATTGTTGACAGTGTTAAAAAAATATTGATAAAACGTTATGTTTTTCTAAAAAATATTTCGTTACTTAATTAAGGCTGATTAAAACTGATTGAACTTAAATTAAGGTAAATATTCTGATTTGTAATAGTTATTACTGTACTTTAAACTTTTTGTTTTTGGAAAAAATATATATCTTTCGTTTTGCAATACATCATTATAGTTATTATTTCTTAAAAACCTTTTAAAATTGGAAATTGTAATATTGGACCTTTTTGCCTCCTGACTGTCCCTTTTTACCCCTACTATGGGGCAAAAAGGGACAGACGACAAGGTCTACAAAAACAGCAAAAAGACATATTTCTACAATCATGAACCAACCAAGATTTGAGCTAAACATAGTTCGATAGTTGCTTTTTTAATATGTGCTGTGTGTTTTTATGTAGTAGTTTCGGTTTCACAGTAAAATTCAGTAATAGTCAAATTGGCCCTTTATGCCCCGCCCTACCCTACCATAGACACATAAAAAGACAGAAACACAAACACTCACACCGAGAACAGAAATTTAAACTCATTATTCAAATTTCTGTATCGCCAGGAATCGAGCCCGGGACCCCTTGATTGGTGTCTTGATTGGAGTCCGGCATGGTAACCATTACGCCACGCGGGTCTTCTTAATAATACTTACACTGAACAGTTTATAATAATAGAAATAATTCTTACCTTAAATGGTGGCAATAATATAACGATAGCAGACAATTGAATTTCACGAGCAATTTGTAACAAACCAGTAAGCGACGATACAAAAGCTTCTGTAGCTTTTGTATGTAAATTGTAAGATAAGCATAATGAATGTCGTATTAATGGGGCGGCGCTTAAAAATGTAAGCGATGAGAATTTTTTGGTCCATCGCGTTTTTTGTTCCTCTGATAAAGGTAATTAATAACGAGATCTTGACATGTATGAAGTATGATTTGGACAGTTTTGTGCTACATGATTTTGCACCAAAGGTGAGGCATGTTTTTTTTTTGGCGGGAAGTCGAAAAAGGCATAATTATTGTGCTCTTGTTTTATTTTTACTTTCATGGTGTATTTTTGAGATATATCGGATAAATTTAATGGCATTTTGTTCGATATACGTTAATTAAAGTGCACGAGTGTTGTCAATTAAAATAACAGTGCGAAAATATGTTCTTTTTTGGATTGCCTCCAAATTTCCATTGGTCACGTTCTTGTAAAGAAGCCATCGCTTTACTTGAATGTCTGGCTGACTTGACCAACTGATTACTGACGACTTACTGAATTTACCTATTATTACTCGTCCAGTTTCACCGAAACTAGCAAAAACGTGATGTAAAAATTATACTTGACGCTGGCAATATGCAGAGTTTGCGATGCCATAATTGAAGAAAAAAAAAGTGTTGCATCATCAAATTTTGTTCTCTCTCTCTCTGTGTGTGTGTGTGTGTGTGTGTGTGTGTGTTATGTTTGCACTCCTAAACTACTGAACCAATTTTAATGAAATTTAGTACACAGATAGAGTTGACTTTACTTTAAGTTACTTCTCATTACATCAGCTAACTAGCAGTGAAAGTTCCGTCAAAATCGATCCAGCCGTTTCAGAGATTAGTCGGAACAAACAGACAGGCAGACCGAAAGACAGACATTTTGGTCAATGTACGGTATATACATTCATATGGGTGTAGTAAAAAGAAGTTATTTGTATATTACATACAGAATAAATAAATAAAATTGGAATTTATTTATTTTTATTTATTTTTATGTATAGATGATAAGGAAAAAATATTAACCCCTTTTGGGTTGAAAAATATATCTTCTCGTCATATAACAAATATGAAACAAGTGCTTTCAGTAAATTCAACACACTAAAATACAAACAGGAAACATCAGCTTCAAGCTCCGACCGTGCAGTCCCAATTACACTGGATCTAGAGGACGCAGCAGTAAATTCTATCGGGAGATGGATTTGTTCGAAGTGCTCTGACAATTAGTTTTGACGAGAGTTCCAATGAGCTTCTTGGGTTTACTGGGCATTTAGGATGTATGTTAAAGTGATGAAGGGGCTTCTTGGAATGGCAAAAAGTATTTCGTCGAATAAGTAAGATAAAAAGAACCAACCAAGTGCGAGTCTGACTCGCGCACTAAGAGTTTCGTAAAATATTTTTAATATATGGTGTAACCTTAGAATAATAACGTTAAGAACGTCAGTATTTATACAAGCGCGCTGTCAAGCACTAAATAGATTCCTTCAGCTGTCATATCTGACAAACAAAATATATTGGTTTTTATTTTGACCAAATTAACTATAAAACACTACAAAATATTGAAACCACTGTGAAAAGTTATTTTATTAGATTTCTTTTGTTTTTAAAAAGTATTGTGATAAAATTTAACCTTAAGTCTTACGGAGCGGCCAGGCGTTTGGTGCCATTAATGGCACCAATCAACGTGCTTCAATTTGGGCGCGCGAACTTGGTTTCTATAATGTAATTATAATTATTCTAAGGGTGTAACTAAAAATTTACGGTTTTTCCTTTAAATGTGCTATAAGACATTGCTTCGTACCAAATTTCAAGATTCTGATTTCACGAGTAGGTACCTACCCTAAAGGTTTTAATTCCCTTGCGAGTGTCGAGAATTTGGGGAAATATGCGGCTTAAACGGTTGTATCTTTTGATTGCACTTGCTTAGACGTTTGATTTTTTAACAGCTACAAGGGACAGTAGATTTGAGTATTTAATATAAATTTCAGCTTGATACTTCCACGTGTTCCTGAGAAATAGGTTCTAGACAGACGGACAACAAAGTGATCTTATAAGGGTTCCGTTTTCTCCTTTCGAGGTACGGTACCCTAATAAAGAAACATTATGTAGCACAAGTGTGTACATTATGTTTCTTTAGTAGTGTAACACAAGTAGAACAAATTTATCTTTGTTGATAAAAGTAAAAGTACAAACAGGAAACGTCAGCTTCAAGCTCCGACCGTGCAGTCCCAATTACATTGGAGCTAGAGGACACAGCAGTAAATTCTATCAGGAGTTGGATTTGTTCGAATTGCGCTGACTATTACTTTTGACGCGTGTTCCAATGTGTCGCTCCGTTGGGTTACTGGGAATTTAATTATTTTATTTGAATAATAATTAAATCCAGCGATGGCTGAGTGGTAAAAAACCGCGATCTTCGACGCTACTGACCCCAAGTTCAAATCCTCGGCACTCACCTCTGACAAAGAAATTTGTAATATGCGCATTTATCGCTGCTCCACGGTGATGGAAAGTATCGTGATATTTAATTACTTACGATGTTCTCCATCGCCGTGCTGAGAGAAATTCATAATTTCTAAAAAGCATGACGCCCACCAATCCGCACTTGGCCAGCGTGGTGGACTATGGCCTAAATCCCTCTCACTTATGAGAGGAGACCTGCGCCCAGTAGTAGGACATAAAAATGGTTGAAAAAAAATAATAGTTTGAACTCCCCAAGTAATTAATATGGTTTTCTTTCCTCTATTTTAAGTTATTGTAAAATATCTACAACTAATTTTTGTCATACTCTAGTATACTGCCCAAATGTAATTCGTAACATGACTTAACAAGCTAATGAGAAATTTCAGAAATCTCTCAAGTACACTAATTTAATAATATTTTACTGTCGTTGGACGAAGCGGCTTTTGGAGTGGAAACCACGTTCGGGCAAACGTAGTGCAGGACGCCCAGCCTGCGAGCTGGCATGACCGATCTGCGCCAGATGGCGGGAAGTAACTGGATGCGTAGAGCCGAAGATTGGGCTCAGTGGCACGCCTTGGGAGAGGACTATGTTCAGCAATGGACTGATATGGGCTGACGATGATGATGACGATACTGTAGCAAGGTGAAAGCGACACACAAACAACATAATACATTCAAGTCAGTGGTTTGCGTCAAGATGAACTTTAATGGTCCGAATGATGAAATGCCTTCGCTGCACTAACTTCATCAACTCAACTTCATTAAGCGCGCATGGCCCGGCGGTTTCCATAGAACGCAAACAATCTATGCAACTAAGCCAAACGGGCACGGTCGGGTGTGAGATGGATGACCGCTAGTGGCAAAAAAAATTAATGCGTGTTTCCAATAAAATAATGACTTTTTTATGAACTGGCATTTCGGAAATGCCAAAAAATATGAGTGGCAGTTTAATGTTACCCTGATGGCGTATTATATTATATAATCTTAAAAGGATTCGTTTTTCACCGCCCCCCCTCTCCCCCAAGGAGCCTGATACGGTCAAAGTGATGTATGAGGGGTTTCCTCTATCCCCTCTCGGGAATAAAGGAAAAATTTCGAAATTTAAAAATTCAAGATGGCGGCCGAGTTTGAAATGTCAAATTTTTTATTTATTTCTCTATGCCCAATATGGGTGTCCTTTTCGAGTAACCTTGGGGTGGAGATTACTAAAAAAGTGGTCGTTTTTGGAAATTCAAGATGGCGGCGCGGATATGTTTGGTTAAATTTTTGCCCTTTTCGAGGTGTTTTTGAGGAGCTGTCATTCGGTAGATTTTAGATACATTTTTGATTTTTTTTCTAAAATGGCTTGGAAATGCCCTGAATTTTGGCTAAATGAGAGTGGTTATTTTTTTAAACAAGATGGCGGACGCGTGGCGGCCATTTTGTAAAAAGTGCGAAAAACACCATTTTTCGAGGGGAAATATCTCGAGGTTGGCAACATTTGATCGGATTGCTTTGTTCGAGGCGATTGTGAGACTCTACTCAAAGTGTTGCCAGGTTTGGTCGACTTTTTTCCTTTCATACATTTTTTTGAACTTTCCATTCAAAAACATGAAAAGTAGAAGGAGAAGATTTTTTAATAAAAAAAATTAATTGGCAGATGTACTGTGATGCCCTAAATGACATTTAACCATTTTTGAAGACGTCGACTGGCAACACTGGCCGCAGGAATTTTTTTCCCATTTCACACATTGTCTATTACCACGCAGCGGAGAGTGGTGGGGGGTGAATATGATGTATGGGTGATATTATTGGTTGACTTTTGTGTCTATGGGAAAAATCCGAAACGTCAGAAATTCAAGATGGCGGCCGAGCTGAGCAGTTGAATTTTTTTTTTTCTTCGCACCGACCCGAGATGGGTGTCAATTTCAAATGAAAGCGGAATAAGAAAAACGAAAAAAATTGAAAAAATTGAAATAACAAGATGGCCGCCGAGATACATAAAATTGATTTTTTCCGATTTTCAAGGTGTGTTTCGGGGTCGCCATTTTGTGGCTTTAAGACATTTAAGTATGCTTTTTTTACTTTTGTCTCTGGCACATGCTCAATTTTGACAGATTGGAATCTATAATTTTTTTGAACAAGATGGCTGACCCACATCGGCCATTTTGTAAAACATACGAAAAATCGAGTTTTTTGACGTTAATTTTTTCCAGGTTGGCAACATTTCAGCGGATCTTGTTGTACTGATCGGTTGTGTATCTTGACTTGAAGTGTTGCCAGGTTTTGTCAATTTTTTTTTCTTTCATACAAAATTGTAAACCTCCCATACAAAAACATGAAAAGTAGAAGGAGAAACATTTTTGATCAAAATATTGAGCCAAATATTTTTAAGGGGCTGTCTCAATGACATTTGACCATTTTTGTCTTCATCACCTGGCAACACTAGGAGCTAGATTTTTTTTTCCGTTTTTTCGACATTTCGAATTACACAGCCAAAAGTAAACATGGGAGGTAATTATAATGTATAGGTGATATTTTTGATTTACCCTCGTGTCTATAGGAAAAATCCGAAATGTCAGAAATTCAAGATGGCGGCCGAGCTGAGCAGATCAACTTTATTTTTGTTTACTGCACGTACCCAATATTGGACATGTTTTCGAATAATATTGGGACGACAAATACGATGAAATTAGAAAAAAATAAAAAAACAAAATGGCCGCCGAGATTTTTGAATTTGAAAATTTTAAATTTTCGAGGTAACTTTACGGGAGTTTTTTGTTAAAGGAATTAAATCGTTCATTTTACAGTTGACATCTATTGGCTTTGGTGTATTCTCAATTTTGACGAATTGTGTTACATTTTTTTTTATTCAAGATGGCGGGCGCCGTGGTGGCCAGTTTGTAAAAAGAACAAAATATGCAATTTTTTGGTGTGAAAATTTTGGTGGTTGGCAACGTTTCAGCGGATTACTTTGTACCGAGCGGTTGTGTAACTTGACTTGAAGTATTGCCAGGTTTTGTCATTTTTTTTTCTTTCATACAAATTTGTAAACTTTCCATTCAAAAACATGAAAAGTAGAAGGAGAAACATTTTTGATTAAAATATTGACCCAGATATTTTACAGTGGCTGTCTCAATGACATTTGGCTATTTTTATCTTTACCACCTGGCAACACTCGGAGCTAGAATTTTTTTTCAATTTTTTTCCTGGTCTTCATGTTTCGAATAGTGGAGCAAAAACTGTAGATCTGGAGTATCAACAATGTATGGGAGATATATTCCTTATAGTATGGTGATTATGGGAAAAATATGAAATCACAATGTTGCCATACACAAAAATTGTTTTTCATGCCAATGAAATTTTATATCGAATATTTTAGTATGTTACTGTGTGCTAACGTCATTAAGTGTATAAATATTTGGTAGTTAGTAATTAATTGCAAATTTTGATGCTAAAAATTTTTGATGTCGCCATACAAAAAAAAATAATTTCCAAACAAATATATTTTTGTATGTAAGATTTCGCGCATTTGTTTTCTTTCAATGTTGTTACAATGTATGAAGCGTTTAAAGCTACTACTTCGATTTACTAATTATTGCAATAAACACTCAGTATTGCCACACAAAAAATAAAAGTTTTCATACAAGTGTTTTACCCTATCAAATTTGCCTGAAAATAAGTAATTTAGCTTCGAATACTATAGCCTATTTGCACTATTTAATATAATTTTAATTACTTTTAATCTGTAGATACTCACAAATAGTAAACATTTGTAGAAAAATATTTTCGTGTTGCCATACAAAAAAAGTGATTTTCATACAAACAAATTTTTGTATGTTAAATTTTGAGGTTTTGTCTCCTTTTGATGTCAACAAATGGTATGAGGCGTTTGTAGAACTTATTGCACTGTATAAGTTTTTTCAAAAATATTTCAATGTTGCCATACAAAAAATATTTTTTTTCATACAAGTATTTAAAATTATCCCGACAAATCGGGTATTGTATGGAATATTTTAGCCTGTTGGCAACATTTAGCATAATTATAACTTTGAATTTATGATAGACATAAACAAGTTTAATGTTTCAGTAAAAATATATTTTTGGGTTGCCATACAAAAAAACCGACTTTCATACAAAAATACACTTTTTAGTCAAATTTCAAATTGTTGCCACTTGATAATGATATTACATTGTATGAAGCGTTGCAAGACACATTTATACTGTACATTTTATTGAAAAAATATTTTAGGGTTGCCATACAAAAAATAAAAAAAATCTTACAAAAACTTTCAAGTATCGAATATGACATGAATATGTTATTTTGTATTCAACAATTCAGTCTGTCGGTGCTATTTAAGAACATTAAAATGTACTAGGCGTTTAGAAGGAGAAACGATTTGTTTATTTTGGTTCCAAAAAATATCAGTGTTGCTATACAAAAAATAATAAGTTTCATACAAATGCATTTTTCTATGTGATAGTTTGGGCTGAGTGTTCCTTTTGACGTCATTGCAATGTATGTAAGTTTGTAAGTACTAAATTGTGCATATTTAGGTAATCATACTTTAGTGTTGTCAACCAAAAAATAATAATTTTCATACAAAAGCTTTTTTAATGTAAGATTTCAGGCATAATAGCCTGTAGTTTTGATTTTAGTGCAATGTATGGGCCATTTCTAGGTACCATTTCACCATACATGTCGTTGCAAAAATATTTCTGTGTTCCCATACAAAAATTATACATTTTTATACAAATGCTTTTTGTGTGAAATATTTTACAGTATAGTCTCCTTTTGATATGAATACCCTTCAAATTTAGGAACAATTCAGTGACTTTGATTAATATGACAGAATAAAGTTTTTTTATTTAAATGATGTAAAGTATTTATATTACAATTAAATTAATACTTTAAAATATAAAGTACGTATAAAATCAATAACTGCTTAATAGTAATATGCTTACTTTGATGACTTTTTTTCATCTGTAGTTCCATCTTACATTATTTATTATTGGACACTTTTATTTAAATACTTACGTCAAACATTATAAAAAAAATAACAAAGTTTAACCAAGTTCAAATTTACCACTACTGACTACGGCTATTGTATATAAAAATAATCTAAAGATTGTACTGGCCACTTATAGATATTCCAAATTTGGAATTAAAAAAACTCATGTTCAAAATTTTAAGATAATTGGCGGTAAATAGTTGCCTCAAATTTCTTTTGATTCCCGCAACCATTTTGTAAATTTTGTGTAATAATATGGATTGTTTTCAATTAGTGATTTATTTGAATGTGTTTAAATGTGTATTTGTGATTTTTTTTAAATTTCGCGTAATAAGCATAACTTTCGGCATTTATTTTGAAGAGAAATTGGGTATGTACAAAGATTTATTAACATATTGTTCGCCATATTTCACCTTTGACCACTAATTGATAAAAATACCTAATACAATAATTTACATACCAAACTAATTTCATGTCAAGAGTAATATATATATATATATATTATTTTTAAGTTGAATCGTGTTGCTCTGCGCTAGATTAAATAATATGATTACATACTATGTTATTACCTTAATGTATTAAATTATTTCGAGAATATTAAGTTCTTTCTGCCAAGAGTGTTTTAAACGCTTTTATAAAGTACATACACGTAAAAGTGATTTTGTTTTTAATGATAGAATCAGTTTCCTTTTTTATTTTATGTTTCTGGTTCCTTGCATACATTGTGTTCTTTAAACTTCGGAATATAGACGTTTTTATAATGACTTAATAATTTACCTGAAATACATATTTTTTCAACCCTCTTATGACCCAATGCTGGGCACTAATCTCCTCTAGAAAGTGGGATGGATGTAGACCGCGCCGGCCAAGAGTGGATAGGTGGATATCATGCCTTTGAGTAATTATGAGTAACTCTTAGGCATACGTGGTGATTGAAAATATGGTAATTAAATATCAACAGCAATAAATACGCACATAAAAATTTTCTTTTTAAGAGCTCAAAGTCGGGGTTTGATCACGGTATATCCATGTCGGAGGCCGCGGTCTTTCCCGCTCGGTAATCGCTATTCAAGAATATATTTTATTTATATAATTTCTTCCGTTTCGACGTAATTCGTAATGCAAGGCTGCCTTTTCGTGTCCCACTAATGGGCATGAGTCTCTGCTCAGTATCAGGGACGTATGGAGCTTACTCCACCACGCTCTGTAATGAGGGTTGGCGGCCAACCAGCTGTCAGATGTATTCGAACCGCCACTAGGCCTCTGACAAAGTTTAACGACTACTACATAGCTATTGATATAACCCAGGTCCAACAGCTTAGGGTATCTTTCGAAGCTTAGAAACGCGCTTGAAATTTGCCACCAGCGGTCATCCATCTCACACGTTAATGACCATTTGTAGTCATCGCGGTGTATGTGGTTGCTATAGCCCATGGACATCTACATATCTCAACCAAGCCATTCTTGCCTGAGGTCGTATACAGTTGCGTTCATACTTGTATACGTTGCTTTATGTACGTTATTATAAATGAATATTCGTAGGATCTAAATATAATAGAATTGCTTCACGGTAGAAATGGGTTCAGTGGTAGTACGTCCTTAGTTCCATCCACATAAAAGTGTGGCAAGCAAATGCATCTGTCCTTTGAAACACAATAGAGTTGCTTCAGGGCAGAAATGAGTTAAGTGGTAGTATTTCATTAGTTACAACCACAAATAAACGTGTGGCCGACAGCCGCACCTTTCCCTCGAAACTCAATAGAGATGCTTTGGGACAGGAATGGATTCAGCGGTACCTCCTCAGTTACGACAGATAAAAGTGTGGTCATCAATTACACCTGTCCTCCGAAACACGATAGAGTTACTCTCACTAATTAGCAGGTAGTACTTTCTCGGTCACAACCACAGATAAAAGTGTGGCCAAGGACTGAACCTGTCCACAAAACACAATAAAGTTGGTTTAGAGCTAAAAAGAATTCAGCGGTTGTACTTTCTCGGTTACGACCACAAAGTGAAGTATGGCCGGCACCCACAACTTTCCACTGAAACACAACAGAGATGCTTCAAATTATTTCTACATAACATCTAAAAACCCAAATATAAATAGAATGATAAAGTGTGCTTCTACGTAAGCACATGCGACCACAAATAAAAGTGTAGCCGGCAACCACACCATGCCACCAAAACACACTAGAGTTGCTTCAACAGATAAAAGTTTGGCTGGCAACCACACCTTTCCACGGAAACACAATACAATCACAGTATAGTGAGTGGCCAGCCACCGCATCTTTCCGGCGAAACACAATAGAAATTGTTCAGGAGATAAATATATTCAGCGGTAGTACCTCCTCAGTTACATGCACAAATAAAAGTGTGGTCAGCAATTGCACCTGTCCACCGAAAACGATAGAGTTACTTCAACAAATAAAAGTGTTGTCGGCAGCCGCTTTCATCCACCGAAACACAATAGAGTTGCTTTAGAGCAGAAAGACTCAGCGATAGTACTTTCTCGATTTTAACCACAGATAAAAGTGTGGCCAGCAAGTGCGGCTGCCTACCGAAACAAAATAGAGTTGCTTTAGAGCTGAAATAGATTCAGCAGTAGTATTTTCCTGTAGTTTCGAGATTAAGAACACAGCTACGGTATCCCCTGCCTGATCGTAATACGCGACTAAAAGGGAGCTTCCGGGGCTGCGAGCGGTGAGAGTGGGAGCTCGGCCCGTCCAGCCAGCAGCCCCGTGAAGGACGGCGGTGTGTGCGTGGCCGCATGCCGCGTCGCGTATGGAGGACACCGGTGCGTTCCACGAGAGATCCCGGAGTCCTCCCCAAGCGCAGAGGCAGGCCACCGAGGGGGTTTTAGTGAGGTCTAATCCCGCATAGCCCAGTATCCTCTCCCAAGGTGCTGGGTACCTTTTGAAGGTTTCACCCCCGATACCAAAAAAAAAAGGTTACAATCACAGAGAGAACTGTGGCCGGCACCCACAACTTTCCACTGAAACACAACAGTACAGAGTTGCTTCAAGTTCATCTAAAACCCCGACTTGGAGCAGAACAGTGAAGTAAGCTCCAGGCTTTCCTCGTAATGGGGAATCAAAGACCCGTGCCCAGTAGTGGCAAAAAAGGGTTGCAGCCAGAAATTGAATTAGCGGTAGGTAGTTAATATTTATCATAATATATATTAGCGTATGTGAACTCCTGTTTGTACTTTTGCACTCAGGTAAAGTACAGTAGGTACCTACTTATAATAATGTTTCCGGTATTCCCCATGCTTCTTTCACACTCATTGCCCCACAGTAGGGTAGATATACCATGTGTTGTCAGTACCAAGGACCCACACAAAGACAGAAACACAAACAGACCGGGAACAGAAATTTTAAACTCATCATTTAAATTTCTGCTTCGAAGGGATTCGAACTCGGGATCCCCTGATAGGCAGTCTGGCATGATAAACATTGCGTCACACGGGTATATAAATACACAGTTTGGAATACTCCTTACCTCACTATCTACCCGGTTAACCTGCAAAAGACTTTCCAGACTTTAATTTACCATTACACAATAATTTTGACTGTTCTATAAACTATGGTATAACGATATTATATATAGAGAATAATTTGTATCGTTGATAGATCATCTCGGTTCTTTGCCTGAAAACAAAGATATCAATTGTTGCTACATAAATAAATAACTAGCTAAAATTTTGCTACCGAAATACGACAAAAAGGATGCCACGCGAGCAGCTTGCTGCGAGCGCAACACGCGCAACCTAGTTTAGATATAATTTTAATATTTTTTTCAAACTTTTTATGTCAAACATCAAGTGACAAACACCAAGTGTATATTATTACCCAGGATGTTAATTAACTATTTCACAATTCATTTCATTGTGCCACTGCTGGACACAAGTCTCCTCTACCAAGTGAGAGGGAATAATGCCATAGTCCACCACGCTGGCCTTGTGCGGATTGGTGGACATCAAACCCTCGATCATTATGATTTTCTTTCTGGAATGCACAGAGATGGGATACAAATCACTTAAATATCACAATATTTTCCATCGTCGGAGCAGCGATGAAATGCGCGCATTACAAATTTCTTTGTCAGAGCTGCGCGCCGTGGATTTGAACCCGGCATCTCCCGCGTTGAATATCGTGGTTCTTACGACTCAGCCAGCGTCGCTGTATAATTAATAATTATATCATGGGCTATAAATTTCAAAGATAGCTGTTTGCTAAAACACCGTTACCAATATAAGCATCGAAGCGAAGTTTCTCTCCAATTTGAATATTAATAACACCGAAAAGTTAGTATCCTTAATTAAGCATTAATTACTAAACAAGGGAAGACACCACATTCCCGCCAAATTCTCGGGTAAAATTTCTAGATAGAAATAATTTCCATTACGGAAGAACTTGGCCGAATGTTTACAATTATGAACGGGTAATGGTAAAATGTAACAAGCTCGAAATGTTTCGAGCAAATGTCATTTAAGAAGAAACTTTCAGTATTATGAAGTTGGGTGTGGACATTGAGATAACAATTTGACGAAATAAGCAAATTGTAAACACCAAGATTATGGAACAAAATAATGATTGTAACTTCCCTTAAAGCCTTCAATATGAGTTTACAGAAAACGCTAATAATGATAACTTTGAAACAAAATGACGTTACTACACAGGATACAAATGCAATAACCGATAAAAGTGTATTTTACTGAAAGTTAAAAGGGGTACAAAATGCTTCTCACATTGTAAATTTTCATATTAATCTAATTCAAAAAATATATAAACCGAAATCATGGGATAGATTGGCGGAAAATAAATAAAGGAAAACTGTTTTTAATCTATACTTAAAAGATGTTAAAGTATGTTTGTTTGTTTGTTTGTCCTTCTTCGTCGCAACAGTACTACGGATTGACTAGATTTTTTGACGACCTGTGTGGCGCAACGGTTACCATACCGGACTGCCGATCGGAGGGTCTCGGGTTGGATTCCCGGCGAGGCGGAAATTTGAATGATGAGTTTAAATTCCTGTTCTCGGTCTGCGTGTTTGTGTTTCTGTCTGGGTGTGTCCATGGATCCCACGTTACAGGGTATATCTACCCTACTGTGGGGCTGTGAGTGTGCAGCTTTATTTTTTTTATGAAGATAATTTGAACTAGAGATAAAATAAAATAAATAAATAAACGTTACACACTCATAGCCCCACAGTAAGGTAATTAATACCCTGTGTCGTGGGTACCATGGACACATACAAAGACACAACACAAACACCCAAACCGAGAACAGAAATTTAAACTCATCATTCAAATTTCTGTTTCGCCGGGAATCGAACCCGGGACCCCTCGATTGACAGTCCGGTATGTTAAGCATTGCGCACGCGGGTCATGTGATATAAACTTTATAGGGGAAAATATCTTATTCTTATTTTAAAAAACCTGTCACCCATGCGGTAGAAGCCAGAACTCCAACCAGATTTGTTGCAAAATTCGTAATCATCATTAGCTACTTTAATAAAAGTAAAACTAACAAAGAACTGTACAACATTAAACTTCAACTGTAACAAGTGCGAAAGTCATCTCATGTTATGGCCAACATAACAACCGGGCTCGCGTTGTTAGCTCAGCGTGTTATGATACAGAATATAAATGTACAACATGATTGTAATAAAAGTAAACTGCTGCTCTAATTAAGAAATTAGATCTTGATGATGGCTCTCGGAATAGGATGGGAGTAAAAGTCAATATAGTATTCCGTTCGTAGTGTTTGTTCGCTGAGAACTGCATTAATATTAAACAGTTAAATCTTATGATAGTTGTACTTGTAAGCTCTGCCGTAAATAATACCTACTATCTCCTTAATAAAGAAATGTAGGAATTGTACGTATCGAGTATTTTATATGTAAGAGTACCTACCAAATTATATGCAAACCTAAAAATGGTTTAAAATCTGCACTGACATCAATTTTATTAAAATAAGGGAAGATGGTATAGCCGCTAAAAAATGAGTGCTAGAAAACTAGTGTAGCGACTTTCCGCTACTCATCAAGAGATGGCCCCACGGGTATTCCTGAATCACGCTATCGAAGTTTTCTGAATATCCGACCGTATATACAAGCTCCGAATTGAGTCAGTTGGAGCGCGGCCGCTCCCCGGGCATGACCACCTCGCCCGGCGGGAGATCTCCCTTTGCCAAACTGGTGACCCCGGACAAGAATACGTCCCTTCTGACCTTCATCAGTCGCACCTTCACAAAGCTACACGATACGGGGCTTAGTATTTTCCCAGAGCCGAGAGCTGTGTATTCATTGAGCAGCTAAAAGCGAACACAAAACAACAGCTAAAGACGACGCCGAACAAAGGCTGGCATTAGACGCACTGACTTGTATAGTAATATTACGAGACATATCTATACGACACAGTGCAAGGTTGTTATAAATTTACGAAAACGAACTCGATTTTCACGGCCGAATTTCACGAACCCTTTAGGCCACTATGGTTACCATCCAGACTGCTCGAACGGCACGGCGGGTCTCATTGAGTGATGTCTCATTTGAATGATGAGTTTCAATTTCTGTTCTCGGTCTGGGTGTTTGTGTTCCTGTCTTTGTATGTGTCTATGGTACCCACGACACAGGGTATTAATTACCTTACTGTGGGGCTATGAGTGTCACGTTTAAAAAAAAAATATGTATGACATTTCGGTATTGAGGAGTTAGGCCTAAAGGGAAAAAATATAAGAAAAAATACTAAATACACCTTGAAAACATCACAATCATTCGCTTTTTAGTATAGTAAGACAAAAAGCTTTTGATATCCTCTGTCGATGGCGAACAACCCAATCTCACTCAAATCTACAAAAAATGTGAAAGCTTCTATCCATAGCCATTTAAGTGCAATATTTACTCAAGTGCAACATTTACTTTAAGTTTGTTATGTTAGTGTTACATAGATTAAAATACTCTCCTATTTATCCTTGACATTGGACTTTTAAAGGCGGATTTTAATGGTTCATCCACCCCTGCACCCACTTCTACTATGAAACAATACTACTGTTTTTCGGTGGAACGGTGTGGTTGCCGGTCAGACTTACATGAGGCGACCTTCCCATAAGCAGCGCAACTGCATACGATCACAAGCAAGACTTAGGCTTGCTGAGGATGCCCATGGGCTGCAGCGACCATCTAAAACCACGTGGCCTGCATGCTCATCTGCTACCCCATTCAAATAAAAAAACCGTGTGCCGTTTTTGGGCGCCTGCTAGATGTTAAACATCGTGTTCGTACAAGCAACATGCAGAAAAGACAAGATTACGACAGGAACTAAACACAGCATACTGAAAAGGAAGGGTGTCTATAAAGCTAAACAATGTCGAATGCGGTCAAAAGTAGGATGGGTGGCCATAAAACTACATTAAGCGCTGTCATAGAAGGATGGGTGGCCATAAATAAACATCTGTGTGCTCTTAAGAAGGATGGGTGTCAATAAATCTAAGCTGCGTCGAATGCGGTCAAAAGTGGATGACCATTCAGCCCCATCTGGTGCGGATGACGACTATTTATTTAAAAAACATTTATTTTCATCTAATACAAACATTCAAAATATTATTTTTAAGTTGCTTCAACTGAGTGTGGCGACCGTTGACGGCAAGCGTCGCCACACGGCATCGTCGACACATGGTAAGCGTCAAAAAAAGTATTTGCCTAACTTCCCGCCAATACCCGCAATAAATACTCGAAAACGAGTATGTGTTCCACGTGCCAGCTTTCAGTAATCGACGTTTAAGCTCGGGTTTAATAATTCCATCTGAAATGGACGTAAAGTATCAACACATCCTGAATAAGGAAGATAATACGCTGGGCCGCGCCCCAAACTGTGGCCCCAAAGGTATTTGCATAATAATATTATTACGTTTCCATCCATGTGGAATGGTATTGGCAGGATTGCACGAATGATAGTTCACTCCGTTCCCAAGTGAAATAACTGAAATACCCCATTTGACTTTCAGAAACCAGTTGGAATTGTTAATTTTTAATCCGTATTTAAAACCCTGCGCACAACGGCTTACAGGAGAAAACAAGGAGATTACTGCTCACTGTCTCTTCGAATCATGAATAGTTAAAATAGTGTATTTCTCTTTATCTTTTGTCAAATTACGTTTGCTGCATATACATTTAAGAGCTAATTTAAGCGCGCATATCCCGATATCTGGCATAGAACGCAAGCGATCTGTACAGCTTAATAAACGTACGCGGTCGGATGTGAGATGGGTGACCGCTAGTTGTAAAAATTGCTTCAGAAGACACGTTGGTACCGATTGTTATCAATAAATAACAGTCGTTACATCTTTTCGGAGTTGGTGGGGAAGGGTACAACCCTAAGGCCACTTCGACCAGTAAATGATCTATTGTAGCCTGAACTTGTTGTCGGAAGCCTTACGAGCGTTTTGAAAACATCGAGACGGTGGGCCACTAGCCCGCTATCTGAATAAGAAGAGATCTGTGCCAAGTATTGAGAAAAAGGGTTGCAGTTAATTTCTACACTTTGTTATTACGTCGTTATGTAACTCTTCGCAGTTCAAGTAAAATAATTGTTACAAGTAATTATAATGTAGCATTAAGTAAATTAACAATAAACTCGCTGTCAACTAAATCTGTTCTTAATCCTAACATTTTAACTGTACTATTTGATACACAAAATTCACCCTCACCGTGTTTAAATACACGTGACATTACCACTATTGTAATTTCTAATTCAAATAGCATTGTAACATTCATGTTAATTTGCACGATTACTAACGATAATTAGAGCTAAGCCTGATTGAAATTTAAATGAGTTATTCTATATTATGCGGTGGTTAGAACTTGATTACCGATTTGCGTAATCGATTAGGTCTTACAAGATAACTGTTTCAGTGTTTGGTTCATATACGCAACAGTGATGTCTTCTGTAAGCAATGAGTTTTTTTTAATTGAAGTAGCAGATGAACGTGGTTGTCTTTACACAACCTTAAACAAGGAGTAAGGAGGTAATATGCAGCTCTTTGCGCTGCTACTCCAGAGACTGATGGTCGCCTAATGTAAGTTTGGACGGCAACTACGCTATGCCACCGAACTACAAAAGACAGGTCTTGCCGCAAAAATGAGTGAGAAGGGGGTATTACCCAGGTCAAACCAATGGGTTCTATCACATAAAACAGCTTGTATTTTAAGTTTACTCTAATTGAGTTTTTAGTATATGTTGGTGTTTAAGTTCGTGAGGGATTACGGAATTAAAAACCTAGGAGGTTTTTTTTTTCGCCGTCTTTTTTCCTCTGAGTGTATAAAAACCCATTGAATTGGGTGCCCAAAGCCGATGACATGGTCAAAAATACCGTACAAATAATTATTAAAAACGCAAAATAAAAAAACCCAAAATATGGGATAAATTTAAACCAATAATATGCATCGTAAATAAAATACTTAAATAAATTGGTTAGTTAGATTTTAGTCAGTAATTTTATTTTTATATCTATTAACAATATTTGCATACCTTACTGAGGTAAATATGGCGGACTATTAAATGTATTAAACAACTTTTGTAATACCCATATTTGCGCAAATAAATCATTTTATCTTTGTCTTTGGTGTACAATAAAGTATTGTATTGTATTGAATAACAAATTGGAAATATAATAAATTCATCACACTTTATAGTGCTTCTGTTATGTTTTTGTTTCTGTTTTACTAAACCTAAAAGTGAGCACGATAAGTTTAATCCTTGCCTAATAATGATCGAACCTTTACTTTGCGATTCATTCATTATTTGTTTAACTTACGAGTACGTTTTAATCGCAAATATTGAAGCAGGATGGTGGAAATTTGTCGTTATAGTGGTTACAATGGTTACCATGACGGACAGCCAATCAAGGGTAATTGGTTCGATTCCAGGTGAGGCAAAAATTGGACTAATAAGTTTCATTGATTCATTGATCATGCTTCATATCAGGTCTACGAACCAGGGCAAGGGCCTATGGGTGTCCGCAGCAGCCATGAAGCATGCAAATGCGCTAGTGCCTGGGTACTCAAGCAAATACTAAAAGCAAGTGATCAATCTAAAACGCAATGAAATACGCCGACTTATAAGGATTCTTATTAGTCACTGCAAACTAAACAGGCATATTATGTTCAAACTAAACTTAAGTTCCACTGCTATATTATGTAGATTCTGCTATGGCGAAGAGTAATCCGGTATACACATCCTCTGCGACTGTGTCGCATTCACCCATAGCAGAAGTCGGATACTGGACGGCAGCCTAGTCACATCGGAAGATGTCAAAATTCTAGATCCCAAGCGCATCGAGGGCTAAGAGGAATACGAGGGGTAGTCTACAATAGATCAATTACTGGTCGCAGTGACCTTAGGGTTGTACACTTCCCCACCAAACGAAATAATAATAATAATAATAAATTCATTGATTTTGTGCTCTTGGTCCGAGTGTGTGTGTCCCTATATTTGTGGGTACCCCATTTGGTAATGATAGTATTTATTCATTGAAATTTGTATGAAGGGAATAAAATAGCATTTTACTTATAATTTCTAGAACCTTATCTTTTTAAAGCATTTTAATTTCCTCTTGCCAGGCAATTTTCTTCAAAACTTAAAACCTACTTTATTTCAATAAGGTATTTATATTTATATAAAAAATTGTAGTGATTTGCTTAAAATATTCCTTCTTAAAATACCTATTTACATAGTGCGTGGTCATAAATTAAAGATTCTCTTAGAAGTGTAATATCTATTCAGTAATACTACATAACTCAGGCTTACTCCGAATTCCACCATTCGAGACTCGCTATTTCTCTCGGGACCGACTTACTCAGATTCCATAAACGAAATACTCTCAGATAGAAAATGACGACTTTGAAATGGTGTCGACCAATATTTGTAAATTATAGTTCATTTAGAACTATTTCAAAATTAAATAATAAATAAATAAATAACGATTTACACTCATAGCCCCACAGTAGGGTAGTTATACCCTGTGTCATGGGTACCATGGACACACCTAAAGACAGAAACACAAACACCCAGACCGAGAACAGTAATTTAAACTCATCATTCAAATTTCTGCTTCGCCGGGAATCGAACCTGGGACCCTCCGATCGGCAGTCCGGCATGGTAACCATTACGCCACGCGGGTCGTCTAAATGTGGAAATATTTTTTGCACTGAAGTTATTTTGAACAATTATTATTTTATAGTCAGTCACAGTCAGTCAGTTTGTTAAAGACACATATTATGAAGAACGCGCATGGCCCGCCAGCAAAAAAAAATCATAGGCATTTATGTGCTTCAGAGGGCACGTTAAGCCATCAGTCCCGGTTGTTGTCGATAGGTAACAGTCGTAGACATTATGGGTGGTTTTAAAACATCCGACCGCGGGGTGACCACTAACCCGCATTGGAGCAGCATGGTGGAGTAAGCTCAATAGGTCTCCCCGATAATGAGGATATCAATGTCCAGCAGTGGGACGCAAGAAGCGTTGCAGCCAAGCCAAGCCAAGGGGATACCGTTGCTCTATTCATAGTCCCAAAGTTGCAGGGACTCAGTTTATCTATCCTGCCATCCATGTACTATTCACGATAGCAAAAAAAAAATGGTCTCGTCTTGGCCACATTTTACATGAAAATATTTTTGGTGTAATTTTTTTGTCAGAGGTCAGGAGACGACTCGACCATCACTTCTCTGATATTTAATAAATTAGTACTCTAAACCTATAAACCTATAAACAACAAGCCAATTTTTTCTATTCTAATAAAAGAAATTCACCCAAATTTGGATTCGTAATAAAACATAGAGTTTTTAGTGATATTTTATTAAACGTTGTTGGCCTAATAAAAATGGCTTGTTGGGACTTGTTGTCGGCGTCTGGCAGCCTGCCAAACCATGTAACAAGTCAAAGTTTTATAGAAATTACGCTATCTACAAATACTTGTTGATGAAGAAACTAATATTAAAACATTTTTTGCCACTTTTGTGTTATTGTTGTAAGATGTGTTAGAAAGCTCACTAAAAATCTTATTCTACGTATTCCTCACGTGAATTTATGATGACAGCCCCTCAACCCCTCATCAGTCACATTATAAATTGTACCCATTATTATTAATACCGCGATGCCATAATTTTATAAACGTAATAAGTGCCATTTTATAAACGTAATGAGCAGCGATGGCCGAGTGGTAAAAAACCGCGGTCTTCGACGCGACCGATCTCAGGTTCAAATCCTCGGCTCGCACCTCTGACAAAGAAATTTGTAATGTGCGAATTTATCGCTGCTCCATGGTGATGGGAAATATCGTGATATTTAATTGATTACGATGTTTTCCATCGTCGTGCATGCCTGAGAGAAATTCATAATTTCTCGTAAGCGTGACGTCCACCAATCCGCACTTGAGCAGCGTGGTGGACTATGGCCTAAATCCCTAAGGAGACCTGTGCCCAGCAGTGGGACATAAAAAAAAGGTTGAAAAAAAATATAATAAGCGCCATGATTCGCAATGAAGAGATCCGCATGAGGGCCAAAGTAACCGACATAGAACTTAAGGCCAGCAAGCTGAAGTGGCAGTGGGGCCGGTCACATCTATTGAAGAGCCGACAGTCGGTGGAGTAGACGGCTCTTGGAGTGGAGACCACGTTTAGGTATACGGGGAGTAGGACGCCCCTCCTGCGACGATCTGCGGGGAGTAATTGGATACGTAGAGCCGAAGACTGGGCTCAGTGGCGCGCCTTGGGAGAGGCCTATGTCCAGCAGTGGACTGAAAGGGGCTGAAGAGAGAGAGTAAACGCCTGCTACAAGATTTTTCTTATCACCTAGGGTTGGCTAGGAGAGAATACTATTAGACACTAAGCACACCCTTGTATCATTAGATTAAGGGTAGTATGTACTTTAGTTTTAAAGAAATAAATGCCTCTGGCAATGATGAAAACCGTAGACAAACGAGGATTACTGAGATAGTTCTCAAAATCTGCAAGCTGAAGTGGCAATGGGTGGGCATATATTAAGGAGGACTGACATGTGTTGGGAAAAAAAGATGCTCGAATGGCGACCACGTTTAGCCAAAAGAGCACAGGTTGCCCTCCCACCAGGTGGAATAACGACGTGAAGAAGACAGCGAGAAACGACTGGATTCAGGATTGCAGGACCGGACAAAGTGGCAAATGTTAGGGAAGGCATAGGTCATAGGTTCAGTAGTGGGCTTCTAAAGTCTGATGCATGGATGGATGGATGGATGGGGTGATCCATCTTACACCCGATCACGCCCATATGCTTATTGCATGGGTCGCCAGCTGCAGGGAGAAGTGGACTTCAAATAACAAAATGTGCAAATTATGAAATTTCATATTTGAAAAACATTTTATTTGGAATATAGGACATTTAATAATAAATTGGAGAAAGTTTATTTTCGGACCCTTAAAGTTTTCTTAAAGATAAAACTTAGTTCACTCCACTTCAATGTTTACAACAAGTTCTTTTTAATTTCTCTTTTCTATCAAACTAACTTTAATTAAATTAAATGAATAAAACTTACAATAATTGCCATAGTTATAAGACACAGTAAGATTTCTGTTCATTAAGAAAGTTTTACTAATTGCTGTCTTTTTCTTCCTATATATTCTCTCCTTTTAATGGCACTTTCTTATACAAAAGCAAAATTAAGCTATCATTAAAATGAACAACAATCTGGTGCATTCATCATAATCAATCAATCATAGTCATTAGCAGCCCCGTTGCTGACAACGTTTCAATGATTCATAAATCATTAAAACTGTGATATTATGATACGAACAATCTTATTAATTTATGAGCTTTATTCAGATTTTTCATAAATAAATAGCATATTTATGACGGGTAAGCCAATTATTCCGTATGGTAATTTACCATGACATTTTAGAGGATACGTACAAAAGGAATATCAGGAAGTCACATTAAAGTATTGTAGTGTGTGTTAACCCTAAATTTGTATGTTTTTATGTTAAGTCAGTAATAAACAACTCTTCAACGAATCTGTTCGTTTTACTAAAGCTCCCGATCAGAACCGTACAATATTATTTCTGTCAATATTTTCATACATCCCACAGCTGGGCACAGGTCTCCTCTCACATGTTGGATGGATTTAGGTCATAGTCATTATAAACGTGGATATACATTATACATATTCCATTTAAACTGGGGTAACAGACGGGAATGTAGGTTATGTAGAGTTATTGCAGTGTCTTTTTGGCATATAATCTACACCACCTTAGGAAAACCTAAGTCTTGTCTTGGGTCATATGCACTTGTGCTAGTTTTGATCGCTTGCTGTAAGTCTAACCTTTCCACCGAAGGATTGCTTCAAGGCAGAAGAAATTGGTGCAGTTATTGTACTCGAATAATAAAATTCTAGTTCAATTTAATACCATGCCTGTTGTCAACTATAATCAATTACAATTTCCTGTTCTCGTATCACTAGTATCACTGCGATGAACGACAAATTATTAAGCTGCAGCAATTATAAATAAATCGATGCGATGAAGCGGCGATGGGCTTTTTTTGTATCGGAGGGAAACCTTCAACAGGTACCCGGCACCATAGGTATACGGAATTATTTGAGATTTGTAGGGCGCCAAAACCCCCTCGAAAAAAGCGCTCATGGCCCGGCGGTTAGAGTAGAATGCAAACGATCAATACAACTATGCCAAACGGGCGCGGTCGGATTTGAGATGGGTGACCGCTAGTGGCCAAAAATTTCGTGCACGTTTTCGTGTTTCGGAGGGCACGTTAAGCCGTCGGCCCGGTTGTTGTCGATAGATAACAGTCGTTAAACCTTGTCGGCCTTTTGGGTGGTTTAAAAACATCCGACAGCAGGTTGGCCACTAACCCACATCTCCATCAACCCGCATTGGAGCAGCGTGGTGGAGTATGCTCCCGGCCACTCCAATAATGGGGAAAGACCCGTACCCAGCAGTGGGACGCAAAAAGGGTTACAGCCAAAACCCCCTCGGTGGCTGCCTCTGCGCTTGGGGAAAACTTCGGGATCTCCAGGGGAATGCACCTTACACTGCTCTCACTTTCTTTTACCTGTACGTTGCTGTGTACTATTCATGTTTAAAATAAATTCGGTCATTTGATAACAATGTCTCTCATTTTTGAAGGTAATTATCCAGTAACAAAAACAACCAGAATTACATAATCGAAGTAGTCATTAAAGTTTTGAATTGATTCACGGCTAACTCCAAATATAGCTACGATTTAACAACTTCACTGTCCTATGAGTCACATGTGACTCACAAGGAACATTTGTAATAAGTTCAAGAGTCACTGGTGACTCATTTCCCGATACTTTTTGGCAATATTTTTCGTCATGATCGTGGCTCAATAGCCTAATAAAAAATACGTGAACGTATAGCAAAAACCCTAACCCTTCATATACAAAAAATTGTTTTCGCAAAAGCTTTTTATTTCTTTTGTTATGAACAAATAAAAACATGAGTAATTATGGATAATTAGTATGAAATAAAACCAATATTAAAAACATAAAAAACATTTTATTGTGTTTTTATATAAACTAAAAAAAATCTAATCTGAGGAATTTCCTGAAGACTGTGACTAGACGAAATTGAAGATCTTGAAGGCAGAGAGAGAGCGAAGGTCTTGGAGGCACGTTAGGTTCCGTAGTTGTTGCTGCTGGCCCGAGAAAATATCTAACTATTTGTTCTTGAACTTTTTATTATTATATTTTTTTATTATTATTTTAGTACCGTCCTGTAATCGAAATAAACACATCTGTCATGTCTATGGCTATGCGCACATATGACTCATTGAACTTACGAGAAAAAAAACATCACCCTACGCCCATGAGTCATATATGAGCAAATAAATAAAAAAATAAATAAAATAGAAAATAGTATTTTTTTTCACAAATACAGTTATACAAATATGGACGTGGAGAAATCGTAAATTGTATTGTATGGGGACAGTGAAGTTGTTAATAGTGTATCTATAAATTTCTTGAACGTCACTTTACTGTGTCTTGACGTATTCTACATCGAAACCAAATTGAATTAATATCGAATCTAGTTCGCCACTTAGTGGTGGTTAGATGAGAACTAACTTTGATTGAGTAGAATTAATATGCGTGAAATAATGTATGTATAAAAAAAATTGTACTCTGGATTATTTTTTTTCAATATAAAACATATTATGTGAACCATAATCCACATGAAATTATAAACAAAATTAGTTTGAAAATGATTTCAAGAGTAACAGGTATTACTTGTCAAATTCAGAAATAACCTTCTTACAAAATTATCTAATTTGGTTCTGACGTAATTATTTCCATCTTCATAGTGTATATTTGTAGTTCTTAGTAATGTGCTATAACCCTTTGGATTAATTAATCAAAAGGCCTAGATTTCTAATTAATTCGTCGCCGCTTAAGCTAGAACGTTACAACTAAATAAATCAGTGTTACCTATCTCAAAAGGGTCTCTACTCTCTACAATGACATCGACCTCATTTCCAAATAGAATTCCTGGTTCTAAAGGATTAACTTAAATAGGTTTTCCTTCTATTACTATCGGACAGCGGATGTTGAATAAAATTTGGACTGGATAGAGCATACGAGGAAAATCTGCAGTTTTAATGATAGAACAAGGAACTAAGGCAAAGGAAGAACTTTTATATTTTGATCGGAGAAGAATTGATTTTCTTTTTCACGAAGTCCCAATGGCTCTGACCGTAGAAGTGATGTCAACTGACCAGCACGTTTGTGTGCTTTTGAAGCATGAGGAAACTAACATCAGCAGCATCCGGAGTAGCACCGCTAATGTGTGATCTCAGGCAAAACGCAAACTTGTTTGAGACTTATTTATGAAAGAAGTATGTACCAGATAATATTTTATGAAAACTGAGTGTACAAAACTGCCTTAATTTTCGTCAGTGTCTTCAATTTTGTTCACCACAACGAATTTTATTTATTTATTTATTTATTTATTCATTTATTTGCATTGAACACAGTCTACATATTATAAGGTCTTAATATATTGGTACATAGTACACAGTAGGTTTCGTGTTCAGCTAACTTACAATTTAGCATGCAAAAATAATTAATTGAATTAAATTAAATTGTATAAAATCCTTAAATGAACATAATTTCATGGTCATACTGATTAACAATATACAGGTTTTTATAATCAATAACTTCCATAATTAGTCATTCTATTTCTAAAGAGTTAGTTACATGTCAAACTTACTATCTAAATATTCTTTTATTGAGTAATAATTGTAATTTATTAATATCTTTCTTATTTTAATTTTATAATATTTTTCAGGCAGTGCTTTTATATTATCAGGGATTTTATTTAAAATTTTAATACACACACCATACGAATTATTTTTAATTAATGTTGTATGTGGGATTTCGTCTAATACTGGTCTTTGTGGACGCCTTGTATTCCTTGGGTATACTTCTACTATATTTATTATATATATTATTATATTTAAGATCACTATCCGTAACATAGCATCCGGTATCCACCCTCTAACATCCCGAAACTAACGGAGAATGTGCCACAAATATGGCCGACCTTCATATTTTAAGATAACGCCCGACTGCCACATATTTTAATATTTTTATCCTCACTTAAACGCCACTTTTATCTTTTATAACGGAAGATTCCTCCGGGACGCCCGAGTTCGCCCCGTCACACAGTAAGGTTGCTTGCACCGGTAAGGTTCACTTACTTTCCAGAGTGCTATGCTAGCCGGGTGAATATTCCATTTTTGTATAGGATTTTTTTATGTGAATGGAGCAGTAGATGAGCATGCAGGCCACGTGGTGTTAAGTGGTCGCTGCAGCCCATGGACATCTACATACAATCTCAAGCATAGGTAAGTCTTGTCTGAGGTCGTATACAGTTGCGCTACTACTCCGAATGCTGGTGGTCGCCTCATGTAAGTGTGGCCGGCAACTGCACCTTTCCACCGAAACACAATAGACTTAGTTTACGGCAGAAGTGGGTGCAGCGGTGGTACTACCCCAGGCGAACGATAATAGTTCTACCACCTACAAACAACTACAAAGATAAAATGCATTATAAAGACCTATTATTATAATGCATTTAATCTTTTCATGGTGAAAAATTAAATATTGTACCACGGTAAAATAGCCGGTGTCACTCTCTAGCCTTCTATCTCCACATACGAAAATAATTTCATTAGATGGACATGATTGCGACGTGAAAGAAGGAACAATAGACAAACACACATTCTATTTATAATTTTAGTATGGAAACTGAGCGGGAACCTGGCAAATAATGCCAGACTCGCGAGTGACCTAGCTCAATGGCTAAGAAATGTCTCGTGATGGTATGTTGGCTTATTCAAAAAGTAACAAATTTAATGAAAATTCTCGTTCTTTTAAAGTTGTGCTGTGCGTCAATTCTAGTTCAAAACGTGGCCAGTGTCTCCAAACCGTATCTTATTTATTCTATACTTGCTGTGCCCCCTTCACCCGCGTTAATTTTTTTTAAAGTATCCTATTTTACTTCTGATAACTCCAAAAATATATGCACAGAGTTTCATGATGATCAGTTGAGTAGTTTTCGCGTGAAAGAGTAACAAACAAACTTACTTTCGCATTTATAATATTAGAAGGATAGTAGGATTGAATAAACAGTGTAAGGTCCAGGCCTCATAAGGTAAGGTCAAGGTTCATAGGGAATGAAGACATGTCATATTTCCAAGATTGCCATGCTTAACGGATGCGCTGCTAAATGCACAAAGTCTTACCTAACAAAGTAAGTTCATAAAAGATAGTAAGCTTTTGATTAGCTTAAGACCTTGAGTATATAACGTAAGAAAGATCTATATTGGCAAATAAATTTCACTTAAAGAAGCTTAAGTTTTTTTTTTTTCAATTATGGCATCGCAAACTCTGTGCATACTGCCAGCGTCAAGTATAATTTTTGCATCAATTTGCCAGTTTCAACGAAACTGGATGAAGTAATAACAAAGTCAGTAAATAAGTCGTCAGTAATCAGTCAGTCTAGTCAGTCCAACATTCAAGTAAAGCGATGGCTACTTTACTAGAACGTGTCCGATGGAATTTTGGAGGCAAGCAGAAAAAACATATTTTAGCACTGTTATTCTATTTCTTCTAAACAAAATGTCATCAACTTTATCCGATATAACTCAAAAATACACAAAGAAAATGAAAATAAAACAAGAGCACAATATGTCTTTTTCGACTTCCCGCCAAAACTCCGAAGCTTAAGTTATATTGCAATCTTGTGTGGTTATTCTTTAAGTAGAGTTATGAGTAATCACGAGTTCGAATTGTATTCACAACCATATTTTATAATCTATATTACTCTTTCAAAATGCTAATACATTTTACAATTTCTCTTTACCTCAAGGACACTTACAAAACTTTATACCTAAAAACAAAGAGTATTTTCGAAACCTCCTTTAGTTTCAAACCAATACAATTTAGAAACGGAAGCGAGCAGTGCCAAGAATTAGATTCCAAAGTTATATTGGAGTAAGTAGTTTTAAAGGGAAGACCTTATTCCTAACCCGGTTTAAGCCGGTTTTGTTCAGTGTAGTGTGTAACGAACCTAATCGTGCGAATAATAAATTCGACTTGGGTATGAGGATATGAGTATTTAATAATATGATTCGTTCTATAAGGTGTATTCGTGGCATTAAGTTCTAAATATATAATATTCATTATTGCATCGGAAAATTTTGGTATCAGTGAGAGGTTTCATATAATGATGGTATTTTAAAGGCGTTAAAAGATGGAAGAACTCTTATGGTTCGACCTGGCACGTTCTACCGCTGCCCCCACTTTTTCTGTTAAGCAAATTTATTGTGTTTCGGTAGAAAGGTGCAGTTGCCGGCCAGACTTACATGAGGCGAACACCGGCCTTCGGGGCCGAAGACCATGTGGCCTGTATGCTCGTTTCCTACTCTATTCAAATGCATGCATATTATCGTATAGAAAGATGAGTATCGGCAAGCCATATCTAAAGTAAGTGGTACGAGTGTTGACGCGCGGAAAAGCTCGTATAACTTTCCTTAAGTCAACCGCAACCGAAAAACAAAAGAATTACTGCACATCAGGAATGGATGCAACGAAGGTACTATTCCGTTCAAATTTATTCATATTATGTATTTTCCAAAATTCATGTCCTATGATTTAGCTCATAGTGGAATCCGGCCTTGGACAACCAAATCAATTGAGATACTTTTAATGAGCTGTCAAAATGTGACAACCTCATACACTTTATTTGAGAAAATGATTTGTGACGTCACATCTCATTTATAGTTGAGTAAATAATAATATTGATTTAAAACGCTTTTCAAGCGTGGTTTAGAGCTACCTTTCTAAAGCATGCATTTTTAATTTTTCTGTAATTTGAGTCCAAGACACTATTATGAACCCGTGGGTAAATTTGTGGCAGTTTGTGAGATACCGCATATAGCTCTCTAAATCTGCAAGCTGAAGTGGCAATGGGCAGGCCATATAGTTAGGAGGACCGATAACCGATGGAGAAGAAAGGTCCTTGAAAGGAGACCACGTCTCGGCAAAAGGAGTACAGGCCGCCCTCCAACCAGGTGGACTGACGACCTGAAGAAGACAGCGGGTAGTCGCTGGATTCAGAAGGCCCAGGACCAGGACAGTAAAAGGCTGATGGATAGATGGATGTGAGATACAATACC
Organism: Pyrgus malvae; assembly: GCA_911387765.1. Lineage (NCBI taxonomy): Eukaryota > Metazoa > Arthropoda > Insecta > Lepidoptera > Hesperiidae > Pyrgus > Pyrgus malvae. The sequence continues at coordinate 23,727,681 of OU426961.1, read as the reverse complement.
GGCCAGGCCACTTTTAGCATTGACGATCGGCCTTGCCGTAAGACAAAGTTTTAGTTTGAAGTCACTGAAAATTAATTACATTTCGTTAGTTTCTAAGAATGTGCAGACATTTTAGGAACGTAAAATGTTTCGTTTGCCCTTTGGACCCGTTGAGTACTTGACTACATTAGAACTTCACAATGTTATCTGTTCCGTAATCCCTCAATAAAACAAGTATTTTGTTACAAGCAATTCACACACTTATTACAAACATACTAAAATCTAAAGTACTGTGCAGTAAAAACGAATTGTAAAGGGAATACACACGAGTACAGTTGTATTGCTATTTGGTTTATTAGTACTTCAAGTTACAGGCAAATTTAAACTTTTAATGGCACGAGCTAAGAACTTTTCATAATTATAGTTATGTACAGTGTTAGCGAAAATATATTTTGGTATGCCAGTGCGAATAATTCAAGGGTTTTTAACCAATATTCTGTTATATATATTCCTATTAACCTTATTATTAACCTTAGAATAATTACATTATAGAAACCAAGTTGGCGCGCCCATTTTAATTGGTGCCATTAATGGCTCCGTAACATTTAAGAGGAAACGCGGCTTCAGCCGAATTAGATAAATAGGTATTTTGAAGTGACTATTTCTATCGCGCTGCGCTCTGCGCTATCCGCTGCGTGCGATAGGGACAGATGCAGCTCAGACCAATTATACCTACAAACTTTCTGACTGAATCGAGGCTTCGTATTCTCCTGTTTCCTCCTTCAGAATTAAGTTTATTATTATATTTTTTTCACAAATATTAAGAAATAGAATAAGTCTCTGCCTCTATGTTTTTATTTGGTTGTAAAAACCTTTCAAATTTGTTTTGCAGTGGTTGGATTAGGGCTGTATGAAAGACGCATTTCCTGCGATTTTTGAAGAGTCATATTTTCTGATCTTATTAGTTGATTGAAAAAATAAAACATAGGGGCATAGCTATAGCAGACTTAGATATTGTCACAAAAATCATTCCTCTAGAAGCATTATCCAAAGAGAAAACAGGATAATACATTTGTATGGGAATACGGCGGTAGCGTTTCCTCTTAAGGTTAAAACACGCCGAACGTTTTACAACACTTTTGGAAAACAAAACTAGTCTAAGAACACTGAAGTTTTCCATATTTTGTAGTATTTTATAGTTAAATTGGTCTAAATAAAAATATTTTGTTTGTCAGATGTCACATCTGTGTGAATCTATTTAGTGCTTCAATTTTGTCAGCTCGCTTGTATGAAGACACTCATTCTATACGTACTTATTCTAAGGTCTGGGGAAATCTGGGGAAGACACATATTACAACTGGGGAAGACACATACGCAAAAGGCAAATATTCCTAATATGATGTGACACACTGTAAAAATTCTGGGCCATAATAAACTAATAGACTTATAGACTTTCAAAATAAAAGGATGTCCTCAATTCAACATTTAGAATTTTTTATGTAATTAAACTCTTTTATGTGTTTGTTTGTAGAGTGAACCAACATTTTGCTGAAATTTTCTTTTATTAGTAAACTAGCGGCCGCCCGCGACTTTATCCGCATGGATTTTGGTATTAGTCATAGCATGATGTTATATAGCCTAAAGCCTTCCCCGATATATATACTATCCAACACAAAAAGATTTTCTGTATTCGAACCAATTCCTGATATTAGCGCGTTTAAACAAACAAACTCTTCAACTTTATATTAGTATAGATTGCTGCTGCTTTTGTATTCCCACTGATGTTTGCTATAAAACCAGTAGCTTTTTAGCTATCCATAACCATACCTTACAGAGCAGCGTGGTGGAGTAAGCTCCAGGCCAAAAATGGGGAGACCCGTGCCCAGCAGTGGGACGCAAAAAGGGTTGCAGCCAACCATAAGGCAAAATATATCTGAGATCGTTTATGTATAATTCAGTAACAAATTAACTTAGAATAAATACGTACAGAATTATTGTCTTCATACAAGCGCGCTGTCAAAATTGAAGCACTAAATGGATTCCTACAGCTGTCACATCTGACAAACAAGATATTTTTATTTTGACCGAATTAACTATAAAATACTACAAAATATTTAAACACTGTGAAAAGTTATTTTATTAAATTTCTTTGTTTTTAAAAATTGTTGTGATAAAATTTAACCTTACGGAGCGGCCCGGCGTTTGGTGCCATTAATGACACTCAATTTGGGCGCGTGAACTTGGTTTCTATAATGTAATTTGTAATTATTCTAAGCAAATTAATGATAGTTTTCTTCTCATTTTAGGTTCAGTTATCGCACCGAAACACTAAAAAGAAAGGAAAGGTTATTGCAGAGTAATATAAATTACCTAGCGAAAATAAGATAGAGTACCCTAACGAAGGCAGGGACCGTACTAAACTGCTAATAATCTCTCTTTCCACTTCTTTTAAGGCTGATTAGGACTGTACCTAAACTTGCCCGAGCCATTGAATATATTTTTATTTTTATTCTTTTTAGGATTCCTATTACTAAGACTCCGCTGTCCATCTGTATGTCTGTCTGTTAGTAACGTAATGAACCGAACCTCATGAAAAACTTAGACATCTGAAATTTTCACAGATGATGTTTTCCTGTTGGCTTGGCTGCAACCCTTTTTGCGTCCCACTGCTGGGCACGGGTTTCTCCCCCTTATTGGGGAGGCCTGTTGCTTACTCCACCACGCTGCTCCAATGCGGGTTGGTGAAGATGCGGGTTAGTGGCCAACCCCCTGTCAGATGTTTTCATCATACCGCCCATAAGGCCTCCGACAAGGTTTAACGACTGTTATCTATCGATAACAACCGGGACCGACGGTTTAACGAGCCCTCTGAAGCACGAAAAAACGCATGATTTTTTAAGCCCGTTTGGCTTAGCTGCATAGACCGCTTGCATTCTATGCTAGCCGCCGAGCCAAGCGCGCTTCATTTTCTGTTACTAGGTATATAAGTAAAAAAAAATGAGAATAAAATAAATATTTTAGGGGCTCCCATGCAACAGACAAGATTTTTTTGCCGTCTTTATGGATAATGGATCGGAATCCTTCGTACGCGAGTCCGACTCGCACTTGACCAGATCTAAAGCTAGGAATAGGTTGCTTCTCGTAATTTACAAGGATTAAATGCCATAAATCACCACGCTGCCCCAGTCCAGGTAGATGAACACAATACGACAGAAATGTCGTGTAAATCCCATCCCAAGCATGTACTGTATGAAACCATCGTAACGAAACGTTTATTTTTATTCTGAAGCACCGATAAAAATGTATATGTATATAACAAATATGTATGAAGACGTGAACGCCACGGCTTGAACTGAGGAACTCTGCGTTCATCCCGCACCGTACCGCAGCTGTACTTGATACAGCTTGGTACTTATACAGAATTTTCCTATCGAGGATCTCTGTTACTTCACTACCTCAATAAAGATAATTTGTATTGTATTGTACCTCAATCCATCCATCCATTAGCCTTTTAAAGTCCACTGCCGGACAGAGGCCTCCTCTAATGTTCGCCACTCCGTCCGGTCCTGCGCCCTCTGAAATTAGCGTTTTCCCGCTATCTTCTTCAGGTCGTCAGTCCACCTGGTTGGAGGGCGGCCTGTGCTCCTTTTGCCGACACATGGTCGCCATTTGAGGACCTTTCTTCCCCACCGGTTGTCAGTCCTCCTAACTATGTTGCCTACCCATTGCCACATTAGCTTGCAGATTTTGAGAACTATGTCGGTTATCTTCGTTCGTCTACGGATTTCATCGTTACGGATTCTGCCGCGTAGAGAAATACCAAGCATAGCCCTCTCCATCGCTCGCTGAGCGACCTTGAGCCTGTGGAAAAGGCTAACTGTAAAAGACCACGTCTCAGCGCCGTAGATCATCACTGGCAACATACACTGCTCGAAAACTTTTGACTTCTGGCTCTGCGGTATTCTGGACTCTAACCTCAATATCCAGCTATAAATTATCGGTGTTTTAATCACTTGGCCATAGGGGATCCACATTTTTTTTAACCTTTTTATGTCCCACTGCTGAGGACAGGCCTCATCTACAAGTAAGTTGAATTTATGTCACAGTCCACCACGCTGGCCTAGTGCGGATTGATGGACATCATACCTTTGAGAAATTATAATTTTCTGTCAGGCATGCATGGCGATCAATTAAATCCCTACTGATATTATAAATTCGAAAGTAACTCTGTCTGTATGTCTGTCTGTCTGCTACGCTTTCCCGCTTAAAGTACTGAACCAAATTTAATGAAATTTGGAACACAGATGGAGTGGACCTTGGGAAAGGACATACGATGATTTTTATCCAACGGGAACCTATAAAACGAGTCCACGCAGGCGAAGCTGCTGGCGGAAGGCTAGTATCACAATATTTTCCATCACCATGAAGCAGCGAAGAAATCTGGATGTAAAAATACCAACTCAATATTAAGAATTGGTATAAATAGTAGGTGGTAGAACTATTGTTGTAGGTGGTAGAACTATTGTGGTTCACCCGGGGAAGTACCACCGCTGCGCCCACTTCTGCCGTGAAGCAATTCTATTGTTTTTCGGTGGAAAGGTGCAGTTGCCGGCCACTTACATGAGGCGACCACCAGCCTCCGGAGTAGCAGCGCAACTGCATACGACCTCAGACGAGACTTACCTATGCTTGCTTGAGGTTGTATGTAGATGTCCATGGGCTGCAGCGACCACTTAGGAACACCACGTGGCCTGCATGCTCGTCTGCTACTCCATTCAAATAAATAAAATAAAAATAGAGAAGAAATATTTAAACCGATCCCTTCAGTACTTTTCGGTACCCACGTTTAATCGCGTACCTTCCATATAATTTCCCCTTACCTTCCCCGCTTATTACGTACCGCATCAATCACCGGTTGAACATAATATTTGCTTATGGTAAAAATATCATGTGTATGAAATGAGATTTTTATATTTCCTGCTTCGCTTACCTAAGGATTTTTACACACTTAAATATAAGGAAATAATAACAAAATAGCTGAGAGTCTCGTGTGTTTTGTCGTGTTTTTTTCCTTTCCTTTGAGACAACTAATTTCTTTGTTTTGAGATAAAAGAAATACTTTCGTCTTTCCTGTACACCTGGCAATCTTCACAAAAAATACAAACTCTTTACTGTTAATTTATCTGAGTAAAACACAAAATACTGAAGTTTTTTTTGTGCGTTTTCTTGCATCGGAGGACACGTTATCGATAGTTTTTTTTTATTTGAATGGAGTAGCAGACGAGCGTGCAGGCCACGTGGTGTTAAGTGGTCGCTGCAGCACATGGACATCTAAACACATCTGCACATGGAAATCTACGTATGCAGTTGCTTTGCTACTCCGGAGACTGGTGGTCGCCTCATTTAAGTATGGCCGGCAACTGCACCTTTCCACCGAAACACAATAGAATTGGTTCACTGCAGTAGTGGGTGCAGAGGTGCTACCTCTCCGGGCGAACCATAATAGTTCTACCACCTAGTAGTAGTAGTAGATCGGTCGTCAAACCTTGTCGAAGGCCTAATGAGCAGTTTGAAATCATTTGCATCTGCCTTGGTTGCTCGCTTTGGGTCCAGCGGGTTGGTCACTAACCCGTATCCCCACCAACGTGGTGGAATTAGATCCAGGCCTCCCCAATAATGTGGAGAAATCTATGACCCGCAGTGAGACACAAAAAGTGTTGCAGCAAGCCATTTCTAAGAGGGTTAAATAGGGGTCGAAAAGTTAAAACATACTACAAAACTTTCATACGTTATCAAATCATGTTGGAAAATATAAAGAAATTATGATGGCGAGATACCATTTCAGTGGATGTAGATTTACCCGATTGTAAAAAAAAGTAAAAAAACATTTATTTGCTCTTACAATGAGGTCTTATTATCTAATGGTACACAGCTTTGTATATAAAGTTTCTGCCTAAAACCCGTCTTTGTAAGAGCCTGGTGCCTGAAATAGGTTTAAAAAACCTGAGTTACAGCGTATTACATGCGTGTATTGTCACGTCTTATGATGCGTGAGGTATAAGTTTTAGTTGATAGAACTAGGATAATAGCGAGAAAAATTGGCAACTTGTGGGTTGTCTAGTTTCCTAGATAGCTAATAAAAATATACGGTTGAGTATAAGTAGGGAATTTAGCACGATACGTGCTTGTATCTTCTTTATAAAGGCGGTTTCTTGCATGGTGACAATGGCGAGGCAGAAAACGGTTACAAGCTTTTTTGCTTCCCACTGTTATGTTCTAATGTGGATTATGTGTATTATATGGAGTCCACACGAGGTAAAATGTAAACTCGTGCTGGAGAAACTCCAACAAAATTTTTTAGAAGGCTTTATCATAAGCATTACGGTAACTTTGTAGGTTATCCTAAGGTGTACCCTAGTTCCTTGAAAGAAAGAGAAACGTGTTCCTTATGGAGTATTTTTATAACCTAATCACCAGCAGAATTTGTAGTTCATCAGTGCTAAGGCTGATGATATCACTGAGTATACCAAAGTATGGCCACGACCGTCAGCATTCGTTATTCGCAGTGCCGGGTTGTAGGTTGCAACTGGAGAGGGACCTCTTAATGGTGCTCTGGAGTTTGATCAAAGTCTTGATCTATTCTATTCTGCTTTTGATGTATTTCCCAGAATATCCGGGAGTTACCTTAACACACTGTAAACACTTTAGATGCAAAATTTGTAATGTTTACAATTTAAGATAAAATAAATAATTAAACAAATAAGTTTTATTTTTATTTTCGGGCGTACACAAAGGAGTATACAGCATCGGGATGTTTTCCTCTTCATTCCGCTTCAATCAGCGCGCATATAACGGATATACGATATATTACAACGGTATTTGTTTTGGATAAACAGTAATATACAAAGTAATGTAAATTAAACGATTGCGATACTTCCTTTTTTCCTGTTTGGTAGGGTTGTCAATAAAGTCCCTGTAGCTTCGGGGTTGATAATAGAGCTACGGCCTGATCGTAAGAGACGACTAAAAGGGGGCTTTCGAGGTGGTGTGCGGTGAGAGTAGAAGCTCGGTGATCCAGCTAACAGACCCGGGAAGGACGGCGGTGTGTGCGTGGCCGCATGCCGCACATGCACATCTGCTTTCCAGAGGATGAGCCCGCTCTGGGGCGCTGCGCGTGGACGACACCGGTGCATTCCACTGGATATTCCGGAGTCTTCCACAAGCGCAGAGCCAATATGCCACCGAGGTGGTTTATCTGTGGTACAAATCCCACATAACCCGGTAACCTCTCCCAAGGTGCCGGGTACATTTTGAAGGTTTGCCCCCTATATACAAAAAAGGGTCATCAATAAAACCTTTATTTTATAGCTGGTAGAACTTTAAAGGTAAACCTTTAACCTGACAAGTACCAACGCTGCACCCACTTCTGCCGTGAAATAATTCTATTGTGTTCCAGTGGAAAGGTGCAGTTCACGACTAGAGTTAGGTACATGAGACGAACTTCAACCGACTAGCCTTCAGCGCAACTGTATACAACGACAGCCATGACTTACAGCCGTATTCAAGAAGCATACTAGCTAAGAAAGAAAGCAACGCTATGTAAGGAGCGCTATTTGAAGTGCGTTCATTATGTCAAGCCATCAATTCATGTCGATTTTGACAAACGCAAGTAGCAGGCTTCAATCAAATATCGTATATTGTATATGTTCTTCCATCGTATTTCTTATCCTCTTATTTCATAATTCCATGCTATCGTATATTGTATATGTTATGTATAGTTCTTTTAGATGACCCTGTGCGTTGGCGAGCACTATGAGACCTCATAGTATTGTTTACTAGCCTTATGCCAGCGGCTTCGCCTGCGTGGACCCGTTTTATAGGTTTTCGTAGGATAAAAACCATTCTATGTCCTTTTCCAAGGTCCACTCTATCTGTGTTCCAAATTTCATTAAAATTGGTTTATTGGTTTAAGCGGGAAAGCGTAGCAGACAGATAGACAGACAGACAGACAGACAGACAGACAGAAAGAGTTACTTTTGAATTTGGGATGAATACAGGTGTAAGACTTTCTTGAGGTTGTGTGTAGATCTCCACCACCACTGAACAACACGTGGCCTGCATGATCGTCCGCTACTCCATTCAAATAAATAAATAAAAATCTTTTGCATCCTGCAACTTACAAAAATAGTTAAATAAATACATCAGTTGATCTGCACTGCTAAAAATAATTTGGAGAGTCGAAACCCCAAATCGACCGCATAGCAAACTTAATCCGGTTTCGTATAATCCTATTTGCATATCACGTTTATCGAAGGATTTATTCAAAACGAATAAAATATATAGTACTGAACGCATTTACTTTTATGATCGTTTAGATGACCCTATGAACCCTATGCGCGCATGGCCCGGCGGTTAGCGTAGAACGCAAACGATCTATGCAACTAAGCGAAACGGGCGCGGTCGGGTGTGAGATGGGTGACCGCTAGTGGCAAAAAATTTCATGCGCGTTTCCGTGCTTCGGAGGGCACGTTAAGCCGTCGGTCACGGTTGTTGTCGATAGATAACAGTCGTTAAACCTTGTCGGAGGCCTTATGGGCGGTTTGAAAACATCCGACAGTGGGTTGGCCACTAACCCGCATCTCCACCAACCCGCATTGGAGCAGCGTGGTGGAGTAAGCTCCAGGCCTCCCCAATAATGGGGAGAGACCCGTGCCCAGCAGTGGGACGCAAAAAGGGTTGCAGCCATGAACCCTATGATGAAGCGCGCATGGCCCGGCGGAACGCAAACGATCTATACATCTAAGTTTACCAGTTGTTGTCCTATGATTTATTTTATTACTAACCCAAGTAACTTTAAAGAATATAATTCTGATATTTTTACGGACGTAATTTTACAAACTATTCCAGAAGTAGGGAATCCCGTGATGCAAAATGTGGCTGTACTCGAGCGTCATGAAGACCTACTGTATTATCAGATTGAGCGGTAGGGTGATTGAGTGGCAGGAGTGAGGAGAGCGCCTACCAAGTTTTAAAAAACACAATATTATTTTATTCTCTTGAAGTGATATTTTATTAATCTAATTGCATAATAAAAAAAAACATTTCGATACTGTCAAGGTGAGTTTCAAAGATTTTTTTTTATTTAAAATTAAATCTAATCTGACAATTTTTACAAAAAGAACAGAAAATATTACACGACTGTACTCACATAAATGTTTAATTATCGGAGATGCCGACATGATAAGGAGCTTACCGGCAACCAGCGTGAGCTCCTGATGAAGGTCCATGGTCAGGACCGAAACATAAACGTGAGTACAATCGTGTAATATTATATAACTACAATGTTAGTGTAGTTCAATAATTGAACAGAAAATATCTAAAATCTTCAGCGCTTATAAATCTGGGTGCACCTGGCGCTCGAAAACATCCAAAAATCCTTTCACGGACACCTACTACAGAAATTATAATAGCACCAAACGCATTTTGACGTAACATTTAATTTTGAATAATCTTGACGGCCTTCTACGTGGCTGCTTGGCTATAAAGGCTATTATTTAATTAGATTACGACTCAGAAGCTAAAATTTGGGCATTTGCCTCCGCGTTAACAGAGCTAATGTCGAGGGGTAGCAAAATTTCATTTTAAACGTCCGACTTGTAAATGATTTTCAAGTTTTGATGTGGTCCGTAATTGGGGCGTTCACCCGTAATAAGAAGAAAATGGTCATGTTTGAAAGTCTACTATCTGATCTTATTTAAATACAATTTTTAGTTGAGTTTCTGTTTGCTAACTTTTGAAATTAGTTTTAAATTACAAATTGAGCTTTATTAGGAATTACTTGTTAAGTCATACTATCGAAAAACGTTATCCTATTTTGCTATATGTTAAATTTGAAATTGAAATCAATTCAAAATGCTATTTCGATTCAATTAATAACTAAACTGACTCAATTCGGAGCTTGTTTATATGGTTGGATATTCAGAAAACTTCGATAGCGTCATTCAGGAGTGGCGCCATCTCTTGATGAGTAGCGGAAGGTCGCTACACTATAATTTTTTTATGCACACTTGGTCGCATGGATTTTTTTCATTCTTTACCAAAAGAAGAAAAAAGTATCTTTCAACTTTGTCATGACTGACCAATGCTAAACTTGTTTTTTATTAATGCCTGTGTTCTTTATTTATTTTCAGGTTACATTAAGGAAAAAAACTGAATTAAAACGGTGGCTTTAATTCCAAACTCTAAGAAATCTAGCTGACTGACTGGAGACTATCCCTCAACTTCAGCTAGCTTTAAATTTGAATGGGTAATACTACAACACACCTATTGCCGTAAAATTATTGTGTATGGTGGAAACATTGGTTGTCGATCAAACTTACATGAGACGACCATCCGTCTCCAAAGCGCAACAGGAAACAATCTCAGGAGAGGTCGACGGGCTGCAGCAACTACCGACTACATGACGACCTGCGTGGCGCAATGGTTATCATGCCGGACTGCCAATCGAAGGGTCCCGGGTTCGATTCCCGGCGAAACAGAAATTTGAATGATAAGTTTAAATTTCTGTTATCCGTCTAGGTGTTTGTGTTTCTGTCTTTGTATGTGTCCATGGTACCCATGACACAGGGTACATCTACCCTACTGTGGGGCTATGAGTGTGAAACGTTATTAAAAAAAAAAAAAAAAATTCCATCACCGTGGAGCAGCGATGAAATCTGGATGTAAAATACCTTCTCAATATTATAAGTTGGTATAAATAGATAAGAAATATTTAAACCAATCCCTTTATTTACCATCGGTCTCCAAAGCGCAACAGGAAACACTTTCAGGATAGTACTTGGGTCAACGGGCTGCAGCAACTACCGACTACTTCATTAAAATAAGAAAGAGAAAAAAAGTGAAAATATTTGTTGCTTTTGGTCTCTCGCTTTTCAGAATTTATATTCTTGTAACAGCCTAGAAACTGTCGCTGACATAATTTCGAACTTGTGAAAACAATTCAACGTCAGAGCACGCTTCACGATCGCGACGGAACTAATTAAGATGAGTAAGGGCTGATTCAGACGGTGTTCAATGCCTTAATGGAGAAGCAGACAGGCGTGTAATTCGTTTATGAGAATCGTCTAGGAGTTTGTATCTTTTAGATTGTAAGATTAACCTATTTCTTTATGTAGTGTTATATAAAGGTTGAGGGAAAAACCTTGTTCAAAATTTTTTTTTCTTGAAATGACCAATGCTGGGTATACTTAAACATCTAGTGTGGATTGGTGTCTTAACAAATTGACTTACTATGTAGGAGCGGTAGGTACGCATATAATGAAGTTTCTAGTCAAAGGTGTACACCGAAATATGAGGTCCCCTCCGTGTTGGAGACCGTTGTCACAACGACTTAGCGATCGATGCTCAATCTCAGTAATACTCCAATAATTAAAATAAATAACGTTTTACACTCAAGCCCCACAGTAGGGTATATATACCCTGTGTCGTGTACCGTGTACACAAAGAAAAACAGAAACACCAACACCCAAACCGAGAACAGAAATTTAAACTCTACATTAAAATTTATGTTTCGCCAGGAATCGACCCTTCGATTGGCAGTTCGGCGTGGTAACCAAAGCGACCACACGCGTCGTCAATTTTTTTTTATCTTTCAACGCGGACAAGGATACAAATTTGGCTGCAACCCTTTTTGCGTCCCACTGCTGGGCACGGGTCTCTCCACCTTATTGGGGAGGCCTGGAGCTTACTCCACCACGCTGCTCCAATGCGGGTTGGTGGAGATACAAATTTACTAACTCACAAAGTTGCGCGTTTTTGAACTCGAGTCCCATTAAATATATTGGGTATTTCCTACTCCGCTATCTCTGTCGTATTTTTAATGTGGTAAAATTAATTAAATAATAAAATTATATATTATTTTTATACAATTTTATCATATAATGCTTTGCATATAAAATACTATGCCTCAAAATCTCTTATCGTCTTTACAATTACGGTCCCTAGTCTGCAATGCGCCTTAGCATTAAAGCGGCACGCTCTAAGAACGTTTATTTAACAATGGTCCTCCGGAATGAACACTATGAACAGTGCATTTAGCGGGACGGCACTGGCGCTGCTGATAAGTGTGCTTAAGTATTTATTGAAAGTTTATTTTTAAATATTTTTCTTTAGAACTACAAAAAGGGACACTTTACGATGTATGTATGTACACGTATTATGTAGTGTGAACGTACAAATAAACTATTAAAAACCAAAATAAATCCCACTAGTACAATTTCAAATGATGAGTTTATTTAAAACTCATCATTTAAATTTCTGCCTCACTGAGAATCAAATCTTAAGCCCTCGTTTGGCATTCCAATGTGACATACAATACCCAAAAAGTGGCTATAGAAAACTAAAAATGACTATGTAAAAAATAAAACATGCATTATGTTAAAAAACAACACATTCTAAAAGATTTCCCGCTAAAATTTAGTAAAAATTGCAACAATAGTAGCTTAATGCATTGAAACTTTGTTATGTCGTTCTTGTTTCCTATCTCCTCTGAAATATGCCATAGTATTAGAACGGAACGCTCTAGAACGTTCTAAGAACGTTAAGTAAACAATGGTCCCCCGGAATGAACAGTGCATTCAGCGAGACGGGACTGGTGCTGCTTGATAAGTATGCTTAAGTATTTACCGAGAGTGACGATTTATACTAGGCAAGGGACTAAACATAAACATATAGTACGTACGTACTACACAAGAAATCTTAGTGAGGAATCAGACTTATTATATAAAACGTATGTGTATATATGCACGCATGGCCCGATAACTGGCATAAAATAAATAATGTAGTTTAAAAAACTAAAAAATACGCTTTTGTGAAAATACGAACTTAAAAGTAAAAAAAATAAGAAGAAAATTTATTTTACTGCAAAAAAAGCGTGGGATGCATGGTGTCAATAGTATCTTAAAAATCACCCCACGCTTTTTTTTGCAGTAAAATACATTTTCTTCTTATTATATTATATTATATTATAATTTTAAACTACATTATTTATTTTTAATTTTTTAGTTGGATTTTTATTCTCATATTATTGCATTGTCATCGGCCCTTGACTCATGTGCAAATTTTCAAGATAATCAGATGCTTAGACGTGTTAAAAATATAAAACTTTATATTTGTTTCATTAAGTCTGGTACCTTAGGCCACGAACTTATCAGCCGCCCCTTGTATATTTTTTTTAACCCTGATGATCCTAGTTAGGACTTTAATATAAAGTTATGAGATTATTGTATTGTCATCGGCGCTTGACCCCTGTGCAAATTTTCAAGTTAATCAGACTCCCAGAATTAAGTGAAAATGAAGTGAAAAGATTCCGTTACATACATACATTCATACATACATACGTACAGGTCAAGTTAATAAAAGCGTTTAACATAAAAGATCTACGCCGATAAGCAAAACGGTCGCGGTCGGAAGTAATATGTGTGATCCGTCATCGACAATTTCATCGCGTTTCCATGTTTCGGAGAGCATGTTAAGCTGTCAGTCCCGGTTGTTATAGAAATATAACATACATGTGAAAAAATAGCAAAAATACGAGTATTATGAAGTTCAAAGAAATTCGAATAATTCTCGTGGAAACTTACTAAACAACGCATAATAAGAAAGTATCAGTAAATATCATGGTTGTCATGTAAAGATAAGTGGAAAATTTGGAAATTCACAATTTCTAGCGAATAATATACTCATATTTACAATAAAGCTACTCGTTCCGTTACAGGCATGTTTCCCGCCCAATTAGGGTTGTTACAATCGAATTTTGTTAGCAATTTACCATGTAAATAACTTTATCAAAGGTATTAACGCAGTATAAATTTCAGATTAGAAAGGGTGTAGAGCGTAAACGGTCTTTTCTGTTAAATTCGAGTGTGGTGAAAAATTGGAGTGAATGATGTTTAGAAAGAAAGTACAACATAATTATGGATTCATTCATCAAAAAATAAAGACAGACTTCATGAACAGTAAAATTTATCTTTTTTTAAATGAATTGGTTTGAGCAGACACATTTAATTTAACCCCTTTGAACTTTTAAACCTGGCATAATAAATAATTCAAAACAAATGATCGTCGTAATATAATGTACTTAATGTTATACAAAACGCATGGCCAAAGAATCAAAAGTATTCAAAACAGGTCCAGCCGATCTTGAGTTATAAATGGTTTAACTAACACAATTTAGATTAATATAATACTAAATGTTCCTCGCGGTTTTATCCACGTTATAGCGTGATTTTTTGTAGCCTAAAACTTTCCTCGATAAATGAACTATTCAACATTTTTTTTAAATACAGCTTTATAATATTAGTATGGAAGATAATTTCCCTATTATTTTGCGGGATCGCCAACCCTAGCATCGTTCGAGCGGGACGCATCGAGTGGAAGATCAAAGGACCACCTGCCGTGTGTGACTGTACTCCAACTGCTTTATGTTGATAGTAGCGTCGTCTACACAAATAATATTGTAGTATCTGTCTAAAGATTACTGTATACACATAGAAGAAAAGCTAGTTATAGATGTCTTCAATACGCGACATAATACGTGTTACGATGGAATCTGTCGACAAACGAAGGTTCGATAGCAAAGTATGAAATTTTGATGGATGGATGCATAATAATTGCATAGCGATATTGCATCGTTTAGCGATTTCATCGCCGATTGCTGATCCTAAAAGTAGCTAGTGTAGCTTGATCGTTAAGGTTTCTCTACGTTAAGTAAATAACGTTACATACTCACGTACGTACCCTGAGTCGTCGGTACCATGGACGCACACAATTTGTAATTCGATCACATATTACCTGAGATTAGCTTTCGCAAACAAACAAACTCTTCAGTTATATAATATTGATTAAAAAATAATATACATACATGTAAGTATAGATTAAACGAGGTCAAGACAACAGTTTTGTAATGTTGGTCTGTCTTAATGAAATTTGGGCACCTAATAACAAACATGACAAATTTTATTAGTAAGGCTAGCTCCCAGGCTCGAATCCAAAAAACTCTAGAACAGGGTTAGTGTTGTATTAAAAAAAACTATCATACAAAGCAATATAAGTTTCATTCATCGCATCAAGCTATCCGTGCCACGAGAGCTTCACTATAAAGTAGAAAATAATAATTATTGATTATTTTCGTTCCAAATATAGCCCGGCCGCGCTACGGAACGTAAACCCTTTATAGTCCTCTCGTAGTTATGGGAAACCGACCGTAAAATATATTTCAGTAGAATATAAAACTTTCATACGTTGCCGATGATGGGGTTGAGGCGAAATGCTGGAGAATATAGCATGACTTGATTAGAAATTTACGCAGAGTAACGCCAATTTTAGGGTGACGCCAATATTAGGGTTTTGAGCGAGGAAAAAAATAAACTTTTAGGACCTCTCTGTGTCGTCTGTTGCTCTTCTGTTCTGTTACGATGAAATTTTGTACACAATACATAATAAAAACTTGGGAGTTTTGGCGGGAACTCTGAAGGAACAAGTTGCGCTCTTGTTTTATTTTCATTTTCTTAGTGTATTTTAGAGTTATATCGGATAAAGTTGATGGCATTTTGCTCCATATAGGTTAATGACAATGCACGAGTGTTGTGAAATAAAATTACAGTGAGAAAACATGTTTTTTCGGCTTGCCTCCAAAACTCCTTCGCACATGTTCTGGTAAAGTAGCATCACTTTACTTGAAAATTTGACTGACTAGACTGACTATGGGGTTATTCAAGAGAGCTGTAAAAAAAGCTCTCCTCCAAAGCCGGAAATGCTCAGGTGGCTCCCCTGGGGTTGCCCGTGTCCATAGGCGACGGTGATTGCTTAACACCACGCGGCCCGTCTGCCTTTTTGTTCGGTTTATTAATATATATAAAAAAACCTGAATTCATCAGTTTAGTATGCCTCAGTATACCTTAATAAACTTTGGGGAGAGAAGGGTCTCTGCCCAGCAGAGGGACATCATTGTTAGGGTTAAAATTAAATATGATAATGTAATAAATATAATTATTTGTATACTTTCTCTTTATTTACAAACTATTGAGGCTACTTTATATTTACAGTTTATATTAAAAAAAACTTAACTATAAACAATAAGAATAAGAAAAGTACAAAATAGGGTAATTACAAAAATAAAATATGATAATAAGTTGTTCCACTTTTAATGTCCACTGCTGAGCAAAGGATACCTGACATTCAGCACTTCATATTCAGCACGGTGGTTTTTTATGTGCGGATTCGTGGACGTAATATAACTTTGAGAAATAATTTATAAAACTCAAGCATACACCATAATGAGAATAATCATCATGTAATATAGAATTAAATAATGCAAATCTATACCTAGTGATAGAAAGCTAAAGAGTGTTGTAAAAGCACTGGGCACACCTAATTTAATATAAAAATGTTTTTAAACGTTTCATAAATGTATTGAAAAAGTACAATATTATGACCTAAATGCTTCAAACAATTTGATAAGGTAAGAAAATGAAATGAAATATTCTTTATTCACTGTACGGTTAATTTACAAACTCTTAGTGAACGTTTTTTTGTTCTGTCCGCTCTGGGTGAGCTTAGGCAATGCTGAGCTGAAGAAAAGAGCAGACGGAGAAAAACTTCAGCCCTGTTTTAAAATATGAGGTATACAATAATTAGCTTTCTTACAGAGTAGCTATGGGCAGATAAGGAACATACGTGACAGCTACCGTAAATAATGTTACTTAAAGGAAAATTTAGATCTATCTGGACCAATGTAATAAAAAAAATCTGCTATGACAATGTAACGAGGGAGTAATGGCGACGGATTTATATTTAAATGTTTTGTCTGACCATCCGCGATAACGTAAATAAATAAAATGGTTCTTATCTCAATACATTACATTCAAAGCATTTCAAATGCATTTTTGGGTTCCGTACCCAAATACGAAATAGGGACCTATTTCTAAGACTCTGTTTTCCGTCCGTCTGCCACTATGTTATGTCTCATGAACCGTTACAGATAGAAATTTTCACAGAAGATGTATTAACGTTGCCTCTGTAATAACAAATACAGAAAAATAGAATAAAATAAATATTTTTGTGGGCTCCCAACAACAAACGTATTTTTGCCGTTTTTTATATGTAATGGTACGGAACCTTTTTTCGACCGGTTTTTAGCTAACATACATTATCCACTACGGAAAGATTTATGGAATTTACCCCATTTTGAAACCCCCTCTCTCTTCCCTATCTCAGATCGCCCGTAATTTTTTTCCTTTCATTTATGTTATATTCTCTACCTTTTCCAATGGGTTTCATCCTACTTTAATTTTTTTTGTCTCAAAATTTATCGATTAAATTCCTAAATATACAATTTGAATCTCGAAAACGGCTCCTACGATTTTCATGGAATTTAGTGTGCAGGGGTTTTCGGGGACAATAGATCGATCTACGAGTAGCTATTGTTACGAAATATGGGTAATGAAAATGCCGTTTGTAACGTATAAGACGTTTATTGTCAGCTACCACAATAATCCACTTAACAGAATCCAAATCACAAAGCAAATCACTAAGCCTTCGCTGTAGTCGTCGAAATAATTCTTCCTTGTCGCTTGGTCGAGATCGCTTCGGTTTCACTTCCGGAACTAAACTGCGTCCTGTTCCCATGGTTCTCCAACCCATGGTTCTCTAGAAATTTCCCAAACCACCAAATACAATAGGCCCGTCCCGAACCTTCCTTTATGTTAATACGCATTTATGTACAGTCAAATAATAGCCGCGGCCCGCGATGTAAACAACCTATACACGTACGCTATATATAGGTACGTACTCGCCGCGGATCCCGAATAGTAGACCTAATACCTGTTTATGTGTTTTGGGGTTTTGCTGTACGACGCTTTGTTTTCGAGATATAGGTACTCAAAGTCGTAACACTATGTTTCATTTTTAGAAAATACCGTTTAATCCGTGTTTTCAACTTAAAATAAACTGATAAATATTATGACTGCCTATCCTGCCATTTATCGGCGAGTAATTGCAGTGCAATCCAATTTTTTTTAAATTGGGAACTTAAGTAGATGGCGTTGTTGAACTCATTTTTTTTTTATTTGGGAGTTGAAGTAGATGGCGTTGTTTAACTCTATTTTTTTTTATTTGGGAGCTGAAGTAGCATTGTTACAAGTAAGTATAAGCTAATGAGTCTCTGAAGAATCAATTGTTTTTATCCGAGCAACGCTCGGTCATGCAGGTACTGGCCATTCGTTAAGTAGAAAAATAACATTGTTACAAATTTTGAAAATCAAACGCTTCAAATGTATAGGGTGAAAGTGATGATAATTATTTTGTATCGTGAAAGTTTTCGTGTTCCTTTAAACTTGGTAAGGGAGTAAGGGTAAGTTATGAAATTTTGGGATGAAACTGGGTCATCCATTGTATATTATTGATCGTTTCTACTGCGGATTGTACCAAGGAAACAGCTAGGGTGCTAGTAAAAAGTGTTAACTCTAGGTACGATAGCTAAGCCATATTGGTGCAATCTGGTGTGAGATGGGTGATGGCTAGCGGCAAAAATTCCATGCGCGTGTACATACACAGTTGTTAAGCCTTGTCGGAGGCCTCATGGGCGGCTTAAAACATTCGAACGCGCCCAACCAACAATTTTGCCCTATAACAAATCCTTAGAACTCAAAAAAGCTGGCTAAGCGATGTATAAAGGTTTTAGCGGTGACCGAAGGTTGTATAATAGCGTTCGATAAAACAGTTTAGCTCTATAAGTTTATACAGCCAAAAATACCTATTATCAAGTGATGTAAAGGCTTATATCGCCACTTTATATAGCTGTTATAGGCAGATGTTATAGCAACCTCCAATGTGACCAGTATACAACGATAGAACTCTATACCAGTGTTTACTGTCGCCATAATGTGGCTGTTTTACGCTATAAAGGTTCTGAATGTACTTTAATACGTCTTTTGTTATAGTAGAGCTGAAAATTCTACAATAGGGCGATATTGTGATATTGTGGTTTTGTAGAACGCCGTTACAACACATGGCACTATAGTGAGCACAAAAACTCTGCAACAGAGCTATTTCGTGATACAAACGAGTTTCAAATTACCCTTATGTAGCTTAAATTGTCCTTTAAAGGTTTGCTAATGCCCTTTATAGTTCCAGTGTTAAAATTGTCACAAAGACACTTTTTTAGAACAGGATTGTTTTTTCGTTACTGTTATAGTCCTTCTTTTACACCACAGTGTTATAAAAGGAGTTCTTTCTCTTTTAAAACATAAATACGGTATATAAAGGTACGCTAATTACTTTTAAACGATAATTCAGTTTTATAAAGGCATTTCTATCACTCTTTAAAACTTAATCGCCATTTATATTTAGCGTAATTTTAACTAATGAAACACCTTTGTTTTTTATAATTGTTATATTTTTTAAATTGAATAAAAATCTTATCGCATTTATGTGTGGCACTAGAACAAGCACAAACGGATCCCTAATTTCATGTAATGGTGGCTGTGGTCTGTAATGACGAGTGCTGTAGTGGACTTCAGGACGCTAAAAATATATTTATGACGTTAAATTCGTAATTGTTTTAATAAACTCTCAATAATTCGAAGAGGGCATTAAAATATTCTCGTAATATCACCTATGCTTTCTCAGTAAAATAACCTTCCCACACATCATTACATACGTAAGAGTCGAATAATTTAATTACAAAATAAATTCTAACTTATCAGGATATCCTCGTATTCTTCTTTTATTATTTATTTTCTAAAAAACATTCCAGCTGTGTGAATTAACGCGTGAACGAATGAAAAACGAGTGAATGATAAATTAATGGTGTAGTAATGGAATCATAAACTCTTTTACAGTACAAAAAGGTACTTTAGAAGCGTTGTAGTGGCTTGTATATCACCAAATGGAGATTGCGTTACTGTTACATCAACCGTATAGGCCAAAATTATAATGCTTGATGCCGCTATAGTTCCACTTTAGAGCCGAATGGAGATATAATTGCGCCACTTTCTTTGTAGGTGCACCTTCTTAGGCCCTTTATTTCACCACCCATTGGTTTTAAGGAAACGTTCTATGGTCTTTTATAGAACCACCTTTTGCTGGTTGGGCGGGTTGGTCACCAACCCACATCTCCACCAACCCACATTAGAGCATTTTGTTAGAGAATGGTCCAGGCTTACTCGATTAGGAGAGCATTGTGCCCAGCATTGGGACGCAAGAAGGCCTGCAGCTTTAATGTTTAACATGATGTGTAAAAAGTAAAATATTGTCTTATAGTCGCTTATCTACCGTTATGAAACAAGACTTTTGGATCTAAATGTCGAGATAACATTAGTGTCTGGAACAAAGAACGTTTTCAATTTTCTCAAAGGTGATTTGAAATAATGAGACGAATTTTGCTCTGAATGTAAAGCTTAATTTGGTGGATTCATTATATTTATTAAAAGACTCCGCGTGGTGGTTTCGTATTGTTTAATTTGTAATTATTATGAACATTGTTAGTACAACAAAATAAATTTATATCCAATGAGGCTTATGTTAATTTTAATTATTGAATTGCAGGAATTGTGGCTAAGTTATCTGAATAATATTGGTGCCCAGGTTGAATGAATCCTGTGTATATAATGACTCAGTGCCTGTATAACCAAGCTTTGCTTTTACTTGGATAAAAACAATTTTTTTTGATGTAATCTCAAAAATAAACTTAAAATAAACAAAAAATTTTACAAAAAAATGTCCGACTTCAAAAGTTTTTTTTTTCAAAACAAATTAATGCACTAATTAATTAATGCATGAAAAAATAATAGCGTATTCTACAATTTAACAGCCAACTTACATTTTGTACTCATGAATATGTAAGGTATATACTATCTGTGTTTTCCCTAATTTTGTTACAATTAATTATTGTTATTTTTGGAGTCGGTAGACTTACGAATTTCAGACTTATAATAGTTTTCTCATGGATGCCATTGTTAGATCTGGACCAATTTAAAATGGGGCCACACGGGAAGTATCAGCTTTCAAATAAAAAAAAATATAATCTGTTCACCCAGTCGAAAATACTGAGGTAACAAAAAAATTTAATACAGACAAATTAATTGATGATTGTAATGTGCGAATTTATCGCTGCTCCACGGTGATGGAAAATATCGTGATATTTCATTGATTACGATGTTCTCCATCGCCGTGCATGCCTGAGAGAAATTCATAATTTCTCGAGCGCATGACGTCCACCAATCCGCACTTGGCCAGCGTGGTGGACTATGGCCTAAATCCCAGCCCAGCAGTGGGACATAAAAAGGTTGAAAAAAAAATTTATAACCTCCTCCTTTTTATTGAAGTCGGTCAAAATGAGATTAAATTGTCGGACTCCTTCTGGTTTCGGGACTACCCAATTTCTCCCACCTGAACTAGACGAGCAACGTCTATAAAAACTCACTTTCGTTGCATTTATTATTTTTCATAAGCATGAGTTTCGATAGCTAAATTGTTAAGAAACCGGTCCTCAACACGCATGCCCAATGTCCATGGTATCTCTGACTCAGAAATTTGGTGCATGCCTGAGAATTACTCATAATCGAAGGCATGATGTCAACCAGCACGTTGGAAACTGGTCTTCTCTCCTCTCTGAACACCTAAGAGACTAAAGGCGGAATATTAAAGAAAAAAAAAACTATTCCTTTTTTAATCTTTTAATATCTCCTGGGCGCAAGTCTCCATTAACATCCATCCATCCATCCATCAGCCTTTTACTGTCCACTGCTGGACATAGGCCTCCCCTAACGTTTGCCACTCCTCCCGGTCCTGGGCCTTCTGAATCCAGCGACTATCCGCTGTCTACTTCAGGTCGTCAGTCCACCTGGTTGGAGGGCGGCCTGTACTCCTTTTGCCGAGACGTGGTCTCCATTCAAGGACCTTTCTTCCCCATCAGTTGTTGGTCCTCCTAACTATAAGGCCTGCCCATTGCCACTTCAGCTTGCAGATTTTGAGAGCTATGTCGGTAACCTTAGTTCTTCTACGAATTTCATCATTAGGAATTCTGTCGCGTAGAGAAATACCAAGCATAGCCCTCTCCATCGCTAGCTGGGCGACCCTGAGCTTATGGAAAAGGCTAACTGTAAAAGACCACGTCTCAGCGCCGTAGGTCATCTGGTCACTGGCAACACACACTGCTCGAAAACTTTCGACTTCAGGCACTGAGGTATTCTGGACGAGAAGACAACTCCGTTAATAAGTGAGAGGAATTTAGGCCATAGTCCACCACGCTGGTCTAGTGCGGATTGGTAGACATGATATCTTTGAGAAATTATGACTTTCTCTGAGGCATGTACGCTAATAGAAAACAACATAATTACATTGACGACCCGCGTGGCGCAATGGTTACCATGCCGGACTGCCAATCGATGGGTCCCGGGTTCGATTTCCGGCGAAACAGAAATTTGAATGATGAGTTTAAATTTCTGTTCTCGGTCTGGGTGTTTGCATTCCTGTCTTTGTATGTGTCCATGGTACCCACGACACAGGGTATTAATTATCCTACTGTGGGGCTATGAGTGTGTAACGTTTGCAACGTTGTAACATAATTATATCAAAATTACTCTGGACCAGCGATGAAATGCGCATATTTTTTTGTCAGAGGTGCGCGCCAAGGACTTGAACCAGGCAACTCCCGCGTCGGAGACCGCGGTCGTTACCACTCGGCCATCGCTGCTCCTAACTGGCTGAAACCCTTTTTGCGTCCCACTGCTGAGCACGGATCTCCCCCATTATTGGGGAGACCTGGAGCTTACTCCAACACGCTGCTCCAATGCGGGTTGGTGGAGATGCGGGTTAGTGGCCAACCCGCTGTTGGATGTTTCAAACCGCCCATAAGGCCTCCAACAAGGTTTAACGACTGTTATCTATCGACAACAACTGGGACCGACGGCGTAACGTGCTCTCCGAAACACGGAAACGCGCATAAATTTTATTGCCACTAGCGGTCACCCATCTCACACCCGACCGCGCCTGTTTGACTTAGTTACATAGATCGTTTGCGTTCTAAGCTAACCGCCAGGCCACGAGCACTTCAACTAATTCAGCTTCAGGTCCTAACTACTTATGTATATTTAACGACACAGCAACTGAAGTAATTAAATCCGTCGCCATACTCATAACACCTGCAGAAAATGGAACTGCAAACACCAACTTTCATCATTACGGCTCCGAAGTTTTTTGAGACCAAAACTTGGGCGACAAATTACTTTACGCAAGTTTTTGTCTTGTATTGAGGTGGCCATTATGTTCAGGTAATCAGGACGAATTTTGATGTTAAATTAACGGTTAAATGAAGACGGTTATAGAAAGAATGGATGATGAATCCTAATTTATTTGATTTGTTGTTAAATTAGTTGTAACTTTCTTACTCCTAATTATTCTTACTCCTTATTATCGTATTATTTTTTTGTGGTAAATATAAGCATATTTAGTGATGTTTTGTTGTCTACAAATTTCTGACGGGATTTAAGATGTAGATTAGTTTGGAAACAGACGACTGTCTGGCTGTGTGTCAGACAGACAGACAGTGAAAAATTGTAAAAAAAAATATTTTGGTATGTGTACCGTATATACATTCATATGCATGTAGTAAAAAGCGGTTGTTTTAATACTACAAACACACTTCAATTTTATTTATTTGTATAGATTGTTATACCTGTTACAATTTTACATGTTTATATAGTAAGATGTTTTAATGGTAAATTAATTATAAGATATGAAATGAAATTAAATGAAATATTATTTATTCACTGTACGGTTCCTTTACAAACTCTTAGTGAACGTTATTTTTTTGTTCTGTCTGCTCTGGGTGCGCTTAGGCAATGCTGAGCTGAAGAAAAGAGCAGAAGGAGAAAAACTTCAGCCCTGTTTTATAATATGGGGTATACAATAGCTAACTTTCTTACCTTATACGATACCGAAAGAAAATTTCGAAAATTTTGATATTCGGAATATTTTAAAACTAATTTTGCAATTGAATTGTTTCATTACAAAAAAAATATCTAAGCCATATTAATTATTTCAAAGCAATGGCCAGCTAGCTAGCAGCATTGTAGCCCTATGAACCCTATTATCATTATTAAATTATTATTATTGAATAAAGTAAAATTTCCTAATTTGTATAATTTCTCATCACTAAACATGACATACATTTAAATTTCATTAGTTTTTAATCTATTTTATATATCTGTTGTAAGTGTTACACTTTTGTTTCCTATGAAGTTCCGTTGAAATGAATAAATATAAAAATATATTGTACTGTGTTACAATAACTAACGCACGAGCTTTATTTTAAAACAAAATTTAGCGACCATTATTCAAACGACCATTCAAACATGACATATTGACAAAGTTTTCATAGCTTTTTTAGTGTTAGAAAAAATATGCTAAAACATACATATATGAAAAAATATTAATATTTGTTTAATTTGTGGAAAGATTTATGACATACAATTTATTATTTCGTTTGTATCCATGTGATTATAAAACGACGTACACCACGATTAATATTTATAATAGGGTAAACCAGGCATACGTGCCCCAGTCGGTAACGTGCCCCACTCGCAAAACTCACAGATGCATTTTGAATTTGAGGCTAAATTGAAACGAACAGGTCAGCGACACAAGTATGGTGGTGATCTAAACAGAACAGTGCCGATTATTATTTGTTTTTAGTGAGAAAAAGTGAATAAAAAGTAAGCATGATGTCTGAATTTATTTTGCGTCTCTTATAACATTATGTTAAAGTATTTGATTCATATTTTTTTTCCTTTTTTAAAGTTTTATCCTAAAGATAACCTCTTTGATCTTTTGTGTCCCTACAATTACGTTCTGTTTAGACAAAAAAATAATGTCGTTTACAAGTGGGGCACATTGCCCCAATAATTTGACTAATGTGCCCTGATTTATTTTGGGTAATGTGCCCCATGTATTTTTTTATTTTATAACATTATTTTTAAGTATTTCAGGAGATGGGAAAGGAAAAAACTGCAAATCCAAGAAAATGAATGGAAGAAAATATTATGATAAAAGCAATAGAACATGTCACAAGCAATAAAGTGGAAGTGAATAAGGCCAGCCGGATGTATGAAATAGTTATTTGATTATTATATTATTAAATTAGTTCTTGATGGTACGTAGACACTTCATAAAAGGCTGAGAAATCAAGCAGAACATAGGTAGTCCTTCTGAATTAGTTGATGAAAATGAATCGAGACACGTAGCTTACATTAAAGGTTTTGAAGCTATATGATTTTCTGTGGAATAGTCGAGACTGTTTTCTATTGCTTAAGACTTAGCAGATTAACTACGATTGCTTCATTGATTCAAAAACGATAAAAAGAAAGCAGGTTGGGATTGGTTTCAAGGATTCGTGAAGAGGTATCATGTTTTCATGATCAGGTGAAAACGACAACATTTGTGTAGAATGTCTAGAGTCTTACTACCATACTAAGAAGAAAACTGACTAGATTTAGTGTTTGCAATATTCTGGCTGGTTCCATGAAGATCGCTGAAGCTTTTCGGAGAAATGAAATAAGTGCGGTGGCAAAAATAAAAGGAAAGGAAAAGGAAAAAGGACAAGAAAAGAGAGGCTTTACTGGGGCACATATGACTGATGTATCCGTGAAATGTGCCCCACCCTAGACTTTAAATAAATGTTGATCCCAGCCGTTTTAATTACATTTACGAAGTTATTTTTAGTTTTTGTTATGCAAATTGAATCTGAGATTTAGAGTAATTACTTTAACAAACATATTTTAAATAATACCGTTTTTTATTTAAATTCTCCGAATGGTGGGACACGATTGCCTGATTTACCCTATATTATTATATTATTTATATATATATATATAAATATATATATTCATAAAAAAGTGCGATTTATTCATACTCGTAGCTGTTCTACGGTAAGGAATATACATATTTTGATTTTCAATTGATTATGATGTTAAGAAAAACTCATAATTTCTCAAAGGCATGGTGTAATACGACCTATTTAGTAGTACTCGTAGACCTCGTAGTATAAGTAGGATCGACATTACTATGAATGAGTCACAATATGAATCGACTAGCCTTCCGCCAGCGGCTTCACCCGCGTGGACTCGTTTGATGGGTCCCCGTAGGATGAAAAATAGCCTATGTGCTATTCCAGGCTTCGTTGCTATATTAAAATCATAGGCGTTTAGCCAGTTGCTTCAACTGCGTTGACCCTATTACCCGTTTTCACGTATGAATAAAGCATTTTCCCGCGTTTAAAAGTAGCCTTTGTTACTCAGAGTGAATGTAGCTTTCTAATGGTGAAAAAAATTGAAATCGGAACAGTAGTTTTTGAGTTTATTCATTACAAACATACAAAAATACAAATCTTTCCTCTTTATATTATTAGTATAGATTACTGAAGTCTGGCAAGTACAACAAATTGATATTTGCTAGTGTGTTGTGTTATAACGTAGTGTTTAATTTCTCTGTGTGTTGTGTAATATCTATGTACGCATTACATAACACACGTGCATTAAGCGTGATGATGCCGCTCATCGCACAGCCTCCGTGGCGTAGTGGGTGATGAGCCGACTGCGAAGCGTGAGGTCGTGGGTTCGATTCCCACCCAGGACAAATATTTATGTGATGAACATAAAACATGCTGAACTAATTGTTCTGTGTCTGGGTGTAAATTTATATATTTAAGTATGTATTTAGAATTATATAAGTATGTTTATCAGCTTTCTGATTACCATAGTACAAGCTCTGCTTAGTTTGGAATCAGATGGTGTTGTGTGAATTGTCCAAAGATATTTATTTATTTTATCGCAGTATAAAAATGCATTTGAGTGAGAAGTGTTAACGGGCCAACTTTTGATAAAATAGGCCAATACTTTGCACCGCATTGGATTGTTTTCTATTCCTAACTTAGGTTAAGGAGTCTTAGTTCAACATGGATTTTAAACTTCCTACATTAACATATAGTCCAGGGTCGATAATTTTTAAAACCAAAAAAAATCATAATAGGATGAAACCCATTAGAAAAGGAGGGAAATATGATAAAAATGAAAGGAAAAATAATTTACGGGCGATCTGAGGTTGGGAAGGGGATGGGGGTGAGTTTTTAAGGGTAAAAAACGGGTTTTCTCGATTTCCGGCAAAACTAAAAGTCCTATCGAAAAAAGTCAAATGGAAAAGTTGTAGATAATAAAAAGATCTAAAACTTTTGTATTTACACTTTTTTCACATAACCTCAAAATTTATGTGAAAAATTCAAAAAACCAAGTTTTTGGTTTTTTATTTTTATCTTTTACAAAAAAAATTTGTTTTTAACGAAATTTTGTGAAAACTTACCTTTTTATGTCCCAAATACGCTGTAATTTATTTAATTAAAAATATTTATTTTTTCACCTTATTTTGAATTAATATCGAAAAAACAGCCTAATTTTCAATCGAAAATTCACCCGTCAAAATATCAGCTTTTTTCAAAAAGTTGGTGTGGTTTCTGTTCGTTGGAATCTCTACTTTCCGATGGTAAAAAAATAATATATGTTACTATGGTAAATCTTCTCAGAAAATGCAAAAATTCAAAATTTTTTTTATTGCATACACTTGCTTATCATCTGCCTTATTGCAAATGATACAAACAGATTCATCCATACTGATAATCTGAAAAGACAAAATCGAATTAATAATGTCTTCACTATTTAATCGTGAATAAACTCCCATGAAAAAAAAAATATTAAAGAAATCAATGTCAAAATGTATAAATAATATATTATAAATCTATAAAAAAGTATAAAATATATATGAAAATCGGCCAAAAGTTTGTTTTATTAGAAATATATTTACGATATATATTTTATATATTTTTTATAGATTTTAAATATATTATTTATACATTTTGACATTGATTTCTTTAATATTTTTTTTTCATGGGAGTTTATTCACGATTAAATAGTGAAGACATTATTAATTCGATTTTGTCTTTTCAGATTATCAGTATGGATGAATCTGTTTGTATCATTTGCAATAAGGCAGATGATAAGCAAGTGTATGCAATAAAATTTTTTTTGAATTTTTGCATTTTCTGAGAAGATTTACCATAGTAACATATATTTTTTTTTACCATCGGAAAGTAGAGATTCCAACGAACAGAAACCACACCAACTTTTTGAAAAAAGCTGATATTTTGACGGGTGAATTTTCGATTGAAAATTAGGCTGTTTTTTCGATATTAATTCAAAATAAGGTGAAAAAATAAATATTTTTAATTAAATAAATTACAGCGTATTTGGGACATAAAAAGGTAAGTTTTCACAAAATTTCGTTAAAAACAAATTTTTTTTGTAAAAGATAAAAATAAAAAACCAAAAACTTGGTTTTTTGAATTTTTCACATAAATTTTGAGGTTATGTGAAAAAAGTGTAAATACAAAAGTTTTAGATCTTTTTATTATCTACAACTTTTCCATTTGACTTTTTTCGATAGGACTTTTAGTTTTGCCGGAAATCGAGAAAACCCGTTTTTTACCCTTAAAAACTCACCCCCATCCCCTTCCCAACCTCAGATCGCCCGTAAATTATTTTTCCTTTCATTTTTATCATATTTCCCTCCTTTTCTAATGGGTTTCATTCTATTATATTTTTTTTTCACTTTTCATTATTTTTAAAGGCTTCTACCCTGGACTAATATAAAAGAGAGGACACAAAAGAAAAGAAAAACAAGTCATACCTATTAGGAATGCAAAATATTCGCTTAATATCATAGTCGTCGCCAATAGGGGCTCGCTTAGGATAGATGTTAAGCTGAGAGAAAAAGGTAAAAAAACGGGCAACGAAATGATCCTAAAAAGTTTCCAGTCATGCTATCGTGTAACAGCTAAACAGTCAGACAGACGGGCAACTTAACGATCATATATAACTACGTTACTTTGCCAAAAGTTCTATTGTTTATACCAAACGCGAAATATAGTTAAATTGACTTTCCGCCGACGGCACTACCCTTGTGGGCAACACGTTTTTTCTCATAGAAACGAGATATTTTCTCCGGATAAAAATGTATGTCACACTCTAGTCCCCCTATCTATCCCTATAAAAATCATATCAATCCATAGCGACGTTGAACAAAGAAACAAACAAAAACAAACACACTTTCTCATTAATAAAAGTTAAATAAAAGTTCTTTCGCGAAATCAATTTATAACGCACGCCTTAAGATTACACCCACTACTAAAATATTATAGCTCCGCTAAGCCACTGGGCGTACGTTTTTAATCAAGATCGCTATCTATGTCGGCGTTAACGTTAAGCCCGCGTTAACTATGTGTGAGCACTGTGGACCTACGACTTGTTATGTGCGCAATAAACCACTGGATTAATTACCAGATTTTATTTTTTTAGAAGTGCATATAGCCCAGCGGCTAGCGTTATACGCAAGCGATCTACGCAGCTAAGAAAAACGAGCGTGGACGTGTGTGATAAGGGTGAACGCTACTTGCAAAATTACATGCGCTTTTGCGCTTTCGGAGGATATGTTAAGCCGTCTTTCCGGTTATTATCAATAGATAGCAGTTGTTAAACCTTCTCAGATGTCTTATAGGAAAATCATCCGACGTTAACCACTAACCCGCATCTCCACCAACCCTCATTTGAGAAGCGTGGTGGAGAAAGCTCCTGCCTCCCCAGCAGCGGGACACAAAAAGGGCTGGTCCCCATAGCTATACTTAAAATCTTAATCTATATATAAAAAGTAAAGGGTTTTCTTTGTACGTAAAGACACGTTTTTCTCTATTATCATTAACTCCAATCAACTTCCCGTTGGGGTGGTAAATATCCCTTAGTACGTAGATGATAGTAAGGGAGTTTGATCGCGGTGGGTGGAAAAATCTGAAAAAAAAAAATTTGTACTTTTCTAACCAATAGAGACTTCTGGGTGGATCTCAAAATTTCTGGGATGATCTAGCAAAGTATTTTAATTTTAATTTTATTGAGAATGTTCGAGAAAGTTCCAGAAACTTCTCGAATCATCTGGTTTTTTTTAAATAATTTTAATTAATTGAGAATATTCGAGAAAGCTTCTCAAATGATCTGGTTTTTTTTTAAATAATTGTAATCGTTTTTCGAATGATCTAGAGATTTTTAAAATTGCAATTTTTTTAATTAATTGAAAATATTCTAGAAACTTCCAAAAAGTTCTCGAATGATGTGAAGATTTTTAAAATAATTGCAAACTGTTTTAATTGATTGAGAATGTTCGAGCAATTTCCAGGAATTTCTCAAATGATCTGGAAAATCCTATTAATATTATAAACGCAAAAGTTTGTAAGTATGGATGTTTGTTACTCTTTCACGTAAAAACTACTGAATGTATTTTAATGAAACCTTACAATAATATAGCTTATACATCAGAATAACACATAGACTACAATTTATATAGATATTGTGTGAATTGTCCAAAATATGACGATAAGTGTCAAGTAAGTAGGAAAAAATCTACCATCTGCAAGCTATTCTGGCGTGCGTTACCAAAACCGCTAGACTTACACATATCTAATGTATGTATGATGGAAATGTTTATCTTAAATAGTCCTACAAAAAAGCCGGTCCACGGCACTTCAGAAGGGACTTCACTTTATGCTAATGATCCTCTCTAACGCGGGTGAAACCGCGGGGCACATCTAGTATGTTTCTAAAAATTGTTAAGCAATAAAAATCGCACGATTTCACTCGCTAACTGCATTTTTCGTCGATCATTGCAAGCAGTTATTTCTATATATTTTTTATATTATATGATTGGTCATTCAGCCTCCGTGGCGCAGTGGGTGATGAGCCGACTGCAAAGCGTGAGGTCGTGGGTTCGATCCCCGCCCAGGACAAATATTTGTGAGATGAACATGACTATTTGTTCTGTGTCTGGGTGTTAAATTATCTATTTGAGTATTTATTTATAATTATATATGTATGTTTATCAGCTTTCTGATTACCATAGTACAAGCTCTGCTTAGTTTGGAATCAGATGGCGTTTTGTGAATTGTCCAAAGATATTTATTATTTATTTATTATTATTATTATTCAATTTAATATGGTACGAGTATGATTGGTTTATTAATGCCACTATATTATAATGTTGAATTCAGAAAAGATCTGTGGCCAGCAGTAGAACATTAACAGGGTTAAACAATCTTAAGACGATTCCCACGAACTACCGAAATTGTGGCCACTCTATTACAAGGGTTCAAAGTTTTGGCATAAGGATGGATAATCGACATTTTTGCTCTGTTATTTGAAATGGACCGATGTACGTTGTAAATTAAGGGGTTAAATTTCAAGGCTTTGGAATTTTTAAAGAATTTTATAATGGCCTTGAGAAGTTCTGAAGTTCAAGATGATTTAGTGTTTTGTGGCTAATTTTAGAAAACAAGAAATTTGAAATGCCCTTGAATAAATTTTAGCTTGATGGTGTCTCACACGATCAGCTGTCACGTGTGATCATATCAACCCATAGCCATTCTGTTATCTCAAATATATTTTTATGTACTTTTTTTTAAAAGAGTGCTGGGAGTTTTTTTCCGCCGCCTTTTTACTCTCAGCTCAACATCTAGTCCAAACGGGCACTTAAAGGCGATGACCGGGAAAAAAATGACATTCATGAAGCGAATATTTTGTATTTCAAATATGAAAAAAATATTTTTTCTTTCTTTCTTTTCTTTCTTGAATAAGATTATGGAGTAAAACGCAAGCCAACGCTATTACCTACTAGTAGAAACGGGCGCGGTCTGGACGCCAAACGGGTGACCGCTAGAGGCGAATTTATGAGCGTTTCCGTTAAACCGTCGGTTTCGGTTGTTATTGATAGATAGCAATCTTTACACCTTGTTGAAGGAAGTTTGAAAACACCCAGCGGATTGGCCCGTAGCCCGCATCTCCACTAATCCGCATTGGAGCAGCATGGTGCGTGGGAGGCCTGAACTCCTCAGTATTAGAGAAGACCCGTGCCCAGCATATGCATTAAATAGGCATCCAATATGAATATATATAGTTCGATTAATAAAAGTTGTATTGTGTCAATGTATGGTACGTGCCACCACACATTGACATTTGCGAATGTGTGTTATCTGTGAAGTACACATTTAAATACACACGGCTACTGTATCTTGAAAATTCATTTATGTGACTTGTGTCAGCGCCACTTTTCATTCTGACCCAGTCGTAAAATTAACATCTGATATTATCTACTTCAGCTACCATGTTTCAAATTTCTAGAAGAAGCAAAGTCTTAGTTCTTAAAGCATAAATAAAGGGAAAAAGGCCGAAAAACGTTAGCTTGTAGTTATATCACGAAAAACTTTGATCAATTTCTGACATCGAATAACTTTCACTCAAGTTTCGTTGGACCTTCGGTGTTGAAACTAACACTTATTAAATTTTTAGTGTTCCATAGTGTTCATCTGTTTGTCATAATATATTTTATTACAACCGTATTCATAAACATGGGATCTACTAGTAAATTTATAGACGATACTTGAGTGATAATAAGAAGAATAATATAATGATAAGAAGATAGCGGGAAACCGCTGGATTCAGAGGGCACAGGACCGGACGGAGTGGCGAACATTAGGGGAGGCCTATGTCCAGCAGTGGACTCTAAAAGGCTGATGGATGGATGGATGGATGACTTGAGTGAAGCCTGCTATTATGCGTTTGTCCAAATCGACATGAATCGATGGTTCGACTTGAAGAACGTTCGTCAAATAGCGCTCTTTGCGTTGCCTGCTTACTTAAGTAAGTATGCTTCTTGAATACGGCTGGTAGACTCTCACTTACTGCCAGGCCGCACCCGTTATTTTTAGTGTCGTTTTTGAC
Organism: Pyrgus malvae; assembly: GCA_911387765.1. Taxonomy (NCBI): domain Eukaryota; kingdom Metazoa; phylum Arthropoda; class Insecta; order Lepidoptera; family Hesperiidae; genus Pyrgus; species Pyrgus malvae. The sequence goes on along the minus strand of OU426961.1, from coordinate 23,694,781 downwards.
TTTTTCTCGATTTTGGCTCTTCAGTGGCATCACAATGGCGCGTTTTGGATGCTGAATCGCTGCGTTTAGCGACTAAATACACGATTACCGATACTAAAAGTTGTTAGTGTGGTTTGGCCGCAATTCTAGCGAAATTCAGGACCCGTTACATCCATAATACAGCCCAAACAATTTACACAGTTATATTAATAAACAAAGTTCAGAACCGCGAGTCTAACTTGTTTGTTGGAAACTCGCGTAACATGTTCACCACTTGCTAAAAGGGTATCAATCATTGCTTAATGAGTACCAACTGCTGGCAACTGTATTAAGTCTTATATAACGCTACTATATCGCCTATATCCTGGCACTGGATTACGCAAGCTATCTATGCAGCTAAGCTAAACGAGATAGTTTCGGAATCAGATAGGTAAATGCTAACAGCGAGTGCGTCATAAAAACGTTTTCCATGATTTGAAACAATACATCAAGTTTATGGAAGTCTTACGAAGTCGATCCCGATATTGTCGACAGATAATTACATTCGTTGAAACTTATTGGGGGTTTTATGAAAAGTTTCAAGGCGTCCTTCGGCTCTTCGGGGGTTCTCTAACAGTTTGCAATGTATCTGGTAGATTAGAGAGTTGAAAAAAGGATTGCAGTATAGATAATACCACCATTGGCTTGTGAAATTTAAAGTTGAAGAGTAGTGGCATAAGTACAAATTTATTTCAATTGAGTGGAAAATACGTGGTAAAAACGGTTCTTAAGTGATTTGATTAGTTTTAGAATTTTTCTGAAATAAAAGTAGCCTAAATTACTCCTTATTACATCAGCTACCTGCCAGTGAAAGTCGCGTCTAAATCGATCCAGCCGTTTCAAAGATTAGCCGGAACAAACAGACAGACAGACAGACAGACAGATATAAATTGTAAAAATATGATTTTGGTATATGTACCGTAAATACATTCATAATATGGATGTAGTAAAAAGCCGATATTTTAATATTAGACAGACACTCCAATTAAATTCATTTGTTAGTTAAATCATATAATCATAAAAAATCAACTTACCCGAGTAAAGCCGGGCCGAGTCATATATAGATTTAACTTTCCTGCCACGTCAAGAATATAATATATCAGTGCTATACGCGAATTCTCTAAATAAACAAAGTTCGAAGCCCCTAATTTGTTTGTTGTAAACTTGCGCTAACATGTTCATCACTTCCTAAAACGTTATCCGTCATTGTTTATTGTGAACTGACAGTTGTAATACCACTTTAAGGTTTAAGATGGTAGAACTATTATCGTTCGCCCGGGGAAGTACCACCGCTGCACCCACTTCTGCCGTGAACCAATTATGTTGTGTTTCGATGGAAAGATGCAGTTGCCGGCCACACTTACATGAGGCGACCACCAGTCTCCGGAGTAGCAGCGCAACTGCATACGACCTCAGACAAGACTTACCTATGCTTGCTTGAGGTTGTATGTAGATGTCCATGGGCTGCAGCGACCACTTAACACCACGTGGCCTGCATGCTCGTCTGCTACTCCGTTCAAATAAAAAATAAAAAAAAACTAGTAAATATAGCTTTGTAAACGTACCTAAGAGTTTTTAATATTTTTAATAGATAATAATTTGGTAAATGAATTATACTGCTTACGGTAAGACTCGCTTTTATATTTTTTAATTACTTATTCATTCAACGTGTTCCTTATGCTGAAATCTATATTGGCTAGCTGGCTGCAACACTTTATTTGTTTAACGCACTGTCCGTCCCCATTATTGTGGGGCCTAACTTGTTTGTTTTTTTTAACTTGTAAGCGTTTGTAGCTTATTAACAGGATATCAATCATTTTGTACAGGAATTGACAATTTATTAGAAAGGGTACGATAGACTCCTTGGGAGAGATACTGGGTTATATCGATTCTCTGTTGAAAAGAACTCCGGGATCTCCACCAGAAGAACGCACCAGTGTTATCCACGCACGGCATCACTCTCTTAAACTTTTAGTACTTTCAACAGAAAGCAGCCAAGCACATCTGTCCTTTAGAGGGTCGTTAACTGGACGTTTGGAGCTCCCGTCCGGAAGCCACCTATTAACCATCTTTTACGGTGATATCATAGCCTGACTTACTTAACACTTATACTAACTTATTGCAGTAAATATGATGATTGCAGTTCACTATTGGCAATAAAAAAAATTAAAATATATTTTATGGTTTAAATGCTCCATTCCTTTCCGTACCAATTTGAACACAACTCTCGTAATTACAGTTTACATTATACATAAGTAATAATATATTTAAGTTTATAAAGTTCAAAACCGCGAGTCTAACTTGTAAACTTGTTAATACGTTCATTACGTGCTTCAAGGATATCAATCATTTATAATGAGAATTGACAGTTGCTATAATCACATAAGTAAACTTATGTCAAAATACTCGTATTATACAAGATTGCCTTCCGCCAGCGGCTTCGCCCGCGTGGACCCGTTTAATGGGTCCCGGTAGGATAAAAAATAGCCTATGTGCTATGCACGGCAAAGGAGAACATCGTAATCAATTAAATATCAAAATATTTTCCATCACCGTGGAACAGCGATAAATGCGCACATTACAAATTTCTTTGTCAGAGGTGCGCGCCGAGGAATTGAACCCGTGATCGGTCGCGTCGAAGACCGCGGTTTTTTACCACTCGGCCATCGCTGCTCGAATTTTATTTACTTCCGCAATACTATAAAATACATTAAACATGTAAAATTAGATAATAGTCCTAGCACAAACTGTCACACGATTATCATCCCTAGCTCGCCGTCGGAATCCTGCTAAAGAGATACGCAATAAATCCACGTCCGCATAAGTTATTCTGCTCCCATTTCAAGGAACTCGATACACAAATCCCGCATTGTGTGGAGGATATTGTCGGAAATTTCATAATGCATCCTGGATTTGCAAGTTTCGCATGTATGCTGAATACATTCCATTTTCTTTCTTTTGCAACTGTATAGATGGTTGTATAGAGATGTTTTTGTCACTTTATTACCTTGGGTGCGATTTTAGGAGGTGTTTAAATGGTAGGACTACTTTCTTGTGGGAAAAGTATTTTTTCGCTTTCCTTTCTCAGATTTATATTTACGTGTGACTTTTGTCAAAATTTCGGTGGATTTTTTGTCTAAAGGTTGTAATGATGTTAATTTCTGGGTATATCAATGACGAAAATTGTAATTTATGAAATAATTTAAATAAATACATACATAAATAATACCGACCGAGAACTGAAATTTAAACTCATCATTCAAGTTTCTGCTACTTCTGGAATCAAACCTTCCGATCGGTAGACTGGTACAGTGACCATTGCGCCAGACGGATCATCAACCCTTTAAGACAGATCGTCGGTTACGTCTTCTATAGTTACATTTTGCTTATGAATAATTATCAACGAGTTCCTAATGCCGTCAAAATAATTCAGAACTCCTTAATAATATTAATAACACATTTTCGGGCATAACAAATGTTTGCCTTGTCGAACATTGCGGTTGTTTACCCAAATCTGTTCTAAAGGAGATTTAGTCGTTACAGGTGAACTTGAACAAACTTATAATGGAACTTTGTTCAGGGTTATATTAACATATTTGTAGGGTACCTGGTTTTAAAAGTTCACAGCTTGATATGAATCTAATAACGGAGACAAGTGACTTATAATTGCAAGTATGTTGAAGTGAAATAACTTACCGCCAATTTGCTGTTTTTTTTAACACGCTTTTATTAACTTGACCTGTATGTATGTAATGGAATCTTTGAACTTCATTTTCACTTACTTCTAGGAGTCTGATTAACTTGAAAATTTGCACAGGGGTCAAGGGTCGATGACAATACAATAATCACATAGCTTTATACTAAAGTACTAACTAGGATCATCAGGATAAAAAAATATATACGAGGAGCGGCTGATAAATTCGTGGCCTAAGGTACTTAATGAAACAAATATAAAGTTTGTCAAGAACCGATGATCTGATCGAGGTGATTAAATGGGGGCTTCCGGAATTGCGCGCGGTGAGACTAAGAGCTCAACCCATCCAGCCAAGGACGGAGGTGTGTGCGTGGCCTCATGCCGCTGTGAGCGTCTGAGGGTGCAGGAGAGCACATCTGCTCTCCCAAAGATAAGCCGGTTCAGGGCGCCGCGCGTGGAGGACACCGGCGTGTTCCACTGGAGATCCCGGAGTCCTCCCCAAGTGCAGAGGCAGGCCACCGAGGGAGTTTTAGTGCGGTATAAATCCCATATAACCCGGTATAGCCCCCCCCCCACCATACAAAAAAAGGTCTCCTATCAGAAATAAGAGGAATTTAGGTCATAGTCCATCAAGTTAGTTCAGTGCGGAGTGGTGAATGGATGAGAAGAAAAAAATATTAATTTATTATTAGAATGCATGCCAAATGAATGCACGGCTTAGAGCGTCACAGTTACTGACAGGTATGACACCCGTCAGAGGTGTGGCCTTTACGGGCGAACCCCTCGTCCCAACATACATGCACAATGTGCCTTCTAGTTATATACAACTGTCTGTTTCTACATTTTGCTGTTCAATTAATAAATACCCAACGAAATTTTAATGCCGTCGAAATAATTCAGACCACTCTTTAACAATATAACACACTTTAGGAAATAACAAATGTTCGCCTTGTTGCCCAAAGATTGTTGTTGTTATTGTTACCTTAATTTGTTCTTAAGGAGGAGATTTGTCGCTTCAGGTGAGCTTGGAGAAACTTAGGTATAGCGAAACTTCTTTCCAAATTATGTTGAGTAAGTCTTGTGTTCCATAAGTTTAAATAAGTTTCAAGTTTAATATTAATGTTAGTTTATTATTGTTTATATGAAGGAGTGTATTAAAATCTCTTTTGTATCGTTATATTGAACATAGTACTGTTATCTTAGGCGTGTGTTAGGTGTGTGCTCTAATACCTTTAAACGAGCAATTCTTGTATATAATCTTGTTCCTATATAATCTGGATCTCGGAAACGGCTCCAATGATTTACATGAAATTTAGTAGGTATGCAGGGAGTTTTGGGGGCGAAACGTCGATCTAGCTAGGTTTCAGGTCTGGGGTTTAGGGTTATTTTTGAAATATTATTTTATGCGTGTTTTCAGCGATAATCAACTAAAACATAAATTGAAAAACCAGCCAAGTGCGATTCGGACTCACGCACGAAGGGTTCCGTACTATTATCTATATATAAAAAATCACGTTTATTGTATGGGAGTCCCCTTAAATATTTATTTTATTCTATTTTTAGAATTTTATAACAAAAGCGGCAACAGAAATACATCATTGCCTTTGATTATCCATAGAAATCATTGCATTAAGATTGAATGACAGGTAAATTGTGGTTTACGATTTATGACGTATTGAAAAAAAATTACTTAGGTACTAGATCTCGTTCAAACCAATTTTCGGTGAAAGTTTGCATCATGCATTTTTTTATCATTCTCTTATTTTAGAAGTTACAGGGGGGGGGGGGAACACGCACATTTTACCTCTTTGGAAGTGTCTCTCGCGCAAACTATTCAGTTTAGAAAAAAAATATATTAAAAACATCAATATCATTTTTGAAGACCTATCCATAGATACACGTATGTATGGGTTTGATGAAAAAAAAATTGAGTTTCAGTTCTAAGTATGGGGAACCCTCAAAATTTATTGCTTTTTTTCTATTTTTGTGTGAAAATCTTAATGTGGTTCACAGAATACATCTACGTCCTACCGAGTTTCAACAGTATAGTTTTTATAGTTTCTGAAAAAAGTGGCTGTGACATACGGACGAACAGACAGACAGACATCACGAATCCATAAGGGTTCCGTTTTTTGCCATTTGGCTACGGAACCCTAAAAATGTGACTCTGTCTGACTAGTTATTATGTTATTATTAGTATGTTACTATTGTTATTATTAGAATGTTACTAGCTATTATTAGTATGTTAGCGAGTTGTATGTAATCCTTCTTTTTTAATTGGTAGATATTGATTGATAAATTTTTTTATCCGATCAACGCTTGATCACCCGGGTACTATAGAAAATAAAATGAAATTAAAATGTTTTTGATCAAATATCTTATAATAAGTTTTTTAAAAGTAGGTAATTATAGGCCAAATTTATCCTTTTTTAAATCATTTTTATATGCTCTGCTGAGCACAGGTCTCCTTTCAAAAGTCCAGTCCACCACACTGATCAAGTGCGGATTGGAGGACATCATGTCTTTCGAGAAATTAAATTATTCGATGTTGGAAAACAACGTAATTAATTAAATCATACTATTTTTCCTCACCGTGGAGTAGCGATAAATACACACTACTAACAAATTTATATCAGAGGTTTGCGCCGGAGTTTTGAACTAAATATTTCCGTGTCGGAGACCGCCGCTTTTACCGCTAGGCTATCGCTGCTCCATATAATATTTACCCTATTGGATTTAAAAAGTTGTATAGGAAATTGAACCAAATCTCAAAAGCCTTAGAAATGTTTTTTTTTTCTTTTTTTAATTTATATTGTGAAAGATTCGCAAAAAAAAATACAAGACAAATTATAATATTGTTAGGAATCAACGTCGGTAGTTAAATAAAAAAGGTGACGATGTAGGGGAAAACGCCCATAAAAGCGAGGCCTCCTCTAAGGAGCGACCATTATTAGTCTAAAAGTTGTAGGGGCAGTTACTCTGCCCGTTTGCGTACTGAAATTCTGTATTTGTGCTTACCTATAATTTATAGTTGTAGATGTAGGTATAAGGAAATGTTAATTAGAAACTTCAAACCGTTATTTTTGGATTGAATAAGACTTTGTGAATTAAATTATATTCCGCTTCTGGTTTTTCATTTCTAAAAATATTATAAATTCGCCCCAAGCTTCGTTTGTGAACAATTTCAAACATATTTACCCATTAAGGACCAAAACTCAAGCGGTTGTTGATAAAAGGGCAACCCTCTCACAAAATGAACAAACAGCCAACTTTAATCCATTTACCACTCAATACACAATTGGATGGGAACCTAATCCTATTGAACCAGTCATTAATAGAACTTCAACGATTAACGCATTCATTTTCTTGCAAAATCGCGTTTCGGCCGCGCCAATCGCCGTTTCTAGCCAATCAAATACGATTTTGATAAATTTATGTTCTAACTGGTGACCCGACCTGAATTGGCTTGGGTAATTAATATGCTATTATTAGCTTAACATGTATGTATGTAACGGAATCTTTTTACTTCATTTTCACCTACTTCTAAGCCTCTGATTAACTTGAAAATTTGCAGAGGGGTCAAGGGCCGCTGACAATGCAATAATATGAAAAAAAACCAACAAAAAATTTAAAAATAAATAATGTAGTTTAAAAAACTAAAAAACACGCTTTTGTGAAAATACAAAAGGGATGGCTTTTAAGATACTATTGAAACCATGCACCCTACGCTTTTTTTACAGTAAAATACATTTTCTTCTTATTTTTTACTTTTTAGTTCGTATTTTCACAAAAGCGTGTTTTTTAGTTTTTAAACTACATTATTTATTTTAGTTTTATGATGATACTCATCAACCCCATCGTAATAGTACATTTTTCGGGGAAAAGTAGCATAATAATATGCGCTATTTAAGACAATAATCTTACTCGGTGTGAAATTTCATCATGATCCGCTCAGCCGTTTTTGTATTGAGCAACAAACATATATCCAAACAAGCATCCTAATCGTACTATTAATATGATATTATTTAGTTTAGACTAGCGAACCCGGCAGACGTTGTCCTGCCTTAATGTATCAGAAATAAAAATAATATTGTGACTTTACATTGAGGTGTAAGCTATCTTATCTTTCAAGTTGGATCAAACTGCACACGGTGTGCGAATTTTATTAAAATCGGTTAAGTAGTTTAGTAGTATTATATAGATTAGATTCCTTTTCAAAGTGTGTCATAATCTGCACGAAGGGATTTATAATTTGTTGGCGCCATTCTATTTTTTTGTTGTGTTTTTTTGGTTTCACCTTTTACGATTTCAATCAGAAGTTGATTTTATAAACCTATTTGAAGAGGATTTATTGGAAAAGTTTGAAAGTTAATACTTTTAGTAACAAATCCTATAAGAATATTTCGGTATTTATATTAAAACATTTAAAAACTGAAGAGTTTGTTAAAATTGCTAATCTTAAAAAATACTGGTTGGAATAGTGATTGTTTTTGTAATGGTTTTTCAATTTATTGAGGAAGGTTTTAAACTTTTTTAAACAATAAGGCGGTAAGAACTGTGAAGCACATCTATTTTTAATACTTAATAAATGAAATATTAGATGAGCATACCTACCAAGTACGTGATATTAAATGTTGCAACACTATAGATACTGTAGTTCATGAACCCTATCTCAAACTAGATTAAGTGTTACCACTAAATAGATGTATATACCTAAGCCATTATGACGACCCATGTGGCGCAATGGTTACCATGCCGGACTGCCGATCGGAAGGTCCCGGGTTCGATTCACGACGAGGCAGAAATTTGAATGATGAGTTTATATTTCTGATCTCGGTCTGGATGTTTGTGTTTCTGTCTTTGTGTGTGTCCATGGTACCCTCGACACAGAGTATATCTGCCCTACTGTGGGGCTATGAGTGTGAAACGTTATTATTATTTTATTTTGTACTAGCAGCCGCCAGCGACTTTGCTTGATGTTATATAGCCTATAGCCTTCCTAAATAAATGCCTACTAATCAAAACAAAAAGAGTTTTCCTATTAGAACCGATAGTTCATGAGATTAGAGCGTTCAAACAAACAAACTCTTCATCTATATATTATTATTATTACATGCTCTATGTAATAAGACGATTGACAGTAGGAATATTCCTAGTAGGGGCAGTTACTCTGCCCGTTTGCGTACTGAAATTCTGTATTTGTGCTTACCTATAATTTATAGTTGTAGCTGTATAAGGAAATGTTAATTAAGAACTTCAAATCGTTATTTTTGGATTGAATAAGACTCTGTAAATTAAATTATATTCCGCTTCTGGTTTTTCATTTCTAAAAATATTATTAATTCGCCCCAAGCTTCGTTTGTGAACAATTTCAAACATATTTACCCATTAAGGACCAAAACTCAAGCGGTTGTTGATAAAAGGGCAACCCTCTCACAAAATGAACAAACAGCCAACTTTAATCCATTTACCACTCAATACACAATTGGATGGGAATCTAATCCTATTGAACCAGTCATTAATAGAACTTCAACGATTAACGCATTCATTTTCTTGCAAAATCGCGTTTCGGCCGCGCCAATCGCCGTTTCTAGCCAATCAAATACGATTTTGATAAATTTATGTTCTAACTGGTGACCCGACCTGAATTGGCTTGGGTAATTAATACGCTATTATTAGCTTGACATGTATGTATGTAACGGAATCTTTTTACTTCATTTTCACCTACTTCTAAGCCTCTGATTAACTTGAAAATTTGCAAAGGGGTCAAGGGCCGCTGACAATGCAATAATATGAAAAATTCAACAAAAAATTTAAAAATAAATTATGTAGTTTAAAAAACTAAAAAACACGCTTTTGTGAAAATACAAAAAGGGGGGCTTTTAAGATACTATTGAAACCATGCACCCTACGCTTTTTTACAGTAAAATACATTTTCTTCTTATTTTTTACTTTTTAGTTCGTATTTTCACAAAAGCGTGTTTTTTAGTTTTTAAACTACATTATTTATTTTAGTTTTATGATGATACTCATCAACCCCATCGTAATAGTACATTTTTCGGGGAAAAGTAGCATAATAATATGCGCTATTTAAGACAATAATCTTACTCGGTGTGAAATTTCATCATGATCCGCTCAGCCGTTTTTGTATTGAGCAACAAACATATATCCAAACAAGCATCCTAATCGTACTATTAATATGATATTATTTAGTTTAGACTAGCGAACCCGGCAGACGTTGTCCTGCCTTAATGTATCAGAAATAAAAATAATATTGCGACTTTACATTAAGGTGTCAGCTATCTTATCTTTCAAGTTGGATCAAACTGCACACGGTGTGCGAATTTTATTAAAATCGGTTAAGTAGTTTAGTAGTATTATATAGATTAGATTCCTTTTCAAAGTGTGTCATAATCTGCACGAAGGGATTTATAATTTGTTGGCGCCATTCTATTTTTTTGTTGTGTTTTTTTGGTTTCACCTTTTACGATTTCAATCAGAAGTTGATTTTATAAACCTATTTGAAGAGGATTTATTGGAAAAGTTTGAAAGTTAATACTTTTAGTAACAAATCCTATAAGAATATTTCGGTATTTATAATAAAACATTTAAAAACTGAAGAGTTTGTTAAAATTGCTAATCTTAAAAAATACTGGTTGGAATAGTGATTGTTTTTGTAATGGTTTTTCAATTTATTGAGGAAGGTTTTAAACTTTTTTAAACAATAAGGCGGTAAGAACTGTGAAGCACATCTATTTTTAATACTTAATAAATGAAATATTAGATGAGCATACCTACCAAGTACGTGATATTAAATGTTGCAACACTGTAGATACTGTAGTTCATGAACCCTATCTCAAACTAGATTAAGTGTTACCACTAAATAGATGTATATACCTAAGCCATTATGACGACCCATGTGGCGCAATGGTTACCATGCCGGACTGCCGATCGGAAGGTCCCGGGTTCGATTCACGACGAGGCAGAAATTTGAATGATGAGTTTATATTTCTGATCTCGGTCTGGATGTTTGTGTTTCTGTCTTTGTGTGTGTCCATGGTACCCTCGACACAGCGTATATCTGCCCTACTGTGGAGCTATGAGTGTGAAACGTTATTATTATTTTATTATATACTAGCCGCCGCCCGCGACTTTGCTGGATGTTATAGCCTATAGCCTTCCTAAACAAATGTACTAATCAACACAAAAAGAGTTTTCCTATTGGAACCGGCAGTTCCTGAGATTAGCGCGTTCAAACAAACAAACAAATTCTTCATCTATATATTATTATTATTATATTATGCATATTCCTAGTGTCAATCGTCACCATAATGATACGGCTTCTGTAGCTACTAAGCTTGATAAGAGATTGAGTTGGTGGGGATGATAAGAACCACCCAGCAGTAAAAAGTTAACAACGAACTGTTACAGCGAAAACGAGTTTTTGAAGGTTCTATTCGGTATTCCATTGTAACGTTCAGGGTCAACTCGTTAATTGGTGAAGTTACATTTATTGGATTATTCTATTTGTTTTACAATCGAAGTGTGTTTATCTGACAACGCCGGGGTTTGTTTCTAATTTGTTTGCTCAAATAATCCTATTTTTCAGTTGGGGTAGGCTATTTTTGGTTTGACCTTTATGGATTTTTGCTTAATTTAGATTCTGATTTATTAACCCGATGCGAACAGGATTTATTGGAAAAGTTAAGTTGGAAAGTTCATAGTTTAGAAACAAAATCGACTACGTTCATTCTAAACTCGCAAATCCTAATGAAGCGCGCATGGCCCGGTAGTTAGCGTAGAACGCAAGCGATCTATGCAACTAAGCCAAACAGGCGCGGTCGGGTGTGAGATGGGTGACCGCTAGTGGCAAAAATAATTTCATGTGCGTTTCCGTGCTTCGGAGGGCACGTTAAACCTTCGGTCCCGGTTGTTGTCAGATAACATTCGTTAAACCTTGTCGGAGGCCTTATGGGCGGTTTTTAAACATTCGACAGCGGGTGGGCCACTAACCCGTATCTCCACCAACCCGCATTGGAGCAGCGTGGTGGAGTAAGCTCCAGGCATCCCCAATAATTGGGAGAGACCCATGCCCAGCAGTGGGAAGCAAAAAGGGTTGCAGCCAAATCCTAATGACCTAACTGACTGGGCGGTAACTCTTTTTGAAACCACTGCTGGGCACGGGTCTATCGCCGCTATTGGAGGTTGGAGGTTAGTGGTTAATCCACTGCCAGCTGTAACTGAAACTGCCCATAAGCCTTCCGATAAGGTTAAACTACTGTTAGGTATCGATAATAACAGACAGTGTTGGCTTAATGCGCGCTCCAAAGAATGGTAATTTGCCACTAGCGGTCACCTATCTCACACCCAACCGCGCCTGTATCCACCCGCGGGGCCATGGGCGCTTCACAGCACAAAAAACAACTAAAGCGTCTTTCTTGTATTACAATTAGAACTTGGCCACCCAATAACCATAACTCGGCACGACTCGCCCAAAACGTAATTACATGGAAACAATTTGCGTTCAATCTGAAAACTTTCCGGGAAGGCTTAGTTCTTCGATACAAATGTTGTTTGAAAGTAGATTCGTCTCAAACGCCATTGGAGGCCTACGAACTGTTAAAGTTGGAGCAGTTTTTGTTTATCAACTGTAAGGATAAAAACGACTATGCTTGGTATTTCTTTACGGGACAAAATTCGTAACAATGAAATCCGTAGAGCGTCTGGCGTGTTACTGACATAGCTCTCAAAATCTTTAAGCTGAATTGGCAATGGGCAGGCCAAATAGTGAGGAAGGTTAAAAACCTTCGAAAAGAAAGGTCCTCGAATAGCAATCAGGTCTCGGCAAATGGAGCACAAGCTGCCCTCTAACCAGGTGAACTGACGACCTAAATAAGGCAACGATAAGCCACTGGATTCAGAGGGCACAGAAACGAATGGAGTGGTGAACGTTAAATGAAATGAAATGAAATGAAATGAAATGAAATGAAATGAAATGAAAATACTTTATTGTTGACTGTTTACACACATAAAATAAGATGTTTAAAATTATAATTGGAGTTTTAAACAGTCTACCATGTTCTGGCATACAATATTATTAATTAAAATTAACTAAAAAATATTTTGTTTTAAGATCCGATAAGAATAATCTTAACGGATCATCGGCTTTTGATGCCTACCCACCGCTGGGTCAATGAGAGAAAAAAAGCCGGCGGAAAAAAAACTCTCAGGCATTGTTTAGAGTTACACTTATTTTATTTTTACGCGGAAGCTCCCCAAACTATTTTTATTGCACGTATTACGATGTCTTATCTTCAAAAAATTCGTTTATATTGTAATATGCTTTTTTTATAAGCCAATGTTTTAATTGTTTTTTAAATTTAGTATTTGGTAACTGTTTTATATCTATGGGTAATTTATTATATATTCTAATAGCAAATATGTATGTACTATTTCTGAAAATCTGACATTTTACTCGAGGTAAAATACAAAGCGTCAATATCTTTTAGTCTCGTGGGCACATCTCTTACATTGGGAAAGGTCAGCAGAGGACTATGAAAGGTTCGTGGATGGATTGATGAAAGATGGACAGACAGACAAACAATTGGCTGAGCGGCTGAACAAATCAATCTGAAAACTTTCCAGAAAGACTGTTATAGTATATTCTTCGATATAATTTATGTTGTTTGATAGTAGATTCATCTCAAATGCCATTGAAGGCCTGCGAACTGTAAAAGTTTTAGCAGTTTAGGATCTTTCTCTAATGTCAAAATAAAAAAACTAGGAAATAGGACAATCCTTAAACTTGTGTGGAAAGGGTTTCGTACTATAAAAAGAGTTTAAAGTTTTCTAAAGAGCAACGAAAGCCGAGCGGCGCGCGGCTGGTGCACACCACTGACAAACTTTGTTATTTTGCTGCTCCACAGTGAGGGAAAACATTGTGATATTTAATTCAACATTGTGATATTGTGCATGCCTGAGAGTTACTTACAATTTCTCGAAGAGCGTGGTGCACTGGTCTGGTCTGGTGAGGGATTTCCTCTCGCTTCCGAGAAGAGACCTGTGCTCAGTAGAACATGAAAAGGGTTAAAGAGGCTGCCACACCAAAAACTTGATTTTTTTGCTCGTTTTCTTTCGAATTGACTTATGAAATGATTTATTGAAAAGACACATAAACAGAGATACAAGAAATACTTAGTCACTAATTTCTACGCTAGGTTTCCATGTGTTATAAATGTACTCGTACCTCCCTTCTGACACTCAACAAACTGATCAATTCAACAATCGTGATAATAATACATGGACATAGAAGCATTAAACATACAATGTTGAGAAGACCAACAGGTAGACGGTTGAAATATTCACAGTATATTTAGTTATATATTCACTTTAAAAATAAATAATTAAATTAAAATAAATCGATTTTTAAACGGGGACTCTCATAGAGCAAACGTGATTTTTTGCCGTTTGCGTATTTTGTGCGCAATGCGACCGCAGGCCAATACGTACCCAGGCGCCTCATGCGCCGCCTCCACACTCTCGTCCGCGGACGACGAGCCAGTACAAATAGATATACAGGTACATGCCGGTCGTCTTCGTTATTTTTACGATTGTTGGTGTAATATAACTAATAATAATCCAGTGCTTGAATGGATGTAGTTCAACATTTTGTGCCTGTAAATTCCTTAGTCATTCCGAGAAAAGAGAGATCGCTATTGCAATAAAAGATTTCCATAATTTTAAATCAAAGCAGTATTATGTCAATGAGTAACTCCGTACCTTTCTGAGCCGTAATAAATTAGCAGCCCGTAATCAATCGCCCCAAACTTCTAAAAGAGCCAAAATTAGTGTTCACGAATTTTAAACTTAAAATAAAACTTTAATTGTGCTCATTCAGAAGGCTCCTCCTAACTATCCGACCTTAAACTTTGCGTTGATTTATTCATTAAGTTAAATGTATTCAGGTTGTACGTTTAATTCACGAAGCGAGTAATTATTCGAAATTATCTCTAAATAGGAAGCCGTCGGAGTAAATCGTAATGAGAGAGATGAAATTATAAGGAGAAGTCTCGTCAAGAACAGAATAAACATACATAATTATATCTTTATCTATATTCTGTTTAAGGTGGAAAGGTAATCTAACATCCAAAATATGTATGCATGTATATCAAATAAAATTTGGTATTTATTTGTAATTGTTGTCCTATAATGAAAAGTGCCAGTGTAGTGTGATAGCATGCACGTAAATTATTCAATGCTCAAAGAATGCGGAAAGTAAGCCTGATTCGGGCGGCGCTGCAAGTCACGAAATTCTACGTCCACGTCTATTGATTAACGTCCGTTCTTTCACGTTCATTATCTGTTTATATGGCTAGAGATATTGTCATTAGGGATGATTATTGTATTGAGATCATACTAAGAAGTTTATTCCTTATTGTAAATACAGTGATAGTAAAACAGAGTAAACCATAGTCTTTGAGTATCATATTGTACACCCCTCGCGGGACTATCCTCCCGTGCACTCTGATATTCACACGACTGCACCTATCATACCAACACCATCGGCGTCCCCTCTCCACACCAGTTAAGAGATTCTTTACATAAATACATATTTGTGTAATCTATTTTTTAATACTTGCATATCGTTGCTCAAATTTAGATTTAGCAATCAACAAAAATTGATTTTCTGTGCTTATGTTGTGACACAATTTAATCTATACTAAAGTACATACATAAATGTTTATTGTCTGTTTGTTTATTTTTCTTTCATTTCGCGATGTAATGATTTTATGCCATGATTTTGGCTGGAGGTTATCAGGAGTAATTTTTACTGCTGTAAAACACGGAAATATAGGACGATCCATTAAAATAAAATTTGATCCTTCCTAATGCAGGGCAATGCTAGTAATAATAATAATATGTAGAATGAAATACAACCTTAAAATATTACAAAATTTTTCAGCAAAATTATTGCCGTAAACAAAAAGAGTCTGTCCTTAGTAATGAAAAGCTTAAAAAACTAATAGCTAATTTTCTCTGTAGTGACGCTGAGATAATTGATCTCGTACCAAAACTCTTCCTTTTTGTTAAAACAGAGATTGATGCTCCAATTTTCTGATAAATAAGGCATCCGATGTACATATAAAGTCTGTTGTATTTTTTTCTTTTGGAAGTGAGAGGGCTGAGACCATGATCCAAGCTGACTAAATGTGGATTGGTTGAATGCGTAATCCGGTCTTGGACCACCACATCAATTGAGATACTTTTAATGAGGTGTCAAACGTGACGACCTCATACATTCAGTATGAGAAACTGATTTGTGATGACACATATCATTTATAGTCAATTGACTATTTTTTACCGACTACTAAAAGGAGGAGGTAATGTATTCGACTGTATGAATTTTTTTATATTTTTCACCGATTACTGCGCCGTTTGTCGACCGATTTTCAAAACTCTTTTTTTTTGTTGGTTACCGAGGTTTGTCGACCGATTTACAAAAAATTTTTGGTGCTCCCATTGTCACCAAATCAAGATCTGATGATGGGATCCCCTGGGAAATGGAGGAGAAATCTCAAATTTTATAGGCACACACATTGATTTTCTTATACTATCTAAAGCAAAATTCATATTTGTGCATAGCAACCCATCATGTCGTCGCGCCACCTCCACGGTGTTGGAATTATTTTGTGCATAGTATTCTAGACCCTGAAATCCCGCGAGGTACTGCTAGTAGACTCAAAACATAGTATATTTAGTAGCAACTATATTTATAAGTACACAATTAGGTCCGGTTATTACTGGCAGAATAATCGTAACCTGGAGTAGCTACAGCTTTTTATCATAAATAAAATAAATAAATAACGCTTCACACTCATAGCCCAACAGTAGGGTAGATATACCCTGTGTCGTGGGTGCCATGGACACATACAAAGACAGAAACACAAACACTCAGACCGAGAGCAGAAATTTGAACTCATTATTCAAATTTCTGCTTCGCCGGGAATCGAACCCGGGACCCTCCGATCGGCAGTCCGGCATGGTGACCATTACGCCAAGCGGGTCGTCAATTAAGCGGATGCGAATGAAAAAGTAAAGCAAATTAGCAGCAAGACCCTGTTATTAAGGACTTAAATATAAATAAAAAACTTATCGAGAAATATTTTGGTTTTTCAGGCACACACTTGTTACGTACGGACAAAATGACTCAGTGTATAGAAGTGTAAAAGTGCTGACGTTGGCGACATCTGATGCCGTGCAGGTGTCGCGCATCGTTCCCACGAACGTGCATTCCCGTACCTAACTTTGGACGGGTCTCACCCACCTTAGATGTAGGCTAGATTAAATAATTATATAGAAAAGTATGTTTAAGTTAGGATAAGTAATGTAACTCTAACATGGAGTTAATAAAAGTATTTCATAAGTGATGTCTCGACTTGCTGATTTCACCCTGGCTGTGGCCGATCCTTAACTGGCGCAGTCGAAGAGGATAGGCTGGCAGGCTCCCCAGGGATGCCGCCGGTCTACCGAACCTACACGTCGTGCTGCAGCAGGGTGTCATAGTGATCCGAACATTGACACGACTCAGCGACTCGGGACTCAAATTGGGATATAATGACAAATAAGTAAGTGCATAAAATGACCTTCAAGTGATTCGCCTTACCTATTTCCCATTTTATCTAATTCCATCGTGGAATTTTAGTTAAGTAATAAATGTTTTAAATAAATGAGAGTGATTAAATAAATAAATGAAAGTTTTAAATAAATAAAAGTAATTAATAAATTAAAATTCAATTTGTGAATTTAAAACAAAAAATATTAATGTAATATAACGTTAAGTTGTAATAGTTTAAAAAGTAAAGTTAGTAATTACTTATAAAGACTCATCTTGTCCGTATGTTACTATAGTTTATTCATTTTATATTTACAACAATTTTAATATTATAGTCAGGAATGTACTTCAGTTTTAAACTCATTTAAAGGGCTTATATACTACAGTTATTTAATCAAAAAATTATCTCCAAAAAACAAAATCTTTTTCATTTTCATTCAATTTACTTTTATTATTTTTTCATTTCAATTTACTTAACGTGAATTAATTATGAAAATTGAATTATAGCTATAGGTATTCTTTAAATATCTTTATCATCACGGCTACGTACTCCCATTATAAAGATGGCAATACGATAGTCCGCGATATTTAATTGAATCACGCAAAATTTAATCTAATATAAAAAAAACGTAAGTGTAATTTAATTTAAATAATAAATAAAATATATTCTTCAATATTTCTTTATCGGGTCATTCAATAGTTATGAACTTAAATGTAAATAATATCAAATTATTATAAGCTACACATAAATAAGATTAAATGAAATTATATAAATTAAAATAAATTAAATTGATTCAAATAAATTAATTAGTACTTTATTTCCTTTCTTCACTAATCAATAAGTTAAAGTATTTTACGCTGTCAAACCTAATTATTTTCAAATTAATTTAGTAAATTGTCTTAACTATATCTCCTTCCCGAAATCACTTAAATCCCTTCTATCCTTCTAAAGAATCACTGAAATAAATTTTATGTACTATGGAGGCTGAATGCCCGAAGATCGACTTCAACCGTCATCACAGTGTTTATCAAATTACATCATCACCTACATCTGCAGATCTGAACTGAAACCTGGAAATTTGGAAGACATTAGCAGTCATCATCATCCCATCATCAGTGTGCTCTATCATCAGCAATATTGTCGTCATCCTCCAATAGTTGCTGATCTTCAGGGGGGACGTGTTACGTACGGACAAAATGACTCAGTGTATAGAAGTGTAAAAGTGCTGACGTTGGCGACATCTGATGCCGTGCAGGTGTCGCGCATCGTTCCCACGAACGTGCATTCCCGTACCTAACTTTGGACGGGTCTCACCCACCTTAGATGTAGGCTAGATTAAATAATTATATAGAAAAGTATGTTTAAGTTAGGATAAGTAATGTAACTCTAACATGGAGTTAATAAAAGTATTTCATAAGTGATGTCTCGACTTGCTGATTTCACCCTGGCTGTGGCCGATCCTTAACTCACTAGTAAACTTGTAACGACTTCTCCATCTGAAGTAACAATGCGATCAGTATAAAATAGTATATTTCATTACAAGTGCGGAAAGGCTGTCATTGCAAGGAATTCCGACAAATGTCTACCCGAGCCGAGGCGCAGCCGAAGGTGAGGTTGACAGTCGGAACTCGTAGCAATGACGGTTCCGCACGTGTACTGAACAACTATTTTTAATACAGTTGCGAAAAAATTAAACAATTTAATAAAATAATAAAAACTCGCAAATAACATTATTGAAAAATGGCACCAACCGTAAAAGAACCTATGTGCAGAGATTTTTTATTGTTTTCTTCACCCATTCTGGGTAGGCAAAGGGAACTATGCCCATACAGCCAAGTCTTCAGTAGTTTTTTTTTATTGATATGAAATGAAAATGTTAATGAGATGAAATGAAATGAATCCTAACCTAACTCATTGAACCAAATCATTAAATCTGATATTGAAACAAATTAGTAGCTTCTTTTTAGAAATATTTGCAAGAATCATCATAAAAACTTCTAAAACTTCGAGATTGTTTTTTTAAAAGACATTATTTTGACAGTTGAGAAAGAGAACGCACGAGTTCGGAAAAGGTAAAGAAAAAGCACGAGTGTGTAATAGCCTACTTCCCGAACGCTATACGTCCCTGCAATACGCCACTTTTTGAGCAACTGTATTAAAAAGTATATTAAAGGAAGGTACTTTTGAACTACGCAATCAGAATAAAAATAATATCAAAATAGACTGAAAAATTAAAAGAAAGGTTCCTTTGATTTTTCAGGCTCAAAGTCCGTCCAAATATAACTGTAGTCTAAGTGTTTCATTTAATTATTATTAAAATTACTTGCGGATGAAATCCTAAAGTCAACCTTATCATAAATCTGCGTAGACCCAACGCGTAGTCGCGTAGGCGTAGCGAACGCTACGGCGCTACGCCGCCAGTTAAGATAATGTAGACGAATATAGCTGAAGGGACATCAAAAGTTTCAGATAGTATACTTTGGATTAACTTTTAGTATCTTTTGTAACTTCACTAAAGTTGTTTTGTAACTTTACTAAAGTGTTTAAAAAAACGCCACTATTCCACTAGGATTTGTGGACATGTCATGTCTGGGCGAATTTAATATTGCTATGTTTTCCTTTATAGCGATAAAAACGCATATAACAAATTTCTTACTAAGAAATCCCTGCCGGTATTTGAACCTGGTACACTCACGTGGAAGGCCAGTGTTTACAGCTGTTCTTATTATCTCTATTATCGCATGCCTTTTTAATTTAGTAAAAATAAATCGGAATCTTTATTTCTTACTAAAATCATAGAGTGAATAAAAAAATACTAGAAGAGAATTGTATTTACTTCCATTGAACGAATACTATTCAAAAATATTTTATTTCTATCGCTCGTGGTTTAACGGTCTAATAATTAAAGGAACAACACAATAATAACAAAATGTTCCCGTATCAAAATCCGTTAATAATGTATCATTACAAAACATTTAAATCTTGGTCCAAATTTATAAAAATTAACACGAACCATTTTTAATTTGCAGTGAGCCCCCATATCCCTGTGATAATGTAAAAGGTTTCAACCCTTTCTAATGTTTAAATGTATATTATTATCATCCTGTTAGGTCGCCTCAAATGACCCTTAGAGCTTTGGAAATACGTGATAAAATTGATTGGATGAAACGTCATAGTGAAATACGTATAACGTATGTAGCTTGTAAAGAAAATTAAAGCTGTCCGCGATCTTATCTAAATTTCCTGTTTAAAATTAGGTTAATAAACATGGAGAATTGTACTCGCACAAACCATGTTAGAAAGTTCATACATAAAGTATCCTTCAGTAAGGCACTTACTAATAGATTTAAAAATATAGAGGTGCTCCATTCAACTGATATTTAAAATTAAATGTATGTTACCTTATAACTTCTAAAGGGTAAACGTACTTTAAATACTTATTTTATCGTTGGTGCTACTTTCCTACTTGCTATTGCTATTGAAGTTGTTAAAGTAAAATTTTTGTTTGAATTCAAAAGTACGAAAAGGACCCTGTAAAAGCTTAATTCGATCTACATAGTTCCAGAATCCCCAAGTACCAAATGACAAATATTTTTCAACACTGTAATGCACACAGCTCTAGAGACATGTAAATAAAAGTAAAAATGTTAGTTTAAATTTTATTTGGAGAGCGTTCTCACTTCACTCCCGGGAGACCCCTTGTTAAAACTAGAAATATGAAAAGTTTTTCGGATCGTGTTCCAAAGTTAATATTGTGGGTCATAAAAATGTATTCGTTTGTGTTATTTGTTAACATGATTATATTATTTTGGTACTAAATTAGGTTTATTTTTAAAAACACATATTTTCCAATTTTTTTGGAAATGGACAAACCACGTGTGGTGGTGTTCTCCACGTGTGGCAATGGTTATCATCCGTAAGCTTATTTGCTTCACTATATAAACAGTAAGTGGTGTTATTTGCTCAGTAAAATGATGGAAGCTCATCTACTTAAGCAATTTTCATAAACTGACTTATGTACTCGTTTATGTTTGGAACAGAAACATAATATATGAATAATGAATGAAAATGATAGTGAAATTAAATTAAATAAAACGAAACGAAAAGAAATGGTTTATTAAAATCCTGGGTAGGATATACATATACTGGATGTTTGTCATTGCTGTACGGTCATCAGCTGACCGTCATCCGCTTTGTTTGCGCTAAGGCTTATATGGGCTAAGAGAAAAAAGCGGGCGGTAGAAACTCCAGCCGCTTTTAAATAAATAGCAGCAATAATAGCAGCAGCTTTTAAATAAATTTTCAGGTGCAAAGATTTTTAAAATGCAGCATGACTGTGGGGGATATTTCACATATACAGCGGATAACTTTCCTACATAGGTTTTTACTGTAAAGATCCTTGGAATACCTGAATTCGATATAGTTCCAGAATAACCACAGCTGCTACCTGTAGATATTCTAGGCAACATGATATTCTAGATGGTATGACGAATATTTTACGAATATCTTATACACTCGAGACATACAAATAAAAGTAAAAATACAAATTGTGTTACTTCAAAATTTGTGTTAGAAAGCGTTCTCATTTCTCTCTCCAGAGAAAACTTGTTAACTAGAATAATGAAGTTTTCAGATTGTGTTGTTAATACTAAAGATCAAAAAATTTTAGTAAACTAGCCTTCCGCCAGCGGCTTCGCCCGCGTGGACCGTTTTATAAGTTCCCGTAGGACAAAAACCATCCTATGTCCTTTCCCAAGGTTCATTCTGTCTGTGTTCCAAATATCATTAAAATTTGTTCAGTAGTTTAAGCTGGAAAGCGTAGCAGACAGACAGACAGACAGAGATACTTTTGAATTTATAATATTAGTAGGGATATATTGCTGGCCTTTTATCGATTAACGAGGTGTCTGACAAGTACATTGGCAAAGACAAATAGACAAAGACAAATGATTTATTTGCACAAATATGGGTATTACAAAAGTTGTTTTATACATTTAATAATCCGCCATATTTACCTCAGTAAGGTATGCAAATATTATATTATAGCTATATTATTAATAAATAAAAGTACTGACTAAAATCTAACTTAGAAATTTTAATTTATTTAAGTATTTAATTAACTAATCATATTGATTTATATTTATCCCATATTTGCGTTTTTTTTAATTGTTTTGGTAATTATTTATACGGTATTTTATTGGCGTCATCGGCTTTGGGCACCCAATTACCTGGGTTTTTATACACTGAGAGGAAAAAAAAGCCGGCGGAAAAAAAAACCTCCCAGGTTTTTAATCCCGTATTCCCTCACGAAGTTAAAGTTCATCGTTTAGAAATTCAGAAACCGAGTAGTACGCTTTTGTAAATAAGAACGTTTTAAGTGCTCGTTTAAAATCACAATTTGTTTTAGATTTGAGGGATTCAGGTAAATTATTATATATTTTTGGTCCCATGCAAAAGACGCTTTTATGGTATTGTTTTGTTTTTGACGCAATCGAACACAATTTTCTATTATATCTTTTTGATTTTAGGGTTTCATATTTATTTATATCTTTTTTTACCATTAAGGATATTTCATAAATGTACAGAGATGGGAGTGTCATTATTTTTAAATCTTGAAAGTGCGGCTTACAAGAATCTATCTGATTAAGTTGACACATAGAACGAATGCATTTCTTTTGAGCTTTAAAAACCGTTTGGATTCCCGTTGCGTTACCCCAGAATATGAGTCCGTATCTAAGAGTTGCACCCACATATGCATGATATGCACTAAGGACAGCTGTTTTGTTTACTATTTTTGATAATTTATATAATGCAAATGAAAATTTATTTAATTGTTTGCAAACATGTTCCATATGGGACTGCCATGTTAATTTATTATCTATGTATAGACCTAAGAATTTAGTTGTGTCCGTTTCAGATACCGTCTTTCCTTTATAGTTTATATTTATAGGTTGACCGTATGATACTCTATTTTTAAAAGTCATTATATTGGTTTTATCAAGATTAATTTTTAAGTTGTTGTTATTAAGCCAGTCTATTAATGATTCTAGTGCATTGTTTATTTCGATTTCATAATTACTTGTGTTATTATTCGTAAATACAACTGTACAATCATCGGCAAAGAGTATCATCGGCTGTTTGATGACTTTAGGGAAATCATTAATGTAAATAAGAAAAAGTAATGGACCTAAAATGCTTCCCTGAGGCACACCATAAATTACAGTCCTAGTATGAGAGTGGAATTTCTCCTGTGTGTTTGTTATATTATTGATTTTTGTAATTTCTGTGACTTGTTTTCTGTTAGTTAGGTAAGATTTTATTAATTTTAAAGCATTATCTCTCACTCCATATTTTTCTAATTTGTCAATTAATAGTTTATGGTCCACGAAATCAAATGCTTTTGTCATATCCATGTACAGTCCTACCACTTGTTTTTTATTATCTAAACTAGTCATTACTTTTTGCAAAAAGTTAAATACTGCTATATTAATTGATTTATTTTTCCTAAACCCTACCTGTTCATCTGCAAAAATAGAAAACTTTTCAAAATAGGAATACAAGTTATTGTGAAGTACTCTTTCAAATATTTTAGAAAATATTGGTATTAATGCAATCGGTCTATAGCATCCCATGTCCTGTTTGTCCTGTTTTTTAAAAATAGGCTTTATGATAGTTACTTTCAACTTGTCTGGATATGTACCTGTTTCAATACTTGAATTTATAATATAAGCCAATACAGGAGCTATTATTTTTGAGACCTTTTTAATAATACTGGTACATATGCCATCATACCCCGTGCTGTTTGTATTATTTAAATTGTTTATAATTGTCGTTACTTCATCAGTGGATGTGGGTTTCAAAAATAGAGAGTTATAATGATTGTTACTAATTTGGTACTTTACATTATTAATATTAATGCTACAACTATTCTGAATTTGGTCAATAAAATATTTATTAAATTCTTGGGCAATTATTTGAGGGTCGCTTACTATAGAATCTCCTACTTTAATCTGTTCAATATCTTGTTTAGGAATGTTAATAGTGTTATCATTTATTATTTTCCATGTAGCTTTAGATTTATTATGAGCATTTTTAATGAAATAGTCATTTTGAGACTTTTGTGTTAACTTTATGATTGCTTTTAATTTTTTCGAATAAGTTTTAAATCTGTTTTTTGATACCGAGTTTCTAGATACTCTACATTTCCAAAGTAAAGATCTTTTTATTTTTGAACATTTTTTAATACCCTTTGAGACCCATTTAGGTCGTTTCTTAGTCGAAATTTTAACTTTTAATATAGGAAAACAAAGGTTATAAAATAATTGAAACGTTTCGTGAAATGTATTGAACGCAGTGTTAGTGTCTTTACTTAAATAAACATCTTTAAAGGTTAAATTTCGCAAACAATCGATGAATTTAATTACATTTTCAACACTATAGTCGCGCTTGTAAGCATACCAATGTGTAACGAGACAATTCCTTTTCACCGGGCACTGTAAGATCTGAGCTGTATGATCCGATAACGCAAGTTCTACTACAAATGATTTACAATCTCTTATGTTGTGGGCAAAATTATCAATACATGTTTTACTACAAAGGCGTGTTGGTGTCTTTATGCATAGTTTAAGATTAAAATAATCAAACATTGCTTCAAATTCCGATGTTATTTTATTTCTTTTTAATATATCTATGTTAAAATCGCCACACACAACAACTTTTTTGTTTTTATAGCAGATCTTACTAAGTAAATTTTGCATACTATTGAAGAAGCAATCATAATCGGATATTTTACTTTTTGGCGCTCTATATACACAAATAATAATAATTTTATGTTCTATAAGTTCGATAGCACTACATTCTAATTTATTTATTATATTAAAAGCTTGTATTTCCTGTATGTTACGAAATTTGTGTCCATTGCGAATTAATATACATGATCCTCCGTTCCTATTATTTCGCAAACTGTACGATGCAAGAATATAGTTTGATATATTTAAAAAGCAAGTATCTGATTGGATCATGTTGTGTTCAGTAATGCAGAGAACATCAATTAAAATTCTTTTATCACTAAGATTGTTTAAGCAAACAGTCAACTCGTCCGATTTACTTATTAAGCCATTAATGTTTTGATGTAGTATGTTGATTTTTTTATACACGAAAAAAGTTTATACATCCGTCTGTTTGAGTTTGTTTTTCTTCTACGTTTGACCTTTCTGTTTGAGTACTTTTGTCTCTTTTTATGAGCTTCGTAACGCTTTTTTTATTTTTCTGATTGAAGGTCAAAAACCTATTTTTGTAGTCTATATGTAATATTTGCCTCAAAAGTAATCTACAAATATTAAGTGTAAACTGTTTCCCTTTTGCAATAAATCGTTTGTAATCAAGATCTAAGTAATACGCGTGTTCAAGTTTCGTACATGCAAATTTTAAATCATAGTTTAATTTACGCTCGTTTAAATATTTATTATACGGAACTTCACAAAAGATCACATTTGAGTTACTTTTGTCCTGGAGCCACTTGTTAACGCCAAGGCTAAATTTGTAGGGATTGGCTGCAACTTTTTTTATTCCACTGCTGGGCACGGGTCTTTCACACATTTTTAGGGAGGCGTGGAGGTTACTCCAGCACTCTTCTTTAATGCGGGTTGGTGGAGATTCGGGTTAGTGACCAAACTACTGTCAGATCTTTTCAAATCACTCATAGGTCCTTCGACAAGGCTTAACGACTATCCTATCGATAACAACCGACGACCAACAGGCAGGGGATACCGTAGCTTTATTTTTAAGAGCTACAGAGCGGTCGCAACTCTCACACCCGACCGCGCCCGTTTGGTTTAGCTTTGTAGATCGCTTGCATTATACGTCAGCCGCTGGGCTTTGCTCCAGCCATTTAAAGTATAGAAATATCAAATACTTCCGGCCATTAAAACTGAATCCCGTGGGATAATGCAGCTACGTTAATTACGATCGCGCTGATCGCCCCGCTCAGGTTCTAAGCCACGGCTGAGCCGATATAATCCAATGTTTTTTCACTTCCTGTGTGCCTTGTAATTTTATTTCCTTATTGAGATATGTTAGAAAGTGAGGAAATAGGTTGATTTTTACTAATGCATCTGTATGTCGAAACCTTTTCCCTCGAGATGACTCAAAGGTATAAATAAAAATCTCCCTAAAAATAAAGTTTTTTTTTTGAAAAAGCTTTGAAAACAACATTTTATTTAAAGCGCCAAAATTGTATTAATTCTACAAGATAAGCCCTTTCTTTTCATACCTAATTCGTGGGTTTTACAAAAATAATATGTAGGTATTTAGCCACTTTATCTTCAATAATATTGAGTGTTATCAATTATTGTAGGGTAGATTGTAGGAGGTAGAACTATTATGGTTCGCCCGGGGAAGTACCACCGTTGCACCCACTTCTGTCGTGAACCAATTCCATTGTGTTTCGGTGGAAAGGTGCAGTTGCCGGCCACACTTACATGAGGCGACCACCAGGAGTAGCAGCGCAACTGCATACGACCTCAGACAAGACTTACCTATGCTTACTTGAGGTTGTGTGCAGATGTCCATGGGCTACAGCGACCACTTAACATCACGTGGCCTGTATGCTCATCTGCTACTCCATTCAAATAAAAAAATAATAAAAAAAACTTCTGAACAAACATAACATTATAACAAGTTCATAAAATGCTTGTTACAATAACAAAAACATGGTTAAGAAACCACTTCGAAACTAATTTTAGTTTGTAAAGTTAAGTGCGCGGTATTTAAACAGCAAACAAAATAATATGTATGCGTGTTATATTCGAAAAGTCTTCAATTAATTGCCCATTAATTGGGATCGCGCTACGATCGGCCGGACTTAGGTTCATATCCCGGAGTAATCCGATTTAAGCCGACAATTTTTTCATTTCTCCCTACGTGAAAAGGTTTTGTTATTCATTTATTTTTTAATGGAGTAGTAGACGATTATGATGATTGAAGCGCGCATGGCCCAGCGGCTGGCGTAGCGTGCAAGCGATCTACGCAACTAAGCCAAACGGGCACAGTCGGGCGTGAAATGGCTAACTACCAGAGGCAAAAAAATTGTAGCGACCTTCCGCTACTCATCAAGATATAGCGCCACGGGTATTCCTGAATCACGCTATCGAAGTTATCTGAATATCCGAGCATATATACAAGCTCCGAATTGAGTCAGTCGGAGTGCGGCCGCCCGGGCATGATCACCTCGCCCGGCGGGAGATCTCCCTTTGCCAAACTGGGATGACTCTGACGTGATAATGCACGTTTCAGTGCTTGGTTGTTATTGATAGGCTGCAACCCTTTTTACGTCCCACTGCTGGGCACGGGTTTCTCCCCATTAATGGGGAGGCCTGGAGCTAATCCATCACGCTGCTCTGCATCTGGTGGAGATGCGGGTTAGTGGCCAACCCGCTGACGGATATTTTCAAACCACCTATGGGTGGCATCCGACAAGGTTTAACGACTGTTATCTATCGACAACAACCGGGACCGACGGCTTAACATGCGTTCCGAAGCACGGAAATGCGCATGATTTATTTTCCACTAGCGGTCACCCATCTCAAACCCGACCGCGCCCGTTTGGCTTAGTCGCATAGATCGCTTGCGTTCTACGCTAACCGTCGGGCCATGCGGGCATGCATTATTCATAGATAACTGTCGTTAAACCTAGTCTGATGAACTATGGGCGGTTTAGTGACATAAAAGTTTCAAATATTATTTGTTAGATTTTGTATGGAATGAAAATATAGGTACTCAAATTTTTTTGACAAGAAATGAAAATGAAAAGATCATTAAAGAACAAATACACAAAATTATGAGACAACCAAACAGAGCTTATGATACCGCTGTAGAATATAATTGATATTATAATTACATATATTATAATGACAAAATTTGGCAAACCTCATTAAAAACCTAACACTTAATATTATGAGACACGCAAATACCACCCACAGTCCCATATTGATTCTGAACAAACTCGTAAAGATAGCTCGTAGAATATGTTATGATATAATAGAATTGGGACAAAATTGTGCTCATTATTATAGGAGACAAAAGCCGTAGGTACTATACAATGTGTAGATAGCGCGCGTCGAATTGGAAGATCTAAATGGACTATGTAATTTGAGTTTTTGTTGTATAATGGGTCTACAACATAATCCTTCTTACTAATAAAGCTTGTGATAGTCATACAATGTTTTATCTTGCTTTAGCATATGACATTTCGAGCGTGTCGGAGTGAAACAAGAGATGGAAAATATTTTGTCTACGAAACTGTAAGAATGCCTTTAATTCTAATCACGTTCCAGTGATGAGTGCTCGCCTTCACACAATTTAAAAAGCCTGGAGTATAAGTCTGGAGGAATTGGAATTATTTTTTTTTTCAACATTTTTTAGATACCACTGCTGGGAACAGGTCTCCACTCACAAGTGAGAGGGATTTAGGCTATATTCCACCACGCTGGCCAAGTGCGGAACTGGAAGCATGTCATATGGCTACACACTCATAGCACCACAGTGAGATTCCCTGTGTCGTGGGTGCCATGGACAGTGGACACATGTAAATACATGGACACAAACAGACAGATAATGATTAAACACTGCATGTATGATAAAAAATTTGTATGTCAATAATATTTGGCAAGTATATTGGTACTGTTGACAATTTTATGTAAAAACCTTATTGAACTATACTTATTGACAAATAAATTATATTCTATTCTAACATCTAAACCAAGAACAGAAACTGAATCCCATCATTCCAATCTCTGCTTCGCCGGGAATCGAACCGGAGATCCGTCATTGGCAGCCCGGCTTGGTAACTATTCCGCCACAGGGGTCGTCATACGATATTACAAATGTTACGATTTAAATTCTACATCCACCTTAATTAGAAGCATTGAATCACATCGAAAAACTAAAATTGGTTGTGTTTCATCAAACCAAGACAAAATAACACAACCGAAAACCATTCAATAATTTCGTCTATTTACTGGAATTTAGTCATTTTAATTCTCAAATTTATCTGGGGTTGCCTGTTACAAACAAATCATAGGCAAGATTTCCATTGGGGCCTTTTCGGACAACTATGAACAATATCTAACTTCAATCTAAGTGCATATCGCATAGGAATTCAAAAACCTTGTGACGAAAAATAAGTGCTCAAAGAGAATCACGGGCCTGCAGTTTTGAAAATATGTCTGTTTCTGACGCAGCGGCGGCGTAACGAGCTTACATAGTGGACCAATCGTCTTTATTTGGGAATTTCGGAATTTCGATTGATAAATGGCATAGTAGTATAGTTAGTTTGAAAGGTTTATAAAATGGAGTTGCTAACAGGAGTTGTTTGTCATACCCAGATCAGAATACCTCTAAATTCATTATTTAGTTATCTGGAAATCGAATCCAGGAGAACTCTTGCAAACATCCAAATGTCCACGACGCCATGCGGATCGCCGTTGTACTCGTACTTCTAATGAAATGTAGGTGCTGCAAAAATGTAAGGCGAAAATGAAAACAATATAAAAAACATTACTTGCCTTCAGAAAGTAATGTGTTGCTTTATTATTCCAGATATTATCATCTTCCTTTGAGATCTAATCGACTGGACGGAACGTGCCAAAAAGTAGGATCAGATAATAAGTTTGTGGATCCGCCAAAAGCCGTTCTGCTGTGAAAATCATTTAAATACTTTGTTTTTCTATTTGTTGTTTTTCATCTGTTTTAAAAATACGCGAGATAGAGATGAGAGTCTTTCGCTGGCTTAAAAAAACAGAGGTCATTCTACCGTTCCTTTTATGCTCGAATTTTCATTTCATACCCAAAGTCTTATCCTAGTATCACTTTGTTGACCTCTGCATCTGCACGTCAAAATGCATCCTCTCAGTAGACATACAACATGTTACTACAGTGGGAATATCACATTTAAATTAATATTAAATTAATATTCCCCATAAATTTAATCAAAACTACTCCACGCCATAACAACCAAACAGTGTGGTCATTTATGACGCATATTTTATTTCACTAACAAGAGTCCCAAAAACCTAACGGCTGGTTATAATATGTTTGTGGATTCGCCAAAAGCCGCTCTACTGTGAAAACCAGTTAAATAAATAATGATTTTGCATTTGTTTTTCATCTGTTAAAACACGGTGAATATGATTCTTTTGCCTTCGGTATCGGTAGGTATTATTTAATGCTGGGCTTATTTTTTATGTATTTTTAGATTCTAATTCATATTTTTCTTTTATCCCAAAGGCCTTTTCCTAGTTTCAGTTTGTTGGGCTGAGTACGGCTCTCTCTCTTATTGGGGAGGCCTGAAGCGTAGTCCACCAAGCTGCTCCAAAGTGTTTGGGAAAATAAAAGTTATTTATGAAGAATATCAGATTATCTACACACTTGGCGATTATTTTCAATATTACATTAGAATATGTATACATTTTACTGACATTAATATTTTAATTAAATTTTTATTAAATGTTTCCTGAGTATTAATATAATTTATTGTATGTACTTAATTTTTGATATGCATCATTGTTACTTTATAGTTCTACGCTAATGCATTAGGAGGCTATCCTGTAATGTTAGTTGTAAGTATATGAAATAAATAAATAAATAAATCTTTTATCAGATTTGGTGAGTTTATGTACTGAAGTTATGGACATAAAATAAAAAAGATGCTTGCTCTTCTTAACTGACGTGGATATATGGGATATCGTTAGAACTCTAACAATGTTAGAAGAGACAAGAGACAATGTTAGGGAGAGAGTTGGCAACAAAAATTATCTCACGATGACAGTCAAATTAATTAAGTAAAATCTTTATTTTATGTTATATTTTAAGTCATGTTATAATTACGAGTATCGAATAAGAGAGATTTGATTTGGTACTGATTGGGTATACAAAAAAAATAATAAAAAAAAATATTTATTTAAAATTTTATATAAATTTATTTATTTAAACAATACAAAAATAATATTAATTGCTTTTTATTGTCAAATTTCAGATTTAAAAATACCCAATCCCTGACTGCAATAAGCGGGAATGTTGCGTTTTCGATAATTAATAATTCTAATTCATACTTTTCAATTTGATACTTAAAATACATGTTTAAAATTAATTAAAGAAAATTTTCTAAATAGATAAAGGCTAAAATTAAAATCAATCCATGGTATCTATATGAATAATTTGGTACCTTAGACTTTTTTCAAACTTGAAAGACAGGATTTAAGGTTTCACAAACTTTCTTAATAAATTGAGATTATTCTTACCTTAACTGTTAATACCTATATAATGTATTCGGTATATTCATATAACTGCCGAAAAGTAGTTGGACTTAACTAGACTTTTTCTATAAATTATTTATAAGATTCAAATGGGATGACTTTACATTTTATCCTTGAAACCAAAATGTCTTAATTAAATTACTTATAACTATTAATAATAATAATGTTTTACTTTTATATTTTTATTTAAGTATTTTCTTTCACCAAGAAGATCTCGTACAAACTTAAAGAATACCAGGCAAAATTTAAGATTCTTAGGTACTTTGTACGAACCTTGTAAATAAAAAAATACAAAATCAAATTAGAATATGAAAAATTACAAGTCAATAACAATAAACTCAAAATTGTTTTTCTTCATAACTCTAAAACTTTACTGTAACCAACATTTTTTTTAACTTATTTAAAACTTACCAAGTCCTTCCAAACGTGACCAGATACACACAACACAACACCAACACAAACACGAAGTTAGTACCGGTATCGGGCGTCGGTCCCGGTCCGGTATCCGCGCGTTACGGCCGGGATTCATCCGACAACTGACTGTT
Source organism: Pyrgus malvae (assembly GCA_911387765.1). Classification (NCBI taxonomy): domain Eukaryota; kingdom Metazoa; phylum Arthropoda; class Insecta; order Lepidoptera; family Hesperiidae; genus Pyrgus; species Pyrgus malvae. The sequence goes on along the minus strand of OU426961.1, from coordinate 23,662,599 downwards.
AGGATATCAGTGGTACACGCTACGCTCCAAGTTTCCACGCATGCGTGTGATGGTCAGGTGAGCTCCTTGGAGTCAGTGTTCATCTTGAGTGTCTGATAGAGGAAAGATGTTTGCACGCTGCTCGAAAAAGCATTTTGTTTTAGGATAAAGGCAATACATTGCAATGAGATGTTACATACGGCAATCACCACATAAACGGCATTTATTAAGCGTAAATATGAACAGATTTAGATAAAATAATAATTATCATTTGTAATTTTCAATCATCGGAGTGTAATGATTTAATAAACCAATGTAATATCTATTTTAAAATAGATTTTTGGGACCTCTTTTTAGTATTGGGGGGAAGGGGGCAACTTCGAAATGAAATGAAATGAAATGAAATAGTTTGAAATGAAATAGTTTATTAACATCCTGGGTAATAATATACACTTGATGTTTGTCATTGTTCTACGGTCATCAGCTGACCGTCATCCGCTTTGGGTGCGCTAAGGCTTATATGGGCTAGGAGAAAAAAGCGGGCGGAAAAAAACTCCAGCCCTGTTTTAAATAAATTTTCAGGTACAATGGGTATATATTATGCAGCATGACTGTGGGGCGACAAGGAGCACACGAGACAGCTATCGTGTGTGTCAATGCTATCACACTGCCATCCGCTCACAAATTTTAAAAATGTTAAAATTATTACATGGTATGTAGAAACAGCCTTATGTGAGTTAAGTTTAATCCCAAGCCTTTTTATCATTTAAATAGTCCTTGGTTTCATAATAGGCCTTGCGGCATAGGACTTGCTTAACAGTTTTCTTAAATTTGTGTAAAGGCAAGGATTGCACTTTTTCTGGAATTTTATTATAGATCCTAACAGACATCCCAATAAAAGAGTGACTTTTTTTACGAAGCCGACACTTTGGGAATGCAAGCTTATGGCCGTTCCTGGTCGAAGCACAGTTCGAACTATGTAAATCCTTAAATGTGGTAAATGTCGGTTTATTCTTATATACGTACATTATGTTTTCATAAACATACTGCGATGCAAGTGTAAGAATATTTATCTCTTTAAATTTCTCTCTGAGAGATTCTCTACAGCTAAAATTATAAATAGCGCGAATAGCCCTCTTCTGCATGTTATATTTCTTCGCTTTATTCTCGATATGATAATATTACAAAGGTAGTTTCCCTATCCTACAAGGCAAGTTCGCACTATTTTAAAGAAACTTTTTTGTCTTTACAAAAAAGAAAAAACTCCCGGTGACATAATGACAGTACATCATGTTGACATTAGCTCATTCCTTTTTCGTGCGAGGCAAAGAACGCACCCTCTAACGCCGTATTATGCTAAAAAGAAGCGAAAAGGAGAAGTTCAAATCTATTACAGACGGAAATGAAAAGGACTGGAAGGAGAATAATACCGCCGGATAATTATTTCTCCACTTTTGCTATCTGAAGATGAAGGTACGAAGACCGTGGATGGATTTAGTAACAAGGTGTTACTATTTTTATTTGGAATATAGTTCTGGAATGCTTTGGGATTAGCTGCGGGCTTCTAACTTAGACATATACCAGAACTATGACTGTCGTATATGCATTGGGGTTGACTGCGGGTCTTCAACAATGACATTTGACAGAATAAAATTTGTTTTTTAAAACAAATTACACATAATGCTGCTGTTTATTAAACGTAAACGTATATGCATTGGGGTTGACTGCGGGTCTTCAACAATGACATTTAGCAGAATAAAATATGTATTCTAAAACAGATTACATATAATGCTGCTGCCGCTGCTGGTTATTAAACTTAAACGTATATGCATTGGGGTTGACTGCGGGTCTTCAACAATGACATTTAGCAGAATAAAATATGTATTCTAAAACAGATTACACATAATGCTGCTGGTTATTAAACGTAAAACTAAAAATAGTTTTCCTAATTTTTACTTCAAAAGTATCCACAAAAATATTCACGTCCTATAATACTCATATATTTTTAGGAATAATATATTGTATCATACCAACCACCGATTCTATTGATGACACTCAAATGAAGACGAATAATTTCGTTTCTGACGTGATGGAACCCGTACGATGTGAAGCATTGCCAGAGTCCCGTCATCAAGACACGACTTATACGGATGATCATGTAAATCTGGAATTGTTGTTGGTTCTCGGGGAGTCCACATCCGATACTCCGGATTACGGTGATATTATTCATGTCACGGTTATGGCTTTCATGACTTAAGAAGGTAATATCTTATACCTAATAATAGCCGCTTATTACAAAGCTCAAAGCTTAATGCACAAATATTTGCTGCAGTACCAGATATGTGACAAAACAGATATGAAATATGCGCTGTTTCACAATAACATCGTCATAGCTATTACAGCTGATAACAAAGGGATGGATATCTTTTTAAAAGGCAATGATAAAATACATGCAATGAAGCACTTCAGTACTGGCTATCGCTTACTTTAAGATTCTCTCTATTATATCATCTATTCTACACCATCCACATTGGAGCAGCGAGGTGGAGTAAGTTCCAAGCCTCCCCAATAATAGGGAGAGACCCGTGCCCGCAGTAGGACGCAAAAAGGGTTGCAGCCACACAATTTTGGTCAAATCTGTTTTAAATGTCATACAAGAATCCGACAGGGATGAAACACGAAAGCTGATGAAGCCATCGAAAAATGAGGCTTTCAAATAAAGAATTTAACAACAAAAAGCCTAGAGGCGCATTCGTCCTGGTTATTTTCAGGTTATATATTATGTAATATATACATATACTTTTTAGTCGGCGCCTCCTCGGTTCTCGGTGAACAGGGCAGGGCGCGGAGTGTACAGGAGGCCAACAGTAACGACGACGACAGCAAAAACAACGCGTCACAGTGTTTCACAACGTCGCAGTCGCGAGCTGTAACCACGTGCTTCAGCACACCACTAGAGCAGGTACATGCCGGTCGACTTTACGATTGTCTAATTTATTAAAAATTATTGATTGCGAACTATCAACAATATTGTGGTTCGAGTGTGTTAACCTTCCATACTCCAGCTTTACAATCATATGTATCCGCAAACATTTTTGCTCATAAAAAAAAATGACAACATGATTTATGATTTTTGTATACTTAACAGTATAAGTGCTATTTCTGAATAATATAATGAAACAGGAAAACAATTTATATCTATTTTTTCTCATTAACAAGCCTGACGGCAGTAAGCGCTTTGTTTTAACTTAGATGCCCTTTAATAAGTTCATAAAACATTTTAAAATGCAAGATTATAGTTTACTCCAGCAGGCTATCATCTAGCCACTATACATTTGAAAAATGTATTTTTTTCTCATGACTATACGGATATCAGAACACAAGTACTTAAGATTTCAATTTGAATCTAATGAGGAAGTGAGATTAATAACAACTATCAGTTAAATTCAGTGCCCTTTGGCTTATTTTCTCCGTTTAGCGCCTCACGTTTACAAATCGTCTCCGATACTCTACATCTCATCTCCGATAACGAAGCTTACTTCTTCTGTCATGATGATATAATATACTTTTTATTGAAGAGAGATATACTTCCTACTATATATAATACTTCCAGACTGCCGATGATGGAGTCCCGGATTCGATTCCGAGCGAAGTAGAAATTTGAATGATGAGTTTAAATTTTCTGTTCTTGGTCTGAGTGTTTGTGTTTCTGTCTTTGTCATGGACACACGGCACCCATGACACAGGACATTCTGAGTGTTATTTTTATTTAAAAAAATATGTAAGGAACAGATTAACTCAATACTTAGGTTTTGTAGTCAATTTGAGCAAAAGTAATATTTTGCCGCAACATACATTTATGTAAGGATTCGATTAACACTTTAAATATATCTATGTTCATATGTATCGAAAAACGTATAGAAAAATTGCAATGTAAGTTAAGAAATTTGCTAAACTACCGACGTGCACGATTTGAGAGTTTGCACAGCTTATAGCAGTTTTAGTAGCTGCCTGTCCAGCAGCTAAGCATGGAGTCCTTAAAGAATTAAACTGCTAGTTAACAAACATCCATTACATTATTTTAGCTTTATCTGAAATTTATGAAATCGAAATTTACACCGACGCATCTCAAACCGGATGGGGCAATGTATGTAAAAATGATCGGTAAAAATATGAAAGATTGAGCCACATTAATTATTTAGAGTTACTAGCTTATTTTTGAGTCTAAAATCATTCGTTAACGAGTTAACTAATTGTGCAATATAACTTGGTGTCGATAATACAACTATCATAAGTTATATTACGATGGTAGGTGTTCAATACCCCATCTTAATAATTTAACCGAGAACTCTGGAATTGTGAACATTGCTCTCTTTGGATATTTACGTCGTATGTAAATATACAGTACTGATTCTGCTTCCAGAATTCATAGCCCTGGATTCCAGTCTTACAAACCTCACAAGTATTGGATGTTCTGTTCCTGAAACCCAGTAAAGATTGACTTCGATATAACTTCAGGATACACTCTCTTCTCAAGAAGTTACGTTATGTGTTGCGGGGCTCTCCGGCAGGTTATTATCCGACGCGGCGACCCCTCTGACTCAGTTTCTCTGATGCTATCATCATTCTTTAATAGAGCTATAATATAATACTCCAAAAACTTGGTGGACTTTTTTGTAAGTTTGAAGTAATAGACCACTTCAATAGTTTTCTGTCCACGTAAAAGCTTAATATTAAGTTTTTTTATCGCAACAGCTTAATAACAGCTGTTAATGTGGTACTTTAAACTCGCATTGCTATCAACTCAAGTGGGTATATGAAACATTTCCTAACTATGTGCTGTCTACTGTCTATGTACCCCACATATGCATTAAAAATCCCAAGACCAAATTACTCTAGTACTTGTAACCCTAATAGTTTTGAATCTAGTTGGAACATGGTTCTATTTAGAAAACATTACGAGAAAAATAGTTGTTCTCTTAGCTATTTGCACAGCACGCAGATTGCTGAAGTTTTCTCTTATAGAAATTGAAAATATTCAGTTGTCATAAGAGTAGAATCAAGATTAATATTATATGTGTTAAAACTAACGCTCCCGGTAGGGAGTAACCAATTCAATTTTTACCATATAATTTTACCTGTGCTTTTAGGGATAATTAACTTAAACATAAACTGAAAAATATGATTTTTCCTGACATTTGCTAGCTAGTTGTAATACTATTATATGATACATATATTTTAATTGCGAGCTATATCAGTAGATGGCGTTGTTGAGCAACACTAAGCCAAAGAGTTTCTGAAGAACATAAATTTATTTTATCCAAGCAACGATTGGTCTGCCGGATACTTTTAATGAAAATAACAATATATGTCCTGATACAGCTTTTTCAGATTATATTTTTATAACTAAAAATATAAGACTTGTCTAGAGCCACCTGCCACCTCCCAACCCATAATTAGATGTTAATCTAAGTTTTATTGGATAGCAGAGCAGATATTAGTCAATTTATTGCACACAGTACGCGTCACGCGTCTACTTCTGCTGCAAGCTGCTGAGACCATACACAGGGCCGCAGGTTGGACAAACTCTTTACATACTTTTGTATATACCAAAATAATATAACAGAACCGTTTTGGCGTTCACTTTCTTTACCAAATAAATTATATAACATAGTTTATTTTGTTGATTATTTATTGTTTAAACTTTAAATATGATTTCAATCAACACTTATTATTATTAGGCTTAAAGTTTTACAACTTAAAAACATCATAAAAATAGTGAAAAGAAAACAATTAATATACTTGTTTTATTCTGTTAATACAAAACTTTTCTCTCTTAACATCTACCTTTGTAATATTATCATATCGAGAATAAAGCGAAGAAATATAATATATGATCAAACGAACTTCCCCGAAGTGAAGTTCGATCATTATTATATGAGTCGCTTTATTCGAAGATATGATCTCCCACCCACCCAGGGCTACCCATGTGGAAAAGTTTTGTAGACGCGTTTTACTTTCTCTAAAAAAATGAGCTAATGTCAACATGATGTACTGTCATTATGTCACCGGGAGTTTTTTCTTTTTTGTAAAGACAAAAAAGTTTCTTTAAAATAGTGCGAACTTGCCTTGTAGGATAGGGAAACTACCTTTGTAATATTATCATATCTTCGAATAAAGCGACTCATATAATAATGATCGAACTTCACTTCGGGGAAGTTCGTTTGATCATATAGTAAATATTATGCCAATATCAGCAGCATTTCCCCACAGCAAGATACCATAGGACATTATACTATGAAAGTAGCTGAAATACACTAATCTAGCTGTATCGACATCAGTAAGTGAGCGAATTTTTTTAATGGCAAAAACAGCAGAGCTAAGTCTATTCGCTAACCGGGAAATGTGGGGTCCCCACTGAAGTTTTGAATCAATAGTTATTCTAAGAAATACAGCTGTGTCAACAAAATTGATTTCCTCACCATTTAACTGCGGTTTTACATCAATATGTTTTACATTTGGTGGTGAAAATTTAATACAATTAGTTTTTTTATTATTTAGCAATAAATTGTTTACATCGAACCAACTAACAACCTTAGAGAGAGCATTATTCACTTCGTCATAATTATACGCTTGTCTGGCAACTTTAAATATCAAAGAAGTATCATCTGCGAATAATACTATCTCATGACCATTTTGTACCATATAAGGAAGGTCGTTTATGTAAATTAAAAATAGGAACGGTCCTAATATCGAGCCCTGTGGGACCCCCATCTCAAAAGGTATCCGGCGTCTTGGGAGAGAACACCGGGTTATGTGGAATTTGTACCGCACTAGAACCCCCTCGGTGGCCTGCTTCTGCGCTTGGGGAGGACTCCAGGATTTGCAGTGGAACGCACCGGTGTCCTCTACGCGCAGCGCTTCAGAATGGGCCCATCCTCTGTAGAGCAGATGTGCTCTCTTGCACCTTCCGATGCTTACGGCGGCATGCGGACACACCTTCGTCCTTCCCGGGTCTACTGGCTGGACGGATCGAGCTCCCACTCTCACCGCCCACAACCCCGAAAGGCACCTTTTATCCGCCTCTTACGATCAGGCATATATTAGCTGTATTTTTAATCTTGATTTTAAGTTTGATTCTTGTTTTAGTTCGTATGCAGTTGTACTGATGGTATCCATGGTGGTATCCACCAGCCTCCAAAATAGCAGATTTAGCAGAGTAGGTATGGAGTATTAGTAGTATAAATTCAAAAACAGGAGTCAAGCTCACTTTAAGCTTATTTTAAGATAGTAGGTAGTACTCTGATTCACCGGTATTTTGTTAGTCTGCTGCGGTCTTTGCCAAACTTTAATGAGGCAGGTTTAGTGGAGGTGTGATGGGGGAGGACGAAGAAGCCTTCGCAGAAAAGCGTAACTGCAATCGTAAAACCCAAAAAATCAGCCTTGCATGAAGTGGGCTGTATATCTTTACGAGTATATGATAAATCGGCCTCTTAACATATTTGTGAGCCTGGGGTACATATGTATGTACCCATACATTCCATACAGTAATCGCAGAAGCTGTGCACAATATGTATATTACTCAGTAATTCCTGCCGAATTGAATCAAATACGTTGAATAAAAGCGGCAATATGCCGTGAGACGTGTTTATGACAGCCTTCGCGCCTGTTTCGAGAACCGTTTAACATAATGAACGAGTACATTAAATTGCGAAGAGTCGTTCAATTTATGGAATTGTGACGTGATTATCGGATTCTCAGTTACTCCCGTGTGCTTTCTGTCGCAATGATTTATTATTATTATTATTTAAACCAAAGAAATAATATAGACGAAAGAAAGCCACAGAAATAGAGCTCAACATTTGCAGCTCAAATTACAGAGACGAGTTTATGACAGCCTTCGCGCCAGTTTCGAAAACAGTTTAACATGTTGAATTGGCATTACTCAGTTGTAATAATAGCAGTTTGCGGAGGGCACGTTAAGCCATTCGTCTCGGTTTCATTAGGGTTCCGTAGCCAAATGGCAAAAAATGGAAACGTTATGGATTCGTCATGTCTGTCTGTCTGTCCGTCCGTATGTCACAGCCTCTTTTTTCCGAAACTATAAAAACTATACTGTAGAAACTTTAAAAGAATATAGTGTCTAAATTTGATGTAGGAGTTGTGAACAAAAGATATTATAATTAGTGAAAATATAATAAAATAAAATTATAACCTTTTAGGTTTTAGTGCATTTTTCATAATCATGAAGCTATAATGCTGCCAAAATCATGAAGCTATAATTAGTGTACGGACGGAGTTTTTGGCTGGAAGTCCGATAAGACATACAGTGCTCTTGTATTATTTTCATTTTCTAGGTGTATTTTTGAGTTATATCGGATAAAGTTGATAGGGTTTTGATATAGGTTTATGAAAGTGCACGAGTGTTATAAAATAAAATAATAGTACGAAAACATATTTTTTCGGCGTGCTTCCTTAGCTCCATCGGATACATTCTGGTAAAGTAGCCATCGCTTTACTTGAACATCTGACTGACTAAACTGATTGATTACTGTAGACTTACTGATTTTTTCTATGAATACTAAATGATGAAAAATATACTATACTTGACGCTGGCAATATGACCAGAAATTGCGATGGCATTAATGAAAAAAAAATACAAAAATGTACGGACCTCAGTCACAACACAATACAAGTGTTCCTGTAGTTGTTTTATCTGTCACAGGTGGCGCTGTTGTTGTTGTTCAGGAACATCCCAAATCGGGTCGGCCACTACAATGGGGCACTATATTGTTGGTCATTAAATATTTTTCCTTTATCTATACTGAAATATAGGCGATATGAAAACATTTTGCATCTTTACCAACCATCATTGGAGCAGCGTGCTGAAGTAAGCTCTAGGCCTCCCTAAGAATGGAGAGAGACCCGTGCCCAGTAGGACCTAAAAAGGGTTGCAGCCACATTTTGACTAACGTCAAAATGCAAAGTACTATATTTAGTTACGCGTCGCAAGGTAAGAAATATATTTTTTTAATTTATTTCACATGGTAGTAATTGCAGAAGGGCAGCTTCAGTTATACCCGCAGAATTGAACCTAATTATACCATAAATAGAAGCGCGAATACGTCGTGAGACGTGTTTATGACAGTCGCGGCGCTTATTTCAGGAACCGTTTAACATAATGAATTAGTACATTAAATTGCGAAGAGTCGTTCAGTTTATGGAATAGTGGCAGAATTATCGGGTTTTCAGAGTATTGTCATGTGTTTTCTGTCACAGTAATTATTATTGAATTTATACAATTACAATGACCAACTCATTAATATTCGTAACTTGGTATTTCAACATGGACTATTACGAGTAACATAGGAGTGAATTTCGTAATTTTTACCAACTCCCAAAATGAGGAGGTAATATATTCGGCTGTAAGTATTTTTTTTCTTATATACGTTCACCGATTACTCAATTAATTTAACTTAACTTAATCAACTTAACTTACTTTTTAAAATTATTTTTTGTTCGAAAGCTTTTACTTCCGAGGTGGTCCCGTTATCATCAAGTCAAGATCTGATGATTGGAGCCTAGGGAAATCGAGGAGAACACTAAAATTTTATGGGCACACACATTATTTTTCGTATACTTTCTGAAGCAAAACAGATATTTGTGCATATTAATTATCATTTCGTATTACTGAGCTGATGATGGAAGGCTACGATGGTTCAGAGAAAAGTCTTTCGATAAATATGTATTTTGTTCAAACTGACTCTTAAAACTATTTTTGGAGTCGGGCCCTTACTAAAATGTCGTACTATTCGTTCTAAATGGGCACCGACAGTACAGACAGTGGGACATTACCTACTTCTTCTTGCTTATGGTAATGACTGTTAAAATTATATTGGAGTCGGTGCCCATTCAGAACGAAAGATACACTATATATACTAAGACAGGACATTTTTGATTTTACTAAGGGCCCGACTCCAAAAATGGTTTTAAGAGTCATTACCATAAGCAAGAAGAAGTAGATACTGAACAATTTTATTTTTTACCGTTTGAAGTCGGTTCTATTTTTTTGTTAAAAATTAATTTATTTCTCTCTTTTTAGTAAATTTAATAATTCGGCACATGTGTATAAGGATAATTGGATTTTTTTTCACTTAACTTCTAAACTTTAAAAAGATACCTTTTATAATCATATTTATCTAATAGCCATCTAATAGTCATCTTATAGCCTGAAAGAATAATACTATCAGTCCACTTGAACGTATAAATTAATGAAAGAATTTGCTCTTAGCTCCTAACCGTTGAGGAGTTGTACCTACAATCATCAGCTTAGCAAACTTGAGGTGATAATTATCGGACATAAATATTTGTATTATGTTAAAAATATGACTAAAAGAATGTGTGTGCCTATTAAGTTTCAGTGTTTCACTCGATTTCCCTAGTATCACATCATCAGATTTTGCCATGGTGGCAGTTGGACCACCTCAGGAATGTAAGATTTCTAACAAAAAACCATTTAGGTATAGAAAGAATTTGCTCTCAACTCCTAACCGTCATAGTACCTTCCAACATCAGCTCAGAAACATGATAGGATGATAATTATACACAAATACCTGTTTTGCTTTAGTAAATATCATTTGTTGTGCTATAAAATTTGAATGTTCCCTTCGATTTCTCTGGGATACCATCATCAGACTTTGACTTGGTGACAGTTGGACCACCTCAGGAATGTAAGATATCAAACAAAAAACCATTTATTGAAAGAATTTGCTCTCAACTCCTAATCTTTGTATTACCTTCCATCATCAGCTCAGCAACATAATATGATGATAATTATAAAAAAGCCTGTTTTGCTTTAGTAAAAATATGAAAATTATTTTTTGTGCTACAAAATTTGAATATTCCCTTCGATTTCTCTGGGATCCCCTTATCAGACTTTGACTTGGTGACAGTTGGACCACCTCAGGAATGTAAGATTTGGAATAAAAACTATTTATTGAAAAATATTGCTTTCAACTCCTCACTGTTGCAGTACCTTCCATCATCAGCTCAGCAACATAAGATGATGATGACTATGCACAAATATCTCTTATGCTTCAGAAAGTATAAGAAAATCAATGTGTGTGCCTATAAAATTTGAGAGTTCCCCTCAATTTTCCTGGGATCCCATCATCAGATCCTGATTTGGTGACAATGGGACCACCTCGGGAGTATAAGCATACGAACAAAAAATAATTTTGAAAATCGGTCCACAGACGGCGGAGTAATCGGTGAACATATATAAAAAATACATACAGCCGAATACAGTACCTCTTTGATAGATTTAATTAATTAATGTTGAGATCTTTAGAAGAAAAGTTTATCATATAGAACAAACATAAATTCGCCACAAGTGTTAATTATCTTCGTTCCTCATTACGAGTTGCGATACAACATACCGTGGTAATACCCGGAAGTGGGCTTGATCCCGCTAAACGTAGGGATCCGCTTAAGGAATTGAGGAAAGAGGGCAAATGAGGGGCTTTGGCTGGGATTTGGAGTACATATGCGTATTGAGAGAAGTTATATCTGTAGATTGATTTATAATAAAAAAAATTGTCAGTCTGCGTGTTTGTCTTTGCGTATTTCTATAGCACCTATAATATAGACAACTATTCTAGAGTGATGCTATGAGTGTGTTCGTTATTTTTCCCAGGTAAAAAGTTGCCTTTGATACTCTCCAACCTCCAAAATTATTCATACAAAAATCTGGTCAAACCACAACACGTTGCTATGTGAAAGGACAAAAAAAACACTTTCACATTTCACTTTTCTACCCCAATCCATACTAATATAATAAATGTAAAAGGTGTGTTTGTTTGTTTATTCTTCTTCCACGTCGTAACGGTGATACGGATTCACTTGATTCTTGTATGATAAGAAAAAGTTAAGATTTTGGAGAGAAGAGTTTTATGCTCTGCACTTTTACAGTTATTGTAGATACTCGTGCCCAGCAGTGGGACGCAAAAATATTACAGACATACGGGTAAGCACGAAAATAAATCCTTTAAGTTCTTACGATATCGTGAGTAAAATATAAAGTTTCACCTTGCCACGCAAGTAGTACCTTGTAGTAAGTAAATACTCCTCCAAGTTAAATAAGCTTGCTTATCTGATGCAAGTTGAAAACGTCTCATAATTTATCTTTTCTGTAGATTATACAAAACGTAATTACGTAGTTGTGTATTTTGTAAGCTGAGGCTTACAAAGTCTAGGCACACGATTTCGTTCCGGAAATTAAATTGATTTAAGCATGTACTCTCAGATCAAATAGAAAAATCAAGATATTATTTCTGTTGTGTTTCGGTGGAAAGATGCAGTTGCCGGCCATACTTACATGAGGCGACCACTAGCCTCCGGAGTAGCAGCGCAACTGCATGCGACCTCAGACAAGACTTACCTATGCTTGCTTGAGGTTGTACTTAGACAAGGAGAAGACGGCAATACGACCGTTCTCTCCCTCCCCCCGGTGGTGGCCTGTAGGTTGGAGGTACGAGGGTGCCTCCACCTGCATTGCACAGGCCATCACTGATGGACAGGAATGACCCGGCGCTCCCGGTCATTCCTGTAGCCTCCCCATAAGGAGAGCGTGTAGGGCCTGCCAAGATAGGCAGGCAGTCGCCGACGATGTTGTGGAAGCAAAGGCTCTGCCGATTTCCCACGACATCGTCACGATGGCGATGGAGGAGCGCAGTAGGGTTTAGTGGGTATACTCCTGCCTCGTAACGGCAGGGGGGAGTCCCACACACCTCCCTCTGTCCTCTCGACAGAGGTCGAGACGGTGCGTAATAGCATTCCCTACTTAACAAAAAAAAAAAAAAGGTAGTACTTAGATGTCCATGGGCTGCAGCGACCACTTAACACCACGTGGCCTGCATGCTCGTCTGTTACTCCATTCAAATAAAAATCTGAAAAAATAAATTTATAATTCTGCGAACAACACAGTGAAGCCAATTTGCAAAACAATCCGAATGCGTACTGATAATATAAATGCGAAATTGTGATTATTTGTTTGTGTGTTAGTTCTTCTAGTACGTCGCATTGGTGTTACAGATTACCTGATCTTTGTAAGGAAATAGTATGGGGGCTAGAGAGTGAATGCCATGAGATAGGTACTTGATACCGCGGTAAAACTTCTCATTTTTGAAAAAATCTATAAAGCTTTTCGACCGAAATTTAAAAATACGCTTGTAAATACATACGTAAATTAATGAATTTTGTCAGCTAGGTAGTTTATAGTAAGTCCTGGATAGCTTCAGGATTAAGAATAGAGTTATGGTATCCCCTGCCTGATCGTAAGAGGCAACTAAAAGGGGGCTACCGGGATTTCGGGTGGTGAGAATGGGAGCTCGATCCGTCCAGCCAGCAACCCCGGGAAAGACGGCGGTATGTGCGGGTAAGCAAGTATCGGATGGTGCAGGAGAGCACATTTGCTGTCCCGAAGATGAGCCCATTCTGGGCGCCGCGCGTGGAGAACACCGGTGCATTCAACTGGAGATCCCGGAGTCCTTCCCAAGCGTAGAAGCAGGCCACCGAGGGGGTTTTAGTGCGGTCACTACCCACATAACCCGGCATCTTCTCCCAAGGTGCCGGGTATCTTTTGAAGGTTTCCCGCCGATACAAAAAGGTAGTTTACAGTAAGTACAATAAGGTAGTGGTAAAGTAGACAACAATTCTTACACCATCGTGTGTGAATATAAAGTTTCACCTTGCCACGCAACCTTGTGGTAAGTAAATACTCCTTCAAGTTAAATAAACTTACTTATCTGATCCAAGTTGAAGAAGTGCGCCTCATGCTTTATTCTGCTCTGTAGATTGTATTAAACGTAATTACTTAGTTATGTATGTTATATTAACCGAGGCTTAAAAAGTATAGGCATATGATTTTGTTCCGGAAATTAAAGTGTTTTTATATTTATTTGAATGGAGTAGCAGACGAGCATGCAGGCCACGTGGCGTTAAGTGGTCTAACAATGGAGTTCCGCAAAGTAACGCTTAATTATATTAATTTTATAAACAGTGGGATGTAAACAGCATTTCAGGCATACAAAATGAAGTAACTGAATAGCCACTCTAGCTTCGAGCTTATGCTAAGAGCTACGCATCTAGAACCGATTTTAAGCAATATGGCAACTTGAATAAGCAAATGGACGAAATTGGGTGGTTGTTTGGAATGAAAATGAAAGCATGTGAAATAAAAGAATGGGAAGCGGTTTAAACACCGATATAATCTATTTTAATATTTAAAACAGAATATAGGACGAAAGCATACCATACATAATGTTTCGTTTTCAAATTAATTAACATATCTTCCACATAAAGATCTTCTAAATTAAATTGAATGTTTCCGTGTTTCATTTACATATAAACAACTTAATTTAATGGGGGTCAGAGCGGTCCGCAATTCATGAACAATGCAACATTAAGAAATATATTCCCGGAAAATTATCCATCAAGGGACCAAAATCGTCATCTCAGTTGCTTATATGAGTGTTTTAGGATCACAAATCATTGCTTTAGACCGCAATACTAGAAAAATACACGAAGAATTTATTTCTACCATGTCACTGATACGAGATTTTTTTAACATGTAAAATTTATCATCATAAAGATTGTAAGGATAGATATCATTTTATATCAAGTGACGGACTTGAATCTTGAAATTAGTAAATAGTAAAACATGCAATCCATGCATCCAATCCACCAACGCGCAATGGAGCAGGGTGGTGGAGTAAACTCCAGGCCTCCCCAATAATGGGGAAAGACCCGTGCCCAGCAGTGGGACGTAAAAAAGGGTTGCAGCCAAAACATGCAATGAAAATTTAGGCCGAAGGCTCATCAATAAGTAATCGCTGAGTGTGAAAGCAGCGATGTATCAATTTAAATATAGGTTATACTATATAACAACAGTCATTAACATATCTTACCCGAAGTATTTTACTAAGTTAAATAAATTTTCAGCCTTACATTTACATACAAACAACTCAGATGAATAGGGGTCAGCCCGCTCCGCATTTCGTGGACAATGTAACATCAAGCGAATTATTCCCGGAAAATTATCCACAAACATCACGGCATGACACCGCACGGAGGTTGAAAATCTTTATATAGACTAAAAAATAGAAAAAAACACATGAACTGCTACTTCAGCGCCAATACGGCGTTTCTCAACAAAAATAGAAATCATACCATGGACACAAAATACTTAGACTAACGGGAGGAGTAAAAATTAAGCACGGACTATGTAAAGAACTATATATATACTCGTATTTGAATACTGAAATTGGTTTAGGTTCTACGTATATTATATTTTCAAATTTTAAGATTATTTATTTACTATAAAAAGTTTATTTTGACCAAGAGTTTTATGACTTGATAAAACATATTTTCGATTGCAAATACTGCAATGTACGAGTACGTAGGATATAGGATAAATGACCACTGCCGTTTAAATATCCAAGCCGAATGCTAGACTTAAAATAGAAGCGTTTCCCCCCGAAAGGACAGAAAACGCATATT
Source organism: Pyrgus malvae (assembly GCA_911387765.1). Lineage (NCBI taxonomy): Eukaryota > Metazoa > Arthropoda > Insecta > Lepidoptera > Hesperiidae > Pyrgus > Pyrgus malvae. Next base: position 23,647,062 of record OU426961.1, on the reverse strand, counting down.
TTGGGTCTTGCCAAGGCTTGACCCGAGACAGGCCCATGCCGGCCATCTTCGGATCAAGTACTGACAAATTCGCCTAGTGCCGCCGGACGCAGCGTGCCTGCGCTCCCCACCGCACCTTTCCTGATTTTAATTCAATTCAAATTTATTTATTTGCTAGATAAGGTATGTTATACATTGCAGTTGTTATACATAACATAGCACTCTTATCTGAACCCACCAGGGTATGCAAATTAATGTTAAAGGTAACACCAAGGTTAACCGGAATGTTTTTCTGAGTTAAATAAATTTTTGGCCTAACATTTACATACAAACAACTTAGATGTATAGGCGTCAGCCCGGTCCGCAATTCATGGACAATGTGACATCAAGCGAATTTTCCGCAAACATCATCCGGAAAATTATCCGCACATCACGGCACGACAATTGTCACTTATACGAGCCATTTAGAGGCTCAAAACCATCGTTTTGGATGGAAACAGTGGAAAAGATGGAGGATTTTTGTGGAGGATATTTTTTACATTTTCCTTAACGGAAATGGAAATTACTTAAAGTATGAATTTGATTATTAAATTTTATTCTAATTTGCTGCCTACAGACCTTCAGTTCAGAGTTAAATAAATTTTCGTCCTCACATTAACATACAAACAACTTAGCCGTAAGAGGTCAGACCGATCCACAACTCGTGGACTATGCAACATGAAGAGAATTATTCTGAGGAAATTATCCACAAACGCGACGTTACCAAATTTATCAACTCCATCACTTATACGAGCCATTTGGTGGGTCGCAAATCGTCGTTTTGGACCTCAAAAATGAAAAGGAAACGCGGAGAAACGGGCTATATGGGTATTTTTATGTTTCATAACAGGCGTGAGAATGAATGAGAGAAGCGGCATGAGAATTAGGGTCGGTTGCATATCGGTAACGGTAAGGTTAAATGTACTAACTAGCCCTCGTTATATTTAACGAATTTTATTTTAACCTTAACGAGTATCGTCCGATCGCGATGGGTCAACGTCTAGTTAAGGTAAGGACATTGATAGTAGTCACTGAAACGTCAGAGAAGGCTGCCTGCACTGTCAATTTGGCAAGTACCGTACGACATTTTAGCACAAATTTTGCTGTACCAAAATATCATTCATACAGAAACAAACTCATAAAACCGGGAAAGGAGTCATATTTTGTAATTCCAGTCCTATTGTGCAGTGATACTTTTGACAAGAGCTAAAAAAATCACTGTGCAACATGCAACTTGACGTTCGGTAAGAGCTTAGTAATAGTTACGACAAGGTAAAAGTGCATGAATGCAATGAAGCGCGCATGGCCCGGCGGTTAGCGTAGAACGAAAGCGATCTATGCAACTAAGCCAAACGGGCGCGGTCGGGTGTGAGATGGGTGACCGCTAGTGGCAAAAAAATTCATGCGCGTTTCCGTGCTTCGGAGGGCACGTTAAGCCGTCGGTCCCGGTTGTTGTCGATCGATAACAGTCGTTAAACCTTGTCGGAGGCCTTATGGGCGGTTTGAGAACATCCGACAGCGGGTTGGCCACTAACCCGCATCTCCACCAACCCGCAATGAAGCAGCGTGGTGGAGTAAGCTCCAGGCCTCCCCAATAATGGGGAGAGACCCGTGCCCAGCAGTGGGACGTAAAAAGGGTTGCAGCCAAAAGTTAGTGCCTTTGACAGCGATAGCTAAAATGTACGAACAACCGACCCTTAGAGAGCTTGATCTGAAATTTGATAGCAAATGCACGACGAAACCGTGAAATAAGTTGAGCGATTCAATTTCATGTGAAGCTGCTTTAAACGCTTACGTATGAGAACAATAATTTGTATATATTTTATGAAATTAAATCGTTTAATAACATCCCGCGTTATGATATTTTTTTCAACCTTTTTTATATCTCACTACTGGGCACAGATCTCCTCTCACAGGTGAGAGGGATTTAGGCCATAGTCCACCACGCTGGCCAAGTGCGGATTGGTGGTTATGATATACATTTGAATGATCATTGTACAATCCACAAAATTAATAAAAATCGATTGAAAGAAAATTAAAAATGAAGTATTACTATGTTCGAGTGAAAAAAAATCGTAGAAATGGATTAAAATTTTAGCGTGATTAGTACTTTATGAGAAGTGTGTGTCAATGAAATTACAAAATAGTGTAAATAAATGCATTTTATTGTAAAAAAAGCGAGGATATTATCAAAATGATTATCCTTCTAATGACAAATCAGAAAAATAAATATAACTATTGACACCATGCACCCCACGCATTTTTTACAATAAAAAGCATATTTTTTACACTATTTTTAATTCAAATTTTTCAAAATTTATTATCTATTTTGTAGTTGGAATTCTTAGAAAAACGTGTTTTTTAGTTTTTTTAAACTATTATTCATTTTATACTTTTTGATTTGATTTATTTTAATAAAAAAAAACGTATTTATACCATTACTAATTTATACTGATACGCGGGACGACCCGCGTGGCGTAATGGTTACCATGCCGGACTGCCGATCGGAGGGTCCCGGGTTCGATTCCCGGCGAAACAGAAATTTGAATGATGATTTTATATTTCTGTTCTCGGTCTGGGTGTTTGTGTTTCTGTCTCTGTGTGTGTCCATGGCACCCACGACACAGGGTATATCTACCCTACTGTGGGGCTATGAGTGTGAAACGTTATTTATTTATTTATTTATTTATTTTATACTTTTGGCTAAAGATAATGGTTGGATATTTATTTTAACATCAATTCCTGTCTTATCGACGATAGATAAAAAAATAATGTAAATGGATGAAGAATAATGGAATAATCAAATCAAATTAGTGTATTGTCACCGGTCCTTGATAAATCTACAAAATTTTAATAAAATCTAGCCGTTTAAAGTGGGTCAAAATCAAACCAAAGGAGTCGGTTACAAACATACAAGTGAAGCTAATATTAAGCGAGTAAGAAGGTGGTTTGATATTAATTTAAATTTGGCACCTCCACTACTCGTTCGTTAAGTTTAAAGAATTAATTTGAAAATCCCTTTTTTATGTACACACAAATGGTCACAAGAACTAAATTACAAATATCATTTCTACAAGGGCACTACTTATTCCTCTTATTGGCTGCAACCCTTTTTGCGTCCCACTGCTGGGCATGGGTCTCTCCCCATTATTGGGGAGGCCTGGAGCTTACTCCACCACGCTGCTCCAATGCGGGTTGGTGGAGATGCGGGGCCAAGCCGCTGTCGGATGTTTCAAACCGCCCATTAGGCCTCCGACAAGGTTTAACGACTGTTATCTATCGACAACAACCGGGACCGACGACTTAACGTGTCCTTCGAAGCACGGAAACATCCATAAAATTTTATACCACTAGCCGTCACCCATCTCACACCCGACCGAGCCCGTTTGGCTTAGTCGCATAGATCGCTTGCATTCTACGCTAACCGCCGGCCATGCGCACTTCATCTGACAGCCTTTGACAGCCTCCGTGGCGTAGTGGGTGATGAGCCGACTGCGAAGCGTGAGGTCGTGGGTTCGATTCCCACCCAGGACAAATATTTGTGTGATGAACATGACTATTTGTTCTGTGTTTGGGTGTTAATTTATCTATTTAAGTATGTATTTAGAATTATATAAGTATGTTTATCAGCTTTCTGATTACCACAGTACAAGCTCTGCTTAGTTTGGAATCAGATGGTGTTGTGTGAATTGTCCAAAGATATTTATTATTATTATTATTATACCCCTCATTCATTCCTCTTATTAATTAAACTTATAATTTTTCGTAGCCTAAAATCAATCTTTGCTATGACTTCAAATGTTAATTAAATCCTGATCTAGGGCCGTTAAACAATGGTTACGGACTTTTAAGGGATCGCCTTGATCCAATCTTGGGTCACCAACTATTCTATTATCTCCGGTGAAGTTTAGATTTCAGCAACTGATTATAAAATACATTGGCATTGGAACAGGAACATTGAATAACATTTTGAATTACAAACATTTAACGTGACAATTATTATTTTAAACAGGGCTGGATTTTTTTCCTTTTCCCTTTTTTTCTCAGGCCATGGCGTCAAGTTATAATTTACTTACTCACATATTTGAAATTTCAAATCTAGCCAATCTTAGCGCCGCACAATCACGCGATTTCAAATGAACGAATCACACCCAAGCACGCACACAAGCACGCACGCATAGTACGCGGACTGTGTAGGACCGCCACGAGGACGCCAGATCAATCAATTTCAAAAGTTCCTCGGGGCACTCACCATAATAATGTCGGTAGAACATGCAGAGCGAGTCTATGTCTCTTTGCCCGCTAAGAGGTTCTAGCCTGTCAGTCAGTCTTGGGTCATTGATGATTCGGACTCTGCGCTTTTTAACGAAGTCAAAATATGGGTTTAGCTGGTATTATGGTACTCCTGCCCAGAGATTGGAGCAGTACTCCATGTGGGGTCTGACCTGGGCCTTATACAGCGTCAGGAGTTGCCCCGCAGTGAAGTCCGCTGTTGAACACACCAAGCATTTTGGGAGCCATTATGGCCTTGTTCTCCAAATGACTCCGATACTGCATTGCAGTATATACCTAGGTTTAGTGAACATGCGCAAATAACATGTGGGAATATTACTATTTTTGGAATACGAGTTTATCTATGTGTACGCTAATAAAATAAAATACTTTAATGTAATTAAATGGTTTGTAACGGTTATCTCTTTAGCTCAGGAGCTAGAAAATCCACTAATTGTAAGAAACGATTAACATGGGTCTTTCGGGGTAGCGGACGGAAAGAAAGGTAGCACGAACTGTTCAGCCGGCACTCCCGGGAATGACGACGAGGTGTCCGTGGCCGGTTGTAAACACCTGAAGTTGTAGAAGACCTTAATGCTCTTCCAAGATAGGCGATAGATACGTTTGCGGTTAGATGGATAGAATACCGATGCATTCCACTGAAATTTTTAGAGTACCCTCCTAGTGCTGAAGCAGGTGCTGGGTTATGTGAGGTTAGTGCGGTGCGAACCCTACATAACCCAGTATATCTCGACCAAGTATTAATAGAAAGTATAGGCAAGCTGAAAAAACATATTTTAGCACTGTTTTTTTTTATTTCACTACACTCATGCTTACATCGAACAATATGCTATCAATTAACTTTTTCCGATATAACTCAAAACAACACTAAGCAAATCAAAATAAAACAAGAGCACATTATGTCTTTTCCGACTTACCTCCAAAACATACAAATTGCTTTGAATTCCAAATTAATGAATACGGATAAAGGTACAGAGTGTTATCAAAATCCTTTTTTTGCGTTTTATTTAAGTTACAGAATTAATGCAAGTTAGTGAAAAGTAACTAGTGCTTAAGACTAAGAAATAAGGAGTGCATCCAGAATATTCCGTGACAAAGCTTTTGTAGTAATTAGGTATTTAACGTGAAGACTGCTCTCATGAATTTAAAGATGCAATTTTGCGAGTGCATTTAGTTACCTAAATGTTTTGATGCCTGTTAGTTTGTATGCATTATTTATAACATTTATACTGCTTAGTTTTTTATGCTTTGGTTAGAAATCATTTGATATTCATCATTCTGTAGTGTTTTGTAGGTGGTGGAACTATTATGGATCGCCCGGGGAAGTACCACCGCTGCACCCACTTCTGCCGTGAACCAATTTTATTGCGTTTCGGTGGAAAGGTGCAGTTGCCGGCCACACTTACATGAGGCGACCACCAGCCTCCGGAGTAGCGGTGCAACTGCATACGACCTCAGACAAGATTTACCTAAGCTTGCTTGAGGTTGTATGTAGATGTCCGTGGCCTGCATGCTCGTCTGCTACTCCATTCAAATAAAAAAATCTGATGATAAATAATAATAACGTTTCACACTCATAGCCCCACAGTAAGGTAGATATATACATACAAAGAAGCGTATTTTTGTCTTACTTTACTTTTTTTACTTTTACCTGAGTAAAAATCATCTAGCAAATGTGTATCCAGTCAGCATTGATAACAGAAACATCCTATAACTGACTTTCTATTTTCGTAATAACAAAAAAATCGTCAGTCAGAATAAATATCTTCACTAATAATCAGTGCGGATAGTTGGTTAGTCTTAATTAGTTTTATGCTCCGCTAATGGAATAACTTGAGGCAGTTACAGACTTTCCTCTAAACGCTTAAGTTGCTCTTCGGCTCCATTTATTTTTCAACGACGTTGTTTGACCGATACGTGATAAATAGTGAACGATGGGAAAATAATTTACTAAACAAGACAACTTTTTATAATATATCTTTTTACACCTCTGCCAAAAAACCTAACCAATTTTTGGTCCTTCGAGCCAGATGTAGTGATAAAATAAGTGGCTTTGATTTAATTTACCATTTTAATGACCCGGGCCGTGTGGTACAACGTTTACCAATCTGGACTGCTGGAATCGGGGGCCGAGACCCCCAATGCAATTCTCAGAGAAGCAGAGACTGAAATTATGAGTTTCAGTTTTTGTTTTCGGTCAGTGTGGAACCTACGAGTACCCACGACACAGATAGTTTGAACCCTACTTTGGGACTAAGAGTGTGAAACGTTGTTTTCTGTTTTTGATTAAGCTTTACACACGTATCTATAAACACCAAAGCACTTTATTATCACTAGAACGAATCTAAAATCATTGTATTAATACATAGTATAGCATAGCATGTACTATAATTTTATATTAAAATAAATAAATAAATTATTCCTTGTGTCGTGGGTACCATAAACAAAAAAAAACAAATACATAGACGAAAAACAGAAATTTTACACTCTTCTTCACCTAGAGTCGAACCCGGCACCTTAAATGGCCGGTCCGGCCTGGGCACCATTGCACCATACAATTATTGCAGTAAAATGATATACTTGTTTTTATTTTACCTATGATACACAGAATCCTAGTTTAAAGCAAAGCATTAGCTAAGCTAGTTGTTGATGGTGGTTCGGGCGAAAAGAATAACACAATGAGGATATTCAATGGATCCAAAATAGGTTAGGCGAAGTCGACTCTTGTGCGTGCGGTGTGCTAAATTTTTTTTACACTGATCTTCAATGTTTTTAGAATGTCATCGCATTTGAACTAAAACAAAGTTTTTTTAACATTTAAAATTGACATCGCCCAACTCGCTTGTCCAGTCTTTATTGACGAAAAAGGCTGAAACGCCAACAAGATTTAGAAAATACAATATCTACATACTAATATTTAAAATAAACATACTATAAAATACAATCAGACTACTTAAAATAATTCTTAAGGTCAAGTTCCAGGTGAGAACATTCCATCGCCAGCACTAGTTCTATTGTAAAGATTTTTCTCTCTTACAGCTACTCATTTTTACTGCGACAAGTGTATCAACCGGAGAATATCTGCGTCGTTGGCAATCTGCTAAATCTGTTGTCTTACGAAGTTTCTGCAAGTGATATTAATGATCGCAACTTTGGTATTGATGTTGTGGACAATTTTTTCGTAAGGAACTTGCAACGGCTTACAGATAGTCGTTTCTGTAGCGAAGATAAAATATTGCAATTGAGTTGACAAGTGCTTTCCTTTCTGTTAAAGTGATTTTTCTTTGAGTATTTCCTCGACAACAGGAAAAAGCGATATTATTTACGTCTTTGCAAAGCATTATTTTACACTTTGAGTTAAGTTGGTACTTATAGTTAGGTAGGTACCTACTCAGTTGCTTATTAGATGTTAATAAGAAAATATATTTTGCATCTACTTAGCGTAATCCAAAGTTTAATACTTACTCTTACCGAAAACTAGACAAATTGTGGCACGGCCGATGGTTGAAGCTAGTAACAAATACTAGGTTGCTAATGACGAATAGAAATTATCAAAGCTCATAGGTTGAAAACATTTTAGTCCCTGTAGCTTTGGGATTAAGAATAGAATTACGGTATCCCCTGCCTGATCGTAAGAGGCTACTAAAAGAAGTTTCTGGGGTTGCGGACGGTGAGAGTGGGAGCTCGACCTGTCCAGCCAGCAGCTCCGGGATGGAAAGCGGACTGTGCGTGGCCGCATGGGCCTGTTCTGGGGCGCCGCACGTGGAGGACATCGGTCTTTCCACTGGAGATCTCGGAGTCCTCGCCAAGCGCAGAGGCAGGCCATCGAGGCGGTTTTAGTGCGGTACAAATTCCACACAGCCCGATATCCTCTCCCAAGGTGCCGGGTACCTTTAGAAAGTTTAAAAAAAGGTTGAAATCGTCTTATACTGAAAGTTAAGCCACTTCATGCCTCTTGCCATTAAAGATACCATTTTTCTGTTCATTTTATCCAAAATAAAACTAGAATTTCAAAATGACTCCATGACTGAGAGGTACACATTTTTTTATTAAGGTTTTGTGACAAGACAAGACAAGAGGCCATAATGGTGGACATAAAGGATGAAATAAAATTTGCAAGAGCTGAAGTGTACTTTTAAATAATATTTGTTACTTAGGATAAAGAAGGATAACTTCAAAATTTATAGACATTGGAAAACAATGTACTTATTGAAAGAAAGAAATAAGAAAGAAAGCAAATTTATTCGCTATAGCACATGAAGCACTCAATGATATTAAGCAGCAACTACAATACATTAAGGAAACAATACAAAAAAGAAAGAATTTAAATAATAAGCTTATCAAAATAAAAAACACATACATAATTTTTATACTTGTTGACTTAATATAAAATTTGTGCTGCAACAATGTTCGCAATGGGATCTGGACATACCTCTACCTTATATATACCTTATATATTATACCTCTTTTTTAAAATTTTATTGAGATAAATCCTTAATAAAGCAAACGGAATTAATTAAATAATCTGAGAGCTTAAATAAACGCCTATTTAATCTCTTAAGATGAACATGGACAAGACGAAGATCATGTCTAATGTCCATGTCACACCCATACCGGTCGTTGTTGATGGCGTTACTCTCGAAGTTGTCGACGAGTATGTTTACCTGGGTCAAGCGATCCGTATGGGTAAGTCCAACTTCGAGAGAGAGGTAACTCGTAGAATCCAACTCGGTTGGGCAGCGTTCGGGAAATTACAAAGTGTCTTCTCGTCCAGAATACCGCAGTGCCTGAAGTCGAAAGTTTTCGAGCAGTGTGTGTTGCCAGTGATGACCTACGGCGCTGAGACGTGGTCTTTTACAGTTAGCCTTTTCCACAGGCTCAAGGTCGCTCAGCGAGCGATGGAGAGGGCTATGCTTGGTATTTCTCTACGCGACAGAATCCGTAACGATGAAATCCGTAGACGAACGAAGGTTACCGACATAGCTCTCAAAATCTGCAAGTTGAAGTGGCAATGGGCAGGCCACATAGTTAGGAGGACTGACAACCGGTGGGGAAGAAAGGTCCTCGAATGGCGACCACGTCTCGGCAAAAGGAGCACAGGCCGCCCTCCAACCAGGTGGACTGACGACCTGAAGAAGATAGCGGGAAACCGCTGGATTCAGAGGGCACAGGACCGGACGGAGTGGCGAACATTAGGAGAGGCCTATGTCCAGCAGTGGACTCAAAAAGGCTGATGGATGGATGGATGGAATCTCTTAAGGATTAGCTTCTATCAGTTTCATGGCATGGAGAGGCCTAACCCAAGCACCGTCAGCAAAGTTCCCGACAGTTACTCGTAGTTACTGGACGTTCCCAAAAACAAACTACGCTATAAATACCTCTCCTACTATATTTTACGCAATCTCGATAGCTGAATAATAATGATTATACAAATACAACACATAATTTATTTATCCACATAAAATTAGACAGTCCATTACAAAAAAGGAAACCCTGCCCGCCACTTTAGTTTACACTGTGTGTGTGACAATAATAAAACTTACCTTAAAACCAATTATTATTCAGCAACATTAAATACTTGTGTGTACGTGTGTGCGTAAGTGTGGGTGTGTGTGTGTGTGCGCATGCGTGTATGCGTGTGAGTGTGTGTGTGCGTGCGTCTGTTCGTGTAAGTATGTGTGTGTAAGTTCCTCTGTATTTGTAAGTATGTATGTTAACCCATTTTAAACCGAGCAGTAGACCCTTCGTTCCTCCATAGTTAAGATCATGTAACCATTTTAGAATTTTATTTTTAACATCATTAAAGTTTAACTTCTTTACCTTATTTTCGAATTTGCTTAAAATATTGTTTAAAATTGGAGAATTGTGTGTTTGAACTGCCTGCGTGCAAAAGCGTTCCTGCATCTTGGAACAGGGCAATTTTGTCGTCTTTTGCTAGTGACCGGTAAAAAAAGAACTACTTTTAAATAATACCTTTTTATGCAGCCATAGATGTTGTACAACTTTCTCACAGATAGCACTTTGCAGTATGGGCAAATAAATATACGGCAGTAAAATAGTTTCTTTGAAGACAGATACAGAGGGATTTATTTTTAATCTCATAATCTATTTTGTAACTATTATATTTAATTTGTTAATTTGATATTGCAAGACTTGAAAGTAACAGAATTTAACCGACAATCTACTTAGATTGTTGATTGAATTCTTGCACTTGCAAATATACAATACAAATTTCTAGGTGTATTACTTAGGGTGAGGTGGCATTACTAGTTGTTTAGTTTATCTCCTAAGGATCAACTAAGTAGCATCTAATAAAGTTTCGCGGCATGGAGAGGCTTCAACTCAAGCCCCGTCAACAAAGTTTCCGATAGTTAGTTACTGGACGTTTCGAAACACAAACTATGCGATAAACACTTCGCTAACTATATTCTACTGAAACTCATTAGTAAACGATTATAGTGTGGACAAGGGTAAATCAGAAGTGTATAATGTACAGAGAATAGAGGTGTAAAGGAAAGGGAAGAAATACAATGTGTATAATGTGTAATATTTTGTAACTTTTACCTGTAATTTATTACTCTTTAAACTTACAATGAGGAAGTCTTCTTGAACTCGGTTCTTATGTCGGTACAGTAATGATACGTATCACGTTTATATATTGCTGCCTATTTACTGCGGCCTATGCGGTGCAATGGTTATCATGCCGGACTGCCAAACGAAGGGTTCCGGGTTCGATTCCCAGCGAAATAGAAATTTGAATGATGAGTTTTAAAATTTCTGTTCTCGGTCTGGGTGATTGTGTTTCTATCTTTATGTGTTTCCATTGTACCCACGACACAGGGTATATCTACCCTACTTTGGGGCTATGAGTGTGAAGCGTTATTTATTTATTGCTAAACTCGTCCTCTAATATGAAACTAGATTTTTAATATCCATTGCACATATTTTTATTTGTTTGATCTATTACTTCATTTAACTTTAATGAGATCAATTTTTAACGTAACGACAGGATTAAACAAAATAAACGAGAAGGTCAAAAAAAGATTAGTAATTTAGTGTATCTACTAAGGATTAACTTAGTGGTATTTATCAAAGTTTGATTATGTGGAAAAACCTCAAGCCAAGCGCCGTCAACAAAGTTCCCGATAGTTAGGTACTGGACGTTTCGGAACACAAACTGCGCACTAAATACTTCAGAGACTATACGGGTATCGATTAATATTATATATCCAAGCAAAAGTGTGCACAGAAGCATTGATGTCATACAGGTCACCTACGTACAGCCTTGCTGAGAAGACTGACTTTGGTGTGAACATCACGTACCTCTCAGCGCCAAGGTCAGATGCTTCCTACCTAAACTTGTCAACACTATTTTGAAGCAGTAAGTTTATGCTTATGATTGGATTACAAAGTATTACACCCATTTTCACTAACCATAGGAAACGCCCAAATCAGATGCCTAAATATTTAGGAGTTTCTTAGAGGAAAAACACGTTTCACTCACCTTTAAGTTACGACTAACGAAATAAGGCATAACTTAAAGCTACGACACGGATTTGGGATGCCGTAGTGCTTAGGCAGAATAGAGAAAGACGCTCTTTATAGTGTGGCTTAGGTGCCCCTAGACTGACACATGTGACAGTCACTCAAATTGATAATAGGTACGTAAGTACATTATTCTTAGTCGAAGAGATTGACGAACAAAACCATGGACAACTGTCAAAAATCTAGGCTATACATAAGATAGGACCAACCTATTATACATCGATTGATGAAACGGAACTTTATGCTAAGCATTACCCTAAATTAGGAGTTACTAAGTGAGGCGTTCCCTTGATCGTCGTTAGTGAAAATGGGTATTAGGGGTTTCTTTTTGCAACTGCAATGGATTACGGACCCTAAAAATTGGTTGAATAGATTGTACTGATTTAATCTTCAAGAATTCTAGAACTCTTTGAGTGATGGATGACCCAAAATAATGAATGATCCAAAGATAATTCTCTTTTATCGTATCAACCTTGAAATTAAAGTGTTTCATCCAGCTGGAACAATATTAACAAGCATACAAATTAGACAACTTAGCTAACTGACTCCAGGCTCCGAGCGGCTTAAAACACACCTAATTAGGAATATGGCAGTCTGCCAGCACTCTTTCCAAACTACCATTTGCGTGTGGTTTACTTGTGCACAGATTAGCGGGTATTTAGGAGGTTGAGCTGGTCATAGTATCTATATTAGCACGCTTAAATAAGCAGTGTGGCAATTTAAGCTGTATCGCTTAAGTTACATTACATTATTCTCTAACAACCATTATAGTAGATAGTGGTATAGTAGTAATAGTAAGACTTTGGATAGCATCGACTGTAAATCGACCCCGATTAAGAACAGGGAACTTTCATGTTTATTTGTATACGATTTTTTGTGTACGATCCTATTTGGCACAGGGATCAAGTGTTCTTAAAGGACCACATCGATTAATGCACCCCGAAAGACAGAAATACATACATATGAGTCAACGTTACCTCACTGCGTAGCGTTGAAAACGGCCCACTATCGAAGCTACAGATATTAAGACGTCGCCGTCCAAGAAGGCGGTACCAAAAATACTATGTGAAAAACAAGTGATTTGCAATTTTAACCTTTAGAAACTACTTTTACTCGTAGGTATATACGAGTAATTATCATATTTTTTTTCTTGTTAAGTTATAAGGATTTTGAAAAAGAATATTAGAAACATTATTGGATGAAAGAAAAAATTAACCTAATTTTAACCTAACTTGCGATTTTCCTACATTTACATTTTTAGACAAAGACGAAGACGAAGACGAAGACGAAGACGAAGACGAAGACGAAGACGAAGACGAAGACGAAGACGAAGACAAAGACACAGACAAAGACATTTATTTGCACAAATATGGGTGTTTACAAAGTTGTTTATATAATATATTTAGTTCGCCGTATTTACCTTCATGACGTATGCAAATATAATTATACATATTAAAATAAAACTTATGCATACTTATTCCTTATTATGATAAAAGAAAATATGATGTTTTAGTATGGTGTTTCCTACAGTGTGCTTGCCTGAGAGTTAGGTATATATTTTCACTACTTTTTAATTAAAATGGAGCAGTAGATGAATATTTATTATAGTCAACGTCAGGATAAGTGGTCGCTATGGAGCCTATGGAGATCAACGCACAACTTCAAACAAACCTGAGTCTTTATAGCATAAAGTCGTATGCAGATGCGTCTTTACTCTAGAGTCTGGTAGCCACCTTTTCCTCTAATAGAATTGATTCACGGCAAATTAAGATGCTGTGGTACCTAATACTTGGCCTGTCGAACCATGGAAGTCTTAGTACATTATCATAATTATCAATATGGTGGATTATGATTATGACCTAATTTCTATAACTTAATACATCATCATAGATAATAATACAAAGTGATATCATAAGTGACATCATCAACCTAATCAAACATTACTTTTCAATCTGCTGCCCATTATGAGACAATGTCTCTTGTAGCTTCGTCTTTAACCTAATAATATCCCGCTGGTATACACGGATTTTCTAAGCAACGAAATGGATATAAGCTACGGGGAACGTTTCAACTATGCAAGTTAGTTACTAACCCTCATGTTTAAGCAACTAGGGCACAAGTATTTTTCCATTTTGCAGTATTAAAGCACACGTATGTATTACATTGACAGCCTCCGTGGCGTAGTGGGTGATGAGCCGACTGCGAAACGTGAGGTCGTGGGTTCGATTCCCACCCAGGACAAATATTTGTGTGATGAACATGACTATTTGTTCAGTGTCTGGGTGTTAATTTATCTATTTAAGTATGTAATTAGAATTATATATGTTTATCAGCTTTCTGATTTCTATAGTACAAGCTCTGCTTAGTTTGGAATCAGATGGTGTTGTGTGAATTGTCCAAAGATATTTATTGATTTATTATGATGGAATCCTATAACTCTCCTTTTATTTTTGTTTCATGTGTATGTATCCTCGGGAGGCATCGTGTGGGATCCTTCCACTGAAAGTGCAATTAAAAATCATACAAAGAGGACCACACTATAAAATAATTTTGTAGGTGGTAGAACTATTATCATTCGCCCGGGGAAGTACCACCACTGCACCCACTTCTGCCGTGAACCAATTCTCTTGTGTTTTGGTGGAAAGATGCAGTTGCCGGCCACACTTACATGAGGCGACCACCAGCCTCCGGAGTAGCAGCGCAACTGTATACGACCTCAGACAAGACTTACCTATGCTTGCTTGAGGTTGTATGTAGATGTCCGTGGGCTGCAGCGACCACTTAACACCACGTGGCGTGTAAGCTCGTCTGCTACTCCATTCAAAAAAAAATTAAAAAGCCTAGGTACTTATTATAAACATGTTTATAAAGTCCCAGCTTACCTCGCGGATTACTTCGGGGGCGCCCTTATTAATTATTAATAATAATAATATATAAAAAAATATAAAAAAGGTTATAGTGATTTAACTTAAAATGAACATAAAGTTCCGGTGAATTATATACAGCAGTAACGGAAGCATATAATAATAATGCTACGAAATGTACGCCATGCATTCGAATGGACCTCGTTAGGCCGTTATTGCACTTGCATTGAGGCGTAAGATGTGGAGAGTAAATTATGATGAAGTTAATTGTATTGTGTGGATAGAACTTGCGCAGTTTCTCGGGTTCCGTACCCAAAGGGGGTTCTACATCCAAAGGGCAGAAATGGAATCTTGTTACTAAAATGCTGCTCCGTCTGTCGATTTATTTGTCTGTCACCATGTCATGAACTGTGATAGCTAGATAGTTGAAATTTTCATGGCTGCAACCCTTTTTTTGCGTCCCACTGCTGGGCACCAGTCTCTCCCCATTATTGGGGAGGCCTGAAGCTTACTCCACCACGCTCCTCCAATGCGGGTTGGGGGAGCAGCGGCAACCCGGGCCGCTGTCTGATGTTTTCAAACCGCCATAAGGCCTCCGACATGGTTTATCGACTGTTATCTATCGACAACAACCAGGACAGACGGCTTAGCGTGCCCTCCGAAGCACGGGAACGCGCATGAAATTTATTGCCACTAGCGGTCACCCATCTCACTCCCGACCGAGCCCGTTTGGCTTAGTTGCATAGAATCTATGCCATAGATAGTTTGTGTTCTACGCTAACCGCTGGGCCATGCGCGCTTCACTTCTTCAGTTGAAATGTTCATAGATGAGGTATTTCTTTTGCCTTTAATACAAAAAATGCTTAAAACAGCTTATGACACGAGTATTAACGGGAGACCCATACAACAAACGTGATTATTGTCCTTTTCATAAGAATATTGTTACGGAACCTGATGTTTCGTATTATTAGGAACCTGTGTATTTATTTAATTTGAAGTTTTTATTTTTATTTTTGACATTTTTTTACATGTTTTCTAAAGGTTTCAAATAATTATGCCTCAGGCACGCACGCCTACTTTGAACCTTCTGTGCTGCAACAATGCATTGCAATGGGATCTGCAATCAGCGTATGCCAAGGTAAAATACATTATCCTGGCGTTGATTTTCAGTTCGAAGATCAACTCGGACGATTGACGCTGTTCGTAAGTTAATTTAGTTGTAATTAGTAATTAGGTCCGTTACTTATTATTCAAACAAGTTAAGTAGATTAAAAATTGTTCCACCATCTCTCGGCCACACGCTGTTATAAGTATGCCGCATTTATACGAAAAATGTATAAATAAATATATAAAAATATATTGCTTAAATTTATGGTAACTATATATTTTTAATATAATATACAGTTACCATAAATTTAAACAAAAATATGAATTGTAAGGCAGTATGAACAGAGAATCATGTATTGAAGTACTTAAGTAATATCAAGCACAGCCAAACATAAACTATGGCCATAAATAACAGATATTGCTATAATAGAATGAAAACTAACCACCGAACGGCACTTTACATCAGAATTACCTGCACGTTCAGGGTTCATTACGTTTTCTTTAGAGCGCCGTAATTTCAGACTGCCGTTACGTTGGGAATTTCCGGGAATTTTCAATAATATCGTGATAAAACGCCATCATTGACAGTTTTATAGGTACAATTTTAAATTTTTGAATAAGTGTATCGATGATACGTTCTATTCTTACCATAACAGTAAAGTTTCTATGACCGACTTTCCGAATTGTATAGTATTTCTGGGTGCATATGACAGTGACGTTATAAAAGGCTAACAGCTAAGTACATTATTCTTAGTCTAAGCTAACAGGAAATTGTCAATTTGTCTAAAAACTAGCTTCCCACCAGCAGCTTCGCCCGCGAGGACGCGTTTTATAAGTTCCCGTAGGACAAAAAACATCCTATGTCCTTTCCCAAGGTTCAATCTATCTGTGTTCCAAATTTCATTAAAATTGGTTTAGTAATTTAAGCGAGAAAGCGTAGCAGGCGACGACAGATAGGCAGAATTACTTTTGAATTTATAATATTACTAAGGATTGTCCTTTTTGATTTTGCATTTATTTCAAATTGCTCACTACTCCTACATAATAAACAATTAGATAAATAATCTAGATATGCTGATACAATTAAAGTTCATTGATTTTTTTTATAATAACGTACCTATAAGATTTGTATGTAATAAATAATGATAGCCACAATGGCAATCCCTGTAGTATTTTTTCGCGTAGGACGGTATTTTCACTTACTATTTAGTTCCTTTGTAGAGCGCTCGTCATACGTCAAGATAGTGAGGGCACTGACGCGTTTATGAGGGCAATTTAACCGCCTGTCGACATTAAAGGGTTACACTTTTGTAATCTATGAGCAGCGCTGGCCGAGTGATAAAAAACCGCGGTCTTCGACGCGACCGATCCCTGGTTCAAATCCTCGGAGCCCACCTGTGACAAAGAAATTTGTAATGTGCGCATTTATCGCTCCACGGTGATGGAAAATATCGTAATATTTATTTGATTAAAATGTTCTCCATCGCCGTGCATGCCTGAGAGAAATTCATAATTTTTCGAAAGTCAAGTCCACCAATCCGCACTTGGCCAGCGTGGTGGACAATGGCCTAAATCCCCTCACTTGTGAGAAGGAGACCTGTGCTCAGCAGTGGTACATAAAAACAAGGTTGAAAAAAATCTATAATATCACTGCTATTACCTTTTCAGTGTAACCTTACCCATTTCGGTTCTTATCAGAGTGTAATTTAAATAGCTTACTCTGCAAATAAATTGAATAATAAAGTCCAATTAGCGACACAACAGCTTCGCCTCGGGGACCCCAATAACGAACTAGTTTATTTTTAATCTGGTTTCAGGATACTCTGATCATGGCCTTTTATTATTAATTCAATTAATTTCACCTATAAGTCACTTTATCACCATCACTAGATATTGATCATAAATATATTGATCCCTGTAACTAAAACCAACGAGTATTATCCAAGCTGCTAAGTAAAAAATGTCATAAAGCTTAAATTATTTTACTATCCTATACGTAGCTGCTTCGAAATTAGCGATCAGTTATATGGTCACCTGGACACGCCAACAACAGAATTATGAGGAACTCTAATTTAGTATTAACAATATCAGATTACTCCAATATATCTCCGCAGGCATCGGGCGGACATTCAAAAGGTACCCGGCACCTTGGAAGAGGGGATACCGGGTTATGTGGGATTTGTACCCCACTAAAATTCCCTCGGTGCGGTGCTCTTGAGCAGGACACCGGGATCTCCAGTGGAACGCACCAGTGTACTTCGTGCGCGGCGCTCCTGCACCTTCAGATGCTTACGGCAGCATGCAGCTACGTACACACCGCCGTCTTTCCCGTAGCCGCTGTCTGGGCGGATTGGGCTCCCATTCTAACCGTTTGCAGCCCCGAAAGCCCCCTATTAATCGCTTCTTACGATCAGGCAGGGGATACCATAGCTGTATTCTTAATCCCAGCTACAGGGGCTTCCAATATGACTCCTATAATGTAACTAAGAAGAACTCAATCATCCTAGCACTTCAGTATAACATGCTATAAAGTTTTCAAGTTGATACGCTATGCGCCATGTAGCTGCTTCGGAATTAGCGATTAGTTATATTCGTTCTAGAACTTACAAAATATAAACATGTAGTTCGCTAGAGTATCAGAGTAATGATCCAATTCTGTTACTGCAACCGACTCAGATACCTCAACTGTTGAGTAGAACAAGCTATAAAGTTTCTACGATGATTTGATATGTCCCAAATAGCTACTTGAAACGAAACTATCAGCTTGTATATTGGTTCTGGGACACGGTAGTTATTATGGGTTATATCAGAACTCGGTTTTAGTACAATGGTAACGCGGATACAATAATTTTACTGTAACCAACTCGGTTACCAGCTAACAACACGATCGGTTATATTGGTCCCAGGACACGCACGTTATTATGGAGAACTCCGTTTTAATACATTATATTGATCCCATAACATAACTTAAACCAACTCAACTATCCTAGCTGTTCAGTAGAATATGCTACAAAGTTTCCAAGTTTGTAAGATATGCGCTAGCTATTGGAAAGTAGCGATTAAGAGGTACAACGTTTTAGTGCATTACGGAAATGTCGAAAAGCAAATGCAATTTTAGTAATATTTTGCCCAGATTCGGATAAATATTTGCTTCAAATTATATTTTTTTGAAATTAACGGTAAACCCGCATTGGAGCAGTGTGGATGAGAAACGTCGTGAAACGACGACGGGAGAAAGCTTAGTTGCATTGTAGCAACGCAACAATAATTTATAATAAGAAATAGTTATAAAACCAATATATATATTTTCGATAGTACAGTACAGACTGCTCTTTTTACCTTATATTCTAGCCTAGCGTAGTAGTCTCATCATTTCTTACCAATATTATAAGGCTGAAGAGTTTGTTTGTTTGTAAGTGCTGATTTTGAGAACTACTGGTTCCAACTGAATAAACGGAAGCTTTAAGGATATCAAATATCGCTCTATTTTGCGGATAAAACTTCGGTACACATGTATTAGGTAGAAATAAGTAGATGTCGTCAACCTTTGTCTTAGGAATTCAAGATGGCTGATTGTTGAGAGGCGAAATACCAGGCATAGCTCTGCATAGATCTGTTAGTGCCGAGCTTTGCTAAAGGTACTAAAGGTACACGTAAAGAACTAGAAACATAGACAAAAATGACATGTGTCTAATAATTAAGTGTATTTTTTATAATATGCAAATTTCAACAAAACCACATCGTGTTCTGTGATATTCTGAGTTTCTGTTTTTGTTTTTATTTCTTTTCTGTAATTTTTACGGCGACCCCATACGATTTCACTCATTCACATTGCTACAGCGATCCTTACATCAATATTGGTAAGCGTTAAAGTTCACAATCCCCGAATAAAAGTGTTTATAAAATAAACTCTTATATCACATGATAAGCATTGCGATAAAATTAACTGACTAATAACTTTATCTGGGGATTGAAAAAGCGATCCTTAGTTTAATAACTGGACGTTCAGTTAGATAGACCACTGAATAACCTTCCTCAAGACTTACGCGAGTGAAACCATAGTCAAAAGGATAATCTTAAGCTCTGGTTACAAACTACTATCAGTTTCATCTGTTTCCGGTAAGTTGGACTTTGACCTTCAAGTTAGTAGTTAAATTTTGATGCCGCCGCGTTGAACTCAGCACTCAATTGGATGATGTTTTGGCAAAGGGAGATCTCCCGCCGGGCGAGGTGGTCATGCCCGGGGAGCGGCCGCGCTCCAACTGACTCAATTCGGAGCTTGTATATATGGTAGGATATTCCGAAAACTTCGATAGCGTGATTCAGGAATACCCGTGGCGCCATCTCTTGATGAGTAGCGGAAGGTCGTTACAATGTTAATTTAATAATAGCGTGCATATAGCATGCATTGCCCTGCGATTAGCGGACAACACACGCGATTTACACAGCTTAGACACGACGGGTGAGATATACGAGTAAGAGATGGGTGGGACGCGTTTCTATGCTTCGGAAGGCAAGCCAATAGGAGCAGTCGTCACAATATCTTGGAGGCCTTATAAGCAAATTGAAATAACTCGACAGCAGGTTGGTTACTGACTCAGATCTCTAGTAACCCGCATTTGAGCAGTATTGTGGAGTGATCTCCAGGCTTCACAAATTATGGAGAAAGACTTATACCCTGTAGTGATGATGTCTTCCAAGACGTTTTCATCTACGGCGACCCCTTAGCAGAGCTCCTGTCGTGTGCCCTGACGTTACTTGCGAATCCAAATTTTTGTTTGTTACACGGTGCACAATATAGTTGCCCATTATTATTGTATGTGTATGTGTACGTGCGTTTAGGACGGGAGTTTCGTAGTTGGCGCTTAGCTCGACCTCCTCGTAACGATTCCGCTCAAAGACTGCTTTTGAGTGAATTGTGCATCGCCATTCGGACCGGTTTTGTGCAATATCCTCCAACGTGTTGACATGATTGTTGAAAGCTTGGTTGCGCCACCTAATAGCCCAGTAGTGGGATGCACGCGTCATACACGAGGCATTCATCGGCCTTTTGGAATATTAGCTCAACTTCATACACACTTAAGAAGACTCAGGCTTGCTTGAGGTTATAATGTAGATGTCTATGGGCTGCAGCGACCACTTAACAAAGTGTTGCTGTGATCAAAATGCTATATAACTGCTTCGTTAGAAGCCAGTTAGAAACCAATGCAGTTATCTGGAGTCCACATGACGCAAAACATAAGCTCATGTTGGAGAAACTCCAAAAGAAATTTTTGAGATGGCTGTACTTTAAGCGGTTTGGTTACCATGTCGGATACCCGCACATATATCCAAGCCTATTCCTACAAGGTATGTTGGGATATGACTCCCTTGAGGTAAGGCGTGATATGGCATTAATCGATTATTTTTATAAATTAATTAAGGGTAACATCTATAACCCCTCTGTGCTGGAACTTATATCGCTGAGCGTCCCTAGGAACGTTCATGTTCGGCGACAAAACTTGTTTGCAGTTCCGTACCGTAGGCTGGTATTTTTTAGAGAATCACCGCTCGTACGTGCCTTGACGTTACTCAATGGTGTCCTGGCTACGGACACTAGCTTAGACATATTTCATACTCCGCCAGCTGCATTTCGTAGAGCAGCGGGCAAGTACGTACAGAACTTGTAAGTATATATAAACGCATTGGGTTGTTTGAAAATCTGTAATGTTTATATTACTAAATAAATAAATAAATAAACAAATAAATAAATTTAAATAAATAAACACCACGCGGCTGCATGCTCGTCTGCTACTCCATTC
Organism: Pyrgus malvae; assembly: GCA_911387765.1. Classification (NCBI taxonomy): domain Eukaryota; kingdom Metazoa; phylum Arthropoda; class Insecta; order Lepidoptera; family Hesperiidae; genus Pyrgus; species Pyrgus malvae. The sequence goes on along the minus strand of OU426961.1, from coordinate 23,625,434 downwards.
AAATAAAATAAATTAAAAGGGGTCCAGTCAAAAAACTCATACATGTACTCTTAAAACACGAGACGAGTTAACTTTTTCAGCAGTAATTTTAACAGTTCGTATACGTACTGTAAAGTAACACCAGGTATCAAGAGTTTCCAAGAAAAACGACAGTGTAGGAAAGTTCATTAAAGTTTAAGAACACTTTTACGTATTAATATTCATTACTTCTAACTACTTATCTTTCAATTAAGCTCTTTTAAGTAGAAGCTTTTTAAAACGAGCGCTTAAGTTGAAGAAACTTCTTAGCTTACTTTAGGGTTCCGTATTAATTTGTATTTACATAACGGTCTCGTCTGTATGATTCCATGGATATCCGAAGACCTGTGTGGTGCAATGGTTACCATCCTGGACTGTCCATCGGAGGGTCCCGGGTTCGATTCGCGGCGAGGCAGAAATTTGATGAATGAGTTTAAATTTCTATACTCGGTCTGGGTGTTTGTGTTTCTGTCTTTGTATTTTTTTTTCTGCAAACACCTTAAACTAGGAGTTACAAAGGGGTTTAGCCTAATGCCTAATGTATGTGTCCATGGTACCTTACGACAATACCTTACTGTGAGGCTATGAGCGTGAAACGATTATTATATAGGATTACGTGTTGACTGTTGAAGATGTTATTTGACCTGGTCATTTGGAAGGCTTACGTGGGGTCACAGATCTTACACGTAGAGGCCCCTTTGAGACACTTGGCTATATATTGGCTGCAATCCTTTTTACATCCCACTGTTGGGCTCGGGTATCTCCCCATTACTGGGGAATCCTGGAACGTACTCCACCACGCTACTCCAATGCAGATAGGTGGATTATTATTAGGTGATATGTTGTTGAAGTAAGGTGTGGTCGCTGTAGCCCATGGAAATGTACACACAACCTCAAGTATGAGTAGTGCTTGAAGTCGGATGCAGTTGCGCTGCTATTCCTGAGAGTTGCCTTATAGTCTGCTGATAACTGCACTTAAAAACAGAAATTATCTAGATCAATATTAACATTATAAGGCTGAAAGCATAAGAATAAATAATAATTAATTTATTCTTATGCTGAAAGGTTTGTTTGAAAGCGCTAATCGCAGAAACTACTGGATCGAATTAACACAAATTGTCGTGTTGGCATTTATGGATGAAGGTTTAAGGAAGGAAATTAATATTATTATCTCTGATATACGAGCTAGATTTAAAATAATGTTGAATTTACCTAATAACCATGTTTATACAAAACATTCGATAAACACCTTGTAACACCCCTTTCAAGGGAAACATAGCAATAACCAAACTGAAAATCGAATCGAATAAAAGAAACATCTTAAGGAAAGTCAATCGAATATCTTATCGGAGGGAATTTTGGGTGTTAGGGTGTGGTTTTATTACATTACCGCTACGTCTCAAGATGAATATGATAAAATCAATGTATCGAAAGATGGCGCGTTGACACTATTCTCACTTAATATGTAGCTTTATAACTTTATAATTTTCGTCACCGTCTTCTTTTCGTCATCTTCGTGTATTTCATATAATCAATTTCATGTACGTTTCCGTGTTTTGGAGGGTTAAGCCGTCGTTCCCAGCTGTTGTTGATAGATAACAATTATTAAACCTTGTCGGAAGCTTTATGGGCGGTTTGAAAACATCCGACAGCGGGTTGGCCACTAACCCGCATCTCCACCAACCCGCATTAGAGCAGCGTGGTGGAGTAAGCTCCAGGCCTCCCCAATAATGAGAGACCCATGCCCAGCAGTGGGACTTAAAAAGGTTTGCAAGCAGCCAGCAATCTATCAGCAGTTCCTGCTACCACACCAACCCGTGAAAAACTAATACAAAACTTTTTGCCGGTTTTTGTTGTGGTGGAAGCTTGTCATTCCTAAAAATGGGGACTTTTTACTTTTGTCCGCAATGTTATTTAAACAAGTAAGGCAGAACTGTAGCCAAATATTTTTTTAAATATTTATTCTCATTAGAATGATATATTTTTTATTTGTTAATCAATTCTTAGCATCGCTATATGACTTCAAAGAAATACCCACAAAGAAACAAACTTTCAGATTTATTTTGGACGACCCCTGTATGGCAATGGTTATCATGCCGGACTGCCGATCAGAGGGTCCTGGGTTCGAATCCCGGCGAAGTAGAAATTTTAATGATGAGTTTAAAAATATTGTTCTCGTTCTGGGTGTGTCCATAGCACCCACGACACAGGGTATATCTACTTTATTGTGGCCTACGAGTGTGAAACGTTAACTTAAAATAAAAATTGTATGGAATAATTACTTATACGATTAGGCCGAACCAGTTTATACTAGAGTATAAGTATTAACACCAGGATAAACTAGTTTGGCCCAGTCTAAACTAGTTTAACCTATTGGGCTTAGGACGAACTAGTTTGGACTAGGCTAAACCAGTTTTTCCTATCTCGTAAAGGAAGAACTAGTTTAGTCTAGGAAAAACTAGTTTATCCTAGGAAAAACTAGTTTATCCTTAAATCGGGCTTGGCTGGTAACATATACGAGTACATCTTGAAATTTTAAGTCTAATCGTTTAACTATCTCAATTACCTACTCAATCCAAATACTCGACGTCCTAATAGAAAGCTCACTACAGTTTTAAAAGTCTGCTTCAAGTAAAACTTTAAACTTCTTTTAATGGATCCAGTACTTGGTTCTCTATTAAAAGATTTTACATTTTATAAAGCGCTGTTGCAACTTAGCGGATAGTACTTAGCGAATACTAATTAGTTAAAAGTTTCATCAAAAGATTTAAAAGTTTCTTATTATATTTTTTTGTTATTAACCGACTTCAAAAAAGAGGAGGTTTCTCAATTAGACCGTATATATATGTTTTTTATGTTTGTTCGCGGATAACTTCGTCGTTTATGAACCGATTTTGATGATTCTTTTTTATTTGTTCGAACTCCCGAGGTGGTCCAACTGTCACCAAGACCAAGTCAAGATCTGATGATGGGATCCGAGGGAAACTCTCAAATTTTATAGGCACACATATGTGGAAATATCGCGAATTATGCTTAAACAATACAGAATTATTAAATTAAAGCAAGTACTTAAAAGAGTGATATTATATAACTTTTTGGCAAAAAAAAACCGCCTTCAAACGGCAACAAAATACTATTGTTCAGTACTTCGCATTTGATACTTTTCCTTGCTAATGGTAATGACTCTTAAAATTATTTTGGAGTCGTGCCCTTAGTAAAATGGAGTACCTTTCGCTCTGAATGGGCACCGACTCCAAAACAGTTTTAAGAGTCACTACCATTAGCAAGGAAAAGTATCAAATGCGAAGTACTGAACAATATTATTTTTTACCGTTTGAAGGCGGTTTATTTTTTTTTTTTGTTAAAAAGTTATTTTTAACTATTTACAAATTCATCTGTGTGGGTTTCTGAATAATGGCTTAGGACCGTAGAAAATGAAACTAAAATTACGACTGTTATAACTTTCTATAATATAGCCTTAAAACGGCCTATAATAGCATAGTCGTTAAGAAAAGAATCCGGCAAGAAGGACCCCGCTTCAAACCTGGCGGGCATGTCTCACTAATTATGTAGGTAGGTTATAATAAATAAATAATATCTTTGTATAATTCACACAACGGCATCCGATTCCAAATTAAGCAGATCTTGTACTATGGTAATCAGAAAGCTGATAAACATACTTGAATAATTTTAAATATATAATAAATAGATAAATTAACACGCAGACACGGGGCAATTAATCATGTTTATCACACAAATATTTGTCCTGGTGTGAATCGAACCCACGACCTCACGCTTCGCAGTCGGCTCATCACCCACTATGCCACGGAGGCTGTAATTATCATATTATCATATCATAAAATTATCATAAGTGTTTAAACAGTCTACCATGTTCTGGAATACAATATTATATTATTAATTAAAATTAATGTTAACTAAAATAGTTTTATAGTTTTATTTTAAGATCCGCTAAGAATATTCTTAACGTAGGTATCATCGGCTTTTGATGCCAACCGCTGGGTCAATGAGAAGAAAAGCCGGCGGAAAAAAGGATGGAAAGAATGGAAGTCAAATCTCTATCGATTCAGATAGAAAACGGTGTCCAGCAGTGGGAAATAAAAAAATCTAGGACTAGTTGTACTAGGACTGATAAAATTGTTCTATGGCTGATGAAATAACAATAAATTATTACAGCAGTTTCAAAGTTGTAAAATAATAACGTTTCACACTCATGTAGGTGGTAGAACTATTATCGTTCGCCCGGGGAAGTACCACCGCTGCACCCACTTCTGCCGTCAACCAATTCTATTGTGTTTCGGTGGAAAGGTGCAGTTGCCTGCCACACGTACATGAGGCGACTACCAGCCTGCGGAGTAGCAGCGCAACTGCGACCTTAGACAAGACTTACCTCTGCTTGCTTGAGGTTGTATGTAGATGTCCATGGGCTGCAGCGACCACTTAACACTTCATGGCCTGCATGCTCGTCTGCTACTCCATTCAAATAAAAAAGCCCCACAGTAGGGTAGTTTTACCCTGTGTCGTGGGTACCATGGACATATACAAAGACAGCAACACAAACACCCAGACCGAGAACAGAAATTTAAACTCATTATTCAAATTTCCGTTTCGCCGGGAATCGAACCCGGGACCCTACCAATGGCAGTCCGACATGATAACCATTACGCCACACGGATCGTGTAATTTATTTTAGTTTCCAAAATAGCGAATGCCAAATCCATATTTAATTATTCGCTATTTAAATACGTTTTGCATAATTAATGTTACAATTCGTTTAATTAGACTGTGTATTTCAACGTCGAATTATTTTAATTATCAACGCGTTATTCAATTGTATCAAAAGTAATTATTTGGATTATATCGAGTTAAATTTTAACTCGTATAAAATAGTAATACAATATGTAAATTAAGCGCGCGCATGGCACGTTAAGCCGTCGGTCCCCGTTGTTGTCGATAGATAACAGTCGTTAAACCTTGTCGGAAGCCTTATGGGCGGTTTGAAAACGTCCGACACCAACCCGCATTGGAGGAGGTGTTGTAAGCTCCAGGCCACCCCAATAAGAGGGAGAGACCCGTGCCCAGCATTGGGACGTGAAAAGAGTTGCGGCCATGTAAATTAAAAAAAACATAATGAACATACAAGCTCAAGCAAACTGCAGTTTTGCCTGCCTTGCCTGAGATGACGAACAGTGTGTCAGAGTGGTGGTCACCGTTTTAGCACCACGTTGCCTGCATTTTAGTTTGCTTCTTCATTTCCAAAATAATTAAAAAATGAAATTATAAAATTTCTTATGTCTATATTACGTATCATCATCATCATCATCATCAGCCCATATCAGTCCACTGCTGGACATAGGCCTCTCCCAAGGGCTGCCACTGAGCCCGATCTTCGTATTATTACGTTTTATTATTATTATATTACGTATAATATTATGTTTATTTTTATATTCTAAATGATATAATTTTTTTTCATATTTTAAATTTACGCTGTTGTCAAACTCCACTGCTGGACGTAGACCTCCCTTAATATTCGCCACAGTGAGGGAAACATGTTTCCATCACCGCCTGATAGTTACTCATTATTTCTCAAAGGTATGATGTCCACCAATCCGCACTTGGCCAGCGTGGTGGACCATGGCTTACATCCCTCTCACTTAAACATAAAAAGGGTTGAAAATAAAATATATTCGCCACTCTGCCCGATCTGCGCTCTCTACATCCAGCGGCTTCCCACCATCTACTTCAGGTTGTCAGTCTGCCTGGAAGGCGGCTTGTCCAATGTGGTCGCCATACGAAGATCTTTGTTCCCCATCATGGCATATAGTTATGACATATATGAGCAGCGATGGCCGAGTGGTAAAAAACCGCGGTTCCCGACGCGACCGATCCCAGGTTCTAATCCTCGGCGCGCACCACTGACAAAGAAATTTGTAATGTGGGAATTTATCGCTGCTCCATGGTGATGGAAAATATCGTGATATTTCATTGATTACTATGTTCTCCATCGCCGTGCATGCCTGAGAGAAATTCATAATATCTCGAAAGCATGACGTCCACCAATCCGCACTTGGCGTGGTGGACTATGGCCTAAATCCCTCGCAATTATGAGAAGGAGACCTGTGCCCAGCAGTAGAACATAAAAAAAGTTAAAAAATGAAAAATTATATGGTTTGTCCATGTACCCATTGTCACTTCAGCTTGCAGATTTTGAGAGCTTTGTCAGGACTACGCCTTAAAGCCCTCTTAATTTCGAAAAGAACAGTGAAACATTAAAGAACGTTTACAAAATAAAATAATTATGTAAAGAGATTTGAAATGAAATTAACGGTAAATAATATTATGTTTATTTAGGTGTTTACATGAAGTAGTGACATAAAAAACCTAATTTAGAACGTTTTTCTTTGTAGCCTTCAACAAATGAAATTAAAACTAAACTAATTTATTAAATATGTACATAATAATAATAAATGGTTTTTAAATTTATAAAGTTAACTATAAAAATAAAATTCCATCTAGTAGTTGCTCGTGGCATTGTGGGCCGATCGCTGGCAGCATTTCCCCTTTGAACAAGTAAACTCATTTCGGTTATATGTCTGACTGACCAAAATATAGGTGGCAAGCGATCTGCGAATCATAATAATATCATTTACCACTCCTTGTTAATATAAAAAAAAATTGAACATTCAAAACCTCTACCGCTTAATAATATAACAGAACCTTGTCCCCAGACTTTTGGCTGCGTAAGGCAAGGGTCGTTGACCTGTAAAAATAGAGATGTTTAAAAGTTGCCGATACACTGATCGTGTTTAATGACACTTCGGGGAACTTCTGGAAGGTTTTCGGATAACAGTAATGGCGGCTGTTCCTCGCATCGGCCCATTTAGGGATTTGTCCTCGAAATAACAAGACAAACATACTTTGTTCCCGTCATTGTGCTTTATTTTATAAGGAAAATCGACAAATGTAAGAAATATGGACTTATCGTCGTTATAACAGCGTATATTTGATATTTATTTCGAGCAGAAAATGAGAAAGAACGAGCGACACAGAAATTATGTATACAAGGTCAAGCACATAAGTCCTGAGACATGAAAACGACATGACCGGTGCCATCGTTCTGAAGTCAACAATTAGTATAAGGCATTGCATAGAATTTTGCCAAACTATTTATTAAGACAATTATTATGTTAGCAAGAAAATAAATAATAAAAGACAAGACATTTTGTGCACAATAACTCTGTGATCATTACCTATATATAATAATACTCTATGTTTCTGATCAACTGAAGCAAGAATAAACCTGGTTGATATCGTTAAAGAACTTTTCCATTTCAAACAACAATAGATCTCTTCTCAAAAGTGAGAGGGATTTAGGCCCTAGTCCACCACACCGGCTAAGTGCGGATTGGTGGACGTCAAGCTTTCGAGAAATTATGAATTTCTCTCAGGCATGCACGGCGATGAGGAACACCGTAATCAATTAAATATAACGATATTTTCCATCACCGTGGAGCAGCGATAAATGCGCACATTACAAATTTATTTGTCGAAACCGGGATCGGTCGTGTCGAAGACCCCGGTTTTTTACCACTCGGCCATTGCTGCTTTAATGATTACCATTATTGAATAAGATTAATAGTAGGTATTTTTCAAATTAGTTAATGATAATTAAATCAAGTTTCCAATAAACTAGTGATCTTCATTTCAAAAACTATGAGCAAAATTACACTTATTTAGTCAGTTTGAGTTTCTTATATTAAAATAAAGAAAGCAAATATTATTATGACTCTGTTTTCCGATCTTATAAAACATGTTGTTCATAATTATGCGTCGAGGAAAATATTTTATCCTACTGTATTATTATTACAGCATTATTCCAAATGATATAATTTGTTTTCATATTATTATTAAATACCTTATTACTCTACGGTGTAAGAAACACAAAATATATTAGAAATAATACAAATGGTGGCAATTTGTTATAAAAAAAAGTAAAGTATTATTCGCTTAACCAAACGGCCTTAGAGCAGCGCGGTGGAGTAAGCATCAAGCCTACCCAATAATGGGGAGAGACCCATATCCAGCAGTGGAACTCAAAGGGTTGCAGCCACCTGTTCGCTCCTATCTTTAAAATCTGACTGCAAATCCGTTTGAAATTACAATTTATTTCATTGAAAAGTGAATCCTTATTGTATACACAGCTGGAAAAGAGTCTCTCCGGAAAACAATAGAGAAGGATTGAATAGTGTCTAACACGATCAGCTGTCACGTATTTCCATTATCGACCCATTATCTCAAATTTTATTATATAAATAACTCATAGCCCTACTTAAAGTATACGCTGTGTCGTGAGTGCCATGGACACACACAAAGAAAGAAACACAAACACCCAGACCGAGAATTTTAAATTCATCACTCTTCTGCTTCTCCGGGAATCGAACCCGGAACCCTCCAATCGGCAGTACGGCATAGTAACCATTACGCCACACGAGTCGTCTGGTATACATATAAATGGATTTTTTTTTAAAGATTTCTTTTAGGGATTTTTTTCCGCCGCCTTTTTTCTCTCAGCTCAACATCTAGCCCAATTCATTGCGCGAATATTTTGTATTCCTTATATGAAATAAATATTTTTCTTTCTTTCTTTCTTTACGTCTCTTGGCTTCCTCTGCTACATTGCTCCATCGCCACAACAATGCCCACCAGCCTCCGGAGTAACAATATAACTGCGTATGATCTCAGGAAAGGCAGGCAAATTCATTGACTGCAGTGGTGGTCACCGTTTTATCACCACGTTGCCTGCATTTTCGTTTGCTTTTCCATTTCCACAATAATAAAAACATGCAATTATTAAATTTTTCCCTAAAAATGTGGATAAAAGAGTATAATTTTATTTACAGAACAGATCTCTTACTAAATCACTACCGAATAATCTGTCTGTCTGTCTATCAAGTTTTTTTTACTGAGACAAAACATCAAAGCGACTGAAATCTTGCCTCACTAAACCTCCTTAAAAGTATTCTGCAAGTCAATATTAGTATGTACTTTCTAATTTAAGTCTGTAATTCGAGGAATCCTTTTTATGTCCAAAATTAAAATCCCAAATTAGTGCTGTTCAAGGAAACATTACGAAATTGCTATGTCGATCAGACGAGATCAAAAGGCGATAGTCGAAGCTAGTGTAGAAATTGTGCGATAATTTATCCCATGATTCCCTTGAAACACCGAAGCAAATTTTGAAAGTAAATTGTAAGGTTGCCGGCTGGTCAGCACACCGATTTATAATGGAAACATACGGATGATTTCAAGATTGTAAAACTTTCATGATTTGACCGGAGAAATTTGGCAAAGGGATACCTCCCGCCAGATGAGGTGGGGCTCCCACTGAATCGTTTCGGAGCTTCTATAAGAAATACTTAAGGATATTTAAAAAACTTTGATAGCGAATTTCAGAAACCCGTGGCTCGACCTCTTGATGACTTGCGGAAGGTTGCCACAGAAGTACCATTGCTGTACATAATATGCTTCCAAAGTGCAAAGGTCAGGTTGCTGTTCGACTTACATGAGACTTCGGAGTACAACTGGACACTAGTGTGCACTGTCCTACAGGTGTCCCTTAGCTGCAGAGAACACTTAACTCGACGTGACCTGTATACTTGTCTACTAGGCATTATATAATATTAAAAAAAAAACAGAGAAAATTCTTATTTATCCTTCTAAAGGCGGTCTGTAAATAATATATTAATAATAAAATATTAACGCTAGATACGGGTATATGCATAACACAAAAGTAAGGAACTTCTTCGTAACGGTAGCGAAACGGCCATTTTATTCGAGATGTAGTTGACTATACATGAGATCTAATATATTTTTCAGTGAGTCAGCCCTCGTTTTGGCAACATTTTACATAAAAATGTTTTGGTGGGACTTAAACCAATATATTTACTTTTCTAATAAAACTACACAGCGCAAACGCTCAAATAAAGCACCCGTGAATTTTCTTCAGAGCAAATGGGCAAAGAAATCGCTCCGGAGCCCTGCGTTCATGATTAACAAAGTTTAATTGTATTTTTAATTTGGCAGATTCTTCAAAGCTGATTTGTGAAGCCACTCCAACAAGAGTTCTTTGTCTTGTGACGGGCGGCATTTAATGATTTGCTGCGTTGGTCGCGATTTTACTTTGATTTTAAATATTATTTTCGTGTATTGTACAAGTTTCTTTTATTTCCCATTTTTAATTGTAATTGAAGCCTTAACAATACATTTTGGGTACCTAGTTAAATTTTGTAGGTAATGTGGTCTTGGAATTATACGTAGGTATAGTTACTCTGCAATTTTAGATTGTCATTAAATAAAATTTATCCAATATTCTAAAATCTAAAATTTTCTAAATCTAAATCTATAATTTAAATTATATTGTTCTTTTTGTTACGGTTCTGTCGTCAAAGTTTTAATTTTAATTTTAATAAAGGGAAACAGGTGAATAAAAAATCTAAAATTTTTTTTTGCTACCCTCCCAAGCGATCAATAATAAAGTTTATACAAAATATAGTGTATTGTGTATACGGCGCCAAGGCAGGTAATTTATGAGACATTTTTTTAAAATGAAATGCTATCTTCGGCATCGAATTGGAGCAGCGTGGTGAAGTAAGCAAAACTATGAATAGCGTCTAAATAATCTGGATCATTTAACCCAAAAGATTAAAAAAACTCACCCTTTATTTTGAGTACCTCTTTTTCCTAATCTAGTTCTACATTTTCGTCATGTCCTCTATTTTTGTTTAGGTTTAAATTAAAAAGGATTAAATTGAAGGCTTGTTACGATGCTGTAAGTACAGCGAAAGTTTTAATTTAAACAATCCGACGACTGCCGATTGCTGATCGGTTCAAAACGCGAAATTTAGACTGAAGGTATTTCCACATAAATCCGCATTCGATCGGCCGAATAGCTAAGTTTTACTTTATTTGAAAAAAAAATCCTTGACAAAAGCTTGTATTAGTTTTCTATTCAAGTTGATTAAAAAAATATAGTACAGTAAATAAGTGAATCGTGCATAGAAGAAATTTATCTATGCGAAATATTTGATAGAATTTAATGCGCGTTTCCGCACTATCAATGCTAGATAGGTATAATAATAATAATAATAACTTTTATATGATACGACCGAGGATGGTATCCACCACGTGTTACCACATAACAACATTAAAGTGTCTCAAAAGAGCCTCTACGTGTTAGACCTATGTCTCCACGCAAGCCTTCCAAATGACCGGGCTATAACATCTTCAACCCGTGACCTATAAGGAGAGATACATAATAATAATAATCCATACTAATATTATAAATTCGAAAGTCTGTCTGTCTGCTACTCTTTCACGCTTAAACCACTGAACCGATTTTGATGAAATTTGGCATAAACATAGAAAGGACGTTGAGAAAGAACATAGGCTACTTTTATATCATAAAGAACTGTTAAATGAAAGCACACTCCTTTTCAATATCACCTGAACGTGAATTGAATGAAGTATTAGATCCTTTCAACTTTGCAATAGATTGAAAACGAAATAAATTTGAATTGGAATGAAATTCAGCATTCCAGTTTGCGTGCCCTAATTCCAAAAAACAACGGATAGTTTAGGACTTTTTGTTTTTTTCTTTTTAAATAAATTGTGAATATTCATGCGTTGAATTTATTCAATAGCGAAATCTGATCTCTGTGTGTAGATAGCACGTTTAATAAAATAAAAAGTCATAAAAGTTCTAGTTGGACCACGGGTACAAAAAATGCCCGTGGTACGTAGGTCGTGGTCGTGGTCGTACGTAATCGTCGTACGTGGTACGTAGTTGGACCACGCGGCTGTACCACGGACAAGAAACCCATGCATGATATAAAAACGACGTTTTTCCAGTCGACGAATTCAATGACGACCAATTAATTTGCTCGTATGTTATAACGTAATTTTGTAACTAACCGTGTGTACCCGTCAATAAAAGTATATATACTTTCCTTACAAACTAGCAACCGCCCGCGACTTCGTCCACGTGGACTTTGTTACGAGTATTAGTCATAGACTATTCAACACAAAATTTTTTTTTTCAATTCGAACCATTAGTTCCTGAGATTAACGCGTTCAAACAAACAAACTCTTAAGCTTTATTAGTAGGTATAGATATATTATTATTACGTATTTTTTTAAAAGAGTACTGCTGGGAGTTTTTTCCGCCGCCTTTATTCTCTCAGCTCAAAATTTAGCCCTAAGGGGCACTTAAAGGCGATGACCGGAAAAAATGGAATTCAATAAGCGAATATTTTTTATTTTTGTACATGAAAAAAAATATTTGACTTTGACTTTGAAAAACGGATTTCGTTGCAACGAAAACCTCTACAAATATCGTGAGACAGCTTATTGCAGCAGTTAGACTATGAACTTGCATATTGCTAAAGTTACGCCTTTACTGTGTAACAGACGTATTCATGTATTCTTTTGTTTAACTTTCAGTTTATTTAACTTCTCAAGATTAACAGCCATTGTCGTACTGTCTATAGATATTTATGTAACTATCCATTCATCCATCATTTGATAGTTCACTGTCCACTCCTCTAGTGTTCACCACTCCATCCGGTCCTGCGCACTTTGAACCAGCGACTTTCCGCTGTCTTCTTTATGTCGTCAGTCCACCTGTTTGAAGGGCGCCGTACTCCTGGTGACATGATCGCCGTTTGAGGACATTTCTTTCCCACTGGTTGTCAGTCCTTAAGTAACCAATGGCATTGACGTTCATTAATAGAACTGTGTCTTTAAAAATGAGTAAAGTATTTTGATTTTAGCTTTTGATGTCAAAATACTCGTGAAATTCTTTCTATTGACTATTGTAAAAGAAAAATGGAATATATAATGCTCCAAATTTTTTACATTTGTTATGTGTGACGTATAGATTGGTATTTGATTATTAGGTAACTTGTTTATTTACAGTTTACTGTTACTAATAAGTTGCCGGTAGGCGGACTTAATTCCGATAGGCATTCTTTACCAGTCAGTCCTGGCTGATGATTTAATAGATGACAACAATGATACTAACACTTAAAAAAATATTTAAAAAATACGGCCGGTAGTGCCGGCATTTTGGAATGGTTAGGGAATAATTTCGCACGAATTGCTTTTATTATCAATATTATTTTTCATCTAGTTTTTCAGTAGGTTTTCATCTAGTATTTTTATAAAGTACTGACTCATTTTCTTTCACTATTTCATCATCACTTTTTTCATTAATAGATGCACTTTGTTCAATATCCACTTTATTCAATACAATATTTTAAATACTTGATATAAACGAATTCTACAAGTATAGACAGTCGAGCCGTCATCAGCTGTCATCCCTCCGGCTTGGTCTACGAGCCGGTGAAGATCGACCTTCACCGATTTGATAACTCGATGAGACATATTTTTTATCAAATATAATTTATAAACATACATGCTTATGATAACTTGCCTATCGAAAAGTGTTCATAGCTATTTTTAATATAATTAATTTTAATCAATTTTCTTTTATCACCTCAGTCTTGTATATTAATAAATATAATAATAATATACATATATATAATAATATTTATCAGGCCATGTGTCCTGCCGCAAGTTTAACATTTTTTACCCATCCCAAAAAAAGTGCACAACGCCGCTAAAGAAGTTTTCAATTCAAAAAACTCTAAATTCTAAAACGCGGTTTAGTAGAACTATGGGTTATAGCTACTCCAATTTACAAAAAAAAACTTGTGTGTAAAAACGACTGGAGTTTACTCCTTACGAACGATAAATTATGATTGATATAATAATATATCGAATAGAAAAAGAGGGCTTTATTCATGAATTACTTAAAATAAAAGTAATAATAACAACTAAAAACTAAAACAATTAACTATAAAAAGAAAACCCCATCTAAAATTTGCGCTTGTGGCATTGTGCCCAGAACGCTGGCAGCATTTCCCCTCTGAGAAAAAAGAGGGTAAATGAACGCATTTTTTAAAATCATAAGAGAAACAAACATATATCTGTAATTATTCGGATTATTTATGTTACTTCAATAAATGCGTATTACATAAAGTATGTTACAAAATAATAACATCTGACACTGCACAACTTTGACCGGTACCGGGCCTTATAACTCCAAAAAATGACTGCGGCTCATTTTCTCTTAATTTCAGAGCTAAGCCACTATTTGACACCCCATGCCTGTATATTATTACCACTATTTTGTTGAAAATAAAGCCAATAATATTTATTCATATCCCGTGCAAACCAGCGTAAGTTCCAGCTGTTGTATCCAACTCGTATATATTGCAAAAGTTTTGCCAGTTTGCTTGCATTATTAAAAATCTGTTCTTTGCTCTGTCCCGCACTTAAATATTACGCATAAGTAGTGTTTAACTACTTTCTCTTCTTCATTATTACTATACTTCTTTTAAATGTAGATCATTCTTTAAGGCCGAGGCCCTACTGCAGTCAGTCTAAGGGTTGAGTTCCGAGTTCAGCGTTCAGCGTTCATTGAAATGTATACGGATTCTTAAAAAGCAAAATTATGATTCTGCTTCTATACGTACAAACAAAAGTAGTTGGATCTGGTTGGACCGCGGTGGTCAAAGTGAATGTGCGTTCTGCCACAGATCCATTTTTTGTCAAAAGCTAGAAGAACACGATGTTCAACGAAATTGAAAAGTTTGTTGAATTAGTGCGAGATAAAAGTTTTCTTGAGCAGCGATGGCCGAGTGGTAAAAAACCGCGGTCTTCGACGCGACCGATCCCAGGTTCAAATCCTCGGCTCGCACCTCTGACAAAGAAATTTGTAATGTGCGAATTTATCGCTGCTCCACGGTGATGGAAAATATCGTGATATTTCATTGATTACGATGTTCTCCATCGCCGTGCATGCCTGAGAGAAAATCATAATTTCTCGAAAGCATGACGTCCACCAATCCGCACTTGGCCAGCGTGGTGGACTATGGCCTAAATCCCTCTCAATTGTGTGAGAAGGAGACCTGTGCCCAGCAGTGGGAGATAAAAAAAAAAGGTAAAAAAAAGTTTTCTTTACGATTTGAGACAAATATTACCGATCATTATTTTGCGCTTATAGCCCTTCTAAAATTACTGTCCACTTTTCGTGCATTGAATTGACACCCGTAAGTAAATGTAAAATCTGTTTCTATCCTGAAGCAGTTTGGGAAATAAAGTCAAGAATTTTCCATCATATTCTCTCAATTCATTAATAGGATAACACCCCATAGTGCATCGTAGACTTCGGATATGTATATCCTCTTGAGTGAAGAGAGCAACAGATATCTATCCAAACATACCTACATCTAAACTTTTGCATCTATTATTATTATTAATAGTTAATAATTAGTCTATGTACAGATTGTAAGTTCTCGTAAGGCCTCGTTCACCATTTCTAAATAAAGTGTTGATTAGTTACTTCCTAAGTAGAGTATTTTTTCAACCTTTTTTTTATGTCCCACTGCTGGGCACAGGTCTCCTTCTCACACAATTGAGCCATAGTCCACCACACTGGCCAAGTGCGGATTGGTGGACGTCATGCTTTCGAGAAATTATGAATTTCTCTCAGGCATGCACGGCGATGTAGAACATCGTATTCAATGAAATATCACGATATTTTCCATCACCGTGGAGCAGCGACAAAATCGCACATTTGTCAGAGGTGCGAGCCGAGGATTTGAACCTGGGATCGGTCGCGTCGAAGACGCGGTCTTCGTTTTTACCACTCGGCCATCGCTGCTCGAGTATATTGGCAGGTAAACGCTACTAGTATCCTCTACCAATTTCACAAGCTAAAATAAAGCTTCGAGTAATATCTCAATGGTTAAGTCAAGGACGTACCAAATCATTCATGACATTCATTCACTAATACGTCAATGGTATTTGTCAAACGTAATTGAAGGTTGTCAATTATGATATTTTGTTATATATTTTTTTCTTTCAAATATGGCATCGCTCCGTGCATATTGCCAGTGTCAATTATACTTTTGCATATTTTTTTTGCCAGTTTAATTGAAACTTGATGAAGTAGTAATACTTGTAGATGAAATCCGTAAATCGGCAGTAATCAGTCAGTCTAGTCAGTCAGATGAAAATATTGTGGTATTTAATTAATTCAGATGTATGCCCTAATTGAGAGAATATAATAATTTGCCGATGGTACGATGTCCACCTGTCAAGCTTTAATCGCGCTTGGCTAGCATGGTGTACTATAGTCTAAATCCCTCTCACTTTTGAGAAGAGACTTATGCCCAGCAGCAGAAAATAAAAAAGGTTGAAAAATAATTGTAATGCACTTCTTTCATTGTACAATTTCCGATAAACAGATTTGTTTATCGGAAAAAATCAGTTTCATTTAGGTCAGTAAAATAATCATCACGTAATTTAAAAAGATGGTTTCTCGGTATTTGCCCCTTCCAGAAATATTATTTTTAATATTAAAATTTAATATTATAATTCATTCAATTGATGCTTAGAGCATCGCAGGTATTGACTTTGACGGGAGTCCATACCTGCGATGCTTGATACCTTGATGCAGTCAAATCGAATAAATTTATCTTTATTTTTATATTTTAAGAAAATATATCAATGACAAAAGAATTACATTAACTGTCAAAGTATCCAGTACACCACCTAATTGGCAAACTATGCTGTGAGTAACATAAGTTACGGGTCACTCTGAGCGGGTCACTATATTATGATTAGTGCTACTCGAACATCGTGAAATCGCACGTGAAGTTACGAGTTATTTTATTTGACAATTAGCGTAAGGACCACTTTACTTGAGGGTGGTGAAAGATGTCCTTAATTTGTTAGGTAAATAATTTGTATAAATGAATACACTGTTATACGAGTGGTCCTAATTGTAAGGTTAATATTTGAATGTTCAGACCACTTCAAATCATCAACAAGCTTCTAAAAAGATAATGCCAGCAAAAGGCTTAAATATCTCCGCAATAATACATCAACATCTAAATAACTAATTTTAACCCTCATCCCTTCTGGGTTCTTTTATCCAAATTGGAACAGACGGGCTCTTTTTACCCTTTAAATACGACTAGAAACATGTTACAAAGAGTTTGGACTTGAAGTGATAATGTTTCTTTAATTCTTAGTTTTAAAAGACTATTGCGGCTACATGCGGCTACTAATCCTTAATATAAAAAGAAAATAATAATGAACAAAAATAGTATTATTATTTTGAAAAAAAGTGTGGGTTGACCGATATGCAAAACATATGGCACAGAGCGCCCTACGCTTTATTCACAATAATACTAGTATTGTTTAGAGTTAAGTTGCTTAATGTTTCTCTTACATCCAATATTCAAAAACATTTAAAATACCAGCATGCGATTGAGCAGCGGTGGTCTACGACGCTACCGATACCGGGTTCATATACTTGGCGCGCACCTCTGACAAATAAATTTGTAATGTGCGCGTTTTATCACTGCTCCACGGCGAAGTAAAATATCGTGATATATAATTGATTACGATGTTTTCCATGCTCGTGCATGCGAGAGAAATTCATAATTTCTCGAAAGCATGACGTCCACCAAAGCGCACTTGGCCAGCGTGGTGGACTATGGCCTATATCCCTTTCACTTTGAAAGGAGACCTGTTCCCAGCAGTGGGACATAAAAAATTGATAAAAAAAAACACAGAATGTTTTTGTAATACCAAACAATGGTCAAAACTTCTTAGTTTTCGCGCTTCCACAGTTTAATTTACGTTTAGTGGTAGGTACTTTTACAAAGAGTTCGTTTGACCATCTGTTGCTAAAATGAATCTGCATTTCATTTTCCTAGTAAATAGACGTTTCAAGCAAAACAACAAATATACAAGACAAAATTATGAAATACTAACTGACCCTTTAATTGTTAAGTTCCACAAGTAATCCTTAATTGCAACCAATGTTTAATTAATTTTAATAATGCTTTTAGGGAACTGATGGGGCTGCCTAGGCACTGTAGTGCCTCAGGGATGTTCGCTAAAGAGCGAATAGATGATTTCTATGCGATAATGCGCAAAAGAGTGTCATCCCTGTGGACGCGGGTGCGTGAGAGCTCCAACACCTATCTAGGTACTGTGGCGAACAGGTGGGACGGCCCCATATTATTTAAATACTGGACCGCCTTACATGTGAGGCCGTCTCAACTTGCCGTCAGATAACCCCTCTTATTTAATTATTTAATTTTAATTTTAATTTTATATCTAATTTTATAGCTAATAATTTCCATTTACTAACATTAGTTTATAAGTGCATCTTGTATTTACTAACAAATCTATGGATAAACGTCTACAATAAAAAGATTATTATTATTATTAATTCACAAATGCACATCATTATTTACACGTACCTTATTATTTTTTGTGTCGGGGGGGGGGACCTTTAAAAGGCACCCGGCACCTTGGGAGAGGATACCGGGTTATGTGAGATTTGACCGCACTAAAACCCCCTCGGTATCCTCCACCGCGCGGCGCCCAGAATGGGCCAATCTTCGGAGAGCAGATGTGCTCTCCTGCACCTTCTGATCTTTATGTTTCCTTCCCGGAGCTGCTGGCTGGACGGATCGAGCTCCCACTCTCCCCGTCCGCAACCCCGTAAGTCCCCTTTTAGTCGCCTCTTGCTATCAGGCAGGGGATACCGTAGCTCTATTTTTAATTTCGAAGCTACAGCTATTTACACGTACTTAAATTTAAAAAAGATTTGACCCCGCTTCAAAATGTAGTTAGGGACAGTACTTATTTGTGTAACACACATAAATTTACAAATTTGAATTTGAACTTTTTTCAACCCCTTAAGTTCCACTGCTGGGCACAAGTCTCCTCCCATAAGTGAGACGGATTAAGACCGTAGTCTATCACGCTGGCCAATTGCGACTTGAATATCATGCCTTCGAGAATAAAATAATTGAGTTTCTATTAGGTGATGGAAATCACAATATTTCACAATCACAATATTCTGAAGATTGGAACCCTTTATAGTCGTGTTGGAGACCGCGGTTGTCAACACTCAGCCATCGGTGCTGAGTTTTCTTTTCTTTTCTTTTTTTATTATTTGAATAGAATAACAGACGAGCATGCAGACGACGCGATGTCATTTAGATGGACAAACACACAACCTCTTGTCTGTCTGAATGTCTTGTCTGTCTCAATGTCTTGTCTGAAGCCGTATGCAGTTGCGCTGCTACTCTGGAGGCTGATGGTCACCTCATGTAAGTGTGGCCGGCAACTGTATTTTCCACCAAAACACAATAGAATTGGTTCACGGCAGAAGTGGGTGCAGCGGTGGTAGGTACTTACCAGGATGAACCCCGATTAAAAGTTATATCGCATAAAATTTTACTAATTTTACGCTTAGTAATTATCGATCTGAGTGGTGAGCGCACATGACCCGGCGGCCACCGCTACTGATCTACGCAGCTAAGCCATACGGCCGCGGTCGGGTGTGTGATGGTCTGGTGTGAGGTTTCCGTACTTCGGAGGGCACGTGAAACCGTCGGTCCCGGTTGTTATCGATAGATAACAGTCACTAAACTTAGTTGGAGGCCTTTGGGCGGTTTGAAAACATCCGATAGCGGTTTGGCCACTAACCTGCATCTCCACCAACCAGCATTGGAGCAGCGTGGTGGATTAAGCTCCTAACCTCCCCAATAATGGGGAGAGACCCTGGAGTGCGATGCAAAAAGGGTTGTAGTCTCTTTTTTGGAAATGAGTGATGGAAAATGAAATAGTTTGAAATGAAGTAGTTTAATAACATCCTGGGTAATAATATACACTTGATGTTTGTCATTGTTGTACGGCCATCAGCTGACCGTCATCCGCTTTGGGTGCGTAAAGGCTTATATGGGCTAGGAGAAAAAAGCGGGCGAAAAAAAACTCCAACCCTGCTTTAAATAAATTTTCAGGTACTATGGTATTTATTATGCAGCATGACTGTGAGGCGAGTTGAGCTGAGAAAAGAACCGGAGAAGAAAACCTCAAAGTAGCACTTTCTAAAATACCAGTTGTCACATCAATATCTACAGGCAGTATGGGCACAATATAAAGAGCGCCTTTTTGTGCTACTGTATATTATAAGTCTATTGTGGTATTGGTATGGGTGACAATCAGAAAACGCGACTGCTGCCATGTGTAATATAAATTCTATGTAAAATTAAATTACAAAGCCATCTTTTCTGGAGTGGCAGAATTATGTTAATTCTATCTAGCGCCATCTGTTGCGGGGTAGGATAACTTTCTTCTCCTCTCCTCGTGTGCGCTTGGTTCTAAGCCTAACTCATGATTTTGTCTCACCCCTGTTCTAAAAGTTCCTGGCGGTATTCTAAAGATGGCGCTACTCATTGCATTTACATTAATTATAAAATTATTCTTTAAAACTTTTTATATTAAGTGATAGCAACAATACAGGAAAATAATAAATAATCCGTTAGTTGAATTATTTTTCCATTTTAAAATATTCTATCTAAAGTTGATATTGAGGATATACTTTTTTTAATTTAGGGAAGTTAAGAGCAAAGTGTTAAGAGCAATTAAGTACGCATTATGTTAGGTGTATAGGATTTTAAAACTTTCTAGTACACTGTCTCTGTTTGGCTCAAATTTAATAATTTAATGGTACCTAATGACTAACTTCTTTAAAAATGACCTTTATTAAACTAAACTATTTCCAAATTGCTGTGCCCAACAGGGTCCATGTATACTCAGGGAAACATAATATGTACCATCTATTTCCAATAACATGGATTGCAATAAATAAATGAATATGAATATGGATAAAATAACCGTTCTTATTTTTTAGAAGCATATCTTCTCAAATTGGGTTAAACTCAAAGTTTAAATACCAATACCAAACGTTTAAGTCTTAAAATTTTACTTTGAGAGTTTTATCCAAATTGCAGACAATGAAAATGCAGAAGACTGAATAAAGATGGCTCTCAATTTATCTACCTACACAACCTTCCTGCTATAACATTTTACAATGTAACGTTTGGAACATTTTGGAGTGAACAACATTGTTAGCATTACAAGCCTTTTAGTACCTCAAGTTAAACTCATTTAGCCGTTTTAAAGTTTATAGCAGCTGTTAAGCGTACCAGCTGTTTTAATGTACTCGTAAAGGATACATTTAAATCATTAGCTCATTTCGTTCCACAGTTGCGTTCGTAAAAAAGGAGAATGAGTATTTTTTCTTATTCTCTCTTTTCTCTATTCGATCATGCCTTCATATTCATAGTGTTTCGACTTAAGATACAAGATATTTATTTATTTATTTATTTACAAATTTTATGGGAAACTAACAGCTGTGTTATACTTAAGGCTCTATCTCTAATTAATATGCCAATGGGCCAATTACAAGTTTCCACCTATAGACTCACAATTAATTGTGTTGTTGCCGAGACAAAAAAAATTAGTACTTATATATTACTTACTTATTTAAAGCAATTTAAAGCATATTTAAAGCAAAACTTAGTAACAGATAAGCATGCCGGCCATGTTGTGTAAAGTGGTCGCTGATTGTCTACTCTGTACGCATCCGTCCGTAACTGCTAATATTCTGGGAATATTTTTTGTCTGATCATATTATTTCACAAATTAATAAGATAAGCATTGTCATTAACATTAAGCTACTAAATGAACTATATTGCTGGAATAATAAACATAAGCCTTCGATTCTATCGAGACCTGGGCGGTGCTAGAGTCTCTCCAACGGTGCCAGATAGACTATCGGTACATCGAGGTGTTGAAGTGTTTATACAAAGCCGCAACCATGACAGTCCGAGTCCACGACGGAAGCACTGAACCTATTCCACTGCAGCGCGGAGTGCGACAAGGGGATGTTATATCCCCGAAACTGTTTACCGCTGCACTGGAAGACGTGTTTAAGCTGATGGAGTGGAAAGGGCTTGGTATTAACATCAATGGCGAACACCTCACACACCTTCGATTTGCCGATGATATAGTCATCTTGGCGGAGTCCCTGGAAGAACTCAGCACAATGCTAGGTGACCTCCATAGCGCCTCCCAACGGGTGGGTCTTAAGATGAACATGGACAAGACGAAGATCATGTCTAATGTCCATGTCACACCCATACCGGTCGTTGTTGATGGCGCTACTCTCGAAGTTGTCGACGAGTATATTTACCTGGGTCAAGCGATCCGTATGGGTAAGTCCAACTTCGAGAGAGAGGTAACTCGTAGAATCCAACTCGGTTGGGCAGCGTTCGGGAAATTACAAAGTGTCTTCTCGTCCAGAATACCGCAGTGCCTGAAGTCGAAAGTTTTCGAGCAGTGTGTGTTGCCAGTGATGACCTACGGCGCTGAGACGTGGTCTTTTACAGTTAGCCTTTTCCACAGGCTCAAGGTCGCTCAGCGAGCGATGGAGAGGGCTATGCTTGGTATTTCTCTACGCGACAGAATCCGTAACGATGAAATCCGTAGACGAACGAAGATTACCGACATAGCTCTCAAAATTTGCAAGCTGAAGTGGCAATGGGCAGGCCACATAGTTAGGAGGACTGACAACCGATGGGGAAGAAAGGTCCTCGAATGGCGACCACGTCTCGGCAAAAGGAGCACAGGCCGCCCTCCAACCAGTTGGACTGACGACCTAAAGAAGATAGCGGGAAACCGCTGGATTCAGAGGGCGCAGGACCGGACGGAGTGGCGAACATTAGGGGAGGCCTATGTCCAGCAGTGGACTTTAAAAGGCTGATGGATGGATGGAATAAACATAATATTAATAATAAACGCTCAAAGCCCCACAGTAGGGTAGGTATACCTTGTGTCGTGGGTACCATGGACACACACAAAGACAGAAACACAAACACCCAGACCGAGAACAGAAATTTAAACTCATCATTCAAATTTCTGTTTCGCCGGGAATCGAACCCGGGACCCTTCGATTGGCAGTCCGGCATGGTAACCATTACGCCACGCAGGTCGTCTGGAATATCTTCAGTCTTCATCAAAAATGAGGCCAGAATTTCACAAAGTTTCGGTTACGGACGTACAGAGGTTCTCTGCAGCCCATCTACACACAACCTGAAGCAAACTTCAGGTCCCCTTACAAAGTCTGGACGACAATTGTGAATTTTGACCGATACACATTAGAATTTTCCGATTGAACCGTGAATGTTGTGTAAATTTGTAAGGAAATATCCAAATTTATATTGCCTAAAAAAGGCGCTCCTAGCCGATACAAATTCCGCTATGGAAACAAGATTATACCTACAAACTACATCTAAACTAAAATTACATAGTTCCGGTCCTTATTCGATGTCAGTAAAAATTTATAATAAGTTGCCAGACTCAATGAGAAATATCGAAAATTTGACTTCCTTTTGTAATTCCCTAAAATTATTTTTAATTGACAAAGCCTATTATGACATTGACGAATTTTTTAATGATAATAATTAACCAATTGATTTAATTTATTAAATTAAATTTGATAATAATATGTAATAAAAATTAAGATTTAATTATGAGAACATTTAAACAAAAACGTCTGCTTCTCTCCTGTCTCAAATTGCACAATGCCTTACAAGGCTCATATTATTATGTACAATGTATGAATGCAATAAAATATATGAAATGAAATGTTTTGCCACCTATAAAAGTGGCTATAAATTATTTTTGAAAAGACTCATAGCTTATTTATTTCCTGTTTTCCTTATTTAGCTTTAACTCCAATAAGTCATTAGATAGTCTAAAAAGTTGGTGAAACAGCGTAATAAAAACTTTTTCTATCCAAGCTTTGACCCTTACCAATCCCAAAGGGAGTTAGCTCATTCCCATCATAAGGATGTTATCAATAGCCCGTAAGCCCCTTAGGGATTGAAGTCAAAAAACCATTATTTAGCGGTTTTCAATATTATGTTGTGTGTAACTTTTATGTTTGAAACGAGAAAACAGGACGTATTGCTCTACCCATTTTAATCTAAAAGTAATTGGTAAAAGATAACGAACTGATGATTTTGCTGAACAGACTTACGAGTACATGGAGCGATAGTCAGTTTCATAATAGTTCAGTATCAGCCAAGACTCAGGTTTGATGGAAGTTTTAACTAAGTTGTGTACACAATCCATGGGGTTCCGCAGTGGCGGATCTAGGATTTCGAATGCGGGGCTTGATGGCTGAAATTTTGGAAGAAGTAAAAAAATTTGTATAGGGATGGGGGTGAAGGGTGGCTGATGCATATGACCAGGGACCTCGCCTGCTTTTTGGGGGCTTAAGTTTAGTTTGGAGATATTAGAGGTTTGTCACGGTTGAGCTCAAATGGTTTTGGGTTTGAGCCCCCTGACCCCCCCCCCCCCCTTGGATCCACTATTGAGGCACGGCGACCGCTCTGCAGCGGAATGCTCCTATGTTGGCTGCAACACTTATTGCACCCCACTGCTAGCTACAACCGATAGTGGTAAATATCATGAGCATTTCCGTACTCCAGAGGCCATCTTAAGCCATTGACCCAAATTTTATAGTATGAAAAAATGTCTTTTAAATACAAGTTTTATAGCCAAAATCATGAAGAAAACGTTCACAAGTAACTCCGAAATAACTGTTGTAACTGCAGCTTGATTTATCGCAAGTGGAGTCGTATAGCAGTCTAACGAGATTCGGATTCGAATTGCATCGCCCAAGATTCGAGCCTCGGGAGAAGTTATGTCGACATCCTCTATGGCATCACGTACAAGTACGAGTGGGGCTAGAGAAACAGCAGGTTTCGTGTAATATCGAAAATAAGATTGAACTCATAATTATGTTATTTTAGTGCAACTTTTTTGCAATGTTTCATTTTCAACCTTTAAGTTTAATACCTATTAACTAATATATATACATATATTTGTAATCTTCTGTTAATTATATTGAAGGCGGAGATTAATTATGTTGAAGATTATAGAAATATGTTTCTATCTATCTACGTATCTATCAGCCTTTAAAGTCCACTGCTGGACATCCTCCCCTAATGTTTGCCACTCAGTCTGGTCCTGTGCCCTCAGAATCCAGCGCTTTCCATATATGTTTAATTATACTAATGTCAAAAGTTTACGAGCAGTGGGTGTTACCAGTGATAACCTACGGCGCGAAATTTTGGTATTTTACAACTAGCCTTTTCCATGACTCAAAGTCACACAGCGAGCCATGGTGAGAACTATGCTTGATAAAATCTGTAACAATGAAATCCGTATACGAAGAAAGTTACTGACATAGTAGTTATATACATGGAGTTACATAGCTCTCAAAATGTGCACGCTGTAGTGGTAATGGTAGGGTAGGCAATATAGTTAGAAGGACTGATAACCGTCGAATGGCGGCCATGTCTAGATAAAAGAAGCACAGGCCGCCGTCCAACCAGGAAGACTAATGACAGCAGGAAGCCACTGGACTCAGAGAGCGCAGGACCAGACGGAGTGGCTTATGGCTAACATAAGGGAAGGCATAATTTTAAGAACACACCAACTCGAGTACTTACTGATCTAATTTAGACTTCCTCTTCTGTTATCTCAAATATATTATTATGTACTTTTTTAAAAAGAGTGCTGGGAGTTTTTTTCCGCCGCCTTTTTTCTCTCAGCTCAACATCTAGCCCAAACGGGCACTTAAAGGCGATGGCCGGGAAAAAATGACATTAATTAAGCGAATATTTTGTATTCCTAATATGAAATAAATATTTTTTCTTTCTTTCTTTCTTTCTCAAGATTTGAATTGTTCACATTTTTAAATAGTGTCCATTCAGCCTCCGTGGCGTAGTGGGTGATGAGCCGATTGCGAAACGTGAGGTCGTGGTTTTGATTCCCACCCAGGACAAATATTTGTGTGATGAACATGACTATTTGTTATGTGTATGGGTGTTAATTTATCTGTTTAAGTATGTATTT
Organism: Pyrgus malvae; assembly: GCA_911387765.1. Classification (NCBI taxonomy): domain Eukaryota; kingdom Metazoa; phylum Arthropoda; class Insecta; order Lepidoptera; family Hesperiidae; genus Pyrgus; species Pyrgus malvae. The sequence goes on along the minus strand of OU426961.1, from coordinate 23,599,475 downwards.
AGAATTATAGTATGTTTATCAGCTTTCTGATTACCATAGTACAAGCTCTGCTTAGTTTGGAAGCAGATGGTGTTGTGTGAATTCTGCAAAGATATTTTATTATTATTATTCATGGAACAAAGTCTTTTTTTTAAATATTTTATAGAAAATTAAACATTGTCAAGGTTTCCCTCCTATTTCATGGCCCAAGCGGAAAATTATTACAAACGAGCGATATTAAAGCTATGAATAACTGCAGTTCTAAACCTTGCATTGTGCAAGCATTTAATATTGTTTACTTCATATTTCTATTCAATATCTATGTAGATGGAAGTTTTGATGCCGTATTGTTCGAGGTACGAATACAAAAGAAGTTGCAAGCATATACTCATGTGTATTTCTTTTTATTTTGTCCATGAATACCTAAAGCTTGGAAGGAAGCGCGCATGGTTCGGCGGCTAGCGTAGAACGCAAGCGGTCTATGCAGCTAAGCCAAACGGGCGCGGTCGGGTGTGAATGGGTGACCGCTAGTGGCAAAAGATTTCATTCGCGTTTCCGTGCTTCGGAGGGCACGTTAAGCCGTCGGTCCCGGTTGTTGTTAATAGATAACAGTCGTTAAACCTAGTCGGAGGCCTTATGGGCGGTTTGAAAACATCTGACAGCGGGTTGGCCACTAACCTGCATCTCCACCAACCCGGATTGGAGTAAGTAATAATGGGGAGAGACCCGTGCCCAGCAGTGGGACGCAAAAAGGGTTGCAGTCACCTAAAGCTTGGTAAACATGTAGAAATGAATGGTATACAGCTCTGGGGCTGTACCAAACAGAGCAATATACAGATAATTCAATTGTTCCAAAATAACTACTTAGGGGAATCGTGAATGCACCTTGGTACATACGAAACGAAGATCTACATCGGGACCTAAAAGTAGACTTCGTCAAAAATGTTAATAAAAAATATGCAGGAGCTCATCAACAAAGACTTCATCATCACGTGAATGTTGAAGCAATCCAGCTGCTCGATACCACGGACTTAGTGAGACGGCTCAAGCGGACAAAACCTTTTGAACTAATTATATAACTCAGTGTAGTGATAGTGAAAAGTGACTAAAATTTATTTAGTGACACTAATGACACAAGAACAATGTGTATAAATCTTTATGTGCACAAAGAAGTGCTGTGTCAGTGGACGCATTCTTTAATAATAAGTTTATTAGCAAATTAAGTTAGGTAAAATTACTCATTAGTCGAATTATTTAAGCTAGATCGTAATGTAATATAAAATATTGTTTTGTACTTTATACTAAAAAAATTAATACCTAAAGCAGTTGCCCTTAGGTTGCGACTTGAATATTTTTTCTCAAAATTATTAGATACTAGCCATTCCTCAGTGGCTTCGCCCGCGTGGTCCCTTTTATAGGTTCCCGTAAGATAAAAACCAATCTATGTCCTTTCTCAAGTCCACTCCGTCTGTGTTCCAAATTTAATTAAAATTGGTTCAGTAGTTTAAGCGGGAATGCGTAACAGACGAAGTTACTTAATATTTAAAAAAATGGTAAGGATATAGCTTTTTATTGAAAAAGAGTAACAGACCAGCATGTAGACTACGTGGTTTTAAGTGGTCGCTGCAGCCCATTTACACACAACCTTCAGCAAGCCTGCGAGTAAGTAGACTAGGACCACAGACTAGGTCCTATGCAGTTGCGCTGCTACTTCGAAGGCTGATAGTCGCTTCATGTAAGTCTGGCCGGGATGAAGGGCCGGTCGAACCATTAAAGTTCTACCACCTAAAAAAATGCTTCTTTCATATTTTTAAGTGCGTATTTATCGCTGCTCCACGGTGAGGAAAAATATTTTGATATTTTATTAATTAGGAATCCGACAAATTTCATCACCGTGAATGCCTGAGAGCAATTCATAATTCTCGAAGGTAAAATTTTCTCCAATTTGCTCTTGGCTAGCGTGGTTGACTATAATACTCGTAAATCTCTCTCTTTTTCGAGAGCAGACCTGTGACCAGCAGCGGGATACAAGAGGTTGAAAAAAAAAAGCTTCTTTTTTTATTAATAAACCGAACAAAAAGGCAGACGGACCGCGTGGTGTTAAGCGAGGCTTTGGAGGAGAGTTTTTTTTAAAGCTTTCTAGAAGAACCCCATGTTATAATCCACTGGGAATGCTTCAGCTGGAAGGTCGCCCCATAACCTAAACGTCCGTGGTAAAAAGGAGCGTGCAAAGCGGACTGTGGAGGACCGCCACGAGTCCAGATGATGCCGGTGGAACATTAACCTTCGTCTGGTGGTATAATCATGGAATGGTGATGTAGGCATCAATTTGAAGAGTTATTTATTTATTTATTTATAGTTAGAGTTCCTCCGAACACTCACCATAGTAAAGTCGGTAGAACACGCAGAGCATGCTTGTCTCTTAAGTAACACGCATCAATGTGCCTGCATGTAACGAGACTCCTATAAACTTAGTAAACCAGAATCCATGGAATAAAGAAAATAACGAAAATATAATGCTTGACTATTAAGTCGGTCTATGGACGATAGTTTAACGTGACAATATCCTAACAATACAATGAAAACCACATTAACTTTTCACTTCACTTTATAAACAGTCGATGAACGGCGCAAGCCAAACGCTCAAGCCTCCACGTTACAATGAGCATAACGTTACAATGAGTCATCCTTTTTCGTGCGTACAGCCGGCATTCATCGATTTAATTCGATTTATTAGACGTTTATTAGAGATTTATTAGAGCAGCGATGGCCGAGTGGTATGAATCCGCGGTCTTCGACGCGATCGATCCCGGGTTCAAATCCTCGGCGCGCACCTCTAACAAAGAAATTTGTAATGTGCGCATTTATCGCGGCTCCACAGTGATGGAAAATATCGTGATATTTAATTGGTTACGATGTTCTCCATCGCCGTGCATGCCTGAGAGGAATTCATAATTTCTGGAAAGCATGACGTCCACCAATCCGCACTTGGCCAGCGTGGTGGACTATGGCCTAAATCCCTCTCACTAGTGAGAGGAGACCTGTGCCCAACAGTGGGACATAAATAAAAGGTTGAAAAAAAAATTAGACGTTGTCACGTCATAAATACTCTTACTAGTAAATAGTTAAGAACTGTTGTTACTGATGAAAAAGATGTTAATTTATTAATGTCAATAGGCATACAAGTAGCGTGCGAAGGACCTGTGATTATTTAAAAGTTTTAAAAAACTAATAAAGAGACAGTTGTCATCTTGCACGATTTTGGTTGAAGTTTTCCGCGCGCCCACCCCACGTGCTAATTTTTCTGTGTTTTTAGTTTTTATATAAGCAGTTCATCAATATATACGTTAAAACGCGCAACAGATTGTTTTGCCTGTCGCCATCTTAGACCTTTAGTTTACACTAGTGTAAACTTACTCACACTTAACGTTTGAGCTTGTCTTCTGATTAGCAAACTGTACAGTTTACTATACTATATCTAAAAGGTATAGAGTAAAACTCAATTTCACCTTTACGAAATTCATAAAACTATTGTAAAATTTTAACAATGCTTAAAGGTATATTTTGATTACTTTTTTCATTTCCATGCACACATCACTTGCATCACAAACATCGTTGCTTTGATGCCTGCACTCTAAAGTATTCGTAAAATTTGTGTTGTTGTGTTGGTGTAGGTCGTACAAGGTTATTTTCACTATAAATATTCGTCAAACGAAACGCGTATTTCAAAAGGGTTGCATATCACGCGGTTAATGTAAAATTAACAAAGCTATGCAAAAAGCGCTATTTGATTGATCGATTCATGTCGATTTTAACAAACGCATAGTAGCAGGCTTCACTCAAGTATCTTATTAAGGGCCTCTTTCACCACCTTCAAGTAAACTGACAAGTACGCTAATTGTCGAGTAGCACTAATCATATGATAAACTAACTGGTACTCATCACTTTTATTTCCCAATTAACTTCAGTTGGGACGTAACTAATCAACACTTTACTTGGAGATGGTGAACGAGACCCTATGAGTAATATTATAAACGCGAAAGTTTGTAAGTATGGATGGTTGGATGTTTGTTACCCTTTCACGTAAAACTAGGGAATGGATTTTAATGAAACTTTACAATAATATAGCTTATACATCAGAATAACATATAGGCTAAAGATATTGTGTAATTTGTCCAAAATATGACGATAAGTGTCAAGTGAGTAGGAAAAAATCTACCATTTGCGAGTTATTCTGGCGTGCACTGCCAAAACCGCTACAGTTACACATACATATTATTATGTTATGTATGATGAAAATGTTTATCTTAAATATTCCTACAAAAAAGCCCGCCACAGTATATGTAAGTCATTCTAGATAAAATAATGAACAATAATTACAATAAAAATTTATAATTTATTTAAAATGCACATTTGGTCGTAATAAATTGATTCTTAATTGAAAATAGATATTTTTATCGCTTATGGTATTTAAAGTAGATAAAATATGTCTTTCACGCTACATCATACTACAGTGCGGTCCATCGGCACGGCGCCGCCGGCTGTGCCGCGGCTATATTATAATATCATGCTATGACTAATACTGGTACCAAAGTTCACGTGGACGAAGTCGCGGGCGGCCGCTAGTCTTCTATGTATTAGTTTAGGCATTAGATACCACTATGAAACCTCATAAAAAAAATTATGAACACGGGTGTAAAAGTACATGTCGGACAAAGATTTATTACCGTCGATAAAAACAAAAATGGACTGCACCTCCCTCGTTCTATTTTAAAGAGAATTTCAAATCGACCAATAATGGACAGCGACTCGAGCCCAGAAGTGGGACGCAAAAAAATATTTACAACCACACAAACTTTTTTATATTAATGCACTTAGCAATCAAAATAAAATATACCGGCCGGGACTGAAGTTTTCATTTGAGCACTATCCTTTTTACTATGAAATTTTGTTGTTTATGCATACACAAATTAGAATTGGGTGGTGGGGAATTAAAAATAAATTATAAATGGAAAATGCACTACCCATTCTATGTACAACCAATTTCCTTAAACCTATTGATCTAAAGTCTAAAACTAGATTGATTTAGACTAAGTCAAAGCCTAGGTAAATAAAAAAGAAAAGTTAGGACAGGGCCCGCGCTTTGTTTGACAAATCCTTAAGCTTTACGTAGCTCAAATAAACAGAATACGCCGAAACAACGCCGGTTATACGAATCTTCGCCCCACTATCTGTATGATTCTATAGCAAAGTAGCAGTCATCAACACCCGTAGACGAAAAGGTTATATTTTCTTTGTATTTCATAAATATTGGTTTTACAAAAAAATCCTTAAAACTAGCCTAACTTTATTATTTTAGCTTTTTAGAGGTTGTATTGGCAGACCACTTAATATCAAGTGTAAATTATGTATAGCCCACGTTAGAATTTAGGATACCATGAGTCAAGGATGCCATGGACACACATAAAAACAGGTTGCACGTACACCCAGAACGGGAAAGAATCTTTACATGGAAATGAACCTTGGACATAGGACTAACCTAATGTTCGCTACTCCGTGCAGTCATGTGTCCTCAGAATCCAGCGGTTTCTAAATATGTTTTACTAGCGGCCGCCCGCGACTTCGTCCGCGTGGACTTTGGTATTAGTCATAGCATAATGTTATATAGCCTAAAGCCTACTCCGATAAATGGACTATTCAACACAATAAGAATTTTTCAATTCCAACCAGTAGTTCCTGAGATTAGCGCGTTCAAACAACCAAACAAACCCTTCAGCTTTATTATTATAAGAAGATTATACTAAAGTAAAAAGTTTCCAATCAGTGGGTGTTGCCAGGGATGACCTTTTTTGGTATCTGAGGGAAACCTTCAAAAGGTACCCGGACCTTAGGAGAGGATACCGGGTTATGTGGGATTTGACCGCACTAAAACCCCCTCGGTATCCTGCCTCTGCGCTTGGAGAGGACTCCGAGATCTCCAGTGGAATGCACCGGTATCCTCAACGCGCGGTGCTCTGAAACGAGTCCATCTTTGGGAGAGCAGATGTGCTCTCCTGCACTTCCGATGCTTACGGCGGTATGCGGTTACGCACACACCACCGTCTTTCCCGGGGCCTCTGGCTGGATAGATCGAGCTCCCACTCTCAACTCTCGCAACCCCGGAAGCCCCCTTTTAGTCGCCTCTTACGATCAGGTAACGATACTTTTATTCTCTATTCTTAATCCCGAAGCTACAGGGACTACATGAAAATGGACCTAGGGCCTCTTGAATTGCACACCGGCGTGGTACCTGCTGTGCCATACGCATCGTACGAGTATTTAAACGTATTAATTTGATGCTTTATTATACAAAAGACAATGTGAATAACGCTACACACTCATAGCCCCACAGTAGGGTAGATATACCCTGTGTCGTGGGTACCATGGACACACACAGAGACAGAAACACAAACACCCAGACCGAGAACAGAAATTTAAACTCATCGTCCAAATATCTGCTTCGCCGGGAATCGAACCCGGGACCCTCCGATCGGCAGTCCGGTATGGTAACCATTGTGCCACACAGGTCTATGGCCTAATCTATTAAATACTCTTCATAAAGCTAGAGGGCGTACATGAAGTTGAAACATTGTTGGGTCGAACTCTCTTTGAATATGAACTTTAAAACAGAAAGTAGGCTAGCGTTGTCAACTACAGTTTTATGGAACGTGTTTAGCATAATGAATAACTGTTTCAAACTCTTTAACTATTAAATTGTATGTCATGAACAAATGTGACGTCAACTAAAATTCGCTTTTGAATTTATTAGCTGATGGCAAATTTCGCAGCTTTAGCATCAAAATGAGAATAGAAAGATTTTTGATAATAAATAATTTCGCACGAATTGCTTTTATTATCAGTATTATTTTTCGTCTAGTATTTTCAGTTAGTTTTCATCTTGTATTTTTATAAAGTACTCACTCATTTTCTTTCTCTATTTCTTCGTCACTTTTTTCATTAATAGATGCACTTTGTTCAATGTCCATATTTTAAATACTTGATATAAACGAATTTTACAAGTATAGACAGTCGAGCCGTCATCAGCTGTCACCCCTTCCCTGTCTTTTCCTACAGGCCACGTGTCCTGACGCGAGTTTAACATTTTTTACCTATCCCAAAAGAAGTGCACAACGCCGCTAAAGAAGTTTTCACTTCAAAAATAGTCTTGAACTAAAATTCGGCAAATTACCACTATCAAAACCTACTACAGACTCAGCATTACTCGTGGTTGTGTGTAGATGACCATGGGCTAAATGGGCATGGCCCATAAACTCAAATCACGCGAGAAAAGCAGGACCGGATCACTAGAATGATATACCTATGTAAACGTATATTCATATCCCACCAAAACATTCTGTAAAAAACTAGCCAAGTCTCGATGGAGCTGCTTGTTCATCTCTAAAAAGTAATGAAATCTAGAGAAAGTCGTGCCAAGTCTAAGGTTCCTTACTGCGATTTCTTTATTATTATAGTTAACGTTGTGTGACTTGGCCGTTGAACATTCTTTTTGTTTACACGTAATGTTATATCTGTTTTAACTACCTATGTTCATGTACGTACCATGTATGTACCATGTTAAGCGAGATAATAGCCCATACTGGTATTGGTAATTGGACGCTAGTGTCTCATTATAGGCTGTTGTTGATTGTGCAACACATGCATTCAGCATTGAGAATGCTGACTTCTGCTCACTTCTTTTTGGAGCGTCAAATCGACCACCGATCTAACATAAAATAACACTTGTGTATCCTTCAACGGCCAAGTCACACAACATTAACTATAATAATAAAGAAATCGCAGTAAGGAACCTTAGACTTGGCACGACTTTCTCTAGATTTCATTACTTTTTAGAGATGAACAAGCAGCTCCATCGAGACTTGGCTAGTTTTTTACAGAATGTTTTGGTGGGATTTCACTTCTTTTTGTAGAAACGTGGGCATATTGATTTATTTTATTAGATTTTCTTATTTGACACAGTTTTTTTCTTTTTATTCGAAGTACTGCCTAACTGTAAATTAAACCTAGAAAACTAAGAGTACTAAATAAGTAACAATTAAATAAAGCATTCAATTAAAACTTCTTTCAAATCTAATAATTAAGTAATAATCAGTAATACGTCACTAATCAGAATATTCCTAACATAGATACCTATTCAAATCTTAGAATTGTTATAATAACAACCTGCTAATTAAGGGCATGCATAAAAAAGGAGTAGGTATTGTAATTGAATACGTTTCATTTTGTAGAAACGACTGGAGAATAGTTTTTACATAATCTGATTTTTTTTATATTTACTAAATTTTTATGCAACAGAAAACACGATGCCATAAAATTTTCTCGATAGAATTATTTTTCAAAATTAGGACAATATTTTCAATTTTTATCATTTTATGTCAAAACGAGTTTGAATGTAAGTATTTATCATTATTTTTTTAACAACAAGCTAATATTATTATAAAGCTTTCTATGCAAACAGTTTTCTATGTTTTGTTTTAGTTTTTTAACGAAATTTTTTTTTGATTTGGCGCTTACGACATTCAAAATAAGATGATGCTTTCTTTTCCTCGCGAGAGCTGAAGTAACGCATGCCATCACTCTCTTCTCTTCGCCACTCCCATCCCATCCCACCATGATACCACCCGTGACCACTGTCAACGATGGACGCGTACTTTTTATGCCCGTATCGCCCGCGAAATACGAAAATTTCAAATTTTATTTCATTTTGTTTAGTTTTTGAAAATATATTTTGTTTCTTAGTAAGTAAGTATTAGGTATAAGTTATTATTTTTAGTAAGAATTAGGTAATTTTAAAGTTTAGAAAATGGGAAATAAAAGTAAAAATAAATTATCAAAACGGAAATATTTACAATTCAAACGACAGCAAATAGCTTATATGAACGAAGAAAAAAGGTAAGTAGAAAGAAACAATACGCGATATATCGATAATCTATTTACAATAATTTTTTTCGTAATATATTTTATTTTAGGATAGCTATCTATTTATGAGCAAAGAATATTTAGGTTACTCGATAGTCACACTTGGTCCTTATTTCACGATTTGAAAAGTAGCGTCTGTAGTCAAGTTTTTGCAGTCTTGTTTCACTCACGTTTGCAATACGACTCAGGTTCGATCCCCAGCGTAGCATATGTTTTTATGTTATATAAATTTGTTTTTTTTACTATTTTAAAATTACAAATAATTTTTACAATAAAAAAGCTTATAAAAAGACAGACTGAAAACATAAATATTTGAAATTCTTACGGCCGAAAGAAGTCTACATGAACAAAAGAAAAGTACGTAAGTAACCTAGGTACAAAGCTATGATTCATTATATACTTTAGGTGTTTATTTTTTTTACACCGTAATCAATTTTGTTTCATAAATAAAAACCTACAATTACACTGCCCCTATCTATATCGACTGAGTCGATAGACTGACAACGAGAAATCCTTACGTAGGTAATGTGTAGCCATACTGATCCTTTATTTCACTCTTAATGAAGTAGTGAGCGTAGCTCGTAATAAAATCTCGTGCATTTCGTAGGAATATTCTGGGTTCGATTCCCACTTGTACAGTTTTTGTAAAATTAGTCCTCAACCACAAATATTTTTTTTACAGTGAAAACGTTTTTCCGTTTCTGATTCATTAAAAAAGTGAACAAAATTGTGAATTTATTTTAAGTATCGATTTTTTTACTTTATTTATAATTTTACATGTGAGCTGCGGCCCACTGTATACAATCGTATAACAGTCGAAGCTGTACATTCGTATACGTTTTTGTTCAAAATTTTGTTACTAAATGACATTGTTGCAAGACAGTTATTTGAGCTTCTTCGTTGTATAAGAGCTTCTTCGTTGTTCCGCTAGGTGACGCTGGCTCGTAATTTAGAAATCAACTTATTTTTACTTAAAGTCACCGATAGATGGCGAATCCCCGCAAGCTTGTGATTAGGTATTTCGCATTGATGCATGCCCTAAACCTTAGCAAACCTCACGAAATAATAAGCGAAATCAACAAAATGCAAATAATCCCTCCTAATCCATAGCAAACGTTTTCAAGCGCAGTAGAAGAATGTCGTAAACGAGTCGACTGTAACGCGGCCGCAAGCGCGTTTTAAAATACAGTCAGCGCCATCTAGCGACCTCACTATCACCGCCACTCTTAGTCCAATGCATTATATTTTGACCAAATGAGCGAAATTAATATTTTAGTGTAATTTGTTTATTTAATTTACCTATGTAATGTTCGAGTAGAATAAAGTTAATCGTTCGACTGTTTCTTCTTGTATACTTGTAAGTATAAGTATAAAAGCCAATCTTGTCTTATCCAGAGTTTTCCTTTAATTTTATTTATATGCGAACGTAATAGGCTAGATTAAATTAGATCTTAATAAAAAAACTCAAAGGAAATAATACTGAACCTACTCAATCTATACAAACTATAAACATAACGTTAACTCTTTATCTTTATTATTAGACAGGTGTTAATATAATTAATATTTACATAATAAAATCAATGAACTTTCTACTTTGGCAAAGGGAGATCTCCCGCCGGGCGAGGTGGTCAGGCCCGGGGAGCGGCCGCGCTCCAACTGACTCAATTCGGAGCTTGTATATATGGTAGGATATTCCGAAAACTTTGATAGCGTGATTCAGGAATACCCGTGGTGCCATCTCTTGATGAGTAGCGGAAGGTCGCTACATCACCCCCTGCTCAGACCGGAGGTCGATGACTTCAGTAATCCAAGTGTAGTCTTCGCTTACAAGCGCCTGGAATGCCCTCTATCTGCGGTGAGTCGAGATGTGAGGGTGCAGACCTTGTGTAGCCCTCCGTCCGCGGTGAGTCGGGATGTGAGGGTGAAGCGAAGAGTGAAGATGCCCTCTATCCACGGTGAGTCGGGATGTGAGGGTAGGATGTGGAGGCGAGTAATGGCTACTCAAGCCGTCCATGAAGTCCTTGGAGGCAGCTGTGTCAGGAACAGGAAGAGTGTACATGGTGCGCTGCGATGAACCTGACGAGCTGGTGAAGTGATGCTGCAGTCCATCCAGGGAGCGAAGGTGCGACTGATGAAGATCAGAAGGGACGTATTCTTGTCCAGGGTCACCAGTTTGGCAAAGGGAGATTTCCCGCCGGGCGAGGTGGTCATGCCCGGGGAGCGGCCGCGCTCCAACTGACTCAATTCGGAGCTTGTATATATGGTAGGATATTCCGAAAACTTCGACAGCGTGATTCAGGAATACCCGTAGCGTCATCTCTTGATGAGTAGCGGAAGGTCGCTACATCACCCCCTGCTCAGACCGGAGGTCGATATCTTCAATCCATGCTTGAGTAATCTTCGCTTACAAGCGCCTTGAATGCCCTCTATCTGCAGTGAGTCGAGATGTGAGGGTGCAGACCTTGTGTCGCCCTCTGTCCACGGTGAGTCGGGATGTGAGGGTGTAGCGAAGTGCGGAGATGCCCTCTATCTTCAGTGAGTCGAGATGTGAGGGTAGGTTGGAATGTGGAGGCGAGTAGGGTGGGTACTCGAGCCATCCACGACGTCGCAGGAGGTAGCTGGATCAGGATCAGGAAGCGTTATCACGATGCGCTGCGATGAACCTGACGAGCTGGTGAAGTGATGCTGCAGTCCATCCAGGGAGCGAAGGTGCGACTGATGAAGATCAGAAGGGACGTATTCTTGTCCAGGGTCACCAGTTTGGCAAAGGGAGATTTCCCGCCGGGCGAGGTGGTCATGCCCGGGGAGCGGCCGCGCTCCAACTGACTCAATTCGGAGCTTGTATATATGGTAGGATATTCCGAAAACTTCGACAGCGTGATTCAGGAATACCCGTAGCGTCATCTCTTGATGAGTAGCGGAAGGTCGCTACACTACCAAAGGAATTACCTACTGTCCTGCCTCCTGGAGGACTCGAGGAGAGGGGGTTGAGGTTCGAAAAAACTTAGGGTCACTTATTCTCGGAGTCGAAGTAAGGATGTGACTTCAAGCCCGATTTATTTGCGATTGCTTTAAAAAAATTCATACATTGGGTCTTATATACAATTTACCCATAACAGCGTGATTCAGAGTGTACATTACTAACGCCATCTAGCCCGATATTGCAGAACTATTACAACTTACAATTTTAATTGCGCTCCGCTAAAGCACGGTCGGACACCTACCTAGTACTGAAATACAGCTAAATTAATGATATTTTTAAACGTAACGAAGTAATATCTATAACTAAATAAACGAAATGTAGAATACTAGAAAAGTACTTATAAATACGAACGCGATTCGAAGTACTGCCTAACTGTAAATGAAACCTGGAAAACTAAGAGTACCTACTAAATAATCCTAGTTATCCTAGTTTTTATAGTTTTCCCTTTATGTGGCCATTAAACCCTAGCTCTGTACCAAATTTCAGCTCTCTGGGTTTATGGGAAGTACTAGTTCTATTTTGATTTTATGAGTGAGGTGAGTGTCGTAAATGCGACGAAAAATGCGAAACTTTGCTTTCCCTTAACTTCGGTACTAAATGACTTACAGACTTGAAATTTTGGATTTTAAGTATGTGATTATAGCTTACTGGATGATGAAAATTTCAGCGCTCTGGTCTTATCCAAAGGTTCTCTAATAGGGGCCTGAAAATGCGGCGAAATGGTTCCAGTAAAGGATGGACCAAGAGTACTAAATAATCCTAGTTATCCTAGTTTTTATAGTTTTCCCTTTATGTGGCCATTAAACCCTAACTCTGTACCAAATTTCAGCTCTCTGGGTTTATGGGAAGTACTAGTTCTATTTTGATTTTATGAGTGAGGTGAGTGTCGTAAATGCGACGAAAAATGCGAAACTTTGCTTTCCCTTAACTTCGGTACTAAATGACTTACAGACTTGAAATTTTGGATTTTAAGTATGTGATTATAGTTTACTGGATGATGAAAATTTCAGCGCTCTGGTCTTATCCAAAGGTTCTCTAATAGGGGCCTGAAAATGCGGCGAAATGGTTCCAGTAAAGGATGGACCAAGAGTACTAAATAATCCTAGTTATCCTAGTTTTTATAGTTTTCCCTTTATGTGGCCATTAAACCCTAACTCTGTACCAAATTTCAGCTCTCTGAGTTAATGGGAAGTACTAGTTCTATTTTGATGATCCATGAGTGAGTGAGTGTCGTAAATGCGAAACTTTGCTTTCGCTTAACTTCGGAACTAAATGACCTACAGACTTGAAATTTTGGATTTTAAATATGTGATTATAGCTTACTGGATAATGAAAATTTCAGCGCTCTGGTCTTATCCAGAGGTTCTCAAATAGGGGCCTGAAAATGCGGCGAAATGGTTCCAGTAAAGGATGGTACGGCAGTGCTCGACTTGTCGCGGAGGCACTCTACAGTTTACTATACTATATCTAAAAGGTATAGAGTAAAACTCAATTTCACCTTTACGAAATTCATAAAACTATTGTAAAATTTTAACAATGCTTAAAGGTATATTTTGATTACTTTTTTCATTTCCATGCACACATCACTTGCATCACAAACATCGTTGCTTTGATGCCTGCACTCTAAAGTATTCGTAAAATTTGTGTTGTTGTGTTGGTGTAGGTCGTACAAGGTTATTTTCACTATAAATATTCGTCAAACGAAACGCGTATTTCAAAAGGGTTGCATATCACGCGGTTAATGTAAAATTAACAAAGCTATGCAAAAAGCGCTATTTGATTGATCGATTCATGTCGATTTTAACAAACGCATAGTAGCAGGCTTCACTCAAGTATCTTATTAAGGGCCTCTTTCACCACCTTCAAGTAAACTGACAAGTACGCTAATTGTCGAGTAGCACTAATCATATGATAAACTAACTGGTACTCATCACTTTTATTTCCCAATTAACTTCAGTTGGGACGTAACTAATCAACACTTTACTTGGAGATGGTGAACGAGACCCTATGAGTAATATTATAAACGCGAAAGTTTGTAAGTATGGATGGTTGGATGTTTGTTACCCTTTCACGTAAAACTAGGGAATGGATTTTAATGAAACTTTACAATAATATAGCTTATACATCAGAATAACATATAGGCTAAAGATATTGTGTAATTTGTCCAAAATATGACGATAAGTGTCAAGTGAGTAGGAAAAAATCTACCATTTGCGAGTTATTCTGGCGTGCACTGCCAAAACCGCTACAGTTACACATACATATTATTATGTTATGTATGATGAAAATGTTTATCTTAAATATTCCTACAAAAAAGCCCGCCACAGTATATGTAAGTCATTCTAGATAAAATAATGAACAATAATTACAATAAAAATTTATAATTTATTTAAAATGCACATTTGGTCGTAATAAATTGATTCTTAATTGAAAATAGATATTTTTATCGCTTATGGTATTTAAAGTAGATAAAATATGTCTTTCACGCTACATCATACTACGGTGCGGTCCATCGGCACGGCGCCGCCGGCTGTGCCGCGGCTATATTATAATATCATGCTATGACTAATACTGGTACCAAAGTTCACGTGGACGAAGTCGCGGGCGGCCGCTAGTCTTCTATGTATTAGTTTAGGCATTAGATACCACTATGAAACCTCATAAAAAAAATTATGAACACGGGTGTAAAAGTACATGTCGGACAAAGATTTATTACCGTCGATAAAAACAAAAATGGACTGCACCTCCCTCGTTCTATTTTAAAGAGAATTTCAAATCGACCAATAATGGACAGCGACTCGAGCCCAGAAGTGGGACGCAAAAAAATATTTACAACCACACAAACTTTTTTATATTAATGCACTTAGCAATCAAAATAAAATATACCGGCCGGGACTGAAGTTTTCATTTGAGCACTATCCTTTTTACTATGAAATTTTGTTGTTTATGCATACACAAATTAGAATTGGGTGGTGGGGAATTAAAAATAAATTATAAATGGAAAATGCACTACCCATTCTATGTACAACCAATTTCCTTAAACCTATTGATCTAAAGTCTAAAACTAGATTGATTTAGACTAAGTCAAAGCCTAGGTAAATAAAAAAGAAAAGTTAGGACAGGGCCCGCGCTTTGTTTGACAAATCCTTAAGCTTTACGTAGCTCAAATAAACAGAATACGCCGAAACAACGCCGGTTATACGAATCTTCGCCCCACTATCTGTATGATTCTATAGCAAAGTAGCAGTCATCAACACCCGTAGACGAAAAGGTTATATTTTCTTTGTATTTCATAAATATTGGTTTTACAAAAAAATCCTTAAAACTAGCCTAACTTTATTATTTTAGCTTTTTAGAGGTTGTATTGGCAGACCACTTAATATCAAGTGTAAATTATGTATAGCCCACGTTAGAATTTAGGATACCATGAGTCAAGGATGCCATGGACACACATAAAAACAGGTTGCACGTACACCCAGAACGGGAAAGAATCTTTACATGGAAATGAACCTTGGACATAGGACTAACCTAATGTTCGCTACTCCGTGCAGTCATGTGTCCTCAGAATCCAGCGGTTTCTAAATATGTTTTACTAGCGGCCGCCCGCGACTTCGTCCGCGTGGACTTTGGTATTAGTCATAGCATAATGTTATATAGCCTAAAGCCTACTCCGATAAATGGACTATTCAACACAATAAGAATTTTTCAATTCCAACCAGTAGTTCCTGAGATTAGCGCGTTCAAACAACCAAACAAACCCTTCAGCTTTATTATTATAAGAAGATTATACTAAAGTAAAAAGTTTCCAATCAGTGGGTGTTGCCAGGGATGACCTTTTTTGGTATCTGAGGGAAACCTTCAAAAGGTACCCGGACCTTAGGAGAGGATACCGGGTTATGTGGGATTTGACCGCACTAAAACCCCCTCGGTATCCTGCCTCTGCGCTTGGGGAGGACTCCGAGATCTCCAGTGGAATGCACCGGTATCCTCAACGCGCGGTGCTCTGAAACGAGTCCATCTTTGGGAGAGCAGATGTGCTCTCCTGCACTTCCGATGCTTACGGCGGTATGCGGTTACGCACACACCACCGTCTTTCCCGGGGCCTCTGGCTGGATAGATCGAGCTCCCACTCTCAACTCTCGCAACCCCGGAAGCCCCCTTTTAGTCGCCTCTTACGATCAGGTAACGATACTTTTATTCTCTATTCTTAATCCCGAAGCTACAGGGACTACATGAAAATGGACCTAGGGCCTCTTGAATTGCACACCGGCGTGGTACCTGCTGTGCCATACGCATCGTACGAGTATTTAAACGTATTAATTTGATGCTTTATTATACAAAAGACAATGTGAATAACGCTACACACTCATAGCCCCACAGTAGGGTAGATATACCCTGTGTCGTGGGTACCATGGACACACACAGAGACAGAAACACAAACACCCAGACCGAGAACAGAAATTTAAACTCATCGTCCAAATATCTGCTTCGCCGGGAATCGAACCCGGGACCCTCCGATCGGCAGTCCGGTATGGTAACCATTGTGCCACACAGGTCTATGGCCTAATCTATTAAATACTCTTCATAAAGCTAGAGGGCGTACATGAAGTTGAAACATTGTTGGGTCGAACTCTCTTTGAATATGAACTTTAAAACAGAAAGTAGGCTAGCGTTGTCAACTACAGTTTTATGGAACGTGTTTAGCATAATGAATAACTGTTTCAAACTCTTTAACTATTAAATTGTATGTCATGAACAAATGTGACGTCAACTAAAATTCGCTTTTGAATTTATTAGCTGATGGCAAATTTCGCAGCTTTAGCATCAAAATGAGAATAGAAAGATTTTTGATAATAAATAATTTCGCACGAATTGCTTTTATTATCAGTATTATTTTTCGTCTAGTATTTTCAGTTAGTTTTCATCTTGTATTTTTATAAAGTACTCACTCATTTTCTTTCTCTATTTCTTCGTCACTTTTTTCATTAATAGATGCACTTTGTTCAATGTCCATATTTTAAATACTTGATATAAACGAATTTTACAAGTATAGACAGTCGAGCCGTCATCAGCTGTCACCCCTTCCCTGTCTTTTCCTACAGGCCACGTGTCCTGACGCGAGTTTAACATTTTTTACCTATCCCAAAAGAAGTGCACAACGCCGCTAAAGAAGTTTTCACTTCAAAAATAGTCTTGAACTAAAATTCGGCAAATTACCACTATCAAAACCTACTACAGACTCAGCATTACTCGTGGTTGTGTGTAGATGACCATGGGCTAAATGGGCATGGCCCATAAACTCAAATCACGCGAGAAAAGCAGGACCGGATCACTAGAATGATATACCTATGTAAACGTATATTCATATCCCACCAAAACATTCTGTAAAAAACTAGCCAAGTCTCGATGGAGCTGCTTGTTCATCTCTAAAAAGTAATGAAATCTAGAGAAAGTCGTGCCAAGTCTAAGGTTCCTTACTGCGATTTCTTTATTATTATAGTTAACGTTGTGTGACTTGGCCGTTGAACATTCTTTTTGTTTACACGTAATGTTATATCTGTTTTAACTACCTATGTTCATGTACGTACCATGTATGTACCATGTTAAGCGAGATAATAGCCCATACTGGTATTGGTAATTGGACGCTAGTGTCTCATTATAGGCTGTTGTTGATTGTGCAACACATGCATTCAGCATTGAGAATGCTGACTTCTGCTCACTTCTTTTTGGAGCGTCAAATCGACCACCGATCTAACATAAAATAACACTTGTGTATCCTTCAACGGCCAAGTCACACAACATTAACTATAATAATAAAGAAATCGCAGTAAGGAACCTTAGACTTGGCACGACTTTCTCTAGATTTCATTACTTTTTAGAGATGAACAAGCAGCTCCATCGAGACTTGGCTAGTTTTTTACAGAATGTTTTGGTGGGATTTCACTTCTTTTTGTAGAAACGTGGGCATATTGATTTATTTTATTAGATTTTCTTATTTGACACAGTTTTTTTCTTTTTATTCGAAGTACTGCCTAACTGTAAATTAAACCTAGAAAACTAAGAGTACTAAATAAGTAACAATTAAATAAAGCATTCAATTAAAACTTCTTTCAAATCTAATAATTAAGTAATAATCAGTAATACGTCACTAATCAGAATATTCCTAACATAGATACCTATTCAAATCTTAGAATTGTTATAATAACAACCTGCTAATTAAGGGCATGCATAAAAAAGGAGTAGGTATTGTAATTGAATACGTTTCATTTTGTAGAAACGACTGGAGAATAGTTTTTACATAATCTGATTTTTTTTATATTTACTAAATTTTTATGCAACAGAAAACACGATGCCATAAAATTTTCTCGATAGAATTATTTTTCAAAATTAGGACAATATTTTCAATTTTTATCATTTTATGTCAAAACGAGTTTGAATGTAAGTATTTATCATTATTTTTTTAACAACAAGCTAATATTATTATAAAGCTTTCTATGCAAACAGTTTTCTATGTTTTGTTTTAGTTTTTTAACGAAATTTTTTTTTGATTTGGCGCTTACGACATTCAAAATAAGATGATGCTTTCTTTTCCTCGCGAGAGCTGAAGTAACGCATGCCATCACTCTCTTCTCTTCGCCACTCCCATCCCATCCCACCATGATACCACCCGTGACCACTGTCAACGATGGACGCGTACTTTTTATGCCCGTATCGCCCGCGAAATACGAAAATTTCAAATTTTATTTCATTTTGTTTAGTTTTTGAAAATATATTTTGTTTCTTAGTAAGTAAGTATTAGGTATAAGTTATTATTTTTAGTAAGAATTAGGTAATTTTAAAGTTTAGAAAATGGGAAATAAAAGTAAAAATAAATTATCAAAACGGAAATATTTACAATTCAAACGACAGCAAATAGCTTATATGAACGAAGAAAAAAGGTAAGTAGAAAGAAACAATACGCGATATATCGATAATCTATTTACAATAATTTTTTTCGTAATATATTTTATTTTAGGATAGCTATCTATTTATGAGCAAAGAATATTTAGGTTACTCGATAGTCACACTTGGTCCTTATTTCACGATTTGAAAAGTAGCGTCTGTAGTCAAGTTTTTGCAGTCTTGTTTCACTCACGTTTGCAATACGACTCAGGTTCGATCCCCAGCGTAGCATATGTTTTTATGTTATATAAATTTGTTTTTTTTACTATTTTAAAATTACAAATAATTTTTACAATAAAAAAGCTTATAAAAAGACAGACTGAAAACATAAATATTTGAAATTCTTACGGCCGAAAGAAGTCTACATGAACAAAAGAAAAGTACGTAAGTAACCTAGGTACAAAGCTATGATTCATTATATACTTTAGGTGTTTATTTTTTTTACACCGTAATCAATTTTGTTTCATAAATAAAAACCTACAATTACACTGCCCCTATCTATATCGACTGAGTCGATAGACTGACAACGAGAAATCCTTACGTAGGTAATGTGTAGCCATACTGATCCTTTATTTCACTCTTAATGAAGTAGTGAGCGTAGCTCGTAATAAAATCTCGTGCATTTCGTAGGAATATTCTGGGTTCGATTCCCACTTGTACAGTTTTTGTAAAATTAGTCCTCAACCACAAATATTTTTTTTACAGTGAAAACGTTTTTCCGTTTCTGATTCATTAAAAAAGTGAACAAAATTGTGAATTTATTTTAAGTATCGATTTTTTTACTTTATTTATAATTTTACATGTGAGCTGCGGCCCACTGTATACAATCGTATAACAGTCGAAGCTGTACATTCGTATACGTTTTTGTTCAAAATTTTGTTACTAAATGACATTGTTGCAAGACAGTTATTTGAGCTTCTTCGTTGTATAAGAGCTTCTTCGTTGTTCCGCTAGGTGACGCTGGCTCGTAATTTAGAAATCAACTTATTTTTACTTAAAGTCACCGATAGATGGCGAATCCCCGCAAGCTTGTGATTAGGTATTTCGCATTGATGCATGCCCTAAACCTTAGCAAACCTCACGAAATAATAAGCGAAATCAACAAAATGCAAATAATCCCTCCTAATCCATAGCAAACGTTTTCAAGCGCAGTAGAAGAATGTCGTAAACGAGTCGACTGTAACGCGGCCGCAAGCGCGTTTTAAAATACAGTCAGCGCCATCTAGCGACCTCACTATCACCGCCACTCTTAGTCCAATGCATTATATTTTGACCAAATGAGCGAAATTAATATTTTAGTGTAATTTGTTTATTTAATTTACCTATGTAATGTTCGAGTAGAATAAAGTTAATCGTTCGACTGTTTCTTCTTGTATACTTGTAAGTATAAGTATAAAAGCCAATCTTGTCTTATCCAGAGTTTTCCTTTAATTTTATTTATATGCGAACGTAATAGGCTAGATTAAATTAGATCTTAATAAAAAAACTCAAAGGAAATAATACTGAACCTACTCAATCTATACAAACTATAAACATAACGTTAACTCTTTATCTTTATTATTAGACAGGTGTTAATATAATTAATATTTACATAATAAAATCAATGAACTTTCTACTTTGGCAAAGGGAGATCTCCCGCCGGGCGAGGTGGTCAGGCCCGGGGAGCGGCCGCGCTCCAACTGACTCAATTCGGAGCTTGTATATATGGTAGGATATTCCGAAAACTTTGATAGCGTGATTCAGGAATACCCGTGGTGCCATCTCTTGATGAGTAGCGGAAGGTCGCTACATCACCCCCTGCTCAGACCGGAGGTCGATGACTTCAGTAATCCAAGTGTAGTCTTCGCTTACAAGCGCCTGGAATGCCCTCTATCTGCGGTGAGTCGAGATGTGAGGGTGCAGACCTTGTGTAGCCCTCCGTCCGCGGTGAGTCGGGATGTGAGGGTGAAGCGAAGAGTGAAGATGCCCTCTATCCACGGTGAGTCGGGATGTGAGGGTAGGATGTGGAGGCGAGTAATGGCTACTCAAGCCGTCCATGAAGTCCTTGGAGGCAGCTGTGTCAGGAACAGGAAGAGTGTACATGGTGCGCTGCGATGAACCTGACGAGCTGGTGAAGTGATGCTGCAGTCCATCCAGGGAGCGAAGGTGCGACTGATGAAGATCAGAAGGGACGTATTCTTGTCCAGGGTCACCAGTTTGGCAAAGGGAGATTTCCCGCCGGGCGAGGTGGTCATGCCCGGGGAGCGGCCGCGCTCCAACTGACTCAATTCGGAGCTTGTATATATGGTAGGATATTCCGAAAACTTCGACAGCGTGATTCAGGAATACCCGTAGCGTCATCTCTTGATGAGTAGCGGAAGGTCGCTACATCACCCCCTGCTCAGACCGGAGGTCGATATCTTCAATCCATGCTTGAGTAATCTTCGCTTACAAGCGCCTTGAATGCCCTCTATCTGCAGTGAGTCGAGATGTGAGGGTGCAGACCTTGTGTCGCCCTCTGTCCACGGTGAGTCGGGATGTGAGGGTGTAGCGAAGTGCGGAGATGCCCTCTATCTTCAGTGAGTCGAGATGTGAGGGTAGGTTGGAATGTGGAGGCGAGTAGGGTGGGTACTCGAGCCATCCACGACGTCGCAGGAGGTAGCTGGATCAGGATCAGGAAGCGTTATCACGATGCGCTGCGATGAACCTGACGAGCTGGTGAAGTGATGCTGCAGTCCATCCAGGGAGCGAAGGTGCGACTGATGAAGATCAGAAGGGACGTATTCTTGTCCAGGGTCACCAGTTTGGCAAAGGGAGATTTCCCGCCGGGCGAGGTGGTCATGCCCGGGGAGCGGCCGCGCTCCAACTGACTCAATTCGGAGCTTGTATATATGGTAGGATATTCCGAAAACTTCGACAGCGTGATTCAGGAATACCCGTAGCGTCATCTCTTGATGAGTAGCGGAAGGTCGCTACACTACCAAAGGAATTACCTACTGTCCTGCCTCCTGGAGGACTCGAGGAGAGGGGGTTGAGGTTCGAAAAAACTTAGGGTCACTTATTCTCGGAGTCGAAGTAAGGATGTGACTTCAAGCCCGATTTATTTGCGATTGCTTTAAAAAAATTCATACATTGGGTCTTATATACAATTTACCCATAACAGCGTGATTCAGAGTGTACATTACTAACGCCATCTAGCCCGATATTGCAGAACTATTACAACTTACAATTTTAATTGCGCTCCGCTAAAGCACGGTCGGACACCTACCTAGTACTGAAATACAGCTAAATTAATGATATTTTTAAACGTAACGAAGTAATATCTATAACTAAATAAACGAAATGTAGAATACTAGAAAAGTACTTATAAATACGAACGCGATTCGAAGTACTGCCTAACTGTAAATGAAACCTGGAAAACTAAGAGTACCTACTAAATAATCCTAGTTATCCTAGTTTTTATAGTTTTCCCTTTATGTGGCCATTAAACCCTAGCTCTGTACCAAATTTCAGCTCTCTGGGTTTATGGGAAGTACTAGTTCTATTTTGATTTTATGAGTGAGGTGAGTGTCGTAAATGCGACGAAAAATGCGAAACTTTGCTTTCCCTTAACTTCGGTACTAAATGACTTACAGACTTGAAATTTTGGATTTTAAGTATGTGATTATAGCTTACTGGATGATGAAAATTTCAGCGCTCTGGTCTTATCCAAAGGTTCTCTAATAGGGGCCTGAAAATGCGGCGAAATGGTTCCAGTAAAGGATGGACCAAGAGTACTAAATAATCCTAGTTATCCTAGTTTTTATAGTTTTCCCTTTATGTGGCCATTAAACCCTAACTCTGTACCAAATTTCAGCTCTCTGGGTTTATGGGAAGTACTAGTTCTATTTTGATTTTATGAGTGAGGTGAGTGTCGTAAATGCGACGAAAAATGCGAAACTTTGCTTTCCCTTAACTTCGGTACTAAATGACTTACAGACTTGAAATTTTGGATTTTAAGTATGTGATTATAGTTTACTGGATGATGAAAATTTCAGCGCTCTGGTCTTATCCAAAGGTTCTCTAATAGGGGCCTGAAAATGCGGCGAAATGGTTCCAGTAAAGGATGGACCAAGAGTACTAAATAATCCTAGTTATCCTAGTTTTTATAGTTTTCCCTTTATGTGGCCATTAAACCCTAACTCTGTACCAAATTTCAGCTCTCTGAGTTAATGGGAAGTACTAGTTCTATTTTGATGATCCATGAGTGAGTGAGTGTCGTAAATGCGAAACTTTGCTTTCGCTTAACTTCGGAACTAAATGACCTACAGACTTGAAATTTTGGATTTTAAATATGTGATTATAGCTTACTGGATAATGAAAATTTCAGCGCTCTGGTCTTATCCAGAGGTTCTCAAATAGGGGCCTGAAAATGCGGCGAAATGGTTCCAGTAAAGGATGGTACGGCAGTGCTCGACTTGTCGCGGAGGCACTCCCGTGCCCCCAGATTAATGTTTCATTTGACAAATGATGACCTGCGTGGCGCAATGTGGTTACCACGCCGGACTGCCAATCGAGGGGTCCCGGGATTGATTCCCGGCAAAACAGAAATTTATTTATTTACTTATTCTTTATTACCAAATTTACAATTTGAACAAAAGGTGAGCTTAATACCTATTGGCATATTCTACCAGCTAACCTTCAAGAAGTACAGAAAATATAAAGGCGGTGCAACAAGAATAAAGAAAAATTAGGTACTTGAAAGAAGGTGAGAAAAAAGTAAATATGATAAATAAAAGCATAAGCACCTATGTGCGATAAATATGAATAGATACTAATATTGTAAGACAGAAAATAATTTGAATGATGAGTTTAAATTTCTGTTCTCGGTCTGGGTGTTTGTGTTTCTGTCTTTGTATGTGTACATGGTACCCACGACACAGGGTATATATACCATACTGTGTGGCTATGAGAGTGCAACGTTATTTAAAAAAATATTTATTAATGATCCACAATCCTTTTCCGCCTTAAAGCTGTCAAGCTTACAGTTGGTGTCAATGATGGAAGGTACTGCGACGGTTAGGCTTTGAGAGCAAATTCTTTCAATAAATGGTTTTTTGCTCGAAATCTTACATTTCCGAGGTGGTCCAACTGTCACCAAGACTTAAGTATTCCATTTATCCATTTTATTTAAAAGATAATGATCACTATAGAGCACTCCCTGTTGAATTAGAATCACGAAAGACTACAAGAAGTAATGTTTTATACCCTGAAAATAACCATGCTGGATGCTAAAAAAGATGAGAGAGAACAAAAGCAGATATAGTTGCTAGTGTGAGCACGTATGCATGAGCTGTAATACTGAGATATATGACAGACTTCATTGTCCACTTGAAAGCGTAATGGTTGAGTTGCGTGATGTGAATACGGCAGTAGAATACCGTTACCGTTCGATTAACATCTAGTTATTATCTTAACAATAGAATAACATTAGACTGAAAATTATATAAGGATCAACCAATTTTGATCATTTTACTATAAGCGCGTTTCTCATACTATATTTTAACACACATATTTGAAAAGATTTTTATGACAAACATAATTTCGATGAATTTCATTTTTATCAAATCTTTCACTGCCATTAAGACCATTATTTGCTAAAAAACGCAAAAAAATATTATACCTACTATAACATTTTTTATGAAATGATAATTAATACTTTTAATCACTATTAACATAATTTTATAGTTTTAGTTATTATATTATAGGCATAAATTATATATTTTTATTTCTGTTAAGAATATTTGCATACCTCACTTAGGTAAATATGGCTTACAAATAATGATATAATAATAATCACAGAAAAAATTAATAAGCATACTGATTGAAAAGATGAAGTGCTTAGAATGTGGAAAATGAACAGGGTTTACATAGTGCCATTGGTGTTATCCAGTACTGGGGTCATTCCTAAAGATTTGATACAGTCACATAAAACACTTAATATTACAGAAAATACCTATATGACAATGCAGAAAGCGGCAATATTGAACACATGTCGTATTGTCCGAAAACTTCTATAAACCAACCCTATACAGAAAAAAAAATCGCTTAGGCCCGTGACTTCATTAAACACCGAAGTGTCTTCAAGGCAATAAAAGCTCCGCAATAATAATAATAATAACGTTTTACACTCATAGTCCCACAGTAGGGTAGATATACCCTGTGTCGTGGGTACCATGGACACACACCCAGACCGAAAACAGAAATACATATAAACTCATCATTCAAACTTCTGCTTCGCCGGGAATAAAACTCGGGACTCTCCGATTGGGGGTCCGGCATAGTAACCATTACGCCACATGGGTCGTCTAATAAATATATAATAATATAATAAAACACTTTGTACCACCCATCTTTGCGCGAATAAATTATTTTTCTTTTCTTTGCTTTCCTATTGAGTATAATATTCATGAAATAAGTATAATAACTACTTCAAACTACGATTCACACATTGAACGGTCGCTACAAAATTTTATAAAACCAAGTTCAAAACGGAGTGATATTTGTTCGACCGTGAATTCATTTCAAGAGTCCACTGAAGTAGAAGAAACCGACTAAGAAAGTTTCCAGAAAGTTCTATGTGGATGCTTGGTGGAATGTAAAATTGCTTTTTAGTTATTCTAACAAACGTTTCATAGCATCCTTTCATGAATGGAATATCCAATCGAAATTTTCCTACTTTCAATAACCATAAAATGCTGCGTTGGTTAGATCTTGTTTTAGATTTGGTAGGTGGTAGAACTATTATGGTTCGCCCGGGGAAGTACCACCGCTGCACCCACTTCTGCCATGAACCAATTCTATTGTGTTCCGGTGAAAAGGTGCAGTTGCCGGCCATGTAAGTGTGGCGACCACCAGCCTACGGAGTAGCAGCGCAACTGCATACGACCTCAAACAAGACTAACCTACTACTCTAGACAAGTCTGCTACTCCTCTAAATAAAAAAGATTATGGATAACGTAAGCGTTATACATAACCGAATAGTTAAGTAAGACACATTCTAGAGACACAAATTTCGTTGCGCACCTTTAAGTAAAAAGAAAATTCACATCGTACAGTGATGCTATAAAGTTAACAAAGTTATGCTATAAAGTTAACTTTAGCCAGTCGTTAACCTTCATTTTCCGCTTTTAAAAAGTTAACCGCCTGGCCACGGAACATTCGCCGATGCGAATATTCGCGCGGTGCGAACGGCGAAGCGTCTAGCGACTGAAACAAATACATGGCAATGTACGTATCAAGCCACGCACAACGGCGACCGGACCGGCTAAGCGACCGGCGAAATGTACCGAGCGAATCGCGAGGGCGACTAGCGGCGCGGCGGGCGAACAAAACAAAGCCATGAATCTGTACTCCGCAAGCCACGGAGTCGAGCGGCATTCGCGGCGAATAGTGCAATGATCAAATGAGTTTAGTTGTTTTCGCCGCGAAAAATGAACACCGATACTTTTATTGCTGAAATTCTAGCTAGACCACCTATATGGAAGTCTGGCCATCCACAGCATAAATTAAAACATGTTTTTTTCAGCGGCACATAAAATTCTATTTGCATTGACTTTTTTTTCTAATTCTGGTCGAGTATTCATAAGAATATAATCGAAGGTTTCAATACTCATTCTGGTATATTCGAAAAAAAATTCTGGATACATTCTGTATTTCTCGTAGTTTTTAATTCTCCATCTATACCCCGATTCTTATTCAATTCATGTACTCCACAATCTCTTCCAAATATTAGTGTCCAAGCAATATCGAGATAATTTCGATAAAGACATTTCGCTGTCGGACTTCCTTACTGGTCGCGGCGACTAACGTCACTGCCCGTGGCATGCAAATTGCAAACGGTGCCGCGCAAATGATCGCGTCGCCCCTCGCTTCGCCGATCGCACCGCCGCGCCGATCCCCGTGGCCAGGCCGTAAAATTTTCTTACAACTGTATTATTTGCCACTGTCGTCGTTCAATTTTTATTTCTTTTCATGTCACATATTCAGATTTTTTATCATAGTAAAACAATTAATCTCTACCCGTCTCATTTCTTTATTACCATGTTACTATTTGGATAGTAGGTTGTCTGGAAGAAATCGCTACTTCAGCGATAAGACCGCCTTTTGGTCACCACTGTTGTTTCTTGGTATTTTTTTAGTACTGTTGTTGTTTATTGTGGTGTTCAAATAAATAATATTCGTATTGTTTTAATCTAAATAATCAAGTTATTTGCCTTGAGACACTATTACCACAATACAAAGAGCGCCTTGCTATCACATTTTTTTTTATTTGAATGGAGTAGCAGACGAGCATGCAGGCCACGTGGTGTTTAGTGATCGCTGCAGCCCATGGACATCTACATATAACCTCAAGCAAGCGTAGGTAAGTCTTGTCTGAGGTCGTATGCAGTTGCACTGCTACTCCGGAGGCTGGTGGTCGCCTCATGTAAGAGTGGCCGGCAACTGCACCTTTCCACCGAAACACAATAAGTAGAATTGGTTCACGGCAGAAGTGGGTGCAGCGGTGGTACTTCCCCGGGCGAACCATAATAGTTCTACCACTAATAAATGCTACTGTAATTCTCTAATTCCGCCTCAAAGTGACAAATGGTCGTACTTCACCTTTCGCGTGATTCGGGCACATTTGTACAAACTATTGATATGACCCATGGCCGCAGAGGTCGCGTTACGGTATGTGTGAACTTGTCACGCCAAATCGCCTTCTCTTTAGAAATAAATGATGGAGAAACAGCCAAAGTGTATAAATAATTATTTGGAAAATCTGAAATTAATTAATTGACTTATTAATTAACTGGTAACGGCAGCCCTTGGGTGCCTCCATTAGTAATAATATTAACGATATAAAACCAAAAACCTTAAACCTTATAAGTTAGGCTTACTTTAGGAACTTAAGACCAGTATATTAGACGAAAATTAATACTCTTCCCCAATGATTACACAAAATTGGTTTTTCAAGAGCCTATTAAGGAATATTACGCTTATCTGCTGTGATATTAAGATTACGACAGACTATTTCGCGAAAATTCCACGTAATCTCTGATGGTGAATGAGATTCTAGATTGCTTTTCACTTAACATCAAAGAGTTTGCATTAACAATCCCCAATATATATCTTCCCCAAAATATATTTTTATACGGAATGTTTAGGCCTATATCAAAAGGTTGATTGACACTTCTAATATAAATGTATTTTAATATTTTTCTCATTGAAATCCTAAAATCCAACAACATTGTCACTCAACAGATGCGATAGCGCTTGATACATAAAAGTGAACAAAATAGTTACACAATTGAGTTCTACTATCGGCTGACATCACTCCGCGTGTTCTAGATACCGAAAACTTTTATAACTACTTACCTACTTTAGTAGGTGTTAGAACTATTATGGTTCGCCCGGGGAAGTACCACCGCTGCACGCACTTCTGACGTGAACCAATTCTATTGTGTTTCGGTGGAAAGGTGCAGTTGCCGGCCACACTCACACGAGGCGACCTAATCTAATCACGCCGTTTCGCGCATGTGTATGCGCCTCCAAAACCAAATTATAAACTATCTAATATTTCTAATATTGAACTTTAAAAACAAGTATTTTGTAACTTCGAACCATTTTTGATGACAGTAAATGCGTTCTGTTTTGAAGTAGAATGTTACAGCATCGTTACCTCTAGATAGAGAAAACTTTGTTACCATTTGCTTCGAGTTAAATTGACCTTTTATCGACAAAAGACTTTAAAAAATAATATAAGACCTACACTGTTTAGGTAGGTATTTTGTTACTCCACACCATGTTTTCGGAGTTTGTGATGACACTAAGGGTCGTTTGTCCGTATATTTTAGCTATCGTTATCTCAAGCGCTTTTACTATGCCATAACTGTTACCAAGCTCTTTTTTATTTGAATGGAGTGGCAGACGAGCATGCAGGCCATTGACATCTACATACAACCTCAAGCAAGCATAGATAAGTCTTATCTGAGGTCGTATGCACTTGCGCTGCTACTCCGGTGGCTAGTGGTCGCCTCGTGTAAGTGTTCCACCGAAGCACAATAGAATTGGTTCACGGCAGAAGTAGGTGCAGCGGTGGTACTTCCCCGGGCAAACGATAATAGTTCTACCACTTACTAAAATCTCTTATCGTAGGTCAAGTAGCATGGGACGTCGCACAATGCCTTTACCCCTTGTTAAAAAATATAATTTGTCAATGGGAGTGCCATGACAATTATAACTCATTTCCTGGTATTTTGAGTGAGCTTTGAAAACTAGAAACATTGTGCTAAAATGCCATACAGCACTTGTTAAATTGACAGTGTAGGCAACTTATATCTGCAATTATGTAATCAATGCTTTCGAGCCAGACAGTTTTTAGGTTAACTTGACGTTAACCAATCGTATTCGGACGTTGTTAATATAAATATTACAACTGTACTCGCGTAATTTTATTCGGGGATGTCCGACTAGTTTCGGTCTTAACCGAGGACCGACTCCGGACAGTCTCCGCCGTGATGTCACCGCGACCGGCAGCAGGAGCTCATGACTGAGGTCCTTGGTTAGGCCCGAAACTAGTCGGGCATCCCCTTAAAGCATCAAAGGAATTGACTCACCTCACCCGTCACTGGAGAGGGCATTGCGCCTCGCTTTGATACATAATTTTTGTGCCATTTCTGGTGCGGGGGGAAGAACATTTAAATTTTGTCACATATTCACAAATAAGTATTATTTCATCGCTACAGACGCATACATTTCTAAATATGTCAATTTCAATTAACAACGTCATTTTCTATGCACCGACAATACTGACACCAACACACACACACACGCTAGTTGTATATAACTAGAAGGCATATTGTGCATGCACGTTGGGACGAGGGGTTCGCCCGTCACTCCTCTGAAGGGTGTCAGGTGTGATGCTCTAAGGGCTTCCCCGAATAAAATTACGTGAGTACAGTCGTAATTACATGAACAATGTTAGTATGCACTCACGATTCGTTCTGTAAGAAAACGAATTCGGACGCTTACCGTTAAGGTTAGATTTTAGTCAAATAATAACAAGGCTTAAACATCACACACACATAGCCCCACAGTAAGGTAATTAATACCCTGTGTCGTGGGTACTATGAACACATACAAAGACAGGAACACAAACACCCAGACCGAGAACAGTAATTTAAACTCATCATTCAAATTTCTATTTCGCCGGGAATCAAACCCGGGACCCCTCGATTGACAGTCCGGCATGGTAACCATTGCGCCACGTGGGTCGTCAAAGGTTTTGTTGAAAAAATTCAGTTGTGTGACTTTCGATGGTTATGTTTAACATTAACCAAGATGTATCTTAAACTTTACTTTTACCGCATGATATACAATCGGCCCTAAATACATAAAAATGAACACATTGGCCGTAGAATCGAGTTTGCAGTAGAACGTTCCTGCGTCGCGTGCTCGAGATAGAAACTTTGTTACTATTTGCTTCGAGTTAAATTGAACTTTTATCGGCAAAAGATTCTCTATTCCAGGCCCAACGTAGAAAGTTTTAAATTTTCAACTATTCTTACTGCAGTTCTATTGATTTTTATAGAAAACCTCTTTTTTTCATACATATAACAAGAAATTGAAATACCAAATCTTATTCAGACAGAAGTCATTTATATAACATTTTATGAATTTTTACTTATAATAATAAATACCTTTACTAATATTATTGATGTAAAAGTATGTTTGTTTGTTTATTTGTCCTTCTTTCAAATCGCAATTGAGGCACCGCCACCACAGACATCGCAGCGGATTTTCCGAGCCGCGTGCAGAAAGCTAGAAAATTTTATAATGTTTAGGTACAAGCTTTCCCCCCCGGCTCGTAGTCTATGTAGGCTACAAGTTTTTCTCATAGGAATGAGATATTTTACCCACTTAAATATAGCCAATCATTCTCTAGCCTACCTAATGTGTACAGCATGGCCCGGCGGCTAGCGTAGAACGCAAGCGATCTATGCAGCTAAGCTAAACGGGTGCGGTCGGGTGTGAGATGGGTGACCGCTAGTGGCTAAAAAATTCATGCGCGTTGCCGTGCTTCGGAGGCCACGTTAAGCCGTCGGTCCTGGTTGTTGACGATAGATAACAGTCGTTAAACCTTGTCGGGGGCCTTATGGGCGGTTTAAAAACATCTGACAGCGCCATCACCAACCCGCATTGGAGCATCGTGGTGGAGTAAGCTCCAGGCCTCCCCAATAATGGGGAGCCGTGCCCAGCAGTGGGACGCAAAAAGGGTTGCAGCCAGGAGTCACCCATTTCACACGCGGCCGCGACCGTTTTGCTTAACTACGTAGATGGCTTGCGTTATAAGCCACCTTCCGGGCCATGCCCGCTTCAATTTATTTACAAACATAACATCTTATACACGAGTATAAAATTCTCGTGTCACAATGTTAGTTACCTCCGAAACGGCTTGACCAATTTTTATGAAATTTTATAAGTATGCATATTCAGTAGGTCTGAAAATCGGCTACTATCTATTTTTCATCCGAGTGATAAGGAAAGTCCACTCCAAACATTTAAACGCGGTACGGAGTTCGCGGGGTCAGCTAGTAACTCTATATAAAAGTAAAGAAGAACTTTCTTGCCAATACACATCCATTTTACGACGGCGTTTTAGAGCGTAGCGAACATTTAAAATCATTTTTCAGAATAAAACGGTCGCTGTCATTTGATGTAGTATCAGCGTAGGAGGAACATGTTTTCAGAAAATATTTTCTTATTACAATTACATTTTTCTTATTACTATTACATGTTTACAGAAAATATATAACTGTATATGAACAGTTATCATCTTCAATCACGTTTAACACTCATAGCCCCACAGTAGGGTAGATATACCCTGTGTCGTGGGTACCATGGACACACTCAATGACAGTAACACAAACCCAGACCGAGAACAGAAATTTATACTTATCATTCAAATTTCTGTTTCGCCGGGAATCGAACCGGACCCTTCGATTGGCAGTCCGGCATGGTAACCATTGCGCCACGCAGGTCATCAATCAATTCAATGTTAAGTTATTTTTATCGGATTTGAAGATATAGGAATTATCAGTTACATTGTTTGTATTTGTTAACAGGTTCGGCTTCGTCGTAGCTTGTTTGTTTGCTTTAACAAATTTCGATGATTAGTATAATTTAGATTCCGTAAAGGGATGAGTTTTCCATCCTTCGGAGGGCACATTAAGCCGTCGGCCCCGGTTGCTATCGATAGAAAACAGTCGTCAAGCTTTATCGGAAGCCTTTTGGATGGCTTCAAAACATCTGACGGCGATAGCGGATACTAGTCCCCATCTCCACCAACCCGCATATTGGAGCAGCGTAAATGAGTGTGGTCAACGCCTCCCCAATATTGGGGAGAGACAGGTACGCAGCAGCTGGACGCAAAAATGGTAGCAGCCATAGTGACGAGGTGGTTCAAGGCGATGACAGAATCTCAAATATTTTAACCGGAAACCCATCAGTGTTTGCGTTCATTACATTGGTTTGATGAGCAATTTATCATTTCCATGGCTGCAACCTTTTTTACGTCCCACTGTTTGGCATAGGTGTCTCCCCATTATTGGAGAGGCCTGGAGCTTACTCCACCACGCTGCTCCAATGCGGGTTGGTGGAGATGCGGGTTAGTGGCCAACCCGCTGTCGGATATTTAGAAATGGCCATAGAGCCTCCGACAATGTTTAACGACTGTTATCCATCGACAAATAGGACCGACGGCTTAACGGGCCTTCCGAAGCACGGAAACGCGCATGAATTTTTTTGCCTCTAGCGGCCACCCATCTCACACTCCACCGCGCCCGTTTGGCTTAGTCGCATAGATCGCTTGCATTCTACGCTTACCGCCGGGCCATGCGAGCTTCATATCATTTCCATAGCGATCCCTAACTTGTCGGGTGTCTTAAAAACATCATTCCTATTATGGTGATAGAAATTTCGAAAACAAAAAAGTTACGAATGACCAAATAAATTCAGTTTCTCGCAACGTTCTCGCGATGCAATTATTTCCTATCTGTCTGTCTACGCGTTTAAAACTCCTTTGAAAAGTGAACAGTCTCCAAATCGCTTTATGTGATTTACTGTCCACAATACTGTGAACATTTTTCTGGGACTTAGTAGAGAAAATCAAATAAACAATATCAGCTTTTGGGAATTTACAGAGAAGTTTCACCGCCAAATCTATTTCCCCATGGGACAAGTTATTAATTCAAAAGTGTAGTTTCTGGCTACACTTTTGAAAGGATGACAAACACACAAATAATCATAGGGATTATTTAAGTAAATAAATATTTTGTGTTAATAATTTGATCTACGAAGCTAAGCGAAACGATTGCAATTGTGAGTGAGATGGGTGGCAAATTTGTAAGCTTTTCCGTGCATCGGAGGACACGTTCAATCGCGGCTGCTATCGCAAGAGAGCAGTCGTCAATACTTGTCGGAATGCTTATGGACACTTTAAAAACATCCGACAGCATGTTGGCCACCATCCCACATTTCCACCAATCCACGTTGGAGTTGCGTGATTGGCTAAGCTTCTGGTCTTCCGAATTGAGGGGAAAGGCCCTTGCACAGCAGTGGAACGCAAAAAGGGTGATAGCAGAAATTATTATTATATCCTTTGGAAAAACTAGCTAAAGAAAGAGATTAACTAACTAAAGATAGAGTTTGTTGTTTGTTGTTACACATCAAACTTATCGTACATCTGCTGCAACTAAGACAATACAAACGGACGCAAGTGAGTATTTATATAGCGGAACGTATTGCACTTCGCAAACATTCGCCGCTCTGCAAGCTACGTTTAACTAATAGCTTGAGAAGCTTAAAGATACTCCAACAATGTTATTTAAGTAAATATTACATTATTTTATAAATAAAAATTAAATAAATGGACCTGTTAAAGACATCTTAATTCATGAACTGTATATGTAACTAGCTGACCCCGCGAACTCCGTATCGCGTTTAAATATTAAATAATAATAATAATGGATAGCATATAAACCTTCTCCGTGAAAAAATACATGTACATACCAATTTTCATAATAATCGGTCGAATAGTTTCTGAGTTTTGCGATGTCATATATACAAACATTACTTAACACCCCCGCAACCCCCCCTTCCGGGTGGAATTTCGTAAAATCCGTTCTTAGCTGACCTCTTCTCGGCGAAAGGAATATTCCTACCAAATTTGAAGTCGGTAGGTCTTATAGTTCCAGAGATATCGTGATGAGTCAATATATGGGTGGAAATCTCTTATATATATATAGATTTTGTAGTGTTTGTTTAGCAATTAAGATACATTGTTTTTATTTTCCTTCCTTCACACCGCAGGCACAATACAAATGATGCAGGTCCGAATTGTTCGAGGAATTCTCGCAGCTATCGTATGGTCATGCAAATGACCAAAGTACGTCTGAGTGTCGCCCTATTCGTAAAAATTACACTGCAGCCTCGATGTATTTAGATATATATATTTCAACTTTAATACTTATGTTTTATATGTATATTTTCTTTGTTACTATGTATGTACTGATGTCATTTTATGAATAAATCTTTCTTCTTTTTCTTTTTCATTTAGATATCTCTGCTGCTGGGAATTTAAGTTCTATATATAAGAATTCTAAGGGCGCGTGGTGAAATGAAATGAAATATTCTTTATTCACTGTACGATACCTTTACAAACTCTTAGTGAACGATATTTTTTTGTTCTGTCTACTCTGGGAGCGCTTAGGCAATGCTGAGCTGAAGAAAAGAGCAGACGGAGAAAAACTTCAGCCTTGTTTTAAATACATACATAGCCTAAGACTTGCATGTGGTCGTATGCATTCGCGCTACTACTCTGAAAACTGGTCGCCTCGTGTAAGTCTGGCCGGCAACTGCACCTTTCCACCGAAACACAACACTACATATCGTACATGAAAGTTGCCACAAACGATCACCCAATTAATTCCCGACCGACAATTGTTTTGTTGTTGTTTGATTCAGCTAAAATCGTGCAAAGGTCATTGTACGAAGAACCTGCCCTTTCAGGGAGCAGTGAGTAAAAAAGTAAATTGGAAGGCGAAAATTCTACCCCTAAATCTCTCGCTAAACTCCTAATATTTGAATTTGTTTACTCCTTGTTTAAATTGTTTGCTGCAATATTTAATGGATAACGAATCCAAACATAATTAATAACAAAGAAAATTTCTTTAGGGTGTATTCATATAAATTAAACTGAAGCTGTACTTTTGAAGAGTATTGTTTATGCATGGCTGCAACCTGTTTTGCATCCCACTACTGGGCACGGGTCTCTCTCCATAATTGGGGAGGTCAGGAACTTTCTCCACCACGCTGCTCCAATGCGGGTTGGTGGAGATGCGGGTTAGTGGCCAACCCACTGTCGGATGTTTTCAAACCGCCTATAAGGCTTCCGACAAGGTTTAACGACTGTTACCGTATGCATCGACAACAATCGGGACCGACGGCTTGACGTGCCCTCCGTAGCACGGAAACGCTCATGATTTTTTTGCCACTAGCGGTCACCCATCTCACACCCGCCGCCGCGCCCGTATGGATAAGTTGCATAGATTATCTGCATTCTACGCTAACCGCCGGGCCATGCGCGCTTTTATGTGTTTGTTCACGGTTACCACAATACAGGAATCCCTAGAGTAGGCTGTGAACATAAATAAAAAAATAGAGTTTCACATTGTAGATTTGAGGTTAAAGTGCTTACTTAAAACATTGAAAAGTTCATAATTTTAATGTATGATCAGCTCTGCTGGTCTACCGCCCGTGACTTCACTAATATTATAGGCTTGCCGTTATTACCTCTAGGAATGAAATATTTTCCTCGGGTAAAAAGTAGCCCATATCACCGTTAATCCTCCAAAGTATCTCTGTTAATAAATAATGTAGTTTAAAAAACTAAAAACACGCTTTTGTGAAAAAATGAACTAAAAAGTAAAAAAATAAGAAGAAAATGTATTTTACTGTAAAAAAAAGCGTGGGGTGCATGGTGTCAACAGTAACAGTGGTAAAAACCGTCCCCCGCTTTTTTTACAGTAAAATACATTTTCTTCTTATTTTTTTACTTTTTAGTTCGTATTTTCACAAAAGCGTGTTTTTAGTTTTTTAAACTACATTATTTATTTTTAATTTTTTAGTTGGATTTTTATTCTCAAATTATTGCATTATCATCGGCCCTTGACCCCTATGCAAATTTTCAAGTTAACCAGACGCTTAGACGTGTTAAAGTACCTTAGGCCACGAACTTATCAGCCGCCCCTCGTATATTTTATTTTATCCTGATGATCCTAGTTACGACTTTAACATAAAGTTATGAGATTATTGTATTGTCATCGGTCCTCAATAAATCTACAAAGTTTGAACGAAATCTGGCCGTTCAAAGTGGGTCAAAATCGCGCCCAAAGAAGTCGGTTACAAACATACAAACATACAAACATACAGGTGAAGCTAATAAAAAGCGTGTAAAAATCAGGATAATCCGTAACTTCCCAGCGTCGTGAAAGAAGTACAAAAGAATACACTTTGTTTGTTCCTTTGTTTGTACTTCTTTGTCCTTTGTACCAACAACACAGAATTATACTCGTATGTATTTATCAACCCTACTGTGGGACTATGAGTGTGAAACGTTATTTTTTAAATTTATTTTCTTAACTTCCGCCAGCGGCTTCTCCCGCATGGACTTTTATAGGTTTCCGTAGGATAAAAACCATCCTATGTCCTTTCTCAAGGTTCACTCTATCTGTGTTCCAAATTTCATTAAAATTTGTTCAGTAGTTCAAATTGGAAAGCATAGCAGACAGACAGACAGAGTTACTTTAGAAATTTATACTATAAAAAAATAGTCGGGATAATAGGGATGTTATTAGCTATAAAAGACCATGTGGAAGAGTCATTACTCGTGACATTAGGCGCAGGCACGTGTATCGAATACATCACGACAGTATAGCATCCCCGCCTCCCCTTGCTTGCTGCAATTAGGAAAATATAATTATACTTCCACATGAGCGAGCATTCCATTTACATATTTGAGGAGCTTGACCAACAGCGGGATAGCGAGATTATTTATCGAATATCAATCGAAAAAATACTGACTCCTTAGAGCAACAAAGGTACTGACTCACTCTTGACGTCATACCTGTCAATTTTGACACTCTACGATTGACTCTGAGTCATATATATAATTTTTTTTCAAAGGCTTTTATACATGCTTTTAAATTTCGACATTTGTGAAATTGTGAAATTGTTGGTATGTTTAGCACGTTCTTGAAAATGTCCGTGCTGGGGCGGATTAAGAATACTAACCCCAGCCCCATGTCGGGATACCAGGGTGTCGTAAGAGGCGACTAAACCCGACAACTGCTCGGTGGTAAGGTACCTTCCTGGGGCCTGCCTGGGTGGCGACCACCCTCGGGTCGGAGTCAACCGTTTAATGCCTCTGGCGTGCCTTGGCTTGCCTTGGTGTGCCTCTGGCGTGTTTCGGTTGTGAGCCTGAGATCCAGTTTTCCCTGTCCCACCCATCCCTATCCCCATATCGCTCCGTTGATGCCTCTTGGGTTTCCGTTGGATTCAAGGCGCCTATGCCCTGGTAGCCGTGGTGTGTCGGCGCGGGGGCCAGGAAGACCCGGTGAAACGGCTGTCCGCTGGCCGCCCGCTGGTCAGTTGGGGACCCGAACCCAGGCCTCACTGATAACCTCTGGCCTGGGAGGCTGTCCCGCCAACCAGTGAAAAATCCCGTTGCGCGGTGCCGTGCCGGGGTAAGAGACCGGAGGGGGGCCCGGCATCTGCGCACGGGGGGGACCGGGGGCCCTTTCGTCCCCCGCGCCGGCAGCCCACCTCCTGCCATCGGCTTGGCGTTAAGAAGCCTACGCCAGGGCCTGAGGGGCACCAGCGGAGCGATTCCCTTCACATTCCCCACTCCTTTTCTCTCTTTTTACAGGTTTTTTCTATGGGCAGGTTCAAAAATAAAAGTAAAGTGTTCTCAGCGGCCATCTCCCCCCCCCCCCCACACTTACTGTGGACATGTGCAATATCAGGGGACTACACTCCAACCTGAATGCTGTCCACCAACACCTAGAGACAGCTAAGCCGGCTTTACTTTTCCTGACGGAGACACAAATTGCACCACCTGACGATACATCGTACCTGCACTATCCCGGTTACATTTTAGAACACGCGTTTAGGCGTAGGGCAGGGGTATGTATGTACGTCAGGGAGGATGTCTGTTGTCGTTGTCTAAGCTGCCTTGAAGACAAGGACCTATCGGTGCTTTGGGCACGTGTAGACGCTGGGGCTAGAACCCGAATTTATGCGTGCCTCTATAGGTCCTATAGCGGAGACGCGGAGACGACTCGATTATTTGAGCACGTCCAAAAGGCGTCCGACAGAGTGCTGGAACTGTGTCCTTCGGCTGAGCTGGTAGTTCTGGGTGACTTCAACGCCCACCACACCGAATGGCTGGGATCAAGAACCACCGACTTTGCTGGCAGGGCCGCTTATAATTTCTCCTTGGCATATGGTTTGACGCAGGTGGTACAGAGTTTCACCAGGGTACCAGATATTGATACCCATACTGCCTCTCTGCTGGACCTACTGCTGACCAACCATCCATCCGACTACCGGGTGACGGTTGGGGCCCCACTTGGGACTTCTGACCATTGCCTGGTAAGTTCTGCCGTACCATTGCCGCCCCCAGAAGGTTCTCGACCCAATGGGAAGCGTCAAGTCTGGCACTACGGGTCAGTGGACTGGGATGGACTCCGGGAATTCCTGGCTTCCTACCCCTGGAGGCAGCTGTGCTTCACCTCGGGTGATCCTAGCACGTGTGCGGAATCGATAGCCGATGTGATACGACAGGGCATGATTGGTTTTATTCCCAGCTCTGTAGTATCCATTGGCGGGCGAAACAAGCCCTGGTTTAATGGTTCTTGCGCTAAGGCTTCTAGACTTAAGCAAGAAGCTTTTAAAACCTGGGCTGATGCGCACACGCGTAAGGACCCCGAAACGTCTAAGCTTCGGAAAAAATTCAACGCTGCCTCCCGTTCGGCAAAGAAGCAAATAGCCAAGGCGAAGTTTAGGCACGTCGGCAGAATTGGCCAGCGTCTATCAAGCTACCCTTGCGGGAGTCGAGCTTTTTGGTCGCTTGCCAAGGCTGTCGAAGGTAACTTCTGTCGGTCGTCTCTACCATCTTTACGCAAACCGGACGATACTCTGGCTCACACGGCAAAAGGGAAAGCCGATCTCCTGGGTACCCTGTTTGCCTCAAACTCGACTCTGGACGACAGAGGTGCCACACCGCCGACCATCAAGCAGTGTGAGAGCTCGATGAAGGACGTGCGTTTCACTCAAAAGGCCGTCAGACGAGCTCTGCTAGCCCTCGATGTCAAGAAGTCGAGCGGGCCGGATGATATCCCCGCGATCGTTTTAAAGACGTGCGCTCCCGAGTTGGCTCCCGTCTTAACGCGCCTATTCTCGCTTTCCTACACCACTAGTAAAGTACCGTCTTCGTGGAAGGTAGCCCTAGTACACCCAATACCGAAAAAGGGTGACCGCAGTGACCCGTCCAATTACAGGCCAATTGCGATAACCTCCCTGCTCTCTAAGGTGATGGAGCGTGTTATAAACACGCAGCTCCTTAGGTATCTTGAGAAGCACCGGTTGATCAGCGATCGTCAGTATGGCTTTCGCCAGGGCCGGTCGGCCGGTGATCTCTTGGTATACCTCACACACCGATGGGCTGAAGCCGTCGAGGGCAACGGGGAGGCTCTGGCAGTCAGCCTGGATATTGCAAAGGCCTTTGACCGGGTTTGGCACAGGGCCCTTCTCGCGAAGCTTCCATCTTACGGTCTTCCCCTGAGGCTATGCAACTGGGTGGCAAACTTTCTATCTGAGCGGCAGATTAAGGTCGTTGTTGACGGATGCTGCTCAGATATGAAACCCATTAACGCCGGTGTTCCCCAAGGCTCAGTACTGTCTCCTACACTATTCATTCTGCATATCAATGACATACTGCAACAATCACGCAGTATACATTGCTATGCAGATGATAGTACGGTGGACACGCTATACACCTGTCGAGCCAATGCCTCTCGGTCACAAGTGGAGGAAAGCAGAATCAAACTTGTGTCTGAAGTCGAGAACTCTCTGGAGCGGGTCTCGGAATGGGGTCGACTTAACCTTGTCGAGTTTAACCTCACGAAGACACAAGTTTGCGCGTTTACCGCTAAAAAAACCCCATTTGTTATAGCGCCCAAGTTCCAGGATACCGCGCTCACCGTCGGTGAAAGTGTTGGTATCTTGGGAGTTGACATTACGAGTAAAGTGCAGTACCGGAGTCATTTGGAGCACAAAGCCAAATTGGCGTCCAAAAAACTTGGTGTCCTCAATAGGGCGAGGCAGTACTTCACTGCGGGGCAACTCCTGACGCTGTACAAGGCACAGGTCAGACCCCACATGGAGTACTGCTCTCATCTCTGGGCAGGAGCACCAAAATACCAGCTACACCCATTTGACTCCGTTGAAAAGCGCGCAGTCCGAATCGTCAACGACCCAAGATTGACTGACAGGCTAGAACCGCTTAGCTTGCGAAGAGACATAGGCTCGCTCTGCGTGTTCTACCGACTTTACTACGGTGAGTGCTCCGAGGAACTCTTCAAATTGATGCCTACATCACCATTTCATGATTATACCACCAGACGAAGGTTAAAGTTCCACCGGCACCATCTGGACTCGTGGCGGTCCTCCACAGTCCGCTTTGCACGCTCCTTTTTACCACGGACGTGCAGGTTATGGGACAACCTTCCAGCTGAGGCATTCCCAGTGGACTATAACATGGGGTTCTTCAAGAAAGCTGTAAAAAGAGCTCTCCTCCAAAGCCGGCAATGCTCGGGCGGCTCCCCTAGGGTTGATCGTGTCCATAGGCGACGGTGATCGCTTAACACCACGCGGCCCGTCTGCCTTTTTGTTCGGTTTACATATAAAAAAAAAAAATTGAATTTATTATTATTGATTCAATAAAATTGTTCTACCTATCTGCTGCGATAAATGAATTTGATTTAGCTTATTTTGCAAAAGATATTATTATAATAACAATATTGCTACTTTCATTACGATGCTACTGCTAATGCTACTGTTGGGTTCCTTAAAAGTACCAAATGTGCATTTGAAATAAATTATCAATTTTTATTGTAGTTATGGTTCGCTATTTTGGCTATAATGTCTTACACATGAGATATAGATACATATATACTGTGGTGGCTTTTTTTGTAGGACTATTTAAGATAAACATTTCCATCAT
Organism: Pyrgus malvae; assembly: GCA_911387765.1. Lineage (NCBI taxonomy): Eukaryota > Metazoa > Arthropoda > Insecta > Lepidoptera > Hesperiidae > Pyrgus > Pyrgus malvae. The sequence continues at coordinate 23,558,250 of OU426961.1, read as the reverse complement.
GCATTACATACATATGTGTATCTCTAGCGGTTTTGGCAGCGCACGCCAAAATAGCTCGCAGATGGTAGATTTTTCCTACGTACTTGACATTTAAAAATAAAATAAATAAATTAATATGTATAATTATTTGTCACTGCTCTTAGGCGAGGAAAAATTATGTGATATTAATAAATTATGTTGTTACCGTAAGAGAAACTCATACTAATGTAGTGGAACATAAAAAAAACTTGGAAAAAATATCTCTTCGCTCACGGACAGACACATCAATACGTAGTCGATCTATTCTTGTTCGCAGACAGTCATGTCATGTAGTTAGTAATTAGTTTTGCGTTCGCAAAGAATTCCATTACTATTCTCAGATGCTTGAATGGAGAAATGTCAGAGCTACCTTTTTACGGTAAGGAATTGCATTTAATTAAACTCGCTTTTAATCTATGAGATGGGTGTGAATTCAGTTGGGAGGTGGTTTGAAACGATGAAATGCAACGTAAATAAAATGTCGCTTGACATTCTTGGTAATTTTTTAACCCTTCTTATGTCCCACTGCTGGGCGCACGTCTACTTTCAGGAGTGAGAAGAATATAGGCCACTGATTGGCAGACGTAATGTATTCTAGAAAAATTATGAGCAACTCTCATAATTATGCACGGTGATGACTATTTACTTTAGCCTATACTAGAATACTCTGTGTTATGAGTAGCATGGACACATGCAAAGACGATATACAACACGACGACGATATACGACATACAAGCACCCAGACATTCATTATTTTTATTACAACCTCCGTGGCGTAGTGGGTGATGAGCCGACTGCGAAGCGTGAGGTCGTGGGTTCGATTCCCACCCAGGACAAATATTTGTGTGATTAACATGACTTATTGTTCTGTGTCTGGGTGTTAATTTATCTATTTAAGTATGTATTTAGAATTATATAAGTATGTTTATTAGCTGTCTGATTATCATACTACAAGCTCTGCTTAGTTTGGTATCAGATGTTGTTGTGTGAATTGTCCAAAGATATTTATTATTACTTTTGTCGTATATAAATGTTCGAGAGTCTCTTGCTGGGAATCAAACCAGAGGTCTCTTATACAAGACATCAGCTTGGCAGCCACTACGCCACATGGTTAGTCAATATCCCTTAAATATTGAGGCTAATCCATCCATCGAATATTCTAATTTTCTTGAAAAGACAATTTAATTAAAATTTGCAGTAAAATCTAAGTCTCTGCAACCTCATGAAAAATGAGAATATAATTTTTTTTTGAGTGGAGTAGCAGACGAGCATGCAGGCCACGTGGTGTTAAGTGGTCGCTGCATCCCATGGACATCTACATACAACCTCAAGCAAGCATAGGTAAGTCTTGTCTGAGGTCGTATGCAGTTGCGCTGCTACTCCGGAGGCTGGTGGTCGCCTCATGTAAGTGTGGTCAGCAACTGCACCTTTCCACCGAAACACAATAGAATTGGTTCACGGCAGAAGTGAGTGCAGCGGTGGTACTTCCCCGGGCGAACCATAATAGTTCTACCACCTACACCTATATTTATTTATCGCTCCATATGGACCACAGGTAGAAGATGTTATTTGACTCGGTTATTTGGAAGGCTGTCGTGGAGACACAGGTCCAGCACGTAAGTAGAGGCCCTTTGAGACACTTTAATATTGTTATGTGGTTACACGTGGCGGATACCATCCTCGGCTGTATCATATAAAAGGTTATATGACCCGAAGATGGTCCCTGCAAGGTGCACAGGAACTTTAACTACAAAAGAGGAAACTAATATTGGGTCTGAACGATGGGTATGAACGAACGAGGGACTTAATGGGCTATAGAGAACTGTGGGACACCTGCCGTTTAGACTAATAAATAATCTAGAGTGAGGCAGGTGGTGACTCGCCATTCAATGAATGGGCCCCAAAAAATTACGTAAATCCAAAAAATGGAAGCAATATTGGCGTGAGTAGATATCGGGTATCGAGAAGAGCGGCACCGATTTCACCATCGCGGGGGGATAAATCCAACCCGTGAGCGGGTTTCCTCGCTATTACGCCAATTACCTAGTTACACTTCCACCCCCGAGCATATAGCTCTAATGATTCCACTCTTGACGGCCTATTAAGACAAGCCAGAGATGGGACCTGTTCCTCTGGTTTATCACACCGCCTACCGGAGACGAGGAACAGGGGGACTTCCCCGGGGAACACAGGTCCTCGTTACTCATATTATAAATATTGTATTGGGGCAAACAAGTAAGAAGTTCATCTGGTATTAAGTAGTCACTGTAGCCCATGGATTTTATCTAGAATCAGTTGCACTGTTACGAGGCTTATGATAGTACCCCCGTACCATATCCCTGGTGGTATGGTCAACAATTCTCTTTGTTATTGGTACCACCATTCAAATAGTGATGCTCCTAGATGAACAATAATATTTTATTTTGTTGAAGCTTAGGTATATAGCTTTTTGGTAACTTCTCTATGGAGAGATTTACTTTCTTATTTTAAGTGCAAGGAGATCAATGTTTTAAAGTATGTACAGATGTTATTGTCAAATAAATGTCAAATGAATAAATGTGCAAAAAATGAATATTTTTTTAGAAGATAAAAAAGGTTTAAATTAATTTTTGTTTCAAATACTTTTTTTTAATTATGAAAGTCAGAGGTTAAAAAGTCATATTGATTTAAAATACAGAAGTTGTTTTTTTATTAAGGTAATTATTGAATGTTTGTTTTTCAACTAAACGAACAAGTTGGAACTTGTATTTTATTTATTTTATTTTATTTTTATTTTATTTTATAATTTGTACTGAAGGATTTACAGTATGACCCAAAACATCCGACAGCAGAATGATTACATTGTATTTGTTGTTGTTGGAGGTATAGGCCATCACTATCTGAATGGTGGTACCGATAACAAAGAGAATTGTTGACCGTACCACCGGGGGTATGGTTAGCAAGGAATGACAGTCTCATGTCAATCTAGCCGGCAACCACACCTTTTACATATACAACACTAGAATATTATTAATTTACGGCAGAAATGAGTGCACCAAATTTTTTTACACCGTTAAATAGTGATTTCGAGAAATTTAAAACTAACTATGTGTTATTAACACTGTGTATTACACAGTGTGTAATAATTAGGCCAACATTTTGATATTGCCAAAAAAACTGAAGAACAAAGAAACCAAAAAGATGACGTATACAATGCAAGTTAACCTTGAAATCAAGTCCTGAAAAGACGTCCTGTAAAGAAGGTTGATATCCCTCATAGATAATACAACCACCATAAAATCTTGTTTCCATTGTATTTTTAGATAGAAAGGCCTCAGCTTTGAGGGACAAATCCGAACAAAGCCGGGCCTAAGACATCTGCAAGTATGATAAGGACGGTTGGGGCACTAAATTTTATTTATTTACAATTTTAAGGTCGGAGAGACAAAGCTAAGAGGTTTTGTGATGGCCGTTTATTCTTCAGAATTACAATGTTATTACTAGTAGTTAGGGATTTTGAAGAAGCGCAGTATTTTTTTAGAGGCCATCCATATACATAATTTTATGCTTTGCTCTGTCTACTGATCTCTTGAATACCTTCACTTGTGTATAATTTACAAATACCAGCTAAGTGCAAGTTAAATTTTCTTAAGAACTCAAGGGTTCTATACTTTGTGTCACACAAATTAAAATCGTAAAAACAGAAGAAAGGGACTTGTGCATTTCCTTGTTGCGATTTCTGTTCAAATAATAATATGTGATTTGATTAAGTAGCGATAGCCGAGTTTTTAAGGCACCGACCTTAGGTAGGCCTTCAGTTCACAACCTAGCGTGAAGACAGAACCTTTACGCTGTGTCTTGTCAAAATAAGACGTCGGAACGTCGGTATCCCTTAGAGACATAATACAACCTTCCATGGGCGTACCGAAGAGAGAGCAAAGAGGTGAAGCTGACAAAAGATAATAATAAAATATCATAAGTAATAAAAGATCTCCCAAACGAAGAAAGAAACCTATTTATAAACGTTACTACATTATGCTACCTAATATGTTGCTGTTGCCTTTGTCTATTTAATATTTTGTGTGCGTCTTCGTGTAACGTGGAAAGCAAATTAGAGCGCGATACCCAGCTTGGGGGACAAATGCCCTCACCCTGACCAAGAACCTGGGAGAACCTCTTCAATAGAAAGGCCTGCGAACAAATTCGAAAAAATCCAGGCCTAAGACAGTCTGCAAGGCCATTATGATATGTTAAGGCCGTTTGGGCACTATATTTTATTTATTTACAGTTTTAAGGTAGGAGGCTTTTTTAAGCTAAGAGGTTGTATCGTGGTTGTTTATTTTCAGAATCACATTGTTATTTCTTATGCTTACACTTTCTTAATATTTTATATTTTGAGTAAGTACCCGCGTTTCTACATGCAACAGAATACGATTCCACCGAAGTATGAAAATTCCCACGATTTTTACGCGGGTAATAAAAACCTAAACTTGCTTGGTTTAATGTAATAGGACTCTCTGGCGGACCGCCAAAAACAGGTTAAAAATATATTTCATGCTTAAGTACTGTAGTCAGTTAGACGTAATATTGGTATTGATATTAAAATCAGTCGCAAAATTTTGGAGTTCCGAAGACGGTGGCTGATTTGATGATTTTAAAAAATTTATGGTTAAAAGAAGCATGAATCCATATGCAACGGTTGTTTCCGGCTGTGGTGTTTACTCTATTTCATAAAAATAAACCAGTATTATAAGTATATTGAGCAGCGATGGCCGAGCGATAATAACCGCCGTCTTCGACGTGGAAATACCGAGTTCGAACCCCAGCATTCACCTCTGACAAAGAAATTTCTTATGTGTGCATAATTATATTGCTGCTCGACGGCGAAAGAAAACTCAAGTAAAAACAAGAATATTTAACTATGATGTTTTCCATCATCATTCATGCCTGAAAGTGTCTTACAGTTTATCGAAGATCTACCAATCCGCTCTTGGCCACCGTGATGGACTATAGCCTAACTCTATCTCAATTCCTAGAAGAGACCTGTGCCCAGTAGACAGTAAAAGGGTTGAAAAAAAATATTTATTTTGGTGGGAAGTCGAAAAGGACATAATGTTTTATTTTCTCTTGAAATACCAAAAATAACCACGACAAGAATATTAAAATAAAACAATTTTTTTTTTTATTGGCGTATTTTTAAATTATGTCGGTCAAAGTTGAACTTGTCTCCAAAACTCCATCGCGACACATTCTGGTAGCCATCGCTTTACTCGAGTATCTGACTGACTAGACTGACTGATTACTGACGACTTACAGATTTTTTAACCGACTTCTAAAAGTATGAGGTAATGTATTCGGCTGTATGTATTTTTTTTTTCTGTTACTACTTCGTCCAGTTTCAACGAAACTTGCGATGCCATTTTTAAAGAGAAAAAAAAAACTAAAATGTGTTTTGTCTAGTTTTTGTATTACCGACTAGCTAAAGCAACTTAGCATAAATTGATTCTAATAACAGGACTCTTATCAATATCAATAATAGGCTCTTTATCAGGAATCAGTATATTATTCTCGATCTCATCAGCACACAGCCTACGTGTCAATTTGCGACACACTTAGAGCGAAGGTCAAGTGAAATCAATTACTGCAGCAAATTGTTATTCCCTTTGACCGTCAAATCATCGTAAACAAAAGGTTGGAGGTCAAACAAAGGACACTGTAATACGTTGTGATACTAAATATAAAATTTAAATGTCAGAAGTTAATGTTGAATTTGTGTTCATTTTGGAATTCATTTTCATGTGAGAATTAATTATGTTGGTCGTCCGGTTGAAATAATTAAACTCTGTTTCACCGCCTTTGAGAAAAACGTTTCAACCACAGAACAAATTAAAAGAAGTTAGAATGGAAATGTGGGCGGGGCAGACGCGCCAAGGATATGAGCAAATGCTTGTATCTCTACAGAAACACGCGATCGTGCTACGATATGCGTGCTTGTGTGCGTGCTTGGGTGTGATTTGTTCGTTTGAAATCGCGTGATTGTGCGGCGCTAAGATTGGCTAGATTTGAAATAATAATAATATGTGCGTAAACTTCGTATTCATTTAAGTACAGATGTAATGGAGGTGAAAGGTCGGCGACACCAGTTTTCATACGAACAGCGCATTATTGCCGTTCTACCTCTTTTAATATGTTCTGTGGTTTCAACAAACCGTACATGGCACAGCACAAGATGATCACCATGAAAATAACGGCACCGTTTTTTGACTTCCCTGACCTCCATAAACGTATTTGTATATGTGGAGGTCAGTGCGATACGGTTTCAAATAACGAAAGAAATTAAGAATAAAAAATAATTAAGAAACCCTGCATATTTATTCACATAGACGACTTTGTATGACGATCGCTACGTGACGACGCCGTCATCTTCGGAAACCATTACGGCTGCGTAGGTAGTATTCGAAAAAGTTTCATTTCGTCAGGTTTTCTTTACACGTTTTATTGAAGTGTCATAATAAATACTTCTTACATAGTTATTTCTGACTGAGCTGTTGTTCTTTCTCGCAAACCTCTGTATAGACATTTTCGGAACTAAAAGCATTGATTTGAAAAACCAAACTCATCCTACTTCATGCTGTAATATTTTATTATTTTTGGCTTTTCGGAGACGAGGTTACCTCGGCAACCATCTTCTTTTTCTATATATAAAAATGAATAGTTGTTCGTTAGTCTCGCTAAAACACAAGTACGGCTGAACCGATGTGGCTAATTTTGGTCTTGAAGTATTAGTAGAAGTCCAGGGAAGGTTTGAACGGTGAGAAAATACGGAAAAATTGCGAAATTAATAGTAAAACAACTTATTTCATTTTCCTATATAAACTGATATTACCTAACTGTCAAACATTGGTTCATCGCACCAACGTCCAGAAATTTGTTGACATAGTCTGGATAACAATTCAGTTGTCACTATTTGTTTTAAATTTTTTAATTGGCTGTAACATAAAAACTCTTCGAGATGATAAAGAAACTAATCCTCTTTCAATACTTTAAAAGCATGAAAACGTCTGCGGGGTCCACTAGTTTAGAATAATTATTTCATGGTACCCTAGGGTAGCTAAATTATGTTAGTTGTTGTAACAGACAAACACTAATAGTTAGTAATTCTGGCGGCTCCAGTTAAGGATCGGCCACAGCCAGGGTGAAATCAGCAAGTCGAGACATCACTTATAGAATACTTTTAATAACGTTTGATGCGTTACATGATTTATCCTAACTTAAACATACTTTTATTATTAATATCCGCGATGGATATCAATAATTATTTAAAGCTAACCTACATCTAAAATTGGTGAGACCCGTCCGATGTTAGGTACGGGAATGCACGTTCGTGGGAACGATGCGCGACACCTGCACGGCATCAGATGTCGCCAACGTCAGCACTTTAACTTATCTATATTTACTGAGTCACTTTGTCCGTACGTAACACGTCCCCCCTGAAGATCAGCAAATATTGGAGGACGACGACAATATTGCTGATGATAAGGCACGCTGATGATGATGACTGGGGATGTCTTCCAATCTTCGTTTAAGTTCAGGTCTGCCAATGTGGGTGATATTCCAATTTGATTGGTGAGCAATATGATGATGGACCGATGCATGGTCGGAGTTCATCTTCGGGCATTCAGCCTCCATTGTACATAAAAATTATTTCAGTGATTGCTTTGGAAGGGTTCATAGGATTAAGGAGATGTAGAAAAAGAGATGATAAAAAAACCGTGAATATTAAAAATAATTTAAATTATAACGCAATGTATTTGTAAGGAATTTTTAGAATAAATAATAATTGTACTAAAAATCCTAAAGTATTATTACAATATTTGATTTTGATTTAATTTGATCCTTCATTCATTATAGTCCTAATTAATGATATAACTATTTATTTATTTTATTGCTTTTCGATATAATATTTAATTTTATTTTGTGGTATTCAATTAAATATCGAGGACTATCGCACTGCCATAATATAATGGGAATACGTAGTCAAGATGAATAAAATATTTAAAGAATACCTATGTAATTCATTGTCGTAATTAATTCACTTTTAATAAATTATAAACGAAAATGAAAAAGAAATATGTTTTTTATCATAATTTAATTTAATTTAATTTAATTTAGGAAGAATTATCTTATTAGATTATTTGAATAAAATTATCTCTTCTTATTGATTAGAAATGAAGTCTGTATATCCTTATAGATTACTAAAATAGTTGTAAATATTTAATTAACTGAAATTATATGTAACATACGGACAATATGAGTCTTTATAATTAATTATTAACATTACTTTTTAAACTATTACAACTTAACGTTAAATTACATTTTTTATTTTTATTTTAAATTCACAAATGGAATTTTAATTTATTTAATTACTTTTATTTGTTTAAAACTTTCATTTATTTATTTATTCACTTTCATTTATTTAAAACATTTATTACTTAACTAAAATTCCACGATGGAATTAGATAAAATGGGAAATAGGTAAGGCGAATCACTTGAAGGTCATTTTATGCACTTACTTATTTGTCATTATATCCCAATTTGAGTCCCGAGTCGCTGAGTCGTGTCAATGTTCGGATCACTATGACACCCTGCTGCAGCACGACGTGTAGGTTCGGTAGACTGGCGGCATCCCTGGGGAGCCTGCCAGCCTATCCTCTTCGACTGCGCCAGTTAAGGATCGGCCACAGCCAGGGTGAAATCAGCAAGTCGAGACATCACTTATAGAATACTTTTAATAACGTTTGATGCGTTACATGATTTATCCTAACTTAAACATACTTTTATTATTAATATCCGCGATGGATATCAATAATTATTTAAAGCTAACCTACATCTAAAATTGGTGAGACCCGTCCGATGTTAGGTACGGGAATGCACGTTCGTGGGAACGATGCGCGACACCTGCACGGCATCAGATGTCGCCAACGTCAGCACTTTAACTTATCTATATTTACTGAGTCACTTTGTCCGTACGTAACACTCCGGACTTAGTTGACAAAGTATAAACAGTGGGGGCAGACTGAGGTTAACTAATACGTACCATTCAAGTTACACATACTATGATTGCGCATAAATATTGAGAGTAGCGAAATGTGCAAGGTCTGAAGGAATATTTTTTTTTAGAAATGAGTCATACTCAACGAAATCCAATAAGAATAATTGAAAAGTGAACGGGACGTAGGTAATCTTTGTATTTTTTTCAAAACAACTGTTAGGCATTGTGTATTTGTTATTGTTTTTGTCAATTTACCTAAACTGTAAAAAATATTTTATAAACATTTTTAAGACGCGTTGTACTACCATTATTATTTTATATCGTTGTTATTGGGAATGCATGTAGGTACCTTATGTAATACTAATGCTTCACTTTGCTGAGATAAACTTAGTACATTATTATAAGGAAATACACGACTCAGTAGTGGCAGAGTCTTATCGATAGCAATTTGTTACAAAAAATCACTTTTTTTTACAATTTGCTAGCGTCTAAATAATCTCATATTTCGTTTTGACAATAAGAAACTCACATTTCTAACTCAATAATGTTAAAATATTTTGACATGTAACGAAAAGTAGAATTGGATAAACTTCCGTTTAGAACATACCTCCAATTGATCTGAAATTTGGTTCACTTATGTATTTTGACGCGCTGATCAAGAATATCATACCCAAAATACCCGCAAATTTGATGTTCAAGGTCAAACGGACAAAAAAATTTTTCGACGTTTTTCGCATGTATTGCGATAAATATAGATTTTAGAGAAAAATATTTCAAACAAAAGTTGTAGAGCATGAGAAAAATGATATTTTTTGTTCTATACATTTTTCGTGTAGGACCAGTGGTTTCGAAGAAAAATGTTAAAGTCATCCGAAATTGCTAGTTTTCGCCAATACTCCTTTAGTTTCGATATAATAATCTACTCACGCAGTTACCACGGGTAGGTTGGAGTTTGGTCTTAGAAGTGCATCTTTTTTTTGTTTTTTGTTTATTTATTTATTATTTTTGTTTTTTTTAATGGTAGGTATCATGTTGACGGAACCCCGCTGCGCGGGGTTCCTTTTATTGTGTTAATTAAAAAAGTCCAGCCTAACCTAACCGATCCCATTCATTTTAATTGACGAGTCCTTTTTGTTATTTTTTTTTTTCTTTGCTTCTTTTTATTGGTACCATGTCGACGGAACCCCGCTGCGCGGGGTTCCTTTCTTTATGTTAATTAAAAAAAGTCCAACCTAACCTAACCGATCCCATTCATTTTAAATGACGAGTCCTTTTTGTATTTTTTTGGCGAAGGGCTTCGCCCTCCACCCCCCCTCCATTCGGGGGGGCTAAGCCCCCCGAAACCCCCCTTTCCCTAATCTATGAAAACCCAAAAATTTATGTAATAAAAATAGAAAGAACCTCGCCCTTATGAGAAATATTCATCAAAGCTCTTGACCGTTCGGTAACATTTTTCTCAATAACAAATGTATAGAACAAAAAATATCATTTTTCTCATGCCCTATAACTTTTGTTTGAAATATTTTTCTCTAAAATCTATATTTATCGCAATACATGCGAAAAACGTCGAAAAATTTTTTTGTCCGTTTGACCTTGAACATCAAATTTGCGGGTATTTTGGGTATGATATTCTTGATCAGCGCGTCAAAATACATAAGTGTACCTTTCAGATCGATTGGAGGTATGTTCTAAACGGAAGTACACCCGTAGAATTAGTCAATAATGAAACATAATAATTAGTTTTTCTCTCTGTTATATAATATTATACATTATGAACATTTCATATAGCACAATGTGTGACCCAGTGTCACATTTTTAGCAATTTTATTATTGGAAGTCTGTTTGATTGTTTTAGTACATAGAATATTTTATGTGCATACTATCATTTATATCTTAGGTGTCTTAGTCGTGGTACATGTTTGCTAACCACATACCTAAGCACGTATTGTACTCACAAAGCAAGCTTTCAGACGCCGGAGCTTAAACAATTAGGTATAGCTAGTTTTTCGTTCTAAGTGGTTACGTGCTCATCAAAATAATAAAATAACAATTTTAAAAATCACTTTCTTATTACCTTTCTTTGCAGCCATTTTCGCGGCTGGGCCCCACAACTGGGCGCGGGTCTCTCCCCATTATTCGGGAGGTCTGGTCCATAATCAAACCCCGCTGCTCCGATGCACTTTGGTGGACATACGGCTGAGTGGCCAACCCACTGTTGGAAGTTTTCGAACCCGGGCTGGGTTTTAAAAATAAGGCTTCTGACTAACGATTCCTATCTATCAGTAACAACGGGTTCTGACGGATTAGAAATTACTGCGTTTCGGAGGACCGAGGCACGTAAACGCTGCTCGAATTTGTTGCTACTTGCGGTCGCCCATCTCACACTCAATCGTGCCGGTTTCGCTGTATTGATTGCTTGCGTTCTACGCCAGTCGCTGGGCCATTTGCACTTTACAACAATTAATATGACCTTGTACTCTCTTAATGTAGGTCTTTTTTATATCCTGTATTTCATTAATATATTTTAAAGTAACATTTATACCTATTCTTGTTAAAGTACTACGAGTAAAATATTATATTCCCCATGTACGTTAAAGTTTACTAATAAATACTAAACGAGCTGCCAGAAATTAGGCATAATTTTACAAGGTTACATTAAAATGATATAAGAGTCCTTGGGGTGCGTTCACACTACATTTTGTTCTCGTCCATAGTGTAATAACAAACTACATACTTTCAAATTCACAAAACAAAGGTTATGGTATGTTTAGTACAGTATTTACCTGTACCCTTTCATATACTTGTGTCCTTGTATGCACGAAGTAACAATTTATATCCCCCCCCCCCCCATGTTATCGTGTAAAGGGTAAGGGGTTAATATTATGTGCAGTGTTTCAGATAATAAGTTAATCTGATGAAACGATGATGAAAAATGGCAGTAGAATTTGACGTTCATTGAATTAATAATAATCATTGGCTGCAACCCTTTTTGTGTCCCACTGCTGGGCACAGGTCTATCCCCATTATAGGGGAGGCCTGGAGCATACTCCACCACGCTGCTCCATTGCGGGTTGGTGGAGATGCGGGTTAGTGGCCAACCCGCTGTCGGATGTTTTCAAACCGCCCATAAGGCCTCCGACAAGGTTTAACGACTGTTATCTATCGACAACAACCGGAACCGACGGCTTAACGTGCCCTCCGAAGCACGGAAACGCGCATGAATTTTTTTGCCACTAGCGGTCACCCATCTCACACCCGACCGCGCCCGTTTGGCTTAGTTGCATAGATCGCTTGCGTTCTACGCTAACCGCCGGGCCATGCGCGCTTCGTAATAATCATTACAGTGATTTTAATAGCCTATTTTAAATAGCAATAATTTTGTTTAATAGGTACTATGTTAATGTTGTTCTTGTGCAAAAAGGCCTGGGACATTTTTACAAACCATACAATTACAAAATTACAAAAGTAAGTATACACAAAAATAAAAGATACTTACTTCTAATAACTTGCCTTAAATTTATTTCATATACATAACATAAGTTTATATACCTACTTACAAAATTAGTACGTACTTGCCCGTATAAAATATGTCTGGAAGACTACGGCCTAAATCTCTCTCACTTCCAAGAGGAGACATATGCCCACCAGTGTTACTTGTACTTAAAAAAAGGTTGGAAACAAAACCTAATTGGAACCAGCGACGCCACTATTGATTTATTGATTGACGCAGGATGCATTGGAATAGAAGTATTTTTAACAATGTGGCTGTTTTTGTTTTATGTTTTATGTTTTATATTTCTTGACTATATATAAGTATTATATACTTAAGAGTTATACATGCGCAATTTCATTATTTGTAATGATCCTTATTTACAAAATCGGTAACAGCGTGAAACAGCCCTATGATTCTAGATAAAAGTTATGAGATCTTGCGAAATGAAATTCATGTTCTTAGAGCTTTCCTTAAAAGGTTGGAGTTAAGGTACCTCTTATTTTCGCTATAGTTCTCTGTAAACTAACTCATAACTTACTCGTAACTGAGTTAAAGCGTGCACTTAGTTCAACTTTGTAAGACAATGTAAACGTTCAACAAAGTGTTATGAGCATCGCGGGAAAGAGCTGGACTTAGATCGATGAGGTTTCGACAATTCTTAAAATTGAGTGTACCAACATGTGTGTTCCTTTGTTTCTTTGTTTGTCCTTCTTTCACGATACCATATTGCTAGTTGCTCCGTGCTGACGTCGTTTGCATGCTCGTCTGCTCCTCTATTAAAATTCCTAAGTTTAAACGTTTGACGAATATTTGTAAAACCACAATATTGTAACATTTTACTAATGGCTGCTATTGCGTGCTGCTTCTGGGCACGGGTACATACTCACATTTTTTTTGGTATCGGAAGGGAAGTCTACAAAAGGTACCCGGCACCTTAGGAGAGGGTATACTGGGTTATGTGAGATTTGTACTGCACTAAAACCTCCTCGGTGGCCTGCCACGCCGCTTTGGAAGGACTCTGGGAACTCTATTAGAATGCACCGGTGTCCTCCGCGCGCGGCGCTCTTTACGGACACATCTTTAGGAGAGCAAATGTACTCTCCTGCACCTTCAGATACTTACGGCGGCATGCAGCCACGCACATCGCCGTTCTTCCTGGGGCTGCTGGCTGGACGGATCGAGCTTCCACTCTCTTTTCAGTAGTGGCTTAACTTAGATTGTTTACTTCACCACGCTGCTCCAATGCGGGTTACATACGTGGTTTAGCCAAGTCTAATATACTTGCTCTCTATGGTTGGTAAAGAAGATACATACATTTTATGACATTCATAACGTTGCCTTACAATAGTCTGTTTTATGTACATCCTACACAGCCATTCATAGACTTGATGGTGTTGTGTTTCATTTAAGTGGTACTTCATCGGTCTATACCAACACTACTAAAGTTTATGACAAGGTATTTTTTCTCATTTTAATTTTATAGCGTTAACTTTGTATGGCAGCATCTTAATTCTCAAACGTTTCACACTTACGAGAATAGCCCCACAGTAGGGTAGATATACCCTGTGTCATAGGTGCCATGGACACACACAATGACAGAAACTCAAGCACCTAGACAGAGAAAACAAATTTAAACTCATCATTCAAATTTCTGTTTCGCCGGGTATCGAACCCGGGACCCTTCGATTGGCAGGCCGGCATGGGTTGATAATAGACAACTTCTTTTTAGTAAAGATACTTCAACTCAGTTGTGCGCGCGGCGTTATGTGTGCGTGGCCTAGTAATTATGCAGCTTTAATTTGTGTGACAGTGACGCGGCCGTGATCGTCCGAGCAACTTCACTGTACCTCTTGTCACGCACACAAAGTCACTGTGTATATACAGGTTTACCCACACATAGTGCCGCGCGCACAACTGAGTTGAAGTATCTATACATAATTTATTCCCGTGTGTGATAAGTGAAAATTATTTACATGTAAACTAATTATGAAGAACATATTTATGGTAACATATTTAACATGGTATTTTAACATGACCCAACCCTTAATAAATAATGATCTTCATGTATGTTGTAGCTACCTCTGTCACGATATGAAATTTGTCAAATTATTGCATGAAAACCATAGATTTATGAAAACATTGTTATGTTAATTTTCTGGTTAGGTCATTTCCATTTTAGTTTATTTATTATTCGAAAACCCTGTAATTTAAAATTATGATACTGAAATAGAAATTTAATTAACAAGTGTAAGTAGTTACATTATAGGTATATAGAATACGATAATGTAGTGAAAATTAACCAAAAAAAGTAGCAAGACATCATTTCTAAGTATATAAATAAACTCATGATTGTAAACAGTACCACTTATTACAGTTCAATTATGTCTTATCAAAGATAATAACTATGTACATATTATTTTGTTTGACTGTTTATGCTATAGTGAAATATTCCACTACAAACTAATGTTATGTTTCTATATTTACTTTTGAGCCATTAGGAAACTTTCATGATTTTTTTATTATATCAATCGATCCTATAGAGATCTTTCGTGTTCTTGGATCACATCTTGGCCCACATCGATTGGAGCACCCCGAAAGAAAAACGGCCCATACTAACGAAGCGACTCTCCTCTTAAGCCGGCAATGCTCGGGCGGCTCCCCTAGGGTTGCCCGTGTCCATAGGCGACGGTGATCGCTTAACATCACGCGGCCCGTCAGCCTTATTGTTAGGTTTATTATTTATAAAAAAAGCGACAAATATGACGTCACCGTCCGAGAATGCAGTAGTTGCAGCACCAAACATTATGGAAAAAACAACTGTTTTGCAATTTTAACCGTTAAAAACTGCGTTTAAGCATATATTTGTTATATTTTTTTATTGTAAAGAGGCAAGGCTTCTTAGAAATGTATTAAAAACATTATTGGATGAAATAAAAAATAACTAAAATTTTCATATTTCCTTGTTTTCAAAAAATAAAAACACTTATCCAATTGAAATATATATATTTTACCTAAAAAATAAAATTTATACATATTCACTAATATCATCCCTCTCAGTTCCAAGTCTTCTACTTAGCCCAGCGCTAGGACAGTCAAGAGAAAGGGTTGAAAAAAGGTTGATTTATTTTATTATCATCCCAAAATTGACAACTAATGTAAAAACATTTCAACATAATATTGTATTTTGTATACGTATTGTTGTGTACAAGAACCTGGTTAAATTAGAGTAACATGTAATATACGACAAAAGAGTAAGCAAGAAGAGTTTTTGCTAAAGATCCCTTCAACAAGATAGATTGCTACGTACGTACTTTTAACTGGAAATTGCGCTCGCTTGCAAGATATATCGGACAATGATAGAGCAAAAACAATCACCTTACATAATAAAGAAATTCACAACTTTCTGATTGAAAAAATAATTTAAAATTACACGAATTACTATAATATTAGTAAGCAAACTGAAGTAACTATACTATTTGATGTCATCGGCCTATTTAGCAAGTAGCAAGAACCAAAAAAACTTTAAATCTTTTTATAGGTATATAAAATTCTCGTGTCACAATGTTCGTTCCCATACTCCTCCGACAAGGCTCGACCGAATCTCATGAAATTTTGTGTGCATATCGGGTAGGTCTGAGAATCGGTCAACATCTATTTTTCATCCCCCTAAGTGATAAGGGTGGCCCACCCTAAACATTTTAACGCGGTACGGAGTTCGTGGGGTCAGCTAGTTATCATTATATAAAAAGAAAAAGGGGTTCTATCACGCTGCAAATATGACACCCGCTTGAAACTATATATATTTTTTCCTTATTTAGTCTTACTACATTTTTTAATTTTTGTCGATTTCGGGATCATAATAATTCCAATTTTTCTTTTTCCTTTTGGTCATACGATAAAATAAAACTTCATCTTACAGTAATTAACATACCTTATAAAATGAAAGGCCTCCCCATTAACGGAGAGAGACCCATGTCCAGCAGTGGGACGCGAAAAAGGGTTACAGCCATAAAATAAAAGAACCTAGTTAAATTACAATAACGTTTAAGACTCGAGAAAGTAGTCAGCGAGAATTGTTTCTGCGAAAGATCCCTCCTTCAATTTAAATTGCTAGTACGTTCTAACTGTACGGTGCGCTGGCTTGCAAGATAATAATATATCGGACTAAGATGGAGCGAAAACAAGACAAAATTTAGTATTAAACGGAGAAACGCAGCGCTTTATTTATTATAAAGAAAAAAATATACGCAAAAAACAACTATACTAATAAGAACTATTTATGAAATCAGAAGACGTAATCTGAATTACGCTATCGAAGTATCCTAGATTCTCAGCTTTTACAAATAGTCCGAAGTAAGCATTCGGACCGCGGTCCCCAGCCAGTAACATCGCCTGTCGGGAGATTTCCACTTTTCCTCCACAAACTATAAAAGTTCAAACACCTATAAAATTTGATGAAAGACCTCTGTACATTCCGAAACTAGTCAGGGTCCCCCAAAAATAAACATGAGTTAAAGCCACACAACATATTAAAAGAGGTAGAATTGCAATAATGCGCTGTTCGTATAAAAACCGGTGTCGTCGATCCAGCCCCACCATTCACCTCCACTACATTTGTATGAAGCTTACGCACATATTTGCAATTTCAAATCTCGCCAATCTTAGCGCCGCACAATCACGCGATTTCAAATGAACGTATCACACCCAAGCACGCACACAAGCACGCGTATCGCAGCGCGATCGTGTGTTTCTGTAGAGATATGAGCGTTGATCATATCCTGGGCGCGTCTGCCCCGCCCACAACTCCATTTTTACCTCTTTAATATAATCTGTGGTTGAAGCAGTTGATTATGTTAGCGTATCACCCCGAAACTTTTTACAAAAAAATTATTCATTGCGAGTTGTAGTTATTATACTGGTCACTTTTTCAAATACCTATTTTCAAACGTACCTCAAATAAAACTCGGCAGCTATAAATTATTGTAAAAGCCCGGGGCTTAGGAATGGATTACCGGACACACCGTTTGACGGGCAGTTTAAATCTACGTTGAACAAATTTGTTAAAATATTACATTCTGATTTTTTTCTATTTTGGTAGTTTATGAAAAATGTGATGATCATAATCTAACAATAATAGTATAGACATTTTATTTTATGAAGCCCGATTGGCTGTGGTTGTTGTAGTGATGTGTACTAGCAAGTGTCCTAGTGTGGGTGAGTTTTTTAAGCTTTTGAAAAGAAATCAAAGTCTCTGTCAATAACAAAAACCTTTTAAAAATACTACCTTACTCAGTCAGTTCTTTTACGTTTTTTAGTTATCATGCTGACGTTATTAGACACTGAGCGCTCTCGAGCTTACGCACACTAAACTAATGCGCATGCCTCAAAAACATTCAGAGCCGATAGATACATCTATACCATACTTATATATAAAAACGTACGTACTCGCTTGTGCTGGGCCAGCGGAGCTAGATTTGACTTGAATTTAAGTATAGTTTAAAATAATATTTTAAAATATTGTAGCAGCGATGGCCAAGTGGTATGGATCGCGGTCTCCGACGCGGGTGATGCCGGTATCAAATCCTCGATGTATACCACTGACAAAAAGAAATTTGTAATGTGCGCATCTTTAGCGCTGCTCCATGGTGATGGCACATATTGTGATATTCCATACCTGAGAGAAACTCATAATTTCTCGAAGGTATGACGTCCACCAATCCGCACTAGGCCAGCGTGGTGGACTATGGCCTAAATCCCTCTCACATGTTAGAGGAGACCTGTGCCCAGCAGTGGAAAATAAAACTGGAAAAAAATATTAAAATATTAAACTTAAGGTTTAATATTCTACTCTCTCTCTCTCTCTCTAGTGGAATAAAGAAATACTCTGTCAACTCTTCTAAATTCCTTAATGTAATATACCTGATAACATCACTAACGGCAGTTAATTCCTTTTACTCTTCCAATCTGACATAATTAAAAAAGAGAGTTTAGTTGATGATTTGAGTGGCGCAGCGTGCCGTACATGAGGTCCTGAGTTCGATTCCCAGCAGGACAAATACGTAAGTGATAAATGTTGAGGCCACAGACCTAGCATATTTCGCTCACGGTAGAAGCAAAAAATAGATGTCGATGAGGGATTCCTACTGTACTGTACTACTATGTGTCTGAAGCGATATTTCTTGACAATTGACCTCTCAAAATAATGTTTTTTTTTATTTGAATGGAATAACAGACGAGCATGCAGGCCACGTGGTGTTAAGTGGCCGCTGCAGCCCATGAACATCTACATACAACCTCAAGCAAGCAGAGGTAAGTCTTGTCTGAGGTCGTATGCAGTTGCGCTGCTACTCCCGAGGCTTGTGGTCGCCTCAAGTGTGGCCGGCAACTGCACATTTCCACCGAAAAACAATAGAAATGCTTCACGGTAGAAGTGGGTGCAGCGGTGATACGTCCCCGAGCGAACCATAATAGTTCTACCAACTACAACCATAATAGTTCTACCACCTACAAAATGTGATCAGCAATGAGATGCACGTCTATCTTCCCAACGTGAAATTGAAACGCGAGGAAGAATATTTTCTCTTTTACGACACTATAAACCGTAACGATATTCGAACCTGCATAGTCCGACATCCATATTATGTGGATATAGTGGACTATCTACAGCTTTTTATTTCCATTTAAATTATACTACAATATAAGTGGTCTATGCAGCCGATGGAATTTTACGGACAACCCTAAGCAAGGTTCTATTCATGCTTAATATTGTATTTATTTGCACTGCTCCGGAGAATGATGGCTGCCATATTAAGCCTGACTGCAATGGTACCTTCCTATTGATACACTACATGATATACACGCTCGTTTTTCACTTTTCTTATACTAAAGAAATTGTAAGCTTTGATACATTGTACGTAAAAAATCCTGAAAGTCCTATAAAGGTTAAGTTTTATATAAAGCAATCAATTGGTCAATATAACGTTTACAGCTTTTATAAACTTTACAAAATAATCTAAAAAAGGCTCCGTAGCGTGGGCAGAGATCCATAAACTGCAAGCAATTTGTGCAGACCTTCCAGTGCCGTAAAAGAACAAAGTGTCCGCTGAAAGGAGCGTATTATTAAATTTAACGGAATTACGGCGGTAAAATTCTTCATACTTTGTAAAAGTTCGCTCCGTTCTGCGCCTGTGCGGTCCCAAGCTTCCAAACTAAGTTCGGCTGAGCTTCAGTACGAATTCCGCGCCCTGAAGCTAACGCTGGCTGAATGTGCCCGGTGATCGTGAACAACTCTTCCGAAGTTTAAAAAGTATTGTGTTCGAATATTAAATGTTGTGTGCCTGTGCGTGAAGTTTTTGAGTGATAGCTGTACGTTCCTCGTTTGAATTTGCGCGGGTGAGTTTGCCCATTTTATTTTTTTAACGACTGCTTTTCAGCTACTTTCATATTACCTTCTTCTTTTAAAATATATCTAATGAAATATGCGATCGCATTTTTGCAAATTATTAATATAAAATGTTTAATATAATGAGTATTATTTTTTTCGTAAAGTCGTAATACTGCGGTAATTTATGTGTCATTTGATAATTTACTTTAAAATGATTATTCCTTGTTATGATTACTTTTTTCGGTGCTTATCAAGATTTTTCTTTGAAAGCCGTGTAAATATATAACATTAAAAACTATAATGTGGGTTTCTTAAAATTAGAGATAAAGTTGTTTACCTGTTTATCTATCTAGGTATCTCTTTCTTCATAAGGGTCGTACAACTACGAGTATTTTGACCGACTTATATAAATATAAAGGATTTAATATCAGTTATTTATTAATCAATTTAATGTCTGACAAAGGAAACATAGGCGACAACTACACTAGCTAGGCTAGTTATGAACGGAGAGTCCCTGTAGCTTCGGGATTAAGAATAGAGCTACAGTATCCCCTGCCTGATCGTAAGAGGCGACTAAAAGGAGGCTTCCGGGGTTGCGGACGGTGAGAGTGGGAGCTTGACCCGTCCAGCCAGCAGCCCCGGGAAGGACGGTGGTGTGTGCGTGGCCGCATGCCGCCGTAAACACCTGAAGGTGCAGGAGAGCACATCTGCTCTCTCGAAGATGGGCCCGTTCTGGGGCGCAGCGCGTGAAGGACACCGGTGCTTTCCTATGTATATGTAGATCGAGGAGTCCTCCCAAGCGCAGAGGCAGGCCACCGAGGGGGTTTTAGTGCGGTCAAATCCCACATACCCCGGTAACCTCTCCCAAGGTACTGGGTACCTGTTGAAAGTTTGCCGCCCGATACAAAAAAAAAGTTATGAACGGAGAGGTGCCCTCTGAAGTCTGATAAAAAGTCTCAGGTATGGAGTTTTCATCGCGATATTTCTCCAACAACAAGCAATAAACATATCAAACTCCTGTCAAAACAATCTCAGACGTATTTTAGGGTTCCGTAGCCAAATGGCAAAAAATGGAGCCTTTATGGATTCGTCATGTCTGTCTGTCTGTCTGTCCATCCGTATGTCACAGCCACTTTTTTCCGAAACTATAAGAACTATACTGTTGAAACTTGGTAAGTAATATGTATATATTCTGTGAACCGCATTAAGATTTTCACACAAAATCAGACAAAAACAACAAATTTTTGTGGGTTCCCCATACAAACTCATACGTGTGGGGTTTTGGTATCTATGTAAAGTCTTCAATAATGATATTGAGGTTCCTAATATAATTTTACTAGCTACTAATTTCCGCACTTCTAATACACTTAGGTATTTTAATGCAGCAGGTGTAATTGATAGTCAAATATTTTGCTTGTCTATAAACTCCCATTTGAGAAAGCTTCAAATTCAATCAAATGAAATAAAATAATTTATTGCCCATTTTACACGTACTTACTATTTTTAACAAAGAAAATCAAAGAAAAAATACGACAAGTAACAGAAACCAACACAAAAAAACATCGTACAATCGTACAAGTATAACAGCTACATACAACATAATTAAATATTTTTTTTTATAAATTCTTACGTCGTACCTACGTGTACCTAATAGTTAGGAAATGGGTGGTCAGCTGTTCATTCAGCTTGAATTAAATTAAAATTAACATTACACGATTTTACTTATTTGTTCTGTAGTAAAAACTAGATGTTATATAAATCTTTAGATCTTGGTAGGATAAAAACAATATGAACACTTTTATGTTGGAACCAGCACTGATTTATTTGCTTACGGTACAAATGTGTTTACAGCCTACATAGTGGAAAAAACAAGCAGATTTCGCTGTTAGCCTGAACTTTTTTGATAAAAACGCGAAAACAACATTATTTTGAAACACATTGAGAATATTATACATTTTCTTACGAATAACACAGCTTTTATTTGAATAAATATGAGTTATGTCTTGTGCGTGACCGGCCACCCATAGAGAAAAATCTTATGGTCCATGTTTCGTGCGCTTTTTTAAGTTTATTTCTTAGGTTTAGAACCCGATGGAAAACATTTTAAAGATGCTTCGTTATAAAATAACAAAGTTATTTTGGGCTACACGTTTTTTCTCACAGTAATCCAAAAACAAATAGTTTATTTGCTCAAAATGATCGCAAAAGATGAAATATTTTTATAATGTAGAATCTCACATTTACTATATTTTGTGTGTAAATTGTAATTAGTTTTAGCTATAATATATAAAACGTAGTCTGTATCACTCTTAAACCCCCAAACTAGCTTTTAAGCAATGGCGGATTCAGGGGTTTTCATGGCTCCTCCCTGAGCGAACACAATTCTTTTTAATACCCAAAAAGAATTAGACTCGCAACAACTTTAATTAATAAAATAATAATAACGTTACACACTCATAGACCCCACAGTAAAGTACTTATTACCCTGTGTCGTGGGTACCATGGACAGAAACACAAACACCCAGACCGAGAACAGAACTTTAAACTCATCCTCGATTGGCAGTCCGGCATGGTCACCATTGCGCCACGCGGGTCGTCAATTAGTTTGATATGATATATCATTGCAATATAATATGATTGCAAAAATATTATATTCTCTACATTGAATACCTATACTCCTGAATTAAATTTCAGCCGTGCCGGTAACAAAACCTGGGACCCTCGAGCAGTCTGACATGGGTAACCATCGTACTATACAGGTCGTCAATTTCAAAGTTACGAGTAATATTACAAGAATATCAATAATAATAATATCAATAATATAATATAACACGAATATCAAGAACTGCGTTCAATAAAAGCCCACTGAGGTTTAAATCCTGAACGATAGTACGAAAACTCATTTTTCTTACTACACAATGACTTATTGTGTGTTTATTGTTGGATGTATTGTGTGTTGAGTTCGATCGAAATATATAAATGCTTTGTTATTAAGTTCACGACGTAAAAGCAGTGAAATAGAAATAAAAGCTTAAGACACTTCTATTTTTGCGATTGAAACAAAAAGAAGGTTATCAATTCCACTCTAGGTATTTTTTAAATATTATCTTGATAGTCTTTACTGAAGATAAAATAATGACGATTCTTTTTTATTAAAGCGATAGTGATAAGATTAAAGCGATCCTAATAAAATGAAAATGGGAAAGTATCATTTGTAATTTTCTTGAGATTCGGTATAGGATTAACATGGTCAACGTAATTAAAATTGTTATAGTAGAGGGATATGAACTAGAAACGACCTTCACTCATCTGTTTAATGGATGAAAAGTATTTTATATCAAATTTAATATACTAGAAAATATATCTCGAGTGGGTTGCCTAAACAATTCCTGGCAAGATTGAAAAATGACTTATTGCACTCATGTGTGTAACGAATAAATTTAATACCAATCGAAAGTATGAAACCTGTAAAATATACAAACGTTGGGTTGCCTATTTTTTTCCTGGCATAACTACTGGGTTGCCTGGTATAAACAAGTAAATCGATAATAGTTATTTGCACCTATTTGTTTAATAAATAAATCTCGTTCGTATCTTAGACCATTAGGATTTTATAATTGGCTTTGAAGTTAGGAACAGAGTACATTTGTACCTAAACATAGAGTAATTTGAAGCCCATTTTTTATTCGGCTGCAACCCTTTTTGCGTCCCTATGCTGGGCACGGGTCTCTCCTAATTATTGGGGAGGCCTGGAGCTTACTTACGCTACTTCAATGCAGGTTGGTGGAGATGCGGGTTAGTGGCCAACCCGCGGTCGGATGTTTTCAAACCGCCCATAAGGCCTCCGAAAAGGTTTAACGACTGTTATATTTCGTCAACAACCGGGATCGACGGGTTAACGTGCTCTCCGAATCGCCCGTTTGGCTTAGTTGCATAGATCGCTTGCGTTCTACGCTAACCGCCGGGCCATACGCGCTTCATTTTTTATTTTTGCACAACAATCAATTGTTATCTATAAGATGTAGTAAAACTTAAAGGTGACTGAATAAATAGATGATGATTAAGATCCTCATAATGATGAATAAAACGTTACCTACATTTTTTCAGCCCTTTTTTATGTCCCACTGCTGGGATTTAGGCCATAGTCCACCACATTGGTCAAGTGCGGATTGGTGGACGTCACGATATTTTCTACCACTGTGGACAGCAATAAATTCGCATATAACAAATTGCTTTGTCAGAGGTGCGCACTGAGGATTTGATCCCGGTATCAGTCGCGTCGAA
The DNA here is from genome assembly GCA_911387765.1 of Pyrgus malvae. Classification (NCBI taxonomy): domain Eukaryota; kingdom Metazoa; phylum Arthropoda; class Insecta; order Lepidoptera; family Hesperiidae; genus Pyrgus; species Pyrgus malvae. The sequence continues at coordinate 23,534,040 of OU426961.1, read as the reverse complement.
GACCGCGATTTTTTACCATTGGGCCATCGCTGCTCATCTTAGATCTGTACCTTTGATGCTCTAAGATGAACAGCGTCAGTACTCACCCGTTAGTGTCAATACCTGTGATGCTCTAAGCTGCTTACATATTTTTACTTCTTCGTTAAATATTACACATTCTATTATTCCGGCCTGGCTTCACTCAAGTGATTCAAGTACACAAATATAATGACAAAAAAATAAATATAACTATACAAATCTATACAACGGGAAAAGTGCGTTTTCCGGTTCTTTTCCACACTATAATTATTTATTTATGCGTCAAATCTCACCTCGATCTGTTCAGCCTTTCTTCCGTGATTGAGCAACAAATATTCATCCAAACTAACATCCAAACTTTCAAATTTTACAATATTAAGTATAGATTTGAAGTCAGTATACACTTTTGTTTAAACAATTTTATATTTTATTGAAATGAAATGAAACATTTATTTTCATAAAACACGGTGTATATGACGATATATGTTTAACAATATTCATAAGTTTCTGTATGTTTTACCAACCTCGTCGGTGGGCAAATTTTATTGATTATCAAGCTAAAGTCATCGTGTCATAATTAAAATAATTTTTAAAATTTTAGGATAAAATTAAATGCATTATTTTATAATATTATTTGAACTGTGATTGCTTTATTTAATTGTAATTCCGTGTACGTTACATCATTATTCCCTCTTCACTCTCAAAACTTGGCCAATTTGAATCCGGAAGAGGACCCTCTTCAAATTTGATAGCAGCATATCATTTTTCATATATTATCGAACCTTCGTTAACGTCAAAGTTGGAATCAAAGCTGAGATCAAGGTTATTAGAGTGGAACACGCTTCACATGCAAATGTATTACACATACGAGTACACATACAAAGGTCAGCAATTATTATGTAACTCGGTTATGTGTGATTAGCGTTATTTATTTATATACTTATTAAATACAATTAAGTTACAAGTTTGCTAGAGGAGATTCCTAGAGAAATAAGCTGTACCATTGTATTTTTATTTTTTATGTATGTTATTTAAGTGCTTGTGTACATGATTCATTAATAAATAATAAATAAATAAATAAATAATTTCGTCAAGTCTAACCGACTTCAATGGATGACTTACAATTGAATATTGCCTACACGTTTCCGTTCTAGTAGTAGTAGGTGGTAGAACTATTATGGTTCGCCCGGGGAAGTACCACCGCTTCACTCACTTCTGCCGTGAACCAATTCTATTGTGTTTCGGTGGAAAGGTGCAGTTGCCGGCCACACTTACATGAGGCGACCACCTATGCTTGCTTGCGGTTGTGTGCAGATGTCCATGGGCTGCAGCGATTACTTAACACCACGTGGCCTGCATGCTCGTCTGCTACTCCATTCAAATAAAAAAAAACTTTGGTTATTTGGTAGTCATTAAAACTATTTAGAAGCTTTTGGGGCAGATTACAACATCCGACGTTTACATTTAAAAATTTTACTACTTCTGTTTAATGCTAGTTTTCCCTGTTACTTGATCTTTATCCACTTGAACGTCCGATGCGCGACCCTATTTTTTTAACACGCTTATATTAGGTTGACCTATATGTATGTATGTATGTATGTATGTATGTATGTATGTATGTATGTATGTATGTATGTATATAAGTATGTATGTATGTATATAAGTATGTATGTATGTAACGGAATCTTTTAACTTAATAAGCGTCTGATTAACTTGAAAATTTGCACAGGGGTCAAGGGCCGATGACAATGTAATAATATGAAAAAAAATCCAACTAAAAAATTGAAAATAAATAATGTAGTTCAAAAAACTAAAAAAAGCTTTTTGAGATACTATTGAAACCATGCACCCCACGCTTTTTTTTACAGTAAATTACATTTTCTTCTTATTTTTTTACTTTTTAGTTCATATTTTCACAAAAGCGTGTTTTTTAGTTTTTTAAACTACATTATTTATTTTATTTGAATGGAGAGGCTCGGGCTGTAGCAGCCCAGGGTACTTCAACCTATGTAGATTATTTGTACCCATTAAAACCTATACTAACGTCAAACTTCCGACGAATACGATCGCGCGATACTGCGCGCAAAGCACATTACATTACGTAATATATTATTGTTCCCTCATCGCCCTCAAAACTTGCCTAATTTGAATCCGGAAGCGGACCTTTATCAAGATAGCATCATATCATTTTTGATACATTATAGAACCTTCGTTAACGTCAAAGTTTAAATCAAAGCTTTTATGGTGAAGCACACTTTCATACTTATATGCAGTGACTCGTCTATGGTTTTCCATGTAATTATTTGGAAACTTTGGAAACTCTCCACCAACCCGCATTGGAGCAGCGTGGTGGAGTAAGCTCTAGGTCTCCCCAATAATGGGGAGAGACCGGTGCCCAGCAGTGGGATGCAAAAAGGGTTGCAGCCATTTGGAAACTTTAATACTTGGAAGAATCTCATCATAAATCAAGAAAACACAAGATTCCATATTACTTATAAGATTTACGACCTATAAATTTTCATGTCATAACCGGGGTCGCACCACGGCTTCGGTGCAGCCGTTCAGTTGTAAAGCAATTCTATTGTGTTTTAGTGGTGCAGATCCTAAGAGCGTTTGTCCATCGCCGCCATCGCCGGACCGTCAACGAGAAAGAGTTGAAACGTCCACCACGTTTGTAAGTGTAGCAGCGCAACTGCAACTTTAGACAAGGCTTAGGCGTTCCTGAGGTATAATACCAGGCAAAGACAAATGACAAAGACAAAGACAAATGATTTATTTGCACAAATATGGGTATTACAAAAGTTGTTTTATACATTTAATAATCCGCCATATTTACCTCAGTAAGGTATGCAAATATTATATTATATTATTAATAAATAAAAGTACTGACTAAAATCTAGCTTAGAAATTTTAATTTATTTAAGTATTAAATTAACTAATCATATTATTGATTTATATTTATCCCATATTTGCGGTTTTTTTATTGTTTTTGGTAATTATTTTTACGGTATTTTATCAGCGTCATCGGCTTTGGGCACCCAATTACCTGGGTTTTTATACACTGAGAGGAAAAAAAAGCCGGCGGAAAAAAAAACCTCCCAGGTTTTTAATCCCGTATTCCCTCACAAAGTTAAAGTTCATCATTTAGAAATTCAGAAACCGAGTAGTACGCTTTTGTAAATAAGAATGTTTTAAGTGCTCGTTTAAAATCACAATTTGTTTTAGATTTGAGGGATTCAGGTAAATTATTATATATTTTTGGTCCCATGCAAAAGACGCTTTTATGATATTGTTTTGTTTTTGACGCAATCGAACACAATTTTTTATTATATCTTTTTGATTTTAGGGTTTCATATTTATTTATATCTTTTTTTACCATTAAGGATATTTCATAAATGTATAGAGATGGGAGCGTCATTATTTTTAAATCTTGAAAGTGCGGCTTACAAGAATCTATTTGATTAAGTTGACACATAGAACGAATGCATTTCTTTTGAGCTTTAAAAACCATTTGGATTCCCGTTGCGTTACCCCAGAATATGAGACCGTATCTAAGAGTTGCACCCACATATGCATGATATGCACTAAGGACAGCTGTTTTGTTTACTATTTTTGATAATTTATATAATGCAAATGAAAATTTATTTAATTGTTTGCAAACATGTTCCATATGGGACTGCCATGTTAATTTATTATCTATGTATAGACCTAAGAATTTAGTTGTGTCCGTTTCAGATATCATCTTTCCTTTATAGTTTATATTTATAGGTTGACCGTATGATACTCTATTTTTAAAAGTCATTATATTGGTTTTATCAAGATTAATTTTTAAATTGTTGTTATTAAGCCAGTCTATTAATGATTCTAGTGCATTGTTTATTTCGATTTCATAATTACTTATGTTATTATTCGTAAATACAACTGTACAATCATCGGCAAAGAGTATCATCGGCTGTTTGATGACTTTAGGGAAATCATTAATGTAAATAAGAAAAAGTAATGGACCTAATATGCTTCCCTGAGGCACACCATAAAGTACAGTCCTAGTATGAGAGTGGAATTTCTCTTGTGTGTTTGTTATATTATTGATTTTTGTAATTTCTGTGACTTGTTCTCTGTTAGTTAGGTAAGATTTTATTAATTTTAAAGCATTATCTCTCACTCCATATTTTTCTAATTTTTCAATTAATAGTTTATGGTCCACGAAATCATAAGATACATATATGTCCGTCGTTCCTGGCCGGCGTTCATAAGATACATATATGTCCGTAACACCAAATGATCTGCCAACCCGTCTGCAAGTCTATTGAAAGAAAGAAAAACATTTCCCAAAACAGAATCGATTTTTCTTACGAGCGTCAGTCGAGTTACATAATCCATTTTGTTCCCCTCTATTTACTCAGCCGTTATTGGAAGCAGAAAATCAATTAATATCAAACATTAGGATGGGTAAGTATGCCATTAGTTACCATAGAGATCTGCCTTGTGGGGTCTGTGATCAATCCACGTTGAGCTTCTTTTGCTGGACAATAATAAATAAATATCTTTGGACAATTCACACAACAACATCTGATTCCAAACTAAGCAGAGCTTGTACTATGGTAATCAGAAAGCTGATAAACTTACTTATATAATTCTAAATACATACTTAAATAGATAAATTAACTCCCAGACACAGAACAAATAGTCATGTTCATCACACAAATATTTGTCCTGGGTGGGGATCGAACCCACGACCTCACGCTTCGCAGTCGGCTCATCACCCACTACGCCACGGAGGCTGTCAAGACAATATAATGTGAATAGAATGTCTTAAGTTAGGTTTTCAATTCCACTATGCTAGTAATGTCTTCTTCTGTCTTAAAATCTTCACCTATTCACTTTATACTTTTACACAAACACACACTTCTGAAAGTCTTTTTACTTTTAAAACTTGACTTTTACTTTATAGGGTAGAAGTTATGAGGAAATAGATGAGATAAAGAAGTTAAAATACTGATATATTTATATTATTGTAGGGGGAGTGGGGGGCAAGGTCCAGAGTCAGGAATTAAAGAATCCCAAAAGAACTCCCAAACAAAAAAAGAAACCTATAAAGAATAAGCTAGATATTATTATGTTCCCTCCCGCTGTTTCGTTTGTATCTATACATACATACATACATAAAATTGGAGTGTCTGTAATATTAAAATAATTGCTTTGTACTATATACATATATGAATGTATATACGGTACTTATAGTAAAATAACATATTTGAACAATTTTTGTCGGTCTGTCTGTTTGTTCCGGTTAATCTCTGAAACGGCTAGACCGATTTTGACGGGACTTACTCACTGGCAGGTAGCTGAAGTAACAAGGAGTAACTTACGCTACTTTTATTTCAGAAAAACTCTAAAACGAAAGTAATGTGAAGGAAAATTTACGCGCGGTGCCCAACTTGAAAAAATTTGCCCCCCGCCACCCTGATCAAGGACCTTGCCCATGCCCCATGTACGCCCATGTTATGGCCCATATGCTCGCCTGCTACTCTATTTGAAAAGTTTTTGAAAAGCATGCAATCAATACCCGAAATAATTTTTCATACGAGCTCCACTCAAGTAACATTATCCATCTCGGTTCCCCTCTATTTACTCAGCCGTTATTGGAAGCAGAAATCAATTAATATCAAGGCATCAGATCCATTAAGAGGGTTATGTATGCCATAAGTCACCAAAGCCAAGATTGAAACATCTTCTTTTGAATCGATTATAGTAGCAAGCGTGTAGATGACCCTGTGCGTTGGCGAGCACTATGGGACCTCAAAGTATTATTTATGAATACGGGTGAAAGTTTCGCCTGTGGTCAGTTACACTGACTCCGAAGGCTGATAGTCGCCTCATGTAAGTTTCGCCGACAACTGCGCCTTTCCACCGCACCATAAGTAAACAGCAGTAGCAGTAAACGTGTGACACATGGCGATACAAATACAAATACAAATCTGCTTTATTGTACACCACAAATTCAAATATACAGCATTAAACATATTTAACAATACAGTGTAGACAAAAGGCGGCCATATCGCTGATAGCGATTTCTTCCAGACTGCCTTATGATACTATTCCGATATATGGTTTATAAATATTATTATTATTAATATTGCGAATGTGCATTTAAATTTAAATGTAAGATTAATAATGTAGAGATTTAATATTTTCATTCAATTGTATCGTTAATTGTGCTTCACACACATAGCCCCACAGTATGGTAGATATGTGTCTGTGTCGTGGATGTCATGGACACACACAAAGGCAGAAACACAAACACCCAGAATGAGAACAGAAATTTAAACTCATTCAAATTTCTGTTTCGCCGGGAATCGAATCCGGGACCTTTCGATTGGCAGTCCGGCATGGTAACCATTGCGCCACGCAGGTCGTCAAATAAAGTTTGTTAAAGCACGTATTTGTACAATGGAATATACGAGTATTTATTTCGTAACATTTCTGCTGTATAAAATGTACGTAAGCTCGCAGTAGGATGCAATTGAGCTGCTAAGACATCTAACAATTTTAGAAATCTGTCCAACAGTCTAGAATTTAGTTAGGTTTTGAAAGAATATAACATGCAAATAATTGCACAAAATACCTTCCCATCATTTTAGTGATTAATCCTTGCTTTCTAAAATACTTCCTTAACACTTTCCTGTAATCTTCAGCTTAAAACTGAAGAGATCATCCATCTTCTCCCCCTATTTACGTTACCACGGAAAGTGCCAGATTGATTTATATAGGAGCATCAGCTGCTAAATTATCTGCTGGGTAAAGGGTGCACTCGAAATATCTTTCAAAGTACGCTTGCGAAAGACTTAAGTAGGGAAATACCTTGAGAAAATTTTGTAACTTATGAGTGGGTAAGATAGATAGTATTTTTTTATAAAATGGAGTAGCAGATGAGCTAGCAGGCCACGTGATGTTTAGTGGTTGCTGCAGCCTTTTTTATTTCTGGGGGAGGAAACCCTCAAAAAGTAAGCGACACCTTCCGATAGGATACTGGGTTATGTGGGATATGTATCGCGCTAAAACACCTCGGCGCCCTGCCTGTACGCTTGGGGAGGACTCCGGGATCTCCAGTGGAACGCATCGATGTCCTCCGCGTGCGGCGCCCAATGCGCGCCCATATTCGAATGCACTCTCCTGCACCTTCTGATGCTTACGGCGGCGTGCGGATACGCACTCACCGCCGCCCTTCCCGGGGCTGCTAGAGCTCCCACTCTCACCGCCCACAACCCTGGAAGCCTCCTTTTAACTGTTACTGTTACTGTTTTACTGTTACGATCAGGCAGAGGATAACGTAGCTCTATTCTTAATCCTGCAGATACAGGGATTGGTTGCTGCAGCCTATGGACATCTCCATTAAATCTTAAGCAAGTCTGAATCTTATGAAGTCACGATACTACTGCGGAAGTAGTAAATTGCCTTATTGAAAATTAATATAAATAAATAGCTTGTACTGGAAGTCTATTACCTACTTATTTATAAGAAGATGTTATAGAAGAAATTGTTAAATTATACATACTTACAAACGTCATATAAACACCTGTAATGAATAGGTTCACCGCTGAAAATTTCTATCGGTAACTTCGGTTATAGATCTCAAAAATCTGTTTATTATATTATATTTTATTTCATCTGTTTATTTTGTAATTTAAACGTGTTAAATAATAGTGTTGTGGCTTTCAGTTCAAAAAATTGATAAGAAAACAACCAAAACTAGATTACACCCCTATTGCTCCTGCTCAAGAAGATGGAAAGTTCATTGAATACTTGAGTAATGATGCAGGCTGCGGTAGTGAAGGGAAGGGTTGTTTCCGTATCAAACTCAATAGCTTTATTTGATCCTTAAATAGATGAGCAATATTCAAAATAATAATAGATTTTAAGACAATCGTTTAAAATGTGAAAATAAAATAGCGTGAAACAAATCCGAAGTAAACAGGAGTTTTCTGCAACGAAAAATGACAAATGCTGTGTTTTTAGGCACGTGTTTGTTTATAGCAGTTTTGGTATACTTCTATTAAGGTGTTCGACTGTCAACGTAAGTGCTGTCAATATTCATCCAATAAATTACATCTGAAGCGCCCGAAGCAGACTGGAGGCTGAAAAATGTGGGAAATCCTTGTTTACACGGAGATTACGTCTCCTAAACATAAATCTTCTTGTTACACATTTTTATTCAATTCTCCTAGTTCAGTTAGGCAAGCAACCTCTGCACTCTCATTAAAAACATCCGAAACTAGATTACACCCGTATAATAAATAAATAAATAAAATAAACGATTCACAGCCCCCCCTACGATAGCCCCACAGTAGGGTGAACATACCCTGTGTCGTGGGTATCATGGACACATACAAAGACAGAAACACAGACACCCAGACCGAGAACAGAAATTTAAACTCATCATCCAAATTTCTGTTTCGCCGGGAATCGAACCCGGGACCCTCCGATTGGCAGTCCGGCATGGTAACCATTGCGCCACGCGGGTTGTCAAATCCGTCTTGATCCGCCTCCATAAGATGGATGGTTCATCGTTTACTTGAGTAACGATGCAGGCTGCGGCATGGCGGATAGGGTTGCTTCCGTATCAAACTCAACAGCCTTAGATCCTTAGATGGAAAGTATAAGCAAAGTACCCTTAAATTGATAAGATAAATACTAACGCAACAATAATGGAAACCATCTAGCAAAATAGTTGCTTTTTTTTCTTCATTATTGAAATACTGTAGCACAAATCTGATGTCATATACAAAGGTAGACGCATCGATTTGATCAATGCTACATACGACACGCATTATATTTAGCCCTATATTATTTTTGAAGCGCAGAAGTATATTATCTCTCTAGGTAATGCTTTTTATAAACATGTCACTGTCTTAACCTGAAACAGTGTACCCCCACAACTGAACTCGGACACCCACACAAGCACAGCCGGAATCCTGGTATTTACGCCAAGCTCTGGTCGTGTCAATTTATGGGTGAAGATCCTCCAAACTATTAAATGTTACAAGTTTTTATTTATTATGGCACCCTTAGTATGGCAAGCTATTTTTACCGAAGCTTGATTAATAATATCCAAAACTAGGCCAGAAGTACGAGTATTCCGAATTATTTCTGGCTTCGACGATAAGATGGATAGTTCAGTGGTTACTTGAGAAATGATGCAAGTTACGATAACGGAAGGGGTTGTATCCGTATCAGTCAATAGCCTTATTGTGCCCTTAAATAGGGCAGACGGAGACGATAACTTAATGGATACTCAGATATATGCTTAGCAGATTGTTTAATGAAGAGATGGAGACAGTAACAGAGGGACAAGATTGATGATTTCTAAAGATTGGTGTTGAGTAGTCGTTTATAAGGCAGTTTATTTTGGTGCGCCTTGGGAGAGGCATATGTCCAGCAGTGGACTGATAAAGATAGAAGAGAGAGAGAGAAGGAGAGATAGAGAAAGAAGTTTTTAGTGAGATACATTTACTGCAAATCCATTTCACGCTTTTCTATTCTTTTGGAGCGCTGATTTTCCCTTTGGCAATGGAATGAATGCATGCAATAACCAAAGTTAAGCACGACGGGTATGAATTAAGGTAACTTTTCAAAGTCTTTCAAAGTTTGTGAGATGAATGCTTTCCTTAAGAAACTTAATAATATCGAATTAAACAGTGCATGACAATGAAGTTATATAACGAGGTTTTGTTAATATACGATATAATAACGAGGTTTGTTAGTAGTGATAAATACTAGTAGATAGTGGTGTACTTAGGAATCCAAATCTGGGCCACTGTTTTGAGACTATGTTATCTTGAACCTCTATTTGTTTTTTTTAATGGAGTAGCAGATGAACATGCAGGCCACGTGGTGTTAAGTGATCGCTGCAGCCCATGGACATCTACATACAACCTCAAGCAAGCATAGGTAAGTCTTGTCTGAGGTCGTATGCAGTTACGCTGCTACTCCGGAGGCTGGTGGTCGCCTCATGTAAGTGTGGCCGGCAACTGCACCGAAACACAACAGAATTGGTTCACGGCAGAAGTGGGTGCAGCGGTGGTACTTCCCCGGACGAACCTAATAGTTCTCTACCACCTACAAATTACTGTTATTTCTTCTCTATTACTGTTATTTTCTATAACATCGCATTGAAAGTATTTGCTCTCGAAGCCATGAGCCCTCACTATATTAAATAGTGAGGTTTTTTTGTACAAATATATGAAAGGGAAAAGCAGTCAATTCATCGTTGCTCCGACCTAATTTAATAACGAAATCCGAATATCATGACTTCATTCGATAGAAATAATTGGATCGAAAATATTTCGTCGAAAAATATTTTTGATTCCAAATAAATGTTCGTTCTCTTGTTCGTTTCATGTTTGTTCGGTCGTGCACAATAATTGGAAAAGACAACAATGAACTAAGTACCTATATTATCTTATATATAAGATTATCGCATGGAATGAAATGAAATATTATTTATTTACTGTACGGTTCCTTTACAAACTCTTAGTGAACGTTATTTTTTTGTTCTGTCTGCTCTGGGTGCGCTTAGGCAATGCTGAGCTGAAGAAAAGAGCAGACGGAGAAAAACTTCAGCTCTGTTTTAAAATATGGGGTACACAATGCTATGGGCTATATGGAATTATCGATTGAATTATTATAATTAGCAAGATTACACAGTGAATTCATTGCCATACCACTTGTAAAGTACATAGGTGAGTGAGTATGAGCTTCTCTTTATTTAGTCATATACTCGTATATACGAGTAGAACTGGTCTGTAATTGCTTTCTATGTCTTAGCCTTTTAACTATAAAAAAGTTTTTAGCAAATCGTCTTTAATAATCACTTAATAATTACTTTATATAAAATTTGCACACCATGAAAATGGTAAATTGTGAGATATAACTCTCTATGTAACAATTCTGTAACCACAATTGAGCAAATAAATGAATTACCTATGAATTATGAATTACAACTTGCAGACTACTCCAATAGTCTAACATCACCAATTAGTGAAAATAATTATAACGTAAGACTAAAAACTTTATTAAGATAGGTAATACACGGCTAATATGAGCGACATTTTAAAACTAGAAAGGTCAGCGTATAACACTTAGAGCATCAAGGTATGACAGGTATGACACCCGTCAGAGGAGTGGCTTTTACGGGCGAACCCCTCGTCCCAACGTCCATGCACAATGTGCAAAGTTATACAACTAGTGTGTCTGTGTGTGTCGGTGTCAGTGTTGACGGTGCATAGAAAATGACGTTGTCAATTTAAATTGACATATTTAGAAATGTATGCGTCTGTAGCGATGAAAGAATATTTGTGAATGTGTGAGAAAATTAAAATGTGTGCGTTTTTCCTCCGCACCAGATTTGGCACAAAAATTATGTATCGAAGCGAGGCGCTATGCCGTCTCTGCTGAAGGGTGAGTCAGTAATTGATGCTCTAAGGTATAACAAGCGTGAGTTATAGAAGTCAGCTCGTTTGGAAATGTCTGTGGAGAGTACGAGGCGAACGGCCACGATATAACAGCTTTTTATACGAAAATCCAAGATAAGAACACCAATTAGTTGCAAGTAGTAGTATCGCTGGTTTCAAACGGATAGTTTTTTTGTCTTTATTGTTACTACAATTTTTTAGAATCCATAAAATAGTAATCGAAAATTAGGTTTAGTCACAAACTTCACATCTTTGGCTCTAGGATTTAGTATTAAACCCCTTATTGTTTGCTTTGCTATCTGACGCCATATTTGTTTTGGTGACTACTAGCGCCGCAATGAAAAAAATTAACTAATTTTTTATCACCTACCTGACAACGTCAGCCATCTTCAAAGAGCTTACAATAGGCCGACTAGTTGAATGTTGAACGGTGGTGCGACATATACATACATAATATTATTATATTGATTTATTTATGAATTTCAACAATACGTATAACTTATTGTTCAATTTTGTCTAAATGATTTTTTAAGAAACGTAAGAAAGTAAGTAACGTTTGGTGCAATCCTTTTAGCGTCCCACTGCTGGGCACGGGTCTCTCTCCATTATTGGGGAGGCCTTGAGCTTACTCCACCACGCTGCTCCAATGCGGGTTGGTGGAGATGCGGGTTAGTGGCCAACCCGCTGGCGGATGTTTTCAAGCCGCTCATAAGGCCTCCGACAAGGTTTAACGACTGTTATCTGTCGACAACTCCAAAGCACGGAAACGGGCATGAATTTTTTTGCCACTAGCGGTCACACCCGACCGCGCCCGTTTGGCTTAGTTGAATAGATCACTTGCGTTCTACGCTAACCGCCGGGCCATGCGCGCTTCGGTAACGTTTATTATAGGCATATTTCGTCTAAAACGCCAACGTCCAAGTTTCTTTCTGTAACGAACGATCAAACTCTGAAAACGAAGGTGAAGTGAAGAAAACTTACTGAATTTGTTACGTACGGAGGGGTTCGGAAAGTTTTCGAAATAGAAATCATCTTGTATATAATTGTGTTGTAAGGAAGTAAGTAGATACTTGTTATGTGAGAACAAATTTTAGCGTCATACGTTGCTTTCTTATTAATTACATAGACATAACGTATAGTAATGGCATTAGATGTAAAAAGTATGCGGAAATATTAAAGATTAAAGAGATTAAAGATTCTTTATTTCCAAATACAGATAACACACTGTATAGAGACCCTGCCTTCTGCTTTAGTTTTCACTGTGTTGCAGAAGTCAGTTCCTTCCCAGATGTGGTCTTATTACAATAAGTTTATTGAACTAATATTAAACATGGTTAACATAAAACATAAAATAACTTAAAACTATACCTTAAAAAATAACAAGAAATACACTTCTCCAGTGAGCGAGCGTGTGTGCGTGCGTGCGTGTGTGTGTATGTGTGGGTTGTGTGTGTGTAAGTGTGTATGTTTGTGAGTGTGTGTGAGTATGCGTGCATGTCTGAGTTACGTGTTTGTACGCGTAAGTATACACGCGCGCGTATATGAGTTGATTTATGTGCTAGCGATTGCGTGCACAAATATGTGTGATGGTGCGACTAATTATATTTTTTTTATGTTATCTTCATTCTATTTTGACAAATAGATTTTCTATTCGATCATAATCAAGGTCAGTAAGCCATTGAATGATCGTCGATCTCACTTTCTGAAGGGTTAAATTTTTAATTTCATGGGTTTTACTAGTCGCGTTGTATAATTTAGGACATAAATAATTATAGTGTCTACGTGCCATAGCACTGTTACATCTTGGGACCGGGACATTTTTCACCCTCTTGTTGGTATCAAACTGTAAAAACGGTATTGTTTCTTTGTGATACCGTTCAATACACTTTAGAATGAAAAGTTTCCTGACAGACAGAACTTTACACTGCTCATAGAGGTTCGTAGTAGGGTTTCTATAAGGTAAACTCATTAATACTTTAAGGAGTGCTCGTTGAGCCCGCTCTACTTCGATCATGTGTGTTTTAGCTGCTCCTCCCCATGAACGGATACAGTAACTGATGATGCTTTCCCCTAGGGCTTTGTATGTTTGTATCAATAGTGGTTGATCAGCCACATAGCGAAGATTTTTAAAAACGACAATGAGTTTTCTTATCCTTTTTGATACCACCTGGATATGAGGAAACCAAGTTAGTCGGTGGTCTAACATGACCCCGAGATATTTAATTTCGTAGACATTTTCCAGCTTTTGACAATTGCATGATTAAGTAAGTCTACACGCTGAGTTGTGGGCAATAATTTGAAAATCAGATGGCAATTTATTGGCGTTTGTTTTTTTAAAACAAATGTATTTGGTCTTCGAAGTGTTAAGTGACAGTAGGTTAGATTCTAGCCATGACATAACTTTGGCAAGTCCCTCCTCGGCAATTTGTCGAGTTTGAGTCCACGTAGGCCCATGAAATACAAGGACAGTATCATCTGCGAACATTATAATATCGGCGTTTGTTAGTTTCATTTTGCAAAGTTCATTTATATATAAAATAAAAAGGGTAGGACCGAGCGTGCTTCCTTGAGGTATACCGTATTCGCAGACTCTACCTTCACTTTTATGTCCATTGAGACTAACGCTCTGAATGCGGGAGGTAAGGTAGTCGGTAAACCATTTGTGAATAGTTCCTCGCACACCGACGCCACTCAAACGCTGTAAAAGTATAGGAATAGAGACAGTGTCGAATGCTTTTTGGAGATCTAGGAATATGCCAACGCACTTTTCTCCATTGTTGACATATTTGGTGATAAGGGATGTTAGATGAAGCACGGCATCATCAGTAGACTTTCTGGCACGAAACCCGTACTGATTGCTTGCGAGGAAGTGATTTTTATCAAGATATGACAACAGTCTCTTATTCACTATCCTTTCGATTACTTTTGATAGAGTCGGCAACAGGGAGATGGGTCTGTAATTAGATGGGATTTTATTATCACCTGATTTATAAATAGGACAAACCATGGCCATTTTAAATACCGAGGGGAAAGCACCACAATCAAAGCATAGGTTGCACAGGTGAGCTATAGGATCAGACAGTGATGCAACACATGATTTCAACAGAGAAGCTGAGATTTGGTCCCAGCCAGAGGCACTATTGACTTTGAGGCTAGATATGGTGTCGGCTACTTCCTTTGCGTCTGTCAAGAAAAGGGAAAACGAATTAATCGGTTGTAGGTTAAGGGAATTAACGTCTGCAGCAAGCTCTTGTTCAGTTTTATTGAGCATTTTTAGCGTCTTATTAGCAAGATCTCTACCTATGGATGTGAAGTATTTATTGACATGATCAAGCGAGTGAAATGGATCGTCAGTGATTTTTAGCAAAGAGTCGGAATCATTTTTGGTTTTGCTGTAGTTGCACAGGTCTTTTATGATCTTCCAGGTTTCTTTAATATTTCCACGAGCCTGCATTATTTGTGATTTATAGTAGATATTTTTTAAGGTTTTGATGAAGCGATTGCATATATTTCGATATTTAATAAAATTACTTTTTAGTTCCGCGCTATCCGGGGAAGCTTTATGTTGTTTCTGTAATCGGTTTCGCTGTCTAATGCATTTTATTGCGCTTGCAGTGATCCAGGGTTTGATTGCCTTGTACTTGTTCGAAATGCGTGTCTTTGTAGTATTATCTTGTACTACTTGTTGTATTGTAGATACTAAAAGGTTTGAAGCCCGATTGGCATCCTTTATAGCATAGTAATCGTTCCAATTGTGGACTGCAAGAGTTTCTCTCACTGCATTCAGATTTGTCCGTGTTTTATAAATTTGATTTTTAACACCTAACTTTTTTTTTGTACTGAGAGCTAAATGTAATAAAATGGGCGAGTGATCAGTAAGTTCGTTAAATACTATTGTTTGACAATGAACTTTTGTTTTTACCATAAAATGATCGAGACAAGCTGAAACTCTAGTTGGAAGGTTTATACCTTCGATTAAACCATACGTTGATAATAAATTTAAGTATTCTGTAGTATGGGCCGACAATAAGCTAGACTGGGTGTTAATATTAATATCTCCAGTTAAAATTATATTTTCTTTATGTTTGAGGTTGCTTAAAATGTTATCTAATGAGTTAAGATAGGTCGAAGGGTTGGAAAATGACGGTGGACGGTAGGTACAAATCAAAGAGTAAGTTTTATCTATTTCAATAATTAAACAATTGCCTTCTGTCATCGGGGGCTCCGACGCAGTAACCATAAATTTGTCACGTACGTAGGCAACAACTCCGTCATTTTGGTTGATACTACGTTTAGTGTTAAACATTTTATAGTTAAGGATTGGGGGAGGGTCGTATTTACCTGTCCAACATTCAGATAAGACGATCACGTCGATGGGTATGTCAAAATCAGATAAGTAGGCTAGGAACAGGTCCATGTTTTTGTGGATGCTACGAATGTTTAATGATAATACTGTGAGATTTTCATAATCACTATTATAGTTTAGAAATACTGAACATCTGGACGGATCATCCAGGTGTCTACAGCTTATCAATGCAGTGTTATCAACGTCCTCTAGTACGTTATTATTTATGAGATCTATCATTGTGTAATATATATAATTATTTATTTATTTATTTAAACTTCATGTACCATAATACAAATTATGTACAAGGCGGACTTAATGCTATAAGCATTCTCTACCAGTCAACCTGGGGTAGTTTGAGAAACAACGAATGGTGGTACCTAATGCAGAAAAGTGAAACATACAATCACAAATTATGTATATACTATATACTCTGTCTATCTGTCTGTCAGCACGCTTTCCTGTTTAAACTACTTAACCAATTTCAATGAAATTTGAATCACAGATAGAGTGGGTCTTGGGAAAGGACATAGGATGGTTTTTATCCTACGGGAACCGGGAACGTAGCCGCCGGCGGAAGACTAGTAGGCTATATAACATCATGCTACGACTAGTACTAAACTCGACGCGGACGAAGTCGCGGCCGGCCGCTAGTAAAGGTATATTTTCCGTCTAAAACGCTGACAGTAAGGATCATAACGAGAACCAAGAGTCAAAGTTTTCTTGTATAACGAACGATGAAACTTTGACAACTAAGGTGGAGTGAAGAAAACTAGCGAATTTGTTACGTACGTTATGTGGGGTTCACAAAGTTTTGAAAGAGAAATCCTATTGTATAGAATTGTGTTGTAAGGGAGTAGTTGTTTTGTAAGCATAAATTTTAGCATCATTTTAACTGCTTTCTTAGACATTATGTTAGAAGATCATTAGAAGTGAGAAATACGCAGGTAGATTATAAGTAATGATTCTGGCGGAAATGGACTCAGAAGTTTTTAATAAGTGTATCTACCCCGAAGTGTAAGGTACCTCTTGAAGGTTAACCTTTCCCACTCATAGCCCCACAGTAAGGTAATTAATACCCTGTGTCGTGGGTACCATGGACACACACAAAGACAGGAACACAAACGCCCAAACCGAGAACAGAAATTTAAACTCATTATTCAAATTTCTGTTTCGCCGGGAATCGAACTCGGGATCCCTCGATTGGCAGTCCGGCATGAAAACCATTGCGCCACGCGGGTCGCCACGGGTTTTCCTAACAATGCAAAAAAAATGAATTTTTTTCCCGAATGGACTAAACGCCTACGTTTTAAAGTAAGACAGGATATTACAATATAATTGTTTGGTTATAGGGATTTGGCAAGAGAGCGATCGTCGTTGCGAATTGACATTTTATTTCGAGACGCAGACAATAAAAAATTTCAAGCATTTTCTAAATGCTGAAATATTCTGGCGCAAAAAATAAGTTTTAGGGTCGTTAGTCATGCAAATATTTAAAGCGCGCTCGTCGGTCATGCCAAAAGCGGTTCTTATTATAGATTGTGTAAATTATTTTCCTATAGTAAGCCTATAGTATAGATTGAGTTTCAGAGAATTTTGAGAACTCAGTGGAAGTGGATTTTAAGCCAATTTTTAGTCTATTTATTTCACTTGTACGTGACAAGTGAGATAAATAGACTTGAGAAGAAGAAAAAACTCGATAACGACTACGATATACGCGATAAATTAAATTCATAATTAGACCTATATTGTAGACAGCAGGAACATTTCTTAGAAATGCGCGCCGGGTTTTAAACAAGGCCCCACGCCGAATGAGTCCACCATAGAACATATGAAAAGAGTAGAATGGAACTGTGGGCGGGCCAGACGCGCCAAGGAATTTTGAGCAAACGCTCAAAATTCTTAAATCTCTACAGAAACACGCGATCGTGCTACGATATGCGTGCTTGTGTGCGTGCTTGGGTGTGATTCGTTCATTTGAAATCGCGTGATTGTGCGGCTCTAAGATTGGCTAGATTTGAAATTGCAAATATGTGCGTGAGCTTCGTATTTATTTAAGTACAGATGTAATGGAGGTGAAAGGCGGGGCTTGATCGGCGACACCAGTCTTCATACGAACGGCGCATTGTTGCCGTTCTACCTCCCTTAATAATGTTCTGTGGAGTCCACCATCATATTACAGTTCAACAATTAAACACTCGCCTTTTCTAATAGGCATGATGACACTATTAAAGAACCATAGAATAAACGGTTTTACAGAAACAAATATGCTATAAAAGTTCTAAAATATGATCCCGTTTTAATATAAACATTAAGATTAAAAAGATTTTCAATAAAATAAAAGTATTAAATACAGCAATCGGCCATGTTATCTGAAACGCCAATCAAAAGGAATGACGTCACGTCTCAGTTAATGTCATCGTGTTGCTTGTCAAATTCAAGCAAGCCGACGCCATGACACCTACGAGCGTTTTCGCGCTTAATTCAAATTACATAGCAGAAAATACATTAATTTACGTTAAAAGTTGAGTTTATTGCTGAAATAAACTTTTTTTCGAAACTATGAGACGTGTACCTACAATAAGGAAAGGTATTTAAAAATCTGTCATCATGCCCATTCATAAATAAGAATTATGTTCTTATTTATGAATTAGAAAAGTGAAACTGGAATTCAAATTTCAAATAAAGAAATTTGAAATTTGAATTTGAATTTTACTGCCTATACTTCGACACGTCACCGTGCTAAAAAATTAAACAAGAAAATTAAATTTTAGCGAATATTTCAGATTGTCTTTCTGAGCTTCTGTGAATAGTTCACATTAATGTTGTGCTTTGAATGCAGGCTTAAGAGATTTACTTTAAGTTTGGCAACTTTCGTCTGTTAACTTAAAATCTGTTTTGAATATGCTTCCAAATATGAAGTATTATCCAAAGTTTCGAAATTCAGCTGCCAGAATAATGTTACACTTTTCAAACTTTTAGACGAACATTTTGGTGTTAAACAGCAAACATTTAAAACGCAAAATTATAGTATTTTGAAAAGCCTAATTTGGATTTATACCCAAAGTGTATTGGGCTGTCTGTAGTCAGTCAATCCGTGTTGTAAAGCACTAGAAAACTAAATTAGTCCACAATAAATGAATGGTCGGTGAGCATCGATGGTCGAAAGGTAAGGACCTCGGTCTCCGACGCGGGAGATCCGTGTTCAAATCCTCGCCGCGCACCTCTGACAAATGAAATTTATAATGTGCGCATATCATCGCTGTTCTACTAGAAGACACCTGTACTCCGCAGTGGGACATTAAAAAAAGTTTGGAAAAAAATGAACGTGACGAAACAAAAACATGTTTTAATTTTGCTCAGTAGTGAATCATATTTCGAAATAAGTTTTTGCACTATTTAAATGCATACATTTTAAATTAAAAAACAAAATCTTTTTACTTATTCTTTTGTTATTTATTCTGTTCCTTTTCTCCCTTAACGATAATTAAAAATGTCGTTAGAAAAAGAGTGTTCTATTCCGACATTGAGCGAGGTACAAAACCCGGACTGTGTTATGATAAGCCGGGATTTAAAGCGGAGAAATATTACTGCACTAGAAGAATTACCTACATTTCCGAGGAAATATTCCTAGAACACGCTTTTTCGGACGCTATGAGTAATCACGGGACATAACAAACACATAATATAATGTTAGCTTTGTTCAAACAACTTATATTCTGAAATCTAGTTTAAAAACGACTATGCAGCAAGATCTATTCTTTCATCACTTACAAAATTTATGAATATGATAAGCGTAGAGTTAGAGTAATTTTAGTATAGGAAAAGCTAAGTTTTAAAGAAATTATGTACAATGTTTAAAAAATTTCCATTCAAAATATATTCAAAAGCATTTCGTGATGAGAGAGTGCCAGGCTATTTAAAATAATTTATTATAATAAGTAATTATTTATTACATACAAAAAAATGACAATAAATCATAAATCATTTATTTGGTATTACTTTTCGGTAACAATGGGGATGGATGGATGGATGGAAGGCGTACCAAGAATGTTATAAATTTAAAACATTTCAAGTCAATCAATCATTAATACATATTTTGGCTATTAAGCGTGGGTAGATTAACCTTAACGTTAACACTATCGTAAAAGTCGCTAATCAAAGGACTTGTTTTCTGACATTGATCAAAAGACTGTTCTTTGGCAATATTGAGCGCGGTACAAAACCCGGACTGTGTAATGATAAGCCGGGATTTAGCAGCAAAGAAATATTACAGCACTAGAAAAATTACCCGCATTTCCGAGGAAATATTCGTAGAGCAGTATTTTTCCGGACGCCATGAGTGATCGAGGGACGTAAACAAATTTTGTAAGCCGTTATATTATCCGTAATCTTTGTTGGTATCGCTCATAGTATTTGTTTTATGAAATCTATGGGCGACTTACGAATATATTATTATGTATTTCATCGAACACATGGCACATCTGCCAAAACTAATTAGAAAATCATACTATCATTTATGTTACGAGTATAATAAAAACAAACTGATATCATAGTCAAACTTAAATGTACTTAATTGCTATCAATTTCTTATTGTAAACCAAAACGGCATTATTTTTTTGCAACCTTTTTATGTCCCACTACTGGGCACAGGTCTCCTTCTCAGAAAATTGAGAGGGATTTAGGCCATAGTCCACCACGCTGGCCAAGTGCGGATTGGTGGACGTCATGCTTTCGAGAAATTATTAATTTCTCTCAGGCATACACGGCGATGGAGAACATCGTAATCAATGAAATATCACGATATTTTCCATCACCGAGGAGCAGCGATAAATTCGCACATTACAAATTTCTTTGTCAGAGGTGCGAGCCGAGGATTTGAACCTGGGATCGGTCGCTACGAAGACCGCGGTTTTTTATCACTCGGCCATCGCTGCTCACGGCATTAGTGCATGCCTATTTGTTAATATCCACATTTCATGTATTTTATGATTTTTACCTATTCCATTTATATAACTATTATTTTTACCTCTTCCATAGTCTGTACCTACCGTACCTACATTAATATGTGTAACTTGTATTTCTCGTGTTAAATTAATGTTTGTATTTGAACAAGAAATAAGTATCTTAATCCATTAAACTATCCATGAACTTACCATGTATACTTAGCCACCGCGGTAGACTATGTCCAATATCAATTCAACTTTACATAATATTAGGTAGCATAGATTAGTCTTCCTTTCATTTACAAATCGACTTTCACTGCCTATTAATTTATTGTCAGTTCAATCCAAGCCACTTTCTGTAGCTTTCTTGTAGGTGTAGTTTGGCACGTTTGAATACCATTTAAGTGACGTTGCGTGATCCTATTCCATTACATTATATTGGACACAATTTGAGTTCACGAATGTTACCTACAAGTCGTTACAAGTCCCTAAGTTATTGCTCTTTCCAAGTATAATTGATTTTACTTCCATCAAAACAACTATTACAAAAACTGGGGAAGTTTGGAAAAAATAGGTTCCATCAGCAAATGACAAAAAACGCTGAGCGTTACTTTATTTTGCTTAAAAGGTAAATTAAAAGTACTTTTTTACAATAATACTAGTGGACCCCGCAGACGGTGATGCCTTTAAAATATTGAAAGAGGATTAGTGAAAAGTGTATATGCCTGCAAAGGTAGCATTTATTTAGTACTAATTTGTATAATTAATAACAACTCCGTGACAGTTGTACTGTTACGCACTAAATGCTTTACACAATAAATTTCTATTTCTATTTCTATTTCTATTAGTTTCTTTATCATCTCAAAGAGTTTTTATGTTACTGTCAAGTAAAAAATATAAAACAAATAGTGACATATGAATAGTTATTCAGACTATGTCAACAAACTTCTTAACGATGGCGCAAAAATATGTTTGACAGTTAGGTTCTAACAGTTTATATAGGAAAATAAATAAGTTGTTTTCCTATTGATTTCGCAATTTTTCCATATTCTTTACTATATTAAATACTAATATTTCAAGACCAAAATTAGCCATCGGTCCAGCCGTTCTTGAGTTTTAGCGAGACAAACAAATAGCAATAATAATTCATTTTTATATATAGAGATGAAGTAAGTAATACCTACGTGTTTAATGATAACTGCAGCTAGTTTCACGAATTCGTTTTTCCTGTGGTTACTATGTAGGTAAGAGGGTCGAAATTCCAAAGAAATAGTACATTGCCTTACGACAGAAACGGTTCCAGCAGTTTTATTTCGCAGGTCGCATTGAATATTTTGTCAATAATGGAAAATCCATCAAAAGACGAAACTATGAGCAATCCATCCCATAAATTTTCCATTCATGAAATAAAATTCAAACCCAAAAGTTATAGGTAGTCGATATCATTACTACAACCTTTCAGCCATAAAACAGCTGTAGGTATAAAAATGTGATTGCCGACTTATATTCTTAACTTTATTAAGCAACTTTTTCGTACAGGATAAAAGTAGATACACAATACATTTTTTCGTTAAAAATATTTTGGGTATAAATTAATTTTATCCCGAGAATCAAAGGTCACGTCGAACAATTATCCACAATAATAATGTAATTTCTCTAGCACCAAGAATCCCTTTGGACATAACATAATGCCGCCTTTCTCCAGAAGGTTAAATTGTTTAACCACATAATATAATAGCTATAAATACAGCTAGGGTGTACTAGTAAGGGCGTTCTGGCTATAAGCACATAATTTATGAACCCTCGGAACTGAGAAAGCTTGGGCCGAAATAGTGGTGTAATTGTTAATTGTTGTTGTTACTTACCGTATGGCGTGATAATTTTCGTTCTACTTTCACTTAGTGCAAAAAAATCCCTATCAGTCTGTTTGTATGTTTATCCGCCACATGAAACCATGCAACAGTTTAGAGTCAGTACCCGTCAACACATATTTTGACAATCAAACAAGTGAAAGACACTTCCATAGCCTTTAAAGTTTGAATATTGAAGTGATAGTGAGTGAAGCATATTCCATAAAACCGATCGCCCGTAAGGTTCCAAAAGGTTCTTAAACGGTGACCACGTTTTAAGAAAAGGGCTACTGAAACGTCTTCATCCATGAGACAAAAACAGAAGAAACAAAAAATTTTCCCAAATGCGACTGAATTACTACCACTGTAGCCATTCAGCGATTTAACAGGTTGTATAAAGATTTTTTGAGCAGCGATGACCGAGTGGTAAAAAGCCGCGGTCTTCGACGCGACCGATCCCGGGTTCAAATCCTCGGCGCGCACCTCTGACAAAGAAATTTGTAATGTGCGCATTTATCGTTGCTCCACGGTGATGGAAAATATCGTGATATTTAATTGATTACAATGTTCTCCATCGCCGTGCATGCCTGAGAGAAATTTATAATTTCTCGAAAGCATGACGTCCACCAATCCGCACTTGGCCAGCGTGGCCTCAATCCCTCTCACTTGTGAGGAAACCTGTGCCCAGCAGTGGGACATAAAAAAGGCTGAAAAAAAGATTTGATTGCCGACACATACAACGACTAGTAATAAAAAAAAGTTTTTTTTATAACGATAACTAAATATATCTCAATTTGATCACGAAAAATCAAAGCCCAAATCGTACAAATACCCACAATAATAATGTTATTTGTCTGGCACTTAAAATTCTTAACATAAAATAATACCGCCTTTCTCCAGAAGGTTTAATTGTATTACCACATAATATAATAGCCATAAATACTAGGGCTACAGTACATTAGTAAGGGCGTTCTGGCTATAAGCACATAATTTATGAACTCTCGGAACTCAACAAGCTTGAGCCGAAATAGGGACGTAATTGTTAATAAAAGAAAGAGCAATTGTTATTGTTATTTTTTTTCTTAGTAGCATTACAGGAGTGGCATATTATACATACTTTTAAATAATGTACTTTTTTACAAGAGTGCTGTTGAGAGTTCTTTTCCGCCGCCTTTTTTTCTCCCATCTTTACATCTATCCCAAACAGGCATCAAAGGCAAAAAATTACATTCATAAAGACAAAGAGAAAGACAGGCGAAGACTGTCTTTGTCTTTGACATTAATTAAACGAATATTTTGTATTGCCTAATATTTTATAAGTAGTTTTTCTTTTCTTAATTTTTTATTTTTCTACTAACGATTTTGTTGTTCTACTGCCGGGATTGGATCTCATCAAATATCAAAATTTTCATTCAAAATGCTGGCCAAGTTGCTGTAAGCTAACTTACGTACCGTTTAAAAAAAATAGGTAATGTAATTTTCTTAACTATTTTTCCGTCACTGCAGAATGCAGAATTTCCTTTCTTCAAACCTCTAAAATGTGCATTAGTACCATGATATATGTACATATATTACCATGGGTTATGTGCGTGTGATACCTAAATATAACTCACTCGGTTCACTCACGATAGCCTTTCAGGCGGCTATCGTTAGAGACCGCGGGATCTCCAGAGAACTGTTTTAAGTAGAGGTGTATTCTTCTGGAACTCGGAACAACCTAAGAAGGCCATTCTTGTCCTTGTAAGCTATTGAAAACATTTAAGTTGACAGAAATACGAAATCACGCAACAATAAAGCCTTAACCGTCTTAACTAATTCATTGATTTTTGTGTTATGTTCCCTGTGAATGGATTCCCTTAACGAAAATGGTGACGTTGTCATCTGAGATGATAACAAAGAGTTATTGTTAGGCCCATTCTAGTCTGAATACGAAAATAGAAAGAATTGTCCTTATGACCTTGACCAAGAACGAGATGTGCGGATAACAAGGCTATAAATTGCGTATATTTTGCTTTCCATATAAGTTCTTTGGCAAAAGTTCAAGTTAGGATATACAAGTAAGCTCCTTGCGTGTTCAAAGTTAATTCAAGTACTGTTATGTTTTAATCGTAAAGAATAGTTTTGTGAAATTTAAACAAGTTCTAGTTGAAATTGTAAAACTTTTTGTATTCCAAGTATTTCCACAAATTCTAATCTTCAAGACAAATAGCCGTATTAAGTCTAAGGATTTTGTAAGTTCTACTGAATAGGAAAAGTTTTAAATATGAAATTGCAGTGTCTTTAATGAAGCAATTTATTACGTAGTTAATAAACGGAACTGATTTAACTGATTACAATATTTAATTGATTACGATGTTTTCCACCGCAGTGCAGGGTTGGAAAAAATATAATAAAATATTAATTTAGCTCGTCATATTAAGATATCTTTGATGCGGATGCGGGTTAGTGGCCAACCCGTTGTCAGATGTTTTCATACCGCCCATAAGGCCTCCGACAAGGTTTAACGACTGTCATCTATCGACAACAACCGGGATCGACGGCTTAACGTGCCCTCCGAAGCACGGAAACGCCCATGAAATTTTTTGGCACTAGCGGTCACCCATCTCACACCCAATCGCGCCCGTTTGGCTTAGTTGCATAGATCGTTTGCTTTCTACGCTAACCGCCGGGCCATGCGCGCTTTTTGTAGATGGTAGACATTTAATGGTTCGACCGGAGAAGTACCACAGCTGCATTCACATCTGCTGTGCAGTAATTCTTTTGTGTTTCGGTGGAAAGATGCAGTTGCCGGCCACACTTACATGAGGCGGCCACCAGTCTCCGGAGTAGCAGCGTAACTGCATACGACCTCAGACAAGACTTACCTATGCTTGCTTGAGGTTGTATGTAGATGTCCATGGGCTGCAGCGATCACTGTGTGAAGTGACATCGATCGAACGTGGCTGCATGCTCGTCTGCTACTCCATTGAAATAAAAAAGGCGCAATATGGAACAAATAAAAATAATAATGAATGATGTAAATGTACATTTTCGTAATTGTGTTCTAATTAAATATTCCTTCTTTATATTTTTATTTTTGTAATATTTGCATACCTCAAGAAGGTAAAAATGGCGAACTAAATTTATATAAACAACTTTTGTAAACTCCCTTATATTTTTGCAAATAAAAGTCTGTCTTTGTATTTCTTTTAAAGTACTCGTAGGTGTTATTTAGATAATAATATTAAGATAAGTTTACCCTATCTACTCGGACTGGCCAGCGTAACCTGATCCGGAAATTGATTTCGTGAGCTCTCACACCCTTGCTTTCCGTTAGGTACCTATTTACCACTCATTGTTTGGACGATTTGTTTAATTGTATAAGCAGCTGAGTAGAAAATAAATAAAAAAAATATCTTTGGACAATTCACACAGCACCATCTGATTCCAAACTAAGCAGAGCTTGTACTATGGTAATCAGAAAGCTGATAAACATACTTATATAATTCTAAATACATACTTAAATAGATAAATTAACACCCAGACACAGAACAAATAATGATGTTCATCACACAAATATTTGTTCTGGGTGGGAATCGAACCCACGACCTCACGCTTCGCAGTCGGCTCATCACCCACTACGCCACGGAGGTTGTCGATGTAGACAACGTATTTAAGGAATGGATATTCGGTATTATAGTTTTTACTCTCATCTATATGATCGTAGAAACCACTTACTTGTACAATTCGTGTTTTTAACAGATCCTTATTTGTACATCAAGGGTTATGACAGCACACGTAATATGGGTGTACCGTGCACGAATAAATAGGCTGACAAACGCAGAATTTTATTTAGTTTGTTTAAAGTATCCAACGTACTAAACCGCATTGGAGCAGCGTGGTGGAGTAAGCTCCAGGCCTCCCCAATAATAAAGGGAAGAGATCCGTGCCCAGCAGTGGGACGCATAAAAGGGTTGCAGCCAGCCATCCATGCCAATGAGGAAGAGATTGACAATGAGAGATTAAAAAACAATATATTTATGAAAAAGTTTAGAAAAATAGTCGTGTTTTTGAAGTGAAAACTTGTTTAGCGGCGTTGTGCACTTTTTTTGGGATGGGTAAAAAATGTTAAACTTGCGTCAGGACACGTGGCCTGATCGAATATTCGTAAGACGGAGGGGTGACAGCTGATGACGGCTCGACTGTCTATACTTGTTAAATTCGTTTATATCAAGTATTTAAAATATGGACATTGAACAAAGTGCATCAATTAATGAAAAAAGTGACGAAGAAATATTGAAAGAAAATGAGTGAGTACTTTATAAAAAATATTAGATGAAAACCTAGTGAAAATACTAGACGAAAAATAATACTGATAATAAAAGCAATTCGTGCGAAATTATTCCCTAACCATTCCAAAATATAAAAAAGCACAACGTTAATGTTCAAGTTTTCATTTCTGCCGGCACTACCGGAGTGCAACCCGTTTTTTTTTCAAAAACGTCAAGGAATCAAAATGACCTTGTCCAAATCAATTTTCCGTAATGAGAGTGTGTAAGTGTATATTTATATAACTATATACAGATATGTTTACTACACAGTATAAGCTTACACTATCTAAACAATATACTGACCACCGGAACCTGAATCGGAAATTCATTTCGTGAGCTCACACCCTTACCATCCCTTACCACAAAGGCGCTCTTTGTATTGTGCCCTTACTCTCCATTTATGTACCACTCGATGTCAGGACGATTCGTTTAACTGTTTTTGCTACTGATTAGAAAAATGTTAATAATTTAATTTGAGAATGGATATTTGGTACTATCATTTGACCGCTTCTTTCTGGCTTTAGAATAATCCTACTAAATGGTGGTTAAACCTGTTATGGTTTGTGTTGCGTATTTTTGATCTAAGGTATATAGGTATATAAAATTCCCTCCCTCCCTAAATCTCCCATACTCCTCCGAAACGGCTCGACCGATTCTCATGAAATTTTGTCTGCATATCGGGTAGGTCTAAGAATCGGCTACTATCTATTTTTCGTCCCCCTAAGTGATAAGGGTGGCTCACCCCAAACAATTAAACGCGGTACGGAGTTCGCGCGGTCAGCTAGTAACTACATATAAATAGTTGTTAATAACATATTAATAGTTATATAGAGTTGAGAGTATTTTTCTTTTAAACTATGTATGTTTCGGGTACATTGTTTATTATTGGTTATACTGGTACATTGGTTAAGATAAACGCTGAGAGTTTTAAAAGTTATTTAAAAAATCGCTATCAAGGAAGCGCAAGCTATCAGTTGCGTTAAAAACAAGTTCAAAATGAGTCGCTTTTTTATCATGTTTTATTTGCATTTGCGATGGCCGAGTGGTATAAATCCGCGATCTTCGACGCGATCGATCCCGGGTTCAAATCGTCGGCGCGCACCTCTGACAAAGAATTTTGTTATGTGCGCATTTATCGCTTCTCCACGGTGATGGAAAATATCGTGATATTTAATTGATTACGATGTTCTCCATTGCTGTGCATGCCTGAGAGGAATTCATAATTTCTCGTGCATGACGTCCACCAATCCGCACTTGGCCAGCGAGGTGGACTATGGCCTTAATCCCTCTCACTTGTGAGAGGAGACCTGTGCCCAGCAGTGGGACATAAAAAGTTTGGAAAAAAAATTGCATTTTCCTTCATAAAAACATTGTCAACCAATACACATGTCAAACAATTCAATTTTCTGTAATAAGTGAATGCATGTGAAGGTATAATTTAGATAACAATATCTAGATAGGTTCACCAGCTGCTCTATCTACACAGCACACTGGCCACCGGAACTAGCTCCGGAAATTGATTCCGTCAGCTCCCACACCCGCGTTCGCATTCATCTGTACCGGTCGATATTAGGGAATTTGACCAACAACTGTAATGATTATATAGATAACTGTATTGTGTTCTAAGTTACGCTATATTAAGTAACACAACATCTACGTTTTCAATTTTTATATGCGTATGGTTTGTGCGAGTAGTTATTTATTTAATTAAAAAGTCTAACAAAGCGCGTAACCAATCCATGTGGTGTTTAATTTTCGCTGCAGCCCATAGACCTCTGTATATGACCCTAATCCTAAACCAAACTCTAAAAAGTCTTGTATTTGCCCGGGATTGTATGTAACTATAGTGTACTGTAATTCATTTAAGTTCAAAAAACTAAAAACACGCTTTTGAAGCATATGAAACTAAATAAATAATGTAGTTTAAAAAACTAAAAAACACGCTTTCGTGAAAATACGAACTAAAAAATAAAAATAAACAAGAAGAAAATGTTATTTACTGTAAAAAGTGGGGTGCATGGTGTCAATAGTATCTTAAAAACCAACCCACGCTTTTTTTTACAGTAAAATAGATTTTCTTCTTATTTTATTTTTTTACTTTTTAGTTCGTATTTTCACGAAAGCGTGTTATTAGTTTTTATTTATTTCGTGATCTACTTCGTGACCTAAGGTACTTAATGAAATAAATTCATTAAGTACCTTAGGTCACGAACTTATCAGCCGCCTCTCGTATATATTTTTTATCCTGATGATCCTAGTTAGGACTTTATTATAAAGTTATGAGATTATTGTATTGTCATCGGCGTTTGACCCCTGTGCAAATTTTCAAGCTAATCAGACTCCAAGATGTAAGTGAAAATGAAGTTAAAAGATTCCGTTACATACATACATACAGGTCAAGTTAATAAAAGCGTGTTAAAAATGAACAAAAATACTAGTGTTAAGTATTGTGAAAAAAGTGTAGGTTGCCTGATTATACTAAAAAATAAGGCACACTATTACACATTAATACTAGTATTTTTGTTCATTATTATCTTTTTTCATTTCATATTTCGATGCTTTGTTCTCGGAATTAGATAAACTTATGACATTATTGCATTTCTACATATTCTTAATAACTAAGTGTCCACAGTATGAATTAAATCTGTCCGTTGAAAGTGTGTCAAAATCGAGTCCAAATGAGAGTTACAAACAAGCTCACAAACATACAGATGGAGCTATTATGAGCGTACAAAAAAGGCAGCCGCTTTTACACCGAAACACAATAGAATTTATTTTATAAAATAAGTGCAGCATGCAATGAACGTGGCCACGTCTCGCCAAATAAGCACAATTCTCTGCTGCCGTCATGCCTATACTGAAACTGTGCTACAACTAAGTGGACTGACGACCTGAAGAAAACAACAAAAAGCCGCCGGATTCAGAGGGTGCAGGGATCGATAGAGTGGGAGGCCTATATCCAGCATTAGACTTATGAAGCCGGATGGATGATTTAATGATTATTCCAATTTGATAGTCTTATCGTTCTCTTTTTAACAAAGGGGTCTGACAGACAGACTCCCTTTTTACGTTAGGTCGTAACAACGTACTACAAGTTTAATATAACATTTCTGGGCCGATGGGACCCGAATTCCGGCTCAATATTACAATGAGAGCGAGTGTTGTGGAGATTCCCGTTGTAATCAGATTCTGCAAAACGAACCCTTTTAGGATCTAATGTATGAAAGTATTTCTTCGTAAAGACCTATTTTCTTAGAAACGCATCGATTTATAAATTTATTTTAATCGTATACTTATCTACTCAAAAAAAAATTAAGTCACAGGAATCAAAAGCCTGTGCCGCATCGCCCGTAAATTCAATATTTTTTTTAATTCCCGATTAAAATTATTCGTCGAATAAATTTTGTCAACGTTACTCATGATAACATATGAAAAGATAGCAATAGTATTAACCATAGACTTCCGAGTAGCATAATTAATATACGAATTGTATTAACTGACTATAATAATAACTTTATCTGAGGATTGAAAACTTGACTATAAGAGAAATAAAGCCGGATTAATAGGGTCTTGCACACTATGCATAAAAAAATTCAAAATCCTAAGCTTAAAAAGGTTGCACTAAATCACGCTTGGAAAGCAATATAATTGTTAATTCTTTTTATACATGATTTTTATTACCACTTAAATCAATAATAATGAAGTCAAATGACTATATATGATAAGTGACGTCACTTATCATTTTCTTATACAAAATGTATGGGGATGTCACGTTTTGACAGCTCATTAAAAGTATCTCAATTGACTTGGTAGTCCAAGACCGGATTTCATAATTTCCATTGACTAAGGTTCGATTTTTCCCCGCCCGGAAAAACTAATCGTCCCAGTCATAAAATTCCCGGATAAAACTATAAAATATATGCGTCGAAAATGTTAGCGCTCTCAACATCGCTCATCTGACATATAGAACGGATAGCGATAATAGAAACTAATAACATAAGTAAAGGCTGGAAAATCAGCCATTAGAATAATTTTTTCGAATGGTAAGCATTTTTAAGAAAATATATAGGTACTTTTACTTCTGTTTTTTTTAGAGTAAAAAATCTGTAAACCTATTACATTTCTAGCTACAATCAAAAAGTATGCTATCCGGAGTTCCTACCTCGGCACTTTAAGCAATACTTTATAGGGTCTAAAATATAAAAAGGTGTTATGTAAAGACCCTTTTATACTTATCGAATACCTACCCAGTCACTAAAAACCAACAAACTTACACTCACTACAATCAAACAATTGATTTTTTAGGTATTGGCCTAACGTTGGCGGTGAAATCGAGAATATACATAAAAAAACATCGTTTATAGTGACAGCTCAAAACTCCAGTATTGCATTTCGAATCTCTGTCTTTGGTACTTTCATCAGTTTTATCTGCAACTTGTTAACTCCAACCTCTGATATTTCAACACGAATACGATTCCCGCAATCCGAAAGTGGAGCGAGAGTGCTGGGTTTCTTTGTTATTGGATTCCCGGCATTTTTTCAACTTACCAACGAATATGCTTTATTTACTACCAGATCAGGTCCGTGTATCACTTGGAAATAACAACGAAAGAAATATATGTGTGAATATTAAATGAACACACTTTTTGTCTTTTTTCTACAAACGCATGTTTTTTGCTTATAATAATAGTACACTGAAGCGCGTATGGCCCGGCGGTTAGCGTAGAACGCAAAACGATCTATGCAACTAAGCCGAAAGGGCGCGGTCGGGTGTGAAATGGGTGACCGCAAGTGGAAAAAAAAAACATGCGCGTTTCCATGCTTCGGAGGGCACGTTAAGCCGTCGGTCCCGGTTGTTGTCGATAGATAACAGTCGTTAAACCTTGTCGGAGGCCTTATGGGCGGTTTGAAAACATCTGACAGCGGGTTGGCCACTAATCCGCATCTCCACCAACCCGCATTGGAGCAGCGTGGTGGAGTAAGCTCCAGGCCTCCCCAATATTGGGGAGAGACCCGTGCCCAGCAGTGGGACGCAAAAAGGGTTGCAGCCAGCCAACCTCCAAATAAGCTCCAGGGGGCTTGAAATTATGGGAACGGGTTTCTTCACAATTAAACTTCCTAATTTTGTGAGCTTGTTTGTCTCTCTTTTGGACTAAGGGCATTCATAGCATATGAAACTAAAAAGTGAAAAATAGATATAGATAGTTAAAGTTAAAAAAAACTAAAAAATCCGTTTAATTCACATCAACCTAAACAGTTAAAAATAAGCTTAAAACGAGTATTATTATGAAAAACAACGTGGGCGCTTTGTGTCATATTTTCCTATATCGAGCGCCTGATGCTATTTTCACAAGAATGCTATATTGTTTTAAGCTTATTAAAAAAAATATTTTCAACTTTTAATTTGATGTGGCTTAAAAGCGTTTTTAAGTTTTTTTTATTACATTAATTTTAAAATGATTAATTTAGAGGCTTTTTTCAAGTTTTTTCAAGACAGCCTCCGTGGTGTAGTGGGTGATGAGCCGACTACGAAACGTGAGGTCGTGGGTTCGATTCCCATCCAGGACTAATATTTATGTGATGAACATGACTATTTGTTCTGTGTCTGGGTTAATTCATCTATGTAAGTATGTATTTAGAATTATATAAGTATGTTTATCAGCTTTTTGATTACCATAGTACAAGCTCTGCTTAGTTTGGAATCAGATGGTGTTGTGTGAATTGTCCATATATATTGATATTTATTTATTTTTTCCTTTGTTATATTTTCAGTAATAAATTGGAAAACTTGGGTGTTTGTTGTGTTAAGTAATTTAAAGTTTTCATTATTTTAGCGTTATAATAATATATAATAAGGCCTGGTCTAGGTTTTTGTGTCCTCGCCTTTGTGATATTTTCAGTAATAATGAGGATTTTATTGGAAATCTTAAGTGATTGTTGTGCTGTGTGCAAATTTTATTATTTTGGCGTTAAAGTTGAAGGCATAAAAATAAAAAAATACTACAATACCTTTGCAAATAAAATAATATACCATCTTCTTACCTTATTATCAAGCAATCATTCTCGTTTCAACTCAACACGAGATTGGAGTACCTGTACTCGATGCCTTTGTTATCGGATTTATCTGAATTTTTCATTTATGAGCTCGAAATGTTTTCAGAGCATTGTTTACTACAAAGTCAAGTATACATCTTGCTTGGAAATGAGAAGAAGGAAAAATTGGACTTTAGTGTTATGCATAACAAAAGAATAAATAATGAATTATTTGAGGAAATTATTTTGTTAAACTGGTAAATATACATACAGCTTTGAGTAGCAAATATGTCTTTTTGTTATCGGGGAAACCTTCAGTACGTACTCGTGCTGTTTGAGAGAGTCACCTGGTTACGAGAGATATGCACCGCATTAAAATCTCCTCGGTGGCCTGCCTCATCTCTTGGAGAGAAATCCGGGATCTCCAGTGGAACGCGGTGCCCCTAACGGGTTATTCTTGGGAGAGCGGAGTAACTCTCCTACACCCTCCGGTGCTTGCTTACGACAGCATGCAGCCACGCACACACCGCCTATGTTCCCGCCCTTCCCGGAACCGCTGACAGTTCAAGCTCCCACTCTCGCCGCCTGCAATCTCGGAAGCCGCCTTTTAGTCGCCTATCAGTCAGGGAACACCGTAGCTCATATTTTTAATACCGAGCTATAGGTACGAGCAAATATGGCTATGAATTGTAATGCAGATTGAACTATTGTATATACTTTGAAATCGTTATTTATCGTCGACCCCTATAGTGCAGTGGTCAGCACGACAGTGAGCCATGCTACAGATTCTGGGTTCGATTCCTAGCGGGGGAGATATATAGATTATGAATTAAGAGATGCTTTCTGATCAAGTTGTTCCTGTCCATATTCTTGTGTGTGTCCATGACACAGGGAATCCAATTTATTTATTTATGTATTTTGTAGTTATAAGTTTGTAGTATTATTATTTATTTAATATCAATAATACTTTATACTTTACTATCGTTTAGTAAAATTTTGGACATAAATCTAATTAGTACCAGGGTTTGAAACTTTCATTCACCTGCAAACTTTACCTTTATTTCAAACCTAAAAATAATAAACTACAACGTTTTGCGGCACAATCTCATTATGGTAATAAACATTTTCTCCGTGAAACTCTTCGGCTAACAAAAAGGCAAGATAATTAAATATAAAAAGTAAGTTAAGCCTAAGTTATTATTCCCTCGCTCAATAGTTCAGTTCGTAGTTAGAACGTTACAAGACTAATGGCTCATAAAAGGCAAGCAATTTGCGAACATTTTAAAAATTCATTTAAATCATGCGCACCTATTATATAATTTGTAATACATTTAAGTTGAAAAGTACTATCCCAAACAATAATATATGATCTTTTAATTTTCTTTAAAAAATATACTGTCTACTATATCAAAGCGTTTACACAAATAATATATAAAAATTCTGTACACGTAGAGAATTTCCAAAATAATTAAATCACGCATGACTGACGTGCTTTTTTAAATGTTTACATGAATGATGATCGCGATAAAATTTACTATTTATTCATCTATATAACTGTTTGATTTTTTCTCGAGATCCAAAAACAGAAAATTTATCAATTGCTCATTAAATTCATTTACGCTCCACCAATCACCACACACAGATTTTTTTTAAACTTAGGTGTGCGCCGTGGCTTGAACAGGGTAGACAGACAGACAGGGCTGAGAAATCGATTTATTTACCACTCGGAAATCACTGCTCATAGATTATACATTACTTTATTATACATTCATATGATCCACTTGCAAATTATTCAACGATATTCAACTTAAATATACTTAAACTGAAAAATGCGACTCTTTCTGACATCTATTGGAGAGTATTAATAATATTGTGGCGTAGAACGCCGTCAAACGCCATCCGCCAATCCGACGTTCAAAGAAATGACAATGTGGATTTGAAAGAGCTCTATAAAAATTTCGTTCATTGAATTAAAGCTTCCTTGGCCGAATGGTTACGTGATCTAACTGCGGAACTAGAAACTTGGGTTCAAACCTCAATCAAAACCATATGGCGTTTATTTTTATTTTTTGTAATTTTTTTTTATTGGGAGCTATTTCAAATGGCGTTGTTAAGTAACACTAAGCAATTGAGTGTTTCATTTTAAATTAAACAAAGAAAATAAATTGTTTTTTTCCGAGTAACGCCCGGTCGTCCAGGTATTTTACATTAATGGTCTTCCATCTTTCATATAAATTAATAACGTTTCACTCTCATAGTCCTACAATTCAGATATACACTGTGTCGTGGATACCATGTACACACAAAGACAGTAACACAAACACCCAGACTGATAGTAGAAATTTTAAACACATCATTCAAATTTCTGCTTCGCCGGGAATCGAACCCGGGACCCTCCGATCGGCAGTCCGGCATGATAACCATTACGCCACGCGGGTCGTCATCATATCACTGTAACTGTTTTGCTTAGTAGTAGATGATGTGTCGGCGACCTGCGTAGCGCAATGGTTACCGCCGGACTGCCAATTGAAGGGTCCCGGGTTCGATTCCCGACGAAACAGAAATTTGAATGATGAGTTTAAATTTCTGTTCTTGGTCTGGGTGTTTGTGTTTCTGTCTTTGTGTGTTTCCATGGTACCCACGACACAGGGTATATCTACCCTACTGTGGGGCTATGAGTGTGAAGCGTGTATGTAGATGCACTTTGCCTTATTACAGCTTGTGATATAAATAATAATAAATAAATAAATATCTTTGGACAATTCACACAACACTATCTGATTCCAAACTAAGCAGAGCTTGTACTATGGTAATCAGAAAGCTGATAAACATACTTATATAATTCTAAATACATACTTAAATAGATAAATTAACACCCAGACACAGAACAAATAGTCATGTTCATCACACAAATATTTGTCCTGGGTGGGAATCGAACCCACGACCTCACGCTTCGCAGTCGGCTCACCACCCACTACGCCACGGAGGCTGTCGATCCTTAGTACTTTCATCTAAAGTAATATAAGCTCGTAGTTTATGATTCTCCATTATGCTAATACAAAAGCCTATCATAATAATATCTTGTCCTAAATACTCGTACCATATTTTAAACGGTGTTATACTTCGGCACCAAAATTGAAAATTGAGTTTCAGGGAAACATCCTGTAAGCTAGATTGTTTCGTATTACCTAGTAGTGAAGTTTAAAATTGCTTGGAAAACGAAAAGTTGGATAGCCGAATCTGTTCTTGATATAATGGTGCGATAGAGTTTGGATATTAATAAACTGTTTATGAAGTATAGTCTTGTGGCTGGTGCAGTATGCAAGCAATGTACAAGTTCGGTGAAACAGGCATGGTCCTTTCAACTCGGGATTAAGGATTTGAGTTAGGGTATCCCCTGTCTGATTATAAGAGGTGACTAAAAGGGGGTTTCTGGAGTTGCAAGCTACGAGAATTGTTTAGAATTTGTATGGAGATTTATATAGAATTTAATTATCAAATAGGTAAGTAACGATGTCTTATGGTTACGTCTGTTAAAAATCCCTATGGTGAAATGAAATGAAAATAAGTATTTTATTTGCACAAATATGTGTGAAAAAAGGTTTTACAAAATATTTAGAACTCCATATTGACCCTTAGGATGTACAAAATTTTAATCCTTACTTCTTTACTTATATATACTATTATAAATCGGAAAGTGAGTTTGTTTGTTTGTTTGTTCCGCTTTCACGCCGTAACTACTGAACCGATTGCTTTGAAATTTTGCAGACGTAAAGTTAGAAGTCCGAATTAAATAATAGGGTATTTTTTATCCCGGAAAAAAATTATATTCCCGAGGGAAAACAAATATATTGTTAGCTTCATACCAGTTCGCCGCAGCCGCGGGCGGCAAGCTAGTCTAATTAATAAGCTTATTTTTTATTTTTATTTTAATGTCTCAATTTAAACTTAAATTCTTAAAATGACTATTAAAGAAGGGTATATAAGAAACATTAAAGTGGTTTTACATTTTTATGGTAGTGTTCAATCTTTAATGAATTCTAATTCTATTGTAGCTATTAGAAAGATGAGAGAAGTAATGTGAGACTTGTGCCGTCGCTTTTCGCTGATTTTGGAAGCCCTTTATTTATTTGTAAGTGCTGCATCTTTAACATTGGGCCTACATAACATTGGCAAAAACACCAATTTTCATCATAATTTTAACATTCAACCCCGCAACGCTATGTGCATATTTAAGCTTACGTTACGAGACCCACTGACTAATTTAAACCAGTATGCAAAGGCAAACGGCACATACCAGGAATGTTTCATTCCACGTTCCCTTCCTACTCTTATGAGCAGGCCTTCAAAGAATTACCAAGTAACCTTGCGATAAAGCCTCTTCCACACAAGCGCGGAAATATTTTATTATGCCAGCACAAAAAATACAGCGGACGTGTTTTAAAAACAGGACATGCCTTTTAAAATGTTATGTAGTAAAATAGGGCCAATATTTTTATAAAAAAAAAGACTATTTATACCGCTAATTACCGACGTTCGACCGCTGGGTCCGTTTCTGACATGAAAGAATTTAAGTATTCTATTGTACTTTGCTGGAAAGGTGTGGTTGGCGGCCACAATTTCTGGAGGCGGCCATTTTCTGTCATAGTACTAGAAAAACTGATACGATGAGCAAGACTTAGGCTTGCTTGAGGCTGTGTGTAGATGTCCATTGGTTTTAGTCCCATAACGACAGATTCGCATTAGGACAGATGCGAATTACGCCAGATTCGCGTTAGGTCAGATTTACGTTAGTCCCTGCAGCTTCGGGATTAAGAATAGAGCTACGGTATCCCCTGCCTAATCATAAGAGGCGAATAAAAGAGGGCTTACGGGGTCGCGGATGGTGAGAGTGGGAGTTCGACCCGTTCAGCCAGCAGCCTCGGGAAGGACGGCGGTGTGTGCGTGGCCGCATGCCATTGTGAGCGCCTAAGGGGTGCAGGAGAGCGCATTTGCTCTCCCGAAGATGGACCCGTTCTTGGGCGCCGCGCGTGGAGGACACCAGTGCATTCCACTGGAGATCCTGGAATCCTCCCCAAGCGCAGAGGCAGGCCACCGAGAGTATCTTTTGAAGGTCCCCCCTCCCAATACCAAAAAAAATGTCAGATTCACGTTAGGTCACATGAGTGACGTGAAGTGCGAAAAACTGACGTTAATGTAAATGTGGATGGTTTTCATAGACTTCACGCGCATTCACGCTTGTTCCATGATCAAAATCGGTATCTTGTTGGTATTAATCGGTGTCCCGCGACAAAGAGTTCGCCCAACGTTCAATGTGAGAATGTGTGAATGTAGAGGGTATAATTGGTGCCGTGAATTCACGCTGTGAATACTCGGCGATAATGTGGAGCCGCCATTAACTTCTAGTTAATTTCCGCGCATACATAGCGCAGTGTTAAAGAGAGATTGGCCGACTTTGATTAGAGTTCTATTTCATTTCAACTCAGCTTTGAATGCCTGTAGGCACTGCCCTGTTAATCTGGATTTTGCATTCAAGTCTAATCGTGCTGTAATCAAAGTGAACCATTTATCAAATGAAAACATTTTGAAAAGTAAGTACAAGTAGTAAAAGTAGTACTATATAGAAAAATTGAGATAGTAACACCGTTTAAAAATGAAAAGAGCTGAGCTGAATCGTAAGATTTATTGATATACAATTGGAAATAAGTATCTACGAGTACGTTGCTTCTACAAACATCAGCCTTCACTGCCTTACATACATATAGATGGGTGCATTATCGTGAGCGATGACTGTCGTGAATGGACACGGGCAATCCCTCAATGTTGTTTTACAGGTTCCTTAGTGAACCCTACGAGTGTCATAGTCCACTGGAAATACAGCTGGAACTCTGAAAAGCCATTCTATAATATACACATCCGTAAAAAGGCAAAAAAAAACAGAGTGCTAAGCGAAAGCGCGAAGGACCACCACGAATCCTGATGATACCGCTGAAATAGCTAGCATAAACAAAAATAAATAGAAGCGCATACGTCGCAACGCAAGCAATCTACGGTACGCAGTTTGGTGTGAGATGTGACCACTAGTGGAAAATTTGTTGCTTGTTTGTGTCGTGCTTCTCAGGGCATGTTAAGCCGTTGGTCTCGATTATTATCGATAGATAGTAGCCGTTTAACCTTACTGAAGGTCATTGGGTGGTTTTAAAACATCTGACAGTGGGATGGCCACTCAGCCAATCCACATTCATTGGAGCAGCATGGTGGAGTAAGCTTCAGGCTACCAATAATTTACAGAGACTCGTGCCTATCTGTGGGTCGCCAAAATTGTTACAGCCAAATAACATAACATCCACGTGATTCATTTGCCTAATTGATTTTTGTTCTCTTGAGTATTTTAATGTCATCCAGAATATTTCTATTAAATTATTATTATTATTTTTCAACTTTTTTATGTCCCACTCCTGGTCACAGGTCTCCTCTCATAAGTGAGAGGGATTTAGGCCATAGTCCACCACGCTGGTCAAGTGCGGATTGGTGGACGTCATGCTTTCGAGAAATTATGAATTTCTCTCAGGCATGCACGACGATGGAGAACATCGTAATTAATTAAATATCACCATATTTTCCATCACCGTAGAGCTGCGATAAATGCGCACATTACAAATTTCTTTCTCAGAGGTGCGCGCCGAGGATTTGAACCTGGGGTCGGTCGCGTCGAAGACCGCGGTATTTTACCACTCGGCCATCGCTGCTCTGCTATATGTATATATGCTTAGTGCTTATTTACGTTTAATATTTATAAAAACTAGTAATGTAAACATTGAGCTTATCCCGTGGCAAACGTTCCCTAAGTAGTACCCTGAGTTAGTCAAGTTCTTTAGACAATTCGACACGGACTCTGTACGATTTGGTCGTTGATTTGCACATGAAAATAGAAAGGAACAAATAAACGTATTGTCTTTAAGGATGTAAAATAAAACAATATGTGATATGTTTAAATTATTTATTATGTCATTGCACAAAACTTATTGAACTATTTGCATCATTAAATAAAAAAATAAGTTCTTGGAATTTCAAAAATAAAACAGATAGAAAAAATAATATGCAATATAAAAAACAATCAAATCAATAATTCCAGTTGATTGTGGTTTAAAATTCTTTAAAAAAAATAACAAACTTTTCAAAAAAAACACAATACCTTCTAACGCATATTTTTTAACACAGAAACTAGCAAAGTTTATGCTTACACTACCGGCCGCCCGCGACTTCGTCCGCGTGGAATTTGGTATGGTCATAGCATGATGATAGCCTATAACCTTTCCTACTAAATGGACTATTCGACACAAAAAGAATTTTTCAATTCGAACCAGTTGTTTCTGAGATTAGCGCGTTCAAACAAACAAACTCTTCCGCTTTATATAGTACTATCAATTTTTGAAGACTTGTTTTTAAAAATTTTATATTGCAATATCTTGGTCTAATTAAAAAAATCAACGTATTTTGCCTCTTACAAAGTTTCACTGTTCGTTTAAAATCTAAGGACTAACATTTTTGTCATTACAAGCCTTTTAAAACAAATTCGGCAAGTCTTGAAAAACTTTTATCATTTTCTTCGCTAAAATACTCAAAAATGTCTTAAATATACCGTGAAATCGGCAGCGGAAGTAATTTGCAAGCCTGTGAAAGTACCCGGAGTTAATCTATTTGGGTCAGATGGGGGGCTCCAATAGCTACTCAGATACTTAAATGGTTTGTTAAGCACGCGTTCTTGCGTGTGGAGAGGCAAGAACGATTAACATGGTTTTGAAATATTCTTGGAGAGAGGGTTAAAGGAAGAACAACAAATTTATAGAAAGACAAAGACATTTATTTGCACAAATATGGGTGTTTACAAAGTTGTTTATTTACTTGTATTTTACAAAAAACAACAATTAAATTAAAGTGCATAACTAAATATTAAATTGGTGTATGTAATGTAATGTTCACAGGAAAAGGTTTGAGGTTGGGTTTCAAACCCCGGCACTCATCTGTAAGAAATGTGTTACGTGCATATTAATCACTTCTCAACGTTGTGGCAAAACTGCAATATTTTATTGTAGAAGACATAATGTTCACCACCGCTACCAAATGCCGAGGCCTTAGTGTGAGTCTGCACACGCGAAAACGTTACTATCGCGTTTGCGTTAAGAATTTAATTATCGGCGTTATTCCTTGCAGGTTAAGATCTATCTGTCCAATTTTAACTCTGACGCAGTAGTAACGTTCGCGCGTTTACAAACTCACACTAAGGGCTCTGGTTGATGAACATCATGCCTTGTAGGAATTTCGTGAATCTCTTTCTCTCTCTCCCTATACGGTTATGGAAAACATCGTAATTTTTCCCTCAGCGTTGAGCAAGAAACAAATTTATTCAGAGCGCGCTGAGGCCCAAACTGGGAAAGCGGTGTCTGAGCCATTCAGCGCATTCATATTTCAGATTCAGAGAAGCGGTACTCATACCGTTTGTTTAAGTAGCTTACTCAATTTCACTAACTTAATCTTAGTTTCACCATAAATCACGCACCGATTACCATGTCGTGACTATCGTTAACCTGTCTTGCGTTGTAAACGGCTTCATTCACATCGAAGTTGGCGTATTAATTAGAGACGAGGAGAAGTTTGCAGCTCGAGTGATGTAGGGACTACAGGTACGTTGACCTGCTAAAGTTGAGTAGGAATACAACACAAAAAGCCGTGCTACGGTTACGGTTCCTAAAAACTTGAATGATCACACTAGGATTCCCTGTGTCATGACTACCATTTACCAGGACTACCCACAAAAAGACAACACTAAACGAAACATTTAAATTGAACATTAAAATTTTTGCTTCGCCGGGATCCAACTCGGGATCTTTCGATTGGTACTCCGGCATGGTAACCGTTGTGATACACGGGTCGTCTATTCAATTTGATCGCAATCAATACAAATCAATAGAATTATTATTTCTCTCTTAGTTTAATTTAATATTCAATTCAGGGTGTTATACGTCTTAAGACGGTCCAGTCAAGAGGTATTCGATTGTCGATAAGATTAATAAAGGCTATCGGACATGATTCGAGATTTGTGGTCAATTTGCAGACTTATTGATAACTTCCAACTACGGTTTGTTTGTCCGACTAACGAAGGAACCGACGAATGAATGTTATTTTTGTTCATAATAACTTTTAATAAACTTAATTAGCGTTTTTAAAGTACCTAAAATATTTTTTTCAACATTCTTTTTTCGTCCCTCTGCTGGGTGGAGGTCTCCTGTCACAAGTGTTGGCTCACAGCTCAGAATGCGGGTTTTTGTTAAATAAAAGATAAAACACTTTACAATTGCACGTATATTTCGTAGTTATGCAGTATACAAATCACATATGTAAATGTTTCAAAAACGAATAAACCACTAACAGAACAAAAATGGAGTACTTACATATTAACAATCAACTTAACTATTATTCCTTCAATCCTTTACTTGTTTCACTTATTATTTTATCTACGCTTTAATACTTTTACACTTAACTAATGCTTTTCCTTAGCCACGTCTTGATCCCTCAGTGCTTCCGACACGAATGCTTGCAGCTTGGTCGGAGAAAATAACGACAATTCATGTGACCGGAAGTTGGCTATGATTAACTGACTGAATCAAGATGGCGAAGGTGTCGGAAACGGAACAATCGAATTACCGCTACTAAAAATATCATAATACGGAATTAGCTAATACAATATGCTTCATAAATAAATAAAAGCTAACAACTCGGCCATCCTGCTTATAGCGTGTCCTCACGCTTTCTTACAAGTACAAAAGTACTATAAATTTTCGAAAAATATTACTATAAATTACATTCTTTAACACATTATTTAATTATCTGTATAATGTACAATGTAGTTTATATTTATCGAAAGCTCTTAAATAAAATAAAATAAAAACAAGAAATTACGTTCATTGTACTAATAGCAATTAATACAGTAAATCAGTATAATATATTTTTAATCGTATTTTTCATTTCAAACATAAGCTTTCCCATTAATATTGTAATCTTTTTTTTATAAGTAGAAAGAACATTACTTTTATACACTACACAAAAATAAATTGGCCTTAGTTTATTTATCTTAAGAACCCATTACCCGTAAACAAGCAATAAATTACTTCATATTAACATCTGAAATGAAATGTCAGAAAAATCATCATGAAATCTCAAATAAAGTCATAAAATAATTATATACCTAATATTTGGATTTGTATTTGGAACTTTTACACACTACACAAAAATAAATTGGCCTTAGTTTTTATCTTAAGAACCCATTACCTAATTATATAATTTTTGGATTTGTATTTGGAGTCGAATTAGTTACATAAACATGTTCAATTGAAGACCCCACATGAGGGATACACAAAGAATCCCATTCCCAACGCCCTCGTCCCCTCCACCGGGGCACTTTCACTCCATCCCATTACTATATTATTTCGGCCCCTAGAACTCCACTAAACGCTTTAAATAACAACAAAGTCACCAATTCCACATTTCCTGTCAGACCTTTTGTCAATTTTTCTTTCAAAAACCCGATCAAATGTGTTTAAACGACTCATTCGACTCAACAGCGAACTATTAAACTATACCTATATATTCTACTCAACCTTCATAGCAATCAACTCTAAAGCAAAATATAAACATGTCCAAAAATTCCGTACAAAGACTAATGCGAGACACCTTCTCTCTCAGATGCAAGACCCAGTCCGCAACTACATTACCCATAACAGACAAATTTCACTTTATTATCATTTTATTTTCACAAAGCCGAGGATTGGGTTCAGCCCGAAAAAACAAGAATCCATTTTCAAGAAGTGCATAATGGGAACAAACAATTTTATATCCGTGACAAATGCCTGTAATATGTGCAAGCCTCATGAAGGCAAACATAGCTAACTAAATATACAAGAACAACCCTTACTAACACATCAATCCGTGCAAAAATTTTTAGTCCTTGACTAAACAACTTTTACACCAATATCAGTAAAACCAAGGTACCTCAAACAAGTAGAAAAGCAATCCCTGTCTATTAAAACTTCCAAGCGAGATCGGCCTTTTTGTCCTAACCCTTACCGCAGTCCGCAACTCAGTGCCCGCTAGCATTCCTATTGCCAGTCATAACCACTTGACCGCAATTCATAGTCTCCCCAATCCCCTGCATTTGTAGGCCCTTGCTGCAAGTGAATCCCCGTAAATGTTCACATCAAACTTGGACGCACAAACAGTTAGTGTCGAACCTCTACTACTCTCAAGATTCACTATTCTCCATAAGTATCTATTACATCCATCTAAGATAATTGGGTAGTTGACTGATGTCCAGAATGTGCCACTTATAAACAAAACACGAACACAGACAACCCACCATCACATAAATTGAAATAGTTGGAAT
Organism: Pyrgus malvae; assembly: GCA_911387765.1. NCBI lineage: Eukaryota > Metazoa > Arthropoda > Insecta > Lepidoptera > Hesperiidae > Pyrgus > Pyrgus malvae. The sequence goes on along the minus strand of OU426961.1, from coordinate 23,489,627 downwards.
ACCAAACATAATTAATTATTGATCTATCGCTTTCTAGTAAATAGAGTCCCACCAAAATCGCGTACCATAACACAGGCTAGCGACGTCACTAACCAGCACTTTTATCTCTATCCTCAAGTTGAAACGATCACATCCCGCACATACACTTCTCAAATTTATATGTTTGATGTCTAGGCGCCAACTCTACAACAGAATTGCCAAATCCTCTACCAAGATCAAACCAGTTTAAAATATTAGTCAATATCCCAATTCCATCTCCCCGTACCAGAGATACATTTTACTCATAAACACTATTACAACCAAAATAGGAGTTTTAAACAACTCTCATGTATGTACGTCCCACAATCTGTAAAATAACAGGCCACTGCTACGCAATATGATATATTACACAACAGCAGAGAGGACACCATTAAATCAGTAAATCGACCGTCCAAATCTTACACTTGCTTTCTACACCCCCGAGCAATCCACGTTTATAAACGCCTCCTTCAGACAAACTAAAAACTAGGGCAATAAAAATCAGTTCATGATTCGCTCTAAAATGCAAAACGTTTGGTTACCAATTTCTGATGGGTGTACTTTCTATGTTCATCCTATCAATAATTATTAATGTCGAACTCCAAGTTATATCTATAGAGAACTAAGCAATCTGAAACATTCATCTACATCATCTACATCATAAAAGTCAATTGCTTCGCCAATAATATGCAATAACCTGCACTACAGCAACTTTAGTGGCCCTTCACACCTAACGGTACAATTTTATTTGTGGCAGTACCTTTTCCTCACCTTTATCAGTTTGTGAATCTAATTGAAAAGACCAAACCTATTCTGCTTTCAAACTAAATCAAAGTTAGTCTCGTCACACAAAGAACACTTTGCCGACATCTCGCCACAATGAAAAACATATTAGCGTTTTGCAAAGAAGGCTTTGGTACCAGGCTTCGATTAATAACGCTGAAGGCTTCAACCCTACATTCAATACCGTAAGTTTGATACACTTTACGATGTCCCACAGTGACTGTCCCAAAATAATTTCGCACCCGCCCAGGTTCGGTAAATTGGCCACTTGAACACCCACTGCGACTATAAGGTTACTTACAGCTCTCTACAAACATTGCCAAGCCCGACCAACTTTGAAAAAGAGCAGCGAATCAGATCCCCCCATCTTATACACATATTTCTGAATATTCTTCCACCTTTTTAATCCAAATTAAAATGGTTTGCTCTTTACACAAAGGATCAAAATCCGGTATTACATCGCTATTAAAAGATTTTATAATCAGCGACCCAGCCCAGCCAGGGCGACTCAAAGACAGATACTCCTGTTTTACTAATTTAACTAAAAAAAACTTCACCAATTTAACTAAAACAACCTACGGAGCCTACCTATTTCAACAAACTCTAAACCACCTTAACATGGTACGTATAACGCCACTGCGATTCAGAATTCCGCTCAACGCCGTACCACCGTTACATAATATGCAACCCCAGTGTGACGTGTGACGGGAAGAAAACAGCTTTGAAAACATCGCAGTACTTCGAATTCATTTTCCAAACATTCAGCATCTGTGAGTCAACCTCAGGAGATAGAGACATCGCGAACTCCTTCTCAGCATTATTGTAGATCTGCAATTCCCCAGCACATTACCCCAATGTATGTCTGCTAGACCACACAGTGCACGCATACAAAGCTCCCAAAAAGCAAGGCTCCCAACAAAGCCTCGTTATACTACAATTAGTTCGAAAACGAAACCCTAATGACATACACCTATCCCTTCCTCAAAATTCACACTATTGGTGAGAAGCGCATTGAAATCTGTTCGGTAGTTTGAGACTACCTAGTTCATATAGACAGACAGACAGAAAGACGCGTCAGCGGGACTAACTTTTATACGTTAGGATTGACAAGAACTTATCTAAAATTATCTCAATTTCAAAATCCCCTTGACTACAACTACAACTCACCGTAGCTCAAATACATATATAAGTATATAGTATATAAATATTATTACAAAATAGTTTGTGATAATATAATTTCAAATAATGTTAAATAGAAACTTTGCACACCAATGTTTATGTAATTCAATTTTTTTTCTCTTTTTTTTTGTAATTTTGCTCACTAAATTTTGGTTAATATGAGACTAAAATTTTCTAAAAAAACCAACTATTCATATACCACATTTTGGCAAATAAATAATTTCATTTCATGATTTCATTACATTTCATTTCAAATTACCGCTCAGATGCTGCTTCCCTCTACCAAGACGTTGCGAGTTGCGTTGTTGAGTCTTGAAGGCCTCCTCTGCAAACCTTATCGCTCCTTTGCTCCTGAATAATCTTATGCCCTCTAACAGAGGCTTTCGATCTCCCTCCATCCTACGCATATCGCTGCTCTCCCGGGCTCACTCGTGCTCTACCTGAGCGTCTTTTGGTCCTCTAACCTGGACTCCCTCCTGCCCGACCTGAGCGTCCTTTTAAGTCCCTCATTCCTGCTCGACCTGAGCGTCATTTGGCTCTTAGGCCTGGGTTTATGTGTGCTTACCTTAGCCCTGATCGTACCTCCAATCCTAGGTAGTCTTTCTCGGGGGTATTCGTCCATAATATTATTATCTGCAAAATTACACATTTGAGTACATATTCCATTTTGATCACAATAAAAGTTAACAAAAATGCAAAGTGACACATTTGAGTACATATTCTATTTAAAATCGACTTTAGAATCGAAAAGGAAAAAGAGAACAAATTAATATAGTATTGAATTATCCAAAGCTAAAGAAAATCATCACCAGACTTCTATATGTCTTTAATCAGACAATGGAATGTATTTTTTCTCGAAAATGACATCATCGTAATTATCATCACCATCACCATCATTGTTGTCTTTATCATTATCACCATCAACACCATCATCATTTTTTCATGTTAAGCACCCCTAGGTGCAGTACAGCACCCACCGCAAAAAGAATAATTGAGGATATGCAAATATGTAAGCCATCATTTCTTAAACACTAAGTTTTAACCTTACCTTCATTGTATATCAGTCTTATGCTTGTATGTGTATCTGAATAAATTTACGACAAAAGTTTACGTTACCAATAGAACTGCAAGACAAATACGAAAACGTGATATTGCCCCCCCCCCCCCCTTGTAGATTGAAATTATGTAAAAAAAATACAGTGTAACCGAATTCACGAAACATTCAAATCTTTGCCTTACAATCATTTTAGGTCCTAGTTGGCATTGTGGCACAGTGGATACGTTTTCCTAGAATATATAGCGATTGCTGCCTGTAAAATTACATCAATTTACATGTAGATAAGGTAGAATAAGTGGAAAGTGTACATACTCTTATTATTTCAGCATTTTTTTGTATCCTTATTATCGCAAAAAAATGATTATGAATTATAAGCATCAAATAAATACTTTACTAGTTCTATGTTATCAGTTTTCATTCATATTTACAAAGGTCAATGTCAAATTTTAATTAATATGTGGATTATGTCGATGCAATACTAAATATAACATGAGAACCTCATCCTTTTTGTTGATTTTGATAAAATAAGGTAGATCAACTCAAGCCATTGTATATTCATTTATCTTATAAAAAAAAGTAAAAAAAGTGGGTACCAACTTCCTGTAAGGGCAATAAATTTAAAAGAAAAGTCACATTTATAAAAGCCTTCATCAAAACTAGTTGTTCACATCTAGTGTACCACAGCTGTAAAAAGATATCATTAATCATGCATCTTATTAATCTAAAATAATATATAAATCTTTAACGCACTAAACATATACGTAACATCCATTCTCAGGTCTCCAAATATTTATATCTAAGTTTATACACCACGGCGGTGTTTCCGATCCAGAGAAAAGAAATTAAGTTGATTTCATAAATTACGTATTTTCTTTCTTTAAGTATCTGCGTTTTTTTCATAAATTATTCATATTTTGATTAAAAAAATAAAATAAAGTGAAGTGGGTTGATAAGTATACTGCAAATTTATTACAATAAAAGTTAATAAAACAAATGGTTGTAAAATAATTGACGTTCACCCCTAAGCGTTCACCGGTTCGATATTCCAACAAATTCAAGAAACTTCAATATATCAGAGTATTTACAGAATTGGCCGTTGTGGACGTGAAAGAAAACAGTAAATTCTCTTATTATCCCACTTCTGAACTGTTGGCTCACAGCTCAGAATGCGGGTTTTTGTTAAATAAAAGATAAAACACTTTACAATTGCACGTATATTTCGTAGTTATGCAGTATACAAATCACATATGTAAATGTTTCAAAAACGAATAAACCACTAACAGAACAAAAATGGAGTACTTACATATTAACAATCAACTTAACTATTATTCCTTCAATCCTTTACTTGTTTCACTTATTATTTTATCTACGCTTTAATACTTTTACACTTAACTAATGCTTTTCCTTAGCCACGTCTTGATCCCTCAGTGCTTCCGACACGAATGCTTGCAGCTTGGTCGGAGAAAATAACGACAATTCATGTGACCGGAAGTTGGCTATGATTAACTGACTGAATCAAGATGGCGAAGGTGTCGGAAACGGAACAATCGAATTACCGCTACTAAAAATAGCATAATACGGAATTAGCTAATACAATATGCTTCATAAATAAATAAAAGCTAACACAAGTAAGAAGTATTTAGGACATAGTCCACCATGCTGGAGCGGAACCACGCAATGGCTGACTGATGGTCATCATGCTTCCGAGAAATTTTGAATTTCTCTCTGGCATGCATGGTGATGGAAAACATCGTAATCAATTAAATATCACAAAATGTTTCATCACCGTGAAGCAGCAATAAATGCGCACATTATAAATTTCTTTGTGAGAGATGAGTGCCGAGGATTTGAACCTGTTACCTCCGTGTTGGAGACAGCGGTATTTACTGCTCGGCCATAGCTGCACAATTAAACTCGCTCAATAAATACAAATAAACACAATTTCTATCTCAGTGTAATTTAATATTCAATTCCGAGTATTATACCTCTAAATCTAGTAAGATGGTACAGTCTAGAGGTATTATTTTGACTGTCGATAAGTTTAATTAATCGAAACTAAGGGCTATCGGATATGATTCGAGCTTTGCAATCAATTTGCGGACTTATTGCCGACTTCCAACTACGGTTTGTCCGAAATAAGATGGAACTGAACGAAAGTAACTGCAGAAATTAGTAGGTGGTAGAATTATTATGGTTCGCCCGGGGAAGTACCACCGCTGCACCCACTTCTGCCGTGAACCAATTCTGTTGTGATCGGTGGAAAGGTGCAGTTGCCGGCCACACTTACATGAGGAGACCACTAGCCTCCGGAGTAGCAGCGCAACTGCATACGACCTCAGACAAGACTTACCTATGCTTGCTTGAGGTTGTGTGCAGATGTCCATGGGCTGCAGCGACCACTTAACACCACGTGGCCTGCATACTCAGCTGCTACTCCATTCAAATAAAAAATAATACATGATGTATTAAATTTACAGTACCAGAGATACCCAAGTACTATATTAATTGAATAGATACTTTGAGGAATCTTAAGTACTACGCTCTGGGAGTTAAATCTTGTTCCCCTGAGCTCTCGTAAGTAAACTTAAAGCACATTAGGAAGCTACAGAGGATAAAACTCGCAAGCGCATATAGTTTAATTATTATCTTACTATATTTGTGTGATTTTCACAAATCCGCTAGAAAGTCGCATAATTTAAACGGGTAGCAGACGAGCATTCGGGCCATAAGTGTTTGTTGCTTGAAAGATTTGCTATGCTACTTATGCCTAGGTATAAGATCTTACACCCGCATTACAATACTATGAGGTTGTGGAGGAAAAGGGGAGATCTCCCGCCAGGCAATGTCACTGCCTGGGGACCGCGGTCCGAATGCTAACTTCGAATCATTTGTATATATACTGAGAATCTAAGAAACTTCAATAGCGTGATTCAGGATACGTCTTCTGATTGGCCAGTTCAGTATAACGCGTGTGACGTAGAACTCTATTGTTTACAATGTTCGATGCTTGCGTCGCTTGCATGGTCAGCATTTCATGTGAGGCGCGGGTAATGTTGCTGTAGGTATCGCGCCGCTACAAGGTCTCATAGTGCTCGCTAACGCATTCATAGACGATACTTGAGTGAAGATCGCTACTATGCGTTTGTCAAAATCGACATGAATGGCTTGACATAACGAACGCACGTCAAATAGCGCTCTTTGCATAGCGTTGCCTGCTTAGAGCATCAAAGCTACTGACTCACCCTTCAGTAGAGACGTCATAGCGCCTCGCTTCGATGCATAATTTTTGTGCCAAATCTGGTGCGGGGGAAGAACGCACACATTTTATTTTTGTCACACTTTCACAAATATTCTGTCATCGCTACAGACGCATACATTTCTAAATATGTCAATTTCAATTAACAACGTCATTTTCTATGCACTGTCAACACTGACACCGACACACACAGACACACTAGTTGTTTAACTAGAAGGCACATTGTGCATGGATGTTAAGACGAGGGGTTCGCCCGTAAAGGCCACTCCTTTCTGACGGGTGTCATACCTGTCATACCTTGATGCTCTAAGGTTGCCTGCTTACATATGCAAGTATGCTTCTTGAATACGGCTGTAGCTATGCTTCGCGGTTATACAGTTTTCGAGATCTCGTCATGAATGATTAAGTTACTTTTTACAAAGACAAAGACAAAGACAAAGACTTTAATTTGCATAAATATGGGTGTTTACAAAAGGTGTTTTTATACATTTGGTTCGCCATATTTACCTTCATTAGGTATGCAAATATTACAATAATTAAAACTTAACTAATTACAAATTAAAATATACATTGAAACAAATTTCTATATTATATTTTATTTTTAGGTTCTTATATTTTTTATCCACTTGTAAAATTGGAATGCATTGGATAAAGTAACGTAGAAAAGTACAAAAGACCGACTTTAAAAGTTCCCTGTGAGACAAAGAGAGTGCAAAGTAGTAGCGAAAACTAATTTCAGTTTAAAGAGATGAAATCCTTGTAAGATAGAAAGATGGAGATGCTTTATCTTTCATATTTCATTTTGATTTGAAGCATCTACGTCTATATTATAGGGTTCCTTAATTTAAAAAGATAAAAGTAATTTCTGTCAATGAATTTGACCGTGAGACCCTTTTCCGGGCATTTCCTCATTTTACTTAGTAACCAGTTATTCCTTATTATACTGTAGACATAGAGCAGCGATGGCCGAGTGGTAAGAAACCGCGGTCATCGACGCAACCGATCCCGGGTTCAAATCCTCGGCGCGCACCTCTGACAAAGAAATTTGTAATGTGCGCGTTTATCGCTGCTCCACGGTGATGGAAAATATCGTGATATTTAATTGATTACGATGTGCCCCATCGCCGTGCATGCCTGACAGAAATTCATAATTTCTCGACAGCATGACGTCCACCAATCCGCACTTGGCCAGCGTGGTGGACTATGGCCTAAATCCCTCTCACTTGTGAGTAGGAGACCTGTGCTCAGCAGTGGGACATAAAAAAAGGTTAAAAAAAAACCGTAAATTGGAAGTACAGTACAAGTATTGAAAAATTATTTTCAAACAATTTACTTATCTTATATTATACATAGATCCTAAAAATATCTTATTAAAACTATACATTTATAAAGCTGAAGAGTGTATTTGTTTGAAAGCACTTAGTTTGAAATTGAAATAGTTTAGTTTGAAATAGTTTATTAACATCCTGGGTAATAATTACTATATTATATATTATAATCACTTGATGTTTGTCATTGTTGTACGGCCATCAGCTGACAGTCATCCGCTTTGGGTGCGCTAAGGCTTATATGGGCTAGGAGAAAAAAGCGGGCGGAAAAACTCCAGCCCTGTTTAATCTCGAGAACTACTAATTTCTAAAAGTTCTAAAAGTTCTAATTGTTATTTAGTGTTGGATAGTGATATATCGAGGAAGCTTTTATGCTTAAAAACGTGACGCTAAAACGCGGATAAAACTGCGGGAAATAAATCACAACCGCAAATTCTACACTCAGCAAAATACTTTATTGAACAAAATTACATTTCTTTACTTACAAATAAAACATCGTTCCCAATCAACAATATAGAAAGCATTGCCGTAGGAAATGGCCACCGTGTCCCTGGGCCTCCACGGTCGTAATTGAATCAAAATCGGACCCGTCTCGTAAAGGTTAGAGGACTTACCCTTATTACATTCATTGGTACTCGTCCGGAGACATACTGTAGCAATAATATAGTATTTCAGTACTTGGAAGTCATATAAACAGTAAAGATGTCCCTCTTTTGATCCTACCCTTAATAACTGTACTGACAAGATATACTTAACTTTCCTAATTTAACCTTTGCTTCTTTTATCTACTTGCTTACATAAGATGGTCTAAACTTATCGGCACTTATTTTGTACTAGCGGCCGCCCGCAACTTCGTCCGCGGGGACTTTAGTTTTTTCTAAAATAAAATAGCCTAAGTTACTCCTTATTATATCAGCTACCTGCCAGTGAAAGTCTCGTCAAAATCGGTCCAGCCGTTTCAGAGATTAGCCGGATCAAACATACGAAAAGACAGACAAAAATTGTAAATAATATTATTTTGGTATATGTTCCGTATATACATTCACATGCATGCATTAAAAAGCGATTATTTTAATATTACAGACACTCCAAATTTATTTATTTGTATGTAGTATGTACATATTTGGTATATCTACCCTGTTTACATTCATATGCATGTTGTAAGAAACGGTTGTTTTAATGTTACAGACACTCCAATTTTATTTATTTGTAAATATAGATTTCTGTGATTTGAATGTTAAGTCATTTCTATAATAAGCCGATTTTAATAGTCGAAATAGACGGTAACCTTGACGGTAACGAAACCTTTTCCAGTGATTAAAAACATGCGAGAATGGGTTGACCAGATACCTAACCACATAGGAGCAGGGTGGAAGAGTTGTCTCCATACCGATGGTCAAATTCCTGTAATTAGCGATTTGATACAAATCAGGCTGCAGCAGCTATGCAAATATGACTATAAATAGGACTACCAGAAAAGCACTTCTACATTTTTACCTTACAACGCGTTTGGATTCGAAATTATCCATAAAATTTATGAAATGGATGAAACATTGCATTAATGAAACCTATTATCACATAAATACATTAATGGCCAAAATTACATTACTGTTATTGAAAATAAAACATATCGTCCCCAATCAACAATGTTGAAAATATTGCCGTAGGGAATGGCCACTGGACTGGGTCTCCACGGTCGTAACTGAATCAAACTCGAACCCATCTCGTAAAGGTTAGAGGACTTACCCTTATTCATAGATATGCATTAGCAATAATGAAGAATTCTAGTAAATGTAAACGAAATCAAAGGATAACATAACAGGCATGTGACAGACTGAAGCACTTATCTCACTTAGACTTCCGTGCTTTGGAAAAGAGATTACCCATTGGTCCTGACTGTTGTTAATTGATGCTAATGGGTGACTTAAAACATCATATAGCGGGTTGAGTTTTGGCTTTCTACATTTTACTGAAGCGCGCATACAGTGGCTAGGCGGCTAGGGTAGAACGAAAGCGATCCAAGCAGCTTAGTCAAACGGGCACGGTCGGGTTGAGATGGGTGACCGGTAGTGGCCCAAAAATTCATGCGCGTTTCCGTGCATCGGAGGGCACGTTAAGGCGTTGGTCTCGGTAGTTGTCGATAAATAACAGTCGTTAATCCTTGTCGGGGGCCTTATGATTTGGGAACATCCGACAGCGGTTTGGCCCCTAACTCACATCTCCCTCCATCCATCAGTTTTTAAAGTCCACTGCTGGACATAGGCCTCCCCTAATGTTCACAACTCCGTCTGGTCTTACGCCCTCTGAATCCAGCGGTTTCCCGCTGTCCTCTTCAGAGCGTCAGTCCACCTGGTTGGAGGGCGGCCTGTGCTCCTTTTGCCCAGCAATGGTCGCCATTCGAGGACCTTTTTCCCCACCGTTTGTCAGTCCTTCTTATTATGAAGCCTGCCCTACGTCACTTCAGCTTGTAGATTTTGAGAGCTATGCCGGTAATCTTCGTTCGTCTACGGATTTCATCGTTACGGATTCTGTCACGTAGAGAAATACCAAGCACAGCCCTCTCCATCGCTCGCTGAGCGACCTTGAGCCTGTGGAAAAGGCTAAGTGTAAAAGAACACGTCTCAGCGCCGTAGATCATGACTGGCAACACACACTGCTCGAATACTTTCGACTTCAGGCACTGAGGTATTCACTTTGTAATTTCCCGAACGCTGCCCATCCGAGTAGGATTCTACAAGTTACCTCTCTCTCTCGAAGTTGGACTTACCTATACGGATCGCTTGTCCCAGGTAAATATACTCGTCGACAATTTCGAGAGTAGCGCCGTCAACAACAACCGGTATAGGTGTGACATGGACTTTAGACTTGATCTTCGTCTTGTCCAGGTTCATCTTAAGACCCACCCGTTGGGAGTCCCTATGGTCACCTAGCATAGTGCTGAGTTCTTCCACTTGTGAGGTGTTCGCCATTGGTGTTAATACCAAGCCCTTTCCACTCCATCAGCTTAAACGCGTCTTCCAGACGCCGCATCTCCGCCAACCCGCATTGAAGCAGCGTGGTAGTAATATAATGGGGAGAGACCAAGGGAGAGACAGAGAAAAGGTTGCAGTGAGACGCAAAAAGTGTTGCAGCCATATTTTACTGGTCAAAATTTACTTTACTTGTTACTACGCAAAGAAGATCCTTGCCAACCAACAATATAGAAAAGATTGCCGTAGGAAATGGCCCCACGATCGTAATTGAATCAAAATCGGACCCATCTCGTAAAGGTTACAGGACTTACCCTTATTACATTAATTTCTACTCGTTCGAAGATATACTTTAGCAATAATACAGGGTGTTTGCTAACGTATTGCCAACTTGTTACCAAACACCCTGTATGTACTGTATTTCGGTACTTAAAAGTCTAAAATAATGAACCATGACAGTCGTTTAAGTATAGGTAGGTACAGGAAATTGTTTCAGAAATCGACAACAAAATTACAACTACGAATCCTTCAGTACGGAATGGCTACGGAATAAAAATCAGAATTAGATAACGGATGGATCATATTCTTCGGTCAATATAGTCCGGGAATATACATTTGTACAGGAGTAGTAATAAAGCTCAGCTTTATCCGTATAATAGAAGTTAATCAAATTGGAGTAACGAGATGGAGTAAACTTTACGCACTCTACCCGTCACAAATATTTAGCTATGAAATTTTATTGCACAGTTATTATACGGCATGCGGATTTTTTTTATTTATAGGTAAAGACATTATTATTTTATGACGACCAGCAAAATTAATTAAAACTTAACTCAAATGAATACTTTATTAGCAAAAATGTTTACAAAGTAAACATCGTCTCTAATTAAAATTGTAAGAGACATTACCATGTAGGAAATGACTACCGTGTCCCTGAGGCTCCACGGTCCTAATTGAATAAGAATTGGACCCATCTACAGGTAACGGTTAGAGGAGTAAGGTCGATGAAGGGCACGTAGCACACATTCATATGATGCGTGTGTGCAGTATCTGTGAAGTCTATCTTGATAGAACACAGGCATATTAAACGTAACATCACTTTGATATTGTGTACCTACGCAATATAAAAAGCTTTTTTTCAATGTCGCACATTTAAAGATATAAAATAAATATATATTATATAGTTAAACTTTTATTTTCATTCAATACAAAAATTCAATTCGCCACGGCAAGCGTCGCCACACCAAAAATCCGTTTTACCCGCCCCTATAGATGTTACAATGCCGGACTTTCAATCGAAGGGTTCCGGGTTCGATTCCCGGCGAAGCAGAAATTTAAATGGTGGTTTAAATTTCTTTTTTCGGTCTGGGTGTTTGTGTTTATTGTCTCTGTGTGTGTCCATGGCACCCACGACACAGGGTATATCTACCCACTGTGGGGCTGTGAGTGTGAAACGTTATTTATTTATTTATAATAACACTCTTGTCACTTATCTACTTGCAAATATAGGTAAGATAAGAAGAAACAGGCTTACCCTCGGTAAACACTTATTCCAAATTTCCTTAATACAATATTTATGAATAAGCCGAGAAGCAGACAAGGCGAAATTCAGGCCAACAATATTACACATAAATATGAAAAGGTTAATCTGGGCAGATTATTCCAGAAAAATTATTTACTATATAGTGAGTGAACCCAAATATTGAGCTCTAATGATGTTTCGTGTAGATAACGAAATGAGATTTGAGCTCATCCCACTCAAATAAAAAATAACGTTTCACACTCATAGCCCCACAGTAGGGTAGATATACCCTGCGTCATGAGAACCATGGACATCACATAATGACAGAAACACAAACACCCAGACCGAGAATAGAAATTTAAACTCATAATTCAATTTTCTGTTTCGCCGAAAATCGAGCCCGGGACCTTTCGATTGGCAGTCCCGCATGGTAACCATAGCACATCGCAGGCCGTCCAAGGTCATATACTACAAATACAAATATACAAATATGCTTGTACACCAAATTAAAAAGTAACATACAAAATAAGCTTATTGAAAATAGTGTAACAACAGGCGGCCTTATCGCGATCGATAGCGATCTCTTCCAGACTGCCTTTGGGTAGAGGAAAGGAGAAATTTCTTTATAAAATCGGGTACCAATGCACAAGATAAATAAGGTATATATATGTTTGGATCTATCTTGTAGCTCGGTAGGACTGTAGCTGTAACACTCCACTTCAATGGCAAGTCTGAACGATGGCTATCTATCTATGGAAGACACGACTTTGAAGAGTGCATGGCCCAGCGACTAGCGTGTGAGTGATTTACGCAATTAAGCGAAACGGCACGGTCGGATAAGATATGGGTGACCACTCTAGTATTAAATTGCATGCAGGTTTCCGTGCTCCAGAGGACACGTAAAGCCTTCTTAGATTCCGGTTGTTATCGATAGATAACAGTCGTGAACCTTGTCGGAGGCCTTATAGCCAGTTTTTAAACATCCTATAGGTGGTTGGCTTACCTATCTCCATCAACCCGCATTGGAGTAGTGTGTTGGAGTAAGCTCCTGGCCTCCCCAATAATGGTGAAAGACCCGTGCCCAGCAGTGGAACGCAAAAAGTGTAGCGATCAACCAAAATATAGCTCTAAGATACGATATATTTATTTATTTATTTTAAGTATAACCTTATTCTAAGGATAGAATGTGTGCTTAATGCCTCATGGCATTCTCTCCCAGGCAACCCTGGGTGATATGGAAAACTTGAGGTAGGCGCATACTTACTACATTATCAACTATGTAATGATATACATAAATTTATAATACATAAGATATATATACATATATATACTATCATACATAGCAATATATATATAAATAAACTTTATGTCAAACACGATATTATAATCATAGAGGAATATTACACTACGTAGGTATTACATAAGTAGCAATCGGCAAATCCAGAATTAGCGCGGAAATATTAGCTGCATTCTGCATGGAAGGCAAGCTTGCCTAACTTGTTGAACTTTACAGAGTTGTGTTATTAGTACAGAGGATTTGAAGTTTATTTTAGATCTAGTTTAAATTGGTCGTAGTTAAATCTATACAAATATTATAAAGAGAAATGATTTGTATTTTTGTATGTTTGTAATGAATAAACTCAAAAACTACTGTTCCGATTTCAAAAATTCTTTCATCATTAGAAAGCTACATTCACCCTGAGTAACACAGGCTACTTTACTAGGCGGGAAAATGCTTCATTCCTACGTGAAAACGGGTAATATGGTCAACGCGGTTGAAGCAACTGGCTAAACGCCTATGATTTTAATATAGCAATGAAGCCTGGAATAGCACATAGGCTATTTTTTATCCTACGGGGACACATTAAACGGGTCCACGCGGGCGACGCCGCTGGCGGAAGGCTAGTTTTTAATAAGCAAAGTAACCAGGAGTAGGTTAGATCAAATGATTAATATCGGGATTTGACCAACTCCACACCAACATTTATGCAATGGAGTACCCTCTAACTTACTTAGGATTTTTTTGACTATAAAATACTTTAATTCCATATTTTATACTTGAGTAATACCTATACATTACACTGAAAGAATAACATTAATTTACTGATTAAATTAAAAATTCTCAATAATATTGCTAACCAAAAATTGCCTCCAAAATTTTGTCTATTTCTAAATGAATTACTTCGCTCTTAAAATACGACGGTAAGTTTTCCAAATTGTAATGAGAATTCCGTGAGCATTGGTGGGTAGCAATCAAACCTATTCGGGCTAATGCAAATGTATCACTTGTCATGACAATAATACAAACATTATCTTTTAGTAAAATTTATTTGTAGTCCGGGTTTAAAAAAAAAAGTCTTGGGCCGCCCGCGACACACGCAGTGTGCCCATGTCGCGATCAAACGACGATCCGAGTCGCTAAATTTACCACCCATGCTGTTGACATGTCCGGATTTTGGGCTCTAAAATCCGGGGTTTTAACGCGACTTGTCCTGGTTGACAAATTTTAGAAATGGCTACCCTACTTGCTATTAACTAACTAAAAACAATGCCCTCCTATGACTTTATAAAATCACTATTTTTTTTTGTATTAATTTTCAATTTCAGAAGCACGTTAACGGTAAATTGTATTAGCATACGTAAATAGCTTTAAAAATCAAAAACCTAAATTTACTTTGAAAACTCGGTCATTGTAAGTAATTGCAACCCTTATCAACTCTATCGTGATAAGGATTTAACAGATTGAAGAACAATACCTTCCTCAAAACCGCGAATAATTCACCTACCTTTTATTAGATTCGTAGAAAAGCCTAGAACTTACAAATATTAAGTAAAAGAAACCTTATTTGTTAGCAATAAAGTCTAGATTGTAATAGATAAGGTAAATACAGAATTAAAAGCCTTGCTTTTGTAATATTCTATTGAGAACATGATGAATAAAAGGATAGGGTAATTCTAAGACCTCGAGGATTAAAAAGACAATTTCTTTTGAGTTCCGACGATTGCCATTTTTATGTTTGACGGGGTAGATATAGCAGAATATTATGAGAGTATTGTACTGTTTGAATTTACGATTTGTTTGTAACTGAAGACTGGGTCTTTCTGTGCCAGCTGAAGAAACCAACATAAACTATTTAAATTGAATTGAAGTGTCTGTTAGCAAAGCTTTTTTTCTTATGAAGTGTATTAGATAGTGATTGAGTAATATTGGGCATGCGATATGATTAAAGATGAGTTAGTTGTTCCGACTTGGCTTTGGCTGTCACCCTTTTTGGGTCTCACTGCTGGGCACAGGTCTCTCCCCATTATTGAGGCCTGGAGCTTACTCCACCACGCTGCTCCAATGCAAGTTGAGAATAAGATAGAGAGAAAAAGTTGTTCGAAACTTTATCGAACTATCATCGGCCGAATCGGTTGAGTCATAGACTCTCTGAAAGAAATTTGTTGTCTTTCCTATGGTAAGCGTTTAAGGGAACTCCTGTAACCAACGCCTACACCATTTTTCTATTGTAAAACGAATGTAGAAATTTCTCCAGCAACATTTGGACTCGTGGTGGTACTCCACAGTATGGTTTGAACTCTCAATTTTTTCACAGACGTTTCAGTTATTGGAGAGCCTTATAGCCGAGACGTACATAGTCTAACCTCTATCAAGTGGTGACAAAACAGTCCATGGACCAAAACGCAGGCCCAGTACTTACCATAAATAACTAATCCTTTGGCACAATAGTAACCATGCCGATCAAGGGTACCAGGTTCGCCCCCTTAATTTTTTTTTGGTAAAAAAAAACCTATCATGGTAGATGCCCAAAGCTGCTGACGATGAACCACGTACGGTTTAAATATAATAAAATAAATTTGTATAAAAAGCACAAAATTGGGTTTAATTTTACTAATGAAAATGATAGTTATGTAAAATATTTAAGTTTACTGTGTTTCAGCGCATGTGTGCATGTTTTAGTGTTTATTGTAAATAGTTATACATAGTTTATAAATTTAAAAATTTTAAACTCTCAATATAATTTGTAAATTAAATTAAATTTACTCCAGGCCTCCCTAATAGGTAATGGGGACACCCGTGCCCAGCAGTGAGAGGCATAAAAGGGTTGCAGCCAATAACATCTGTACACCCTAAAAGGTAAATATGGTAATCTAAATATTTTTGTAAAACCTTTTTTTTTAATTTGTGCAAATAAAATATTTTTTTAATTAAATTTTGACCTGGGAGAGTCTCTATGTATAGGTTTCTGTCGCAGCCATCTGTTTAAATCAGCCACTCAATTAAAAGGCTAGCCTGTTCCTGGAATCCTAGTATGCGGTTATGTATGTGTGAGAAGCGTTATTCCTAATCACCGTGTTATAAATTCTGTCATGTCGTGGAGCGACAAAACGCGAAGGCTTATCAGATTGAAGGTTTAAGCTTCGTTAGCAGGCTCTGATAAACCGTGACAGAATATAAATTAAACTGCCAATCTACAGACCATAGTCTCGCAACAAGTTTAAAGTTAAAACATAAATTACAATTTAATAAAATTCATCCGATCCGTGGTCAAAGTTACGTAAAATTCGTAAAATGTTAGCCGTAGTAGTACTTTGTCATAATGAGTTATTTATTGCTTATTAAAATTTGCGTGAGGATGGCCTTTGAAAAAGGTTGGCCACGTTTCGCGGAAAAGTTTCGCAAAACCAGTAGATAGGGAATTTTAACCCACTTCAAAGGAATGCCTATCTATATTTTACTATCTATCTACTTATTCTCTATTATATCTCCTATCTATATAACAAAATAATATAATAAACCTTTTTATATTATATTTTGTTTATTTCAAAAGAGCGTGCAGACATCGATGTATTAAGAAGTCACTGCAGCCCATGGATACTCTCACATGTTATACTCAAATCCTCAACTCACCGGACCGTCAACGAGAACGAGTTTATTTCACACCGTTTGTCCACCGCGAGTGATTTAGTTCATTCGCGTTCAGCGCGTGGTTTAGTTCATTCCAGTTGTCACGTATGTGGACAAGTATAACTGTGTTTTATATTGCCAGCACATCAGTTCATCAAAATCTCGGGCCCGATCTAGCGGTCACGCCGATTTACTCGAAATCTCGGCGGCCGGGATGGCGGCGTTCGGATGACGGACGTGCCGTGGGCACGCAAGCATAGTAAATGTGTGTAGCGCTACTTCGGCGCCGACATCTCGGTCTCGATGACGAAACGGTGACGTCGGCAGTGGACAAACGGCCTAACGGTCGGTTACTACTCGTAGTTCTAACCCAACCCCTACTCGAATGTTTTCAACGGATCGTCCGTAATCATTTTAAGCATATTCAGATCATTTTTTTCGAGAATTTATAAGACTAGCGTTTTTACAAATAACATTGTATCTGAATTAATATTATTAGATTTCTGTGAGTCTTACTCAAAAATGAGACCCGAAAAACCCACAAAGTTACAGACGGGCGTACAGAGTAGGGATGTTGCGAATATTCGCATCCGCATCCGCATACGCGGAGCATCCGCATCGATTTAGACATTCGCATCCGCATCCGCATTCGCATCCGCATTCGCATCCGCATTCGCATCCGCATTAAACGATGCGGAGCTGATGCGGATGCGAATGTGTAGCATGTCGCGACAAGAAAGAAAGGGGCGGGCGCCGCGAGTGGCTCGTGACACGCGCGCGTGCTTATTGGCCAATAGGAAAACAATAATTATGTTTTGGATTTCGGTAATTCAGTAACGCGCCTGGTAATTGAGTTGTGACAAGATCTGACTCTAACTTTTGTGGTATTGTGGGAAATAGTCGAACACACGTTTATAGCTTTTTTGTTAAATAAGTGTTATCGCGTGCATGTAACTTTGTTGTTTATGTACGTATTACGTTAAGTAAAGTGCAGCTTTTTTAATTCAATTTGACTTTTGATAACTTATTGGGGACAAGTGAACTATGCCTATGAAATTTGGACCTGTTTTAAACCTATTGATAATGACCGGAACAGATCTCAGTGTAAAATATGTGTTAAAATAAAACATATTCTCGAAAGGGTACTACTTCATCGCTGTTTTAATTTTGGCAAAATCACGTTAATTCTCTAATAGGGCCCAATCCGAAAAACTGCGTTTTAAGCCGAATTCTTAGCTTTGTCATATTAATTTAATATTTATAAACAAAATAAAATTTTAAATGATAATAGCATGAAATAGGTGCTTAGTTACACAAAAAAAATCAAAATTTAGTTGTTTTTAATTGAATTCACTTTTATTTATTTATTTAATAAACTTGCACCTAACATTACAGTGTGAACACCAATGCGTAGCCATAACAGCGTAACGTAGTCATAACATTTGCGACCTCAGGTACTGGACATCAGCCCTACAAGTGATCTTGCCTTGATGATACTGAAGATGAAAGTCAAGCAACACTAGAAGTTGTCAGACACAATTCTCAAGAAGGAGTTACTTACTTTTTGCAATAATAAGCGAAATAATTTTAAAGACTGTCCTCTTAAACGGAGGTGAAAATCGAAGCGAGTTGAAAGTCTTGTTCAAAATAGCACGCATTCTTATCAGCTCCACCAGCCAGTGTTCCAAGTGAATAATTATTTTGTAGTGCAGGATTAATATACGAAACCTTGCGAAACAGATTAGAAGCCGAAAAGGCGGCCATCCTACTTTTCATTAAATATAATGCGCCAATATACAAATTTAATTATTAAAATAATTAATTACGTAGTACTTTATTATTAGACAAATAAGGGTAGTTTTTGCACTTAAGCTGTTGTTTTGTACAGATCCGCATCCGCATCCGATTCCGCGGATGTGGGCCTCTAAAAATCCGCATCCGCATCCGCATCCGCGGATGTGAAAAAATCTGCATCCGCAACATCCCTAGTACAGAGCAGGCGTTATGTTAATTCGTCCGAGTAGTACGCGCCTGGCTTTACAGTAGATAGAGAACATGATCGGACTTCGCGAAGTATGTTTCAACTTGAATTTTAAAATTCCTGATGCATTCATTCATCGCTTGAAGTGAAGTTTCTCGTTTCTTTTCACGTCGCTTCCATAATAGATGCACGTCATTTATCTTTCTTGTCTAGTTTTTGGCTAAAACTTTATTGTAACATTGCAAACTGAGGTACCTACTGCGGAAAATTTCATTTCTTTTATTTTAATAGCGATGCAGAAAACACAGTTGAAGAAAAAATATCTATAATATTAACTATTAAATATTATCCTACTTAGGTTAATACAATAGGGTTATCCTAAGGTTTCATGGTCGCCAATTTTCCACACAAACTTTTATCCCTTATTCTATTCTCTTTATGAAACAGAATATTTACTCAGTTTGATCTCCTTTTCTGCCAAAAGTATGTAGGACAAAAATGAAAGACTTCAATACAAACTTGCGAGAACTCATAGACCTTAATCCGGCCCTGCCGCAAAATCCGCTAGCGGACGTGTACTAACCATAAACGACGCTTTCAACATTTTTTATGAGTGAGTGAGTTACCTTTCATTTTTATATATTTTATACAATATATATATATATATAATACAATATATATATATAATACAATATATGCAACGTCAAGCAAGGCCTGCGCCTTATCAGTTTGGGGATCGTAATTTCAATGCGGGTTATTGAAATTATTTAAGTTCTGCCACGTACTGAATTATCGACAACGTATTGACTTTTGATTATTGAAAAGAAAAGAAAAACATCATAAGATTTATAAACAACCCCATATTTGAAAAATTAAACCTAGTTATTTTAAGCAAACTCTAAAACGTACTAATGATGCTGATGATTTGAGCTTATACATACTAATCTAATCCACGGGAACAAAAAAATGAACTTTCGATAAAAAGTGACCTGTGAGCTATTTATTTATTATCTATCACAAACAACTATCTTTATTTGTGACAAATTTCATCCCGATCCATTTGGTCTTTTTGCGTGATTGAACAACAGACATTAATTGAAATATCCAAACTTTCGCATTTATAATATAAGTATGAAGAGCAGCGATGGCTGGTTGGTCAAGAGTCAAGACCGCAGTCTCCGACACGAAGATTGAAGAAGATTAGTAACGTGCATACTTATCGCTACTCCACGGCTTTGGAAAATATGATTATTTAATTAATTGCGATCGTTTCCACTACAGTGCATGCTTGAGAGCAACTCATAATTTCTGGAAGACATGATATCCTAATCCTTGGCCAGCGTACAGACCTAGACCAGTGGGACATAAAAAGGTTGAAAAAAATATACAGTAGTAATAGATTATAAACACATAATACACAGTTTACCACAAAGCTCCAGACGATATAAATTTTAATAAGCTCCGTCTAGCTGGCTCTGAATTTGAACTATACATACAATAAATTGTTATTTTGAGACGCATAAAGTGCGCTATAAAACCATACGTTCACTTAGCACTATCTTACCTGAGTATTCCTAGACCACTTACTCGAGGGACTTACGTTTTAAATGAATTCTGCCGAGACGGTCAATGTCTTCTTTCACTCCCCGTTTCAATTTTACTCTCGTTTGAATTTTTCAATATGTTTATCCATACTGAACTAAAACTAAAACTTGACACGTTTATATCAGAAGATGAAAATAAATTAATATTACAGTACGGAGCAATTTAAAAAAAAATCTCATCGAGCAAATGTTGCGCTAATCTCAAGGGATGTAAGAGCGAAGGTTATGATTGAAACTCTGAATATAACTTTATCAGTACATTTTCTGATCCCTGATAATTTAAAACGTACCAGACTGCACGTTTTTGGTTCAACCTTTGAAGAGAAATCTTCAAAAAGTAGATGAAGAAGAGTGTGTTTATGTACTGTTTGAAAATATCCGATAGTGAATTGGCCACTAGTTCTTCACTAATATAAGTCTGTGTCCGCAATGAAGCATCCTTGAGAAGTAAGTTGCACACGTCCTCAATCACGGGGAAATATCAGCGTCCAGTAGTGCAACGCAGAAACTGAGAATGCCGATCGTATCCTGCCAAAACATTATTGCCAAAATGTTCTTATGAGTTTTGGTGGAAAGTAGAAAAGGACATTATGCTCTTGTTTTATTTTTATTTTTGAGTTTGACTTATCTTCAGAAGATTTAGCATTTTGTTCTATATTAGGTATATAGGACATTTATGTATATTTATTGCAGGTAAATTTAACTGCAAGGGTGTTGTGAAATAATATCTTCTTTCTTCTTTTCAGCCTTTTGTAGTCCACTGCTGGACGTAGGCCTCCCATAACGTTCGCCGCTCCTCCCGGTCCTGCGGCTTCCCGCGGTCTTCTTTACGTCATCAGTCAGCCTTTACTCCTTTTGCCGAGACGTGTTCGCCATTCGAGAACCTTTTTTCCCCATCGGTTGTCAGTTCTTCTAACTATATGGCCATGTCCATTAACACTTCAGCTTGCAAATTTTGAGAGCTATGTCGGTAACTTTTGTTCGTCTACGGATTTCATCGTTACGAATTCTGTTGCGTTGAGAAATACCAAGCATAACCCTCACCAACGCGCGCTGAGCGACCTTGAGCCTATGGAAAAATAACATAAACCTGCAAAAATATGTTTTCTTTTTCAGATTGCTTACATAACTACATCGAACACGCTCTGTTAGCCATCGCTTTACTGCAATATCTGACGAACTTAATTGACTGATTGTTGTCGTATGTCGTACGTTGTCATATTTTTCACTTTGACTATTACTATATTTACTATTATTATGTCACCTGATTTTAACGAAATGGGCCAAATCTCGATACAAAAGTTCACTTAACCTTAGAAATATGCACAGAAGCAGTGCCGTTTTTGAAAACAATATCGTCTGAGGCCCGGGAGATGAAACTATTTTATTCTCGTCAGGTTCTAAAGAGCGCTTAACAACAGCCTCGCATCACAGCGAGAGTGCGCTGTATCTTTATGAGCAGATAAACTGCTGGAATCACTCAGACTATGGAGTAAAACTTCATTTAAAGGTCAACTACAAAAACGATTGAGCTTTTACTAGAGCACGAAACGGTTCGCTGAGAATATTTAGAAAGAGAAAATGTTTTGGAAGTAAAAGTTAGCACATAATTAAGAGGCCGTATACGAAATTTGCTGATTTCGCTGATTTACCTGATTTTAGATAAAAACAATTTTAGATAAAAAATGGGAAGATTCCACGATCCACGAAGTACGGCCGTGGACGAATGTGCAACTTGCAACATTATTATAATTTAATAAAAAAAATTAATGTTCATATTTTACTTTCTTAGTTAGGTTTAATTTAATTTTATGTGTTATTAGTAAATTTAATTTTATGTGTTTTAAGTTTATGTGTTATTAGTTAGGTTTAAATTAATTTAATTTAATGTTTATTTCAATTATCTTATGTGATTAATGTAAATAAATGTTAATATTATGTGACGTTTATCGTACAACGTTACAATACATGAGAACGAATTTCAAAGTTAGGTCAGCGAGACAGGTGATACTCTGCGTGTGTAAAGTGAACTGATTCACACTTGGAACATACAACTTGTACACCCTAACGGGTAAATATGGAGTTCTAAATATTTTGTAAAACCTTTTTTTTCACCCATATTTGTGCAAATAAAATATTTTCATTTCATTTCAACTCACAGTTTTCTCTAACCGTTTTTCTGTTCCATAGCCGAATACGGGTTTCTCCCTTCAAACATAGAAGCACGCTGCCACCACTTTGCTCCAAATATGGGTTGGTTAGAGAGGCGGACTTTTGGCTAACCCGCTATTGGATATTTTCAATCGGCCCATAAGGCCTCCTATAAGGATATCACGAATGCTATCTATCGATATCAGCTTGCATATCCCGCATGAAAAATCCCGCGACCGCGCCCACTTCGCTTAGCTATCGCTTCCGTTCAACGCTTGCCGCTGGGACATGCGGACTTTGTCCATATAACAATGCATTTAGGACGTTGATGGGACAGCCTAAAAATTGCAGTGACTTAGAGATTTTCTTTGAATGACGAAAAAAATATTTTTTTTGCAACAATGAGCTCTAACTCATTCCTAACCGCATAATATTATTTTATATTACGATTAGGATATATCGTGGAGCCTTCACACTCGGACGTCCAGAAAACGTTTACAATTTGTGTTATTGTGGTATTCGTAAAAGTAAATTGTTACAATCCCAAATGAGGATTAAAATCTGAAATAAATTCGTAATTTATATGACTCTCTAGTTTCAATTAAATATGTAAGAAGTTTTACTGTTATCTCCAACAGGGGTTCCAAATTAAGCAACCCTCATAAGAACTGAATGTTTATTTGTATTATTGTTTTTCTTTAGCTCCAATGAGGCAAAGTTAAAGGACTATTAAGGAAGTGTCCATGATAACAAGAGAAGACGTTCCCGAAAAATTAAAAAAAAAGACAGAAAGAAAGAATTAAATATCTTATTTCAGTGCAATATAGTCACAAAAAGGAGTGAGAGGAAATATTGAATCTAACATTTGCGTCCCACTATTGGGCTTAGTCACTCCCTATACGCAATACATGTAGCTTACTCAGCCACGTTCTAATAATGCGGTTAAAATGAGTTTTCAAACATTCGTCCTTCATCCTACCATCCAACATGAACCAAACCTTCATCATAACATCATAACAAGGAACAACCGGGGTTAGCGCAACGTGAATTTGCCGCATCTTCTAATCTTTTTTATTTTTGGTATCGGGGGGAAACCTTCAAAAGGTACCCAGCGCCTTGGGGGAGGATACCGGGTTATGTGGGATTTGTACCGCACTAAAACCCCCACGGTGGCCTGCCTTTGCAATTGGGGAGGACTCTGAGATCTCCATTGGAACGCACCGGTGTCCTCCTGCACTCCGGCGCTCTCCTGCACCTTCCGATGCTTACGGCGGCATGCGGCCACGCACACACCGCCGTCCTTCCCGGGGCTGCTGGTTGGAAGGGTCGAGATCCAACTCTCTCTGCCCGCAACCCCGGAAGCCCCCTTTTAGTCGCCTCTTACGACCAGGCAGGGGATACCGTAGCTCTATTCTTAATACCGAAGCTACACTAATCTCCATCTCTCCATCGCGCTAAGTTAATACAAAACATGTTTTTTTTTGCATATAAACATAATTCACACAATATACAAGACATAACGGCCCTGTAATTGGTTCTGAACCTGTTTCACTGGTACCGCGCTACTAAACCCCCAAACTACTAGCATAGTTTAAATCAGTAAACTGAAATGAAACATTGTTCCCTTCCTTAGAATAATTATATTATAGAATCCAAGTTCGCGCACCCGAATTGAAGCATCTTAATTGGTGCCATTAATGACAACAAACGTCGGGTGTGCTGTTAAATTGTCACAAGACTCTTGAAAAACAAAAGAAGTCTAATAACATAACTTTTCACAGTGAAGTTTTCTATATTTTATAGTTAATTTGGGGTATATAAAAATATTTTGTTTGTCAGATGTGACATCTGTGTGAATCTATTTAGTACTTCAATTTTGACAGCGCGATTATATGAAGACGCTCATTCTTTAAGTAATTATTCTAAGTTCCCTTCATTCAAATGATTTTCATATCTTACATTGTTTAATGTGTGTTTATTTTTGTGTATGGCTGAAGAGTGGAAATCGGTTCCACTTAACACTTGATACTGAGCTATGCACTCTTCGCATATCGTGCAAGAAAAAATCGCTAAATCCAATGTGTCCTCACCCGTGAATACGAGAACACGCACCGCCTTTATGAGGGTAGTTGCAAAGTTCGCGTGACGTAGGCAGGGAAAGTTTACTAATTTCGAGGAGATTTCGTTCGACATTGTTGTGGAGTTGTTGACACCTTCCAGCTCAGTTCTATCGAGTCTTTCGCGAATTAAACCACAATAATTACTAATCTTTGCAGAGATTTTCAGAGTTTAAGTTTGAAGTAGTCAATATTTTGGTAATAAAAGCTGTTTACAGTCTGTTGAGTTTTAATGTGTTGGTACGTTTGCTTGCAAATGTTATAGATTAATTTGCCTACGTTTTTTTATTAAACTGTACAGCAGGTCATGGACAGTGTAGTACCAACTAACTCTTGTATTTGAAAGTACCTTGTTTTAAAAATCTAAAAAATATACTCGAGATGGCTTAGGTAATAATTTCAGGCATTTTTTTTCTTCAAACAACAACATTGATTTTACAGTCCATTTCGAAATAATTTCCTTTTTTAATCATCTGATACTTTTAAACGAGCAATTCTTGTATATACCTAAATATATTTTTTGAATCTCGGAAACGGCTCCAAAGATTTTGATAAAATGTAATACCCTGGTTTCGGAGGTGATATATCGATCCAGTTATGTTTAATTTTTAGAAATTTTAAATTATAAAAAAATATTTTCAGCGATAATCAACTTAAATATGAACTGAAAAATACGACTCTTACTGACATATCTATTGGCGAGTATTAATAATATGTGGCGTAGAACCCGTATGGCCGTCAAACGCCATCTGTCAATCCGATGTTCAAAGAGATGACAATGTTGATTAGAAAGGGATCCATTTCTATCATTGCATTAAAGCTTCCTTGGCCGAATGGTTACGGGGGCTGACTGCGGAACTAGAGGGCCCGGGTTCAAACCTCATGCAAAAACCATAATATTTCGTTTGTTTTTTTTTCGTGATTTTTTGTTTTGGGAGCTTTGTCAGATGGCGTTATTAAGTAACACTAAGCAAATGAGTGTTTCGTTTGAAATAAAACCAAGAATTTTTTTTTAATCCGAGCAACGCTCGGTCGTCCAGGTATTTTTTTCTTTAAGCGGAATAAAAGCCGCCATGCTACGGCGTGATACAGTTATGTAGACAACATTTATAAAATAACGCTTCACATTCATAGCCCCACAGTAGGGTATTCATACCACAGACACATACAAAGACAAAAACACAAACACCGAGAGAACAGAAATTTAAACTTATCATTCAAATTTATGTTTCGCCGGGAACCGAACCCAAGACCCCTCGTTTGGCAGTCCGGCATGGTAACCAATGCGCCACGCGTGTCGTCAAAGTCAAAACAAAAAATTAAAAGTTTGCAATATGCTAAAAAAAATTACCTAGAATGTGCATAACAGCCACATTTGCCTATGTTATTGAGGTTATTATCAAAAATTTGCTGAACCTTTTACGTAATTATTTTTGACAGCCTCCCTCCGTGGCGTAATGAGTGATGAGCCGAATGCGAAGCGTGAGGTCGTGGGTTCGATTCCCACCCAGGACAACTATTTGTGTGATGAACATGACTATTTGTTCTGTGTCTGGGTGTTAATTTATCTATTTACGTATGTATTTAGAATTATATAAGTATGTTTATCAGCTTTCTGATTACCATAGTACAAGCTCTGCTTAGTTTGGAATCAGATGGTGTTGTGTGAATTATTATTGTACAAAGATATTTATTATTATTATTATTAGTTCCAGAACCTATTCACACTATTACCTTCTCACATAAGTAACCCCGAGAATAAAAATACACGTACTTAGATACAATTAGCAAGCACACTTTCAACATAATTTTCTAACGGTTTGATCTTAAGCAGCCATTTTTATTTCATCTGCCATTTTCTCCGCATATTAGCGGCATTGAGGACAGTAATGTCTTTCACAGGAAATATTAGGAAGTATTGGGTAAAAGCCTAAAAGGCTGTATTCACTGCTGGAGTCGTTGAAGATTTGGCGAAATGATAATAAAACATATTATTATATTTTTTTTATTTGAATAAAGGGCTCGGGCTATATCAGCCCAGGGTACTTCAACCTATAAAGATTGTTTGTACCCGTAGCCAGATTACAGATCACCGTCCAACCCGATAGCCTTGATAAAGGCTAGGATTTTATGGACGGTGATTTGTTTGGCTTCATCTGGCAGCAGCACGTGCCTCCCAAGATGAATGCTACGCTTGTGGTTTAGCGCACCACAATTTAAAAGGAGGTGGCGTGGTGTCTCGCTCTCCTCCCCACAGTATCTGCACGTGTCGGTTGGACTTAGTCCTAAAAGCGACATATGTCTTCCGAGCTTACAGTGTCCAGTAAGGACTCTGGTCACCGTGCGGATATTTGTTCTGTTGAGCTTTGCTAATAGCTCTTCAGCAAAACACCGCTCATATCCTCGTATCAAAGCTTTGGAGTGCAAGCCTAAGTCTTGCCTGTATTCTTATGCAGTTGCGCTGCTATTTTGAAGGCTGATGGACGTCTCATATAAGACTGGTTGGCAACTGCACCTTTCCAGTGGAACACAATAAAATTGATTTACGGCAAAGTGGGTGCAGCGGTGGTACGTCTCCAGGCGAACCATAAAAATTCTGGCTGCAACCCTTTTTGCGTCCTACTGCTGGGCATGGGTATCTCCCAATCATTAGGGAGGCCTGGAGCTTACTCCACCACGCTGCTCCAAATAAAATTCTACCAACTACAAAAAATTATCCTAGTATCCTTGTCTTAGTAAGTGTCAATACTGTGAATGGTACCCACGACACAGGGTATCTTACAGTATGGCTTTAACATTAAAATACAATAGATAAATAATAATTATTTATATTTAATATACATTTTTAAAAGCGACAACAACTCATAATAATATCTTCAGCTAAATCTAAGAGCAGAAAATGGACTAAAAATTTCGATTATACAAGTCATTAGTAGCGGGGCATAATTAATCTTAGGAGCTTTCCTTCAATTGAAGCCCAGTTCGAGAGCTCATAAAACTCATTTTTAACTTTGATTAAATATGTGAGTGGATCATAAATTGATTGGGAAAT
Organism: Pyrgus malvae; assembly: GCA_911387765.1. NCBI lineage: Eukaryota > Metazoa > Arthropoda > Insecta > Lepidoptera > Hesperiidae > Pyrgus > Pyrgus malvae. The sequence continues at coordinate 23,461,701 of OU426961.1, read as the reverse complement.
TTTATGATGCGTTATTAAAGGTAGCTCGTTATAAAATGAAAGTTAGTGTACGAGCAAGCGCGTACATTAATTTATAGGTACTTAGGTTGCATTTTTGTCATGACCCAAATTACTTTTCATTAATATTTTACTTGTAATAATTAGTTAGTTCTTCGCTGTCGGTCATCAAGAGTACCACGCGTGACTCATCCTTCGTATCTCATTTATTTCATCTTAGTCGTAGATCTTTTATAATTATAATTTTTACAGTTTTATAAAATCTTTTATTTTTATACATTCGTACGGCTAACCCGTACATCTTGGTCCTTCGAGCCTACGGAAAGGCGGGACCCTTGTACGTTCACGTGTTCGCGGTTCCGTCTACCGGCCTACGTGTAGAGACACAGTGCATTAAAACTGATACAAATGACTTTTGTTTACTACTGTTCTATCAAGAGGAATAGTGAGTAGTATTGGACCTTGCTGTGATATTAAGGATTGCAGTGAGGATCGTCTGAGCAGTAAGAATTCGGGCGAGCAGATTTCAAGTAAGATCTGTCCATTTATTTTAAATTATTTTCCCGCTCAACAATGTCTTCAGTTGCTGATATTTTGGCTAACCAGCAGCAGCTGGCATCGGCCATTGAAAGCGTATATACCAATTTTAAAAAAGACGGCGCAAGTAGAAAGACTCCCGAGTACATCAAGAAGAGGGTGGACATATTGGATAGCTATTGGTTCGAGTATGAGGCTAACTTTACAAGACTTTCGACTAAAGAGTTAGATGTTCACACTCGTGATTCTATTACGAAGGATTTAGAGAGGATGAACGAGAGGTATGGTATCATTAAGAGTCATATCCAGAGTTGTGAGGTTGCAGCTGGCGAAAAGTCACAATCTCCCCTAGTTAACCAAGGATTTAGTCAAAGTAATCCACAACCGAGTGGCAGTAGGGCTGCTCAGCAATACTCAAGTGCGGATAGTAAGACCGTAGACATGCTGAGAAAACAACACAGCAACTTCAAGGCCTTCCACCGGACAGTAGAAGGTATAACATTAGATTTAATAAGCGAAAGGTGGGAATTAGAAGATCTGCTCCGCACCGTCCAGTCCCGCTGGGCTGCTATCGACTCGTTGCACTGGGAGCTGGACGGATCGCACGAGGAGTATGAGCGTACTTTCTCAGCGTATGAGGGTAAGTACCAGGCCGTCAAGAAGGCCATTAATAAGAAAATGTGGTCAGTAGCACACATTGAAAAGTCCAACCCTCAGTTAGAAATTCCTACGTTTAGTGGAAACTACAATAACTGGGTTTCATTCAAGGATTTGTTCACTGAGACTATCCATAAAAATAACGGTATGTCTGACGCTCAAAAGATGCAGTACCTCAAGTCAAAAGTAAGAGGAGAAGCTGAGAGACTCATCCAACACTTAAATGTTAGCTCATACATAGACATATTAAACCAGAGATATAATAACAACAAGCTTATTTTCCAATCGCATATGAATACTCTTATGAATCTTCCAGTTATGCAACAACAATCAGTCGCTCTAATTAAACGTATGCATGACACTACACAAGAATGTCTTAATGCGATAAAAAATTTGGGGGTTGATATTAGTTCATGGGACCCTATAATTGTATATTTATTAACTCAAAAATTAGATACCACATCGTATACTGATTATATGGAATCCGTTAAAAACCCGCGCGATTTACCATCTCTTAAAGAATTTTTACAGTACTTAGAAGCTAAATTTACTTCATTAGAGTCGTCACGTAGGAAACAAGATACCGTAACGCAAAGAAATCCCGTCAATAATAAATCTCAATATCATAGTATGCATCATAACATTCCTAACAAACCTAACTATCATAAAACATCCTTAATAAATAATAAAATCATATGTCCAGTTCTCAACAATAAAAGTAATTTAATTTCAAAATTTAGGTGTCCATTGTGTAGCAGTAATGATCACGGCATCTATTATTGTCAGCAATTTCTACAGATGCCACCTAGCAACAGGCTAAAAACTATTACTAAATTAAATTTATGTACAAGTTGTTTGTCAAATCATCAAGGCAAGCAATGTCAATCGGATAAAGCTTGTCGCGAATGTAATAAGGCACATAATCGCCTTTTACATGAGGCATTTGTGCAATCGCAACAAACGCGCATAACGACGGAACTCGGTCATGGCGGGGAGGGCATGAGCGGCCGCGGGGGCAACTCCGCTAATGCAAGCGAAAATGCCAGCGCAGGAAAACAGCTCCCACGAAGCTCGCACGTGTCAATTCAGGAGGACCCCTACGAAGTCCTACTCCCCACTACGATGATAAAGGTGCAAACCGTTAATGGTACTTTCTGTATCCTTCGGGCTCTGCTAGACCAGGGCTCGCAAACTAGTATTATAACAGAACACGCAGCGCAGGTACTGAAAATCCCAAGAAAGAGGTGTAAGGGGGTTATTTCGGGTGTTGGCGATAAGGAAACCAATAGTAAGGGTATAGTCACTCTTAAATGTTCGTCTTTAGTTAGCGATTTTTCCTTTGAAACCGACGCGTTAATCATGAAACAACTTATTAAAAATTTACCCAGTTGTACATTCGCAAAACCGAACTGGTCATACCTGGACCACATTAAATTAGCGGACCCGGAGTTTTATAAAAGTCGCCCGGTAGATATTTTATTAGGAGCAGATATATATTCAATTGTAATTATGGATGGAATATGCAGAGTAAACTCAACCTTACCGACCGCTCAACAGACGCAGCTTGGTTGGATTTTAAGTGGCAATACAAAAACCTTTCAATGCAACGTCGTTTTACATAATATAGAAGAAATACAAAAATTTTGGGAAATTGAGGACATTTCGGAACAATCAGATTTATCTTTAGAAGACAGAAAGTGTATAGAGTATTACCAGTCAACGACAAAAAGACGAGAAGACGGGCGATATGAAGTTCGGTTGCCACTGAAACCCGAGTACAAGGAAAAATTAGGTAGTTCAAAATCAAAAGCAATAGCTCAATTTTATAACTTAGAAAGAAAACTAGCATTAAATAAATCTATTAAAAATGATTACGTGCAATTCATTAAGGAATATTTGTCGCTCGGTCATATGACACCCGCGGCCGTTGACCGTAATGCATTCCTTAGGTGTTATTTACCTCATCATTGTGTCACCCGAAACGATTCTACGACAACTAAGTTACGTGTCGTATTTAATGCGTCAAGTAAAACGTCATCAGGCTCAAGTTTAAATGACGTCATGTATCGGGGACCGAATCTTCAACAAGATTTACAGAGTCTCATTCTTAAGTGGAGGCAATTTAAATTCGCATTTACGGCCGACATAGAAAAAATGTTTCGGCAAATATGGATTAGCAGTAAGGATAAGAATTTGCAAATGATTTTATGGAGGGATAATGCAAATGAAAAATTAGCTGAGTATCACTTAGATACAGTATCATACGGAACCAAAGCGGCTCCGTTCCTTGCCATGATGACGCTTAAGCGATTAGCTCACGATGAAAGGCCGAACTTTCAAGATAGTTCAGCGCCTAGCATCCTAGAAGAGTCGTTTTACATGGATGACCTTAATCATGGGGCCCACTCTATTCAGGCAGCCAAACAGCTACAAACAGACATGATTAACCTGTTGAAGGCGGGTGGTTTTCACTTAAGAAAATGGAAAGCAAACTCACCTGAACTACTTGAGCACGTCAATGTACCTGTCCAACAGCAAGATCCCTTTGACTTCAAACAAGAGCAGTCAACGAAGGCCCTGGGACTCGGGTGGGATCCGCAGAACGATCACTTTACTTTTCAATCGAAATTGCTTACACCATCAAAACTTACGAAAAGGTCGCTTTTGTCGGAGATATCTAAGATATTTGATCCGCTAGGTTGGCTTTCTCCACTCACTAAAAAGCTTAAGATATTATTTCAAGACGTATGGAGAGAAAACCTCGCATGGGATCAGCTCGTACCACAATACATCTGCGTGGAATGGTACAAGATTAAACAAGATATTGATACCATTAGCCAGTTTCAAGTACCAAGGTGGCTGCAAACACAAGAGGGTGATATTATAGAACTGCACGGCTTTTGTGATGCAAGTACCAAAGCTTACAGCGCCGTTGTATATTGTAAGATAGTGCGTTGTGACAATTCGTCAGTAGTTTTAGTAGCAGGTAAAACAAAATTAGTACCGCTAAGTAAAAAATGCTCACTGCCGCGCTTAGAACTATGTGGCGCAGTGTTACTGTCTAAATTGATGTTAAAAATTAAAAAATGCCTCGTCTACAACGAAATCACTGTTTACGGTTGGGTAGACTCGATGGTGGTGCTAGGCTGGCTATACGGTCAGGTCGACAGATGGAAGCCTTTCGTCGCGAATCGAGTGAAACAAATCACAGAGTCGATGCCGGCGGACTGTTGGCGATACGTTGCATCCAAAGAGAACCCAGCTGACTGTGCAAGTCGAGGACTTATAGCTTCTCAACTTCGGGAGCATAGCCTATGGTGGCAAGGTCCAGACTGGCTACCTACCTACATACCTAAAAAAGAAGATAAACCTAACTATAGTACAAATCAAGAAATAAAAAATATTAAGCAGGTTAATGTTTTATTAAACGGAAGCGAAATTATTAAACAGTTAATTGAAAAGCAAAGCTCACTGACGAGAGCTGTAAGAGTATTAGCGTGGATATTAAGATTCACTACAAAAACTAAAAAGCAAAGTTATTTAAGCATACTAGAGTTAAATAGAGCTAGGAATTTAATAATTAAAAATTGTCAGATCGAAAGCTTTTCACAAGAAATATATAGTCTAAAGCAAGGAAAGATTATTAGTAAGGAAAGCAAAATATTTAGTTTAAATCCTATAATAGATGAAAACGACATCTTACGAGTCGGCGGCAGGATCAGGCATGCGAACATCGATACGGAGATGAAGCATCCTGCCATAAATCCCGGTAACACGAGATTGGCGGAACTCATCATCGACCAAGCGCATGAGCTCACTTACCATGGGGGTGCGCGATTAACAACCGCGTTCATTCGGCGTAAATACTGGCTCATAGGCGGCAACAATGCTACAAAAAAGCGGCTTCGCTTATGCGTTAAGTGTAGGAGACATAATCCTGTCCTACAGCAACAGATAATGGGAGACTTGCCCCCCGCGCGCACAAACCCTTCGCGTCCATTCTTTCACTGTGGTGACTATACAGGTCACGTAAACGTGAAATACAGCAAGGGCCGTGGTATTAAGACCACCAAGGGATACATAGCAGTGTTTGTGTGTATGGCAACCAAGGCTGTACACTTGGAACTCGTCTCTGACTTATCAACATCTGCTTTCCTTGCGGCGTTGCGCAGGATGATAGCCAGAAGGGGTGTTCCGGGTCACATATACAGTGATCAAGGAAATAATTTCATTGGAGCCAATAACGTATTAAAGCAGCAGCTGACTGAGCTCCAAGAAAGTCAAGAATTTAAGATCGAGATAGTAGATATGGGTATAGAATGGCACCATAATTGCCCATCTTGGCCATCCGCTGGTGGGCTGTGGGAGGCTGCAGTAAGGTCTTTAAAACACCACCTAAAAAGAGTTATTGGTGAACAAAATCTGACATTCGAAGAGTTCACCACACTTCTCGCTCAATTAGAGGGATGTTTGAACTCGCGCCCGCTTTGTCCCTTAACTGAAGATCCCGACGACTTGAATTATTTAACTCCATCCCACTTTTTAAGTAGTGGTCCAGTTCTTACTTTATACGACACAGAGGCAGACCTTAGAACTAGGTGGCATCTCAATCAAAAAATATTTAATGATATTTGGAATAGGTGGCGCGAGGAATATTTAACTTTACTAACAGCTCGTAGTAAATGGAGGGAACCTAAATCGAATATAAAATTAGACGATATTGTCATTATTAAGGATGACAATCTTCCGCCGGGGAAATGGGCACTAGGCCGCGTAGTAGAGCTACACCCCGGAAAGGACGGCTACGTAAGAGTCGTGACGCTTAAAACTAAAAACTATGCAGGCTACCCGTAAATGAAAACCAAATTCAAAACACCAGTGAAGACGTAAATAAAAAAGAAAATTCAATTAAATATACTAGAAAAAATAAAATTTTTAGCTTTGTCTCCGTAGCAATGTCTTTATTATTATTTTTTATAACTATTCCAGTAGGTCACTGTTCTTATAACATAACTAAGCTACCAGTTAACAATAGTCTTTATTTCGATCGTATTAAAGACATGCAAATAATTAGAGACGACTGGCGGTTAGTTGTATATTACGATACTCAACCGTATTTAGAAGGTAATAAGGCCATCAGCAAATACATGAAGTACTTAGATAACATTTGTGAAAAAATACAATCGCGCTCGCATTGCGACGGAGTCCTGTTGCAGTTACGGCATGAGGTGAGTGAACTGCAATACTATGCCAGCCTGTTAATGACTCACAATGTAAACAATAACATACGTCACAAACGCGGGCTAATAAATGGTGTCGGATATATAGCAAACAGTTTGTTTGGAGTCTTAGATGAGCGTTTCGCCCAAAAATATGAGAGCGACATAGACCTTATTAGAAAGAATCAGAATCATCTAGCTATGCTCTGGAAAAATCAGACATCGGTGGTCGAAGCAGAGTTCAATTTGCTGAAACGAACTGAGGAAGTGATCGATGAAAACCATAAGTTGATTCATAAGAAGCTGAACGCCATAGAAGGGGCGATAAATCAAGTGAAAACTGAAATCCAAAATGCATCACTCGTGAATGACTTTTTGACTACAGCTATGATTACAAACAGCTTAATATTCAGCCTCAAAAACGTTCAGCAAACGCTTTTAGATGCTGTAACTAATATTTACAGTGGCAAATTTAACTTTCACCTTCTCACGCCCGACCAACTGAGGTACGAACTGGGAGTTATCTCCGAGCAGCTTCCTAAAGACTTGTCGTTACCTGTTAAGACTTCCGACAGTCTATCAGAAATATATAATTTATTGCAAGTCCGTACAAGAGTGACAGCCAGGTTTATTATATTTGAAATAATGATTCCACTAATTGACGACAACGTGTATGAAATCTTAAAAATTATCCCAATACCGCACCGCACAGATACCAGCTATGAGGTGGTTGTGGTGCCGGTGGCTGACTACGTGGCCGTCAATCTGAAGCATGACTCATTCATACCAATTACTGAAGGGGATTTAAGTTTATGTTTAGAACGGAACCCACAGTTAACCTTATGTCATCTTAGGAAGTCAATTCACATTATTAAAGACGACCATAGTTTTTGTGAAACGATGCCAAAAGAAAGAAAATGTAAAACAACCATCAAATATTGCAAGAACAGATGGTTGGAATTAAATAGCTTTAATAAATATTTCTTCTTTTGTTGTGAACCTTTGCTGCTTAAAATTGTATGCAATGATCGAATCACGCCTATACAACTGACAAATTCTGGATTTTTTAGCATCGATGAAGGATGCACTATAAAATCATCCGATTTCTTCGCCTTTTCACATCGTCAGCAAGAAAGTAAACTTAATATATCGTCTAATATTCCATCGCCTAAGATTTCACAGATCAATAATATTATTAACATCTCCTTACCGAGTGTCTCTGTAAACTATACCTCCGATTTATCTCGGAACCATACCGCCCAGCTTCAAGATATTCAGAGAAATATCGAAATTATGAAAAATACCGAACCATTAGCAGAAATTTCCAATCACGATATCCACCACTACGCAGCGATATACATATTATTCGCTCTATTGGGATCCGGTGGAGCAGTGTGGCTATGCAAACGCTTCCGGTGCAGTGTCAAGCGCGGGAGCGGGACCGCGCCTCCATTTTCTACTCCGGCGCCGGAGCGAGGTCCAGAGGCGGCCCCGACGAGTCCGGCGAACCCGTCTCTTCAGCCCAGAGTACAACAAGTTCAGTGTAGTGAAGTGACTGATGTGTGTGATCAAAGTGCGTGTGTAGTAGTGAAAGAGACACCTAAATTTAGTGTTCCAGATGGATATTTGACCACTTCTCCTGTATAATTATTTTTAATAAAAATGTGCAATCATCTTGTTATTCATCATTACTAACCAAGGGGTGCATGTTAGTTTAAGCAAGTTTGTAATTATCACCTTGTAATCATGGTAGCATCTCATCTCTTCTACTAACCCTCATTTTTCCCGCCCGGGAATATGTACGAGCAAGCGCGTACATTAATTTATAGGTACTTAGGTTGCATTTTTGTCATGACCCAAATTACTTTTCATTAATATTTACTTGTAATAATTAGTTAGTTCTTCGCTGTCGGTAATCAAGAGTACCACGCGTGACTCATCCTTCGTATCTCATTTATTTCATCTTAGTCGTATATCTTTTATAATTATAATTTTTACAGTTTTATAAAATCTTTTATTTATATACATTCGTACGGCCAACCCGTACAGTTAGCAATCTACTACAATAGATATTTCTTCCAAAACTTTACTTAAATAATTCTTTTAATAAATCCTATAAATAAAAATAATCTTGGGACCCGCGCTCATGGTAGATGGAAGCTGGAGAGTAAGGAATAATAAAGAAATAGAAAATATCTTTGCCGAACCCAACATCATAGGTGAGATAAAGGATCACCGACTGAGGTGGCTTGGCCACCTTGAGAGTATGGGACCGGACCGAAGCGTCAAGAAGGCATACTCGGGAAAACCGACTGGGCGTGGACCAGTTGGCCGACCGAGGTATCGCTGGATATACGAGCTGGTGGCGAATCTGCGAGAGCTCAACGTCAATAAATGGCAAGAGATAGCAACCGTTAAGTTTTACATACTCTTTGAGAGATAGCGCAGAACCGAGTCCAGTGGCACTCTCTCACCTCGGAGGCCAATGCCCACTTTGGGTCGCTGAGCCACGGGAGTAAGTAAGTAAATATAAATATAAATAAACGTTCTACACTCATAGCCCCACTGTAAGGTAATTAATACCCTGTGTCGTGGGTACCATGGACACATACAAAGACAAGAACACAAACACCCAGACCGATAACAGAAAGTTAAACTCTTCATTCAAATTTCTGTTTCGCCGGGAATCGAACCCGGGACCCCTCGATTGGCAGTCCGGCATGATAACCATTGCGCCACGCGGGTCGCTAAAATAAAAATAACATTGAATAAAAGCGCGAGAAGATAATTATTACTATACACTTTTTAAATTATTGGTTGAAAGAAAGAAAGAAAGAAAAAATATTTATTTCATATTAGGAATACAAAATATTCGCTTAATGAATGTAATTTTTTCCCGGTCATCGCCTTTAAGTGCCCGTTTGGGCTAGATGTTGAGCTGAGAGAAAAAAGGCGGCGGAAAAAAACTCAAAGCAAACTGAAAAACCAAAACTGCAAATATTTTAGCGTCCCACTGCTGTACTGGTCTCTGCCCATTAGAAGTTATTCCACTACGCTGTTCCAATGCGGGTTGGTGAAGATCCAAGTTAGTAAGCAACCGGCTGTGGGATGATTTCAAACTATACATAAGGCCTCCGACAAGGTTTGACGACTGGTATTTTTATCGATAACAGCCTCCAATGCACGAAAACGTGAAAGTTTGCCACCGAACTCACATCTGACCGCGCCCGTTTAGCGCCCATTTAGCCCGCTTAGCTGCGCACATTGCTTGAGTTCTGTCTATATGCGCTGTGTGTCTATGCGCGTTTTATTTCTTTTATACTTAATTATTTTTTGTCATTAATTTTTAAACAGTTTTTAAACTTTACTCTGATGTTACTTAACTATGTTAGGAGGACAAAATGACTTCAAAAGAAACAGAAGTTCATAGTAATTTCTTCAGACTAATCTAAGAGCAGAAAATTGACATAAACTTAACACCACCCGGAATAATAATTAATCTTGGGAGGGTTCTTAAATTGAAATAAAAGTAGCCTAAAGTTAGACGAGCCCTTATAAAATTCACTTTTAACTTTGATAAAGTATGTAAGGTTCCCAGGTTCAATGTCGAGTCTTGCTGCAATAATAGGAGGTATAATACCATAGAGCGGTTTCAATCCAGCATATTTTACGCGCTTTTTTTTGCACTTCAAAACCCCTCATGCGTATACATGGACTTATTCGTACCTTATTACACGTACCAGTATAGAGATGATATATTTTACAGCCACCAAACTATGCACTAGTCTATTCTACTCAAATTTACTCCCTCAACCTCAATAATGGAGAAATACCCGTGCAGGAGTAGGACGCAAAAAGGGTCACTATTTTTCCCCACACCCAACCCTTTTTAATATACCTATTGAGCACATATTGTATTATAATCGTACTGATAATTTGCAATAGTACCAATACCTTTGTAGATTATTAGGTATTGTTCAATAACAGTGAAGTTCTAGATGGAATCCATATCTGTTGTATTTTGAATACAAATGGAAGTTGTATTAAGAGCAAAGTGATGTTCAGTTATGAATGCAATTTCGCCAATGTCAGTTCAACTCGCGTATAAGGTTTAACAAGTGTGTCGTAAATTAGTAAATAATATATTGTGGAATACATAAAGCCATTTCAAGTATAGTGAGCACTTGAATAGGTACTTTAAATTTATTAAAAAATGCGCTGTCTTAATTTTCTTGACGACATCACCCAGAAGAAAAAGGGTTCAATACAAAGATGAAGATCACGATCTCCTTTACTGTGTGGAAATACATCAAGGTGAAAAATGGCTAAAGATAGTGTCACTGCATTGCTGTAATATGCAAGATATTCAATAACGGAGAAGTCCCGGTCGGAATCTATAATCCGTATGCACTTTACAAATGGAAGTAGCGTTTTGACATAAGTGGCGTACAGATATGAGTGCAAAATTAATAATCTTAGTTCTAATCTTATGTATTATTATTTTTATACATATTTATAGTCCCTCTTACGCAATAGTTTGGAAGTATTCATAATCCGTTGGCACTTTGAATTTAAATAGAAGTAACGTTTAAAGCTTAGCAATATTTATAATGTGGCTGCAATATTGCTAATCCAAAATCCGATCACGTTTAGCGAGACTACATTACCTATTATTACCTATGCTCTAGATTCTGTTATTGTACTAGGACTAAAGTAGTTATAGCTTAATGAACAAGATTAACTTAATTATCAGATTAATAATAATGCCAAGGAACATTACATTACATACAACTAAGCGAAACTTTCGAGAGTAAGTTGGTCGATCGTTGGTGATATTTTTTGAAATGCCAATTTTTGGGTTGTTCTTTTCCAAAAAATATAGTCGAACTCTTTTCTTCTAACAATTGAATTGAATACTTAAGAAACTGTAATCAAACTGATCTAATAATAGTGTGTAAACCTTGCGGTTTTCAATATCTACCAAATAAAAAGCAATACAGTTGACAATGGTTGAGAAATGGTACTTAATGTTCGCTATATCATCTCTTTATCTCTTTGGGTACCATGAACTTTTCCATATAAAGCAACTTTTCGTCAACTAACAATAAAGAAACTCACCAAAAGAAATATCTCGTTTCAATGAGAGCTTTCTCCGGCTCTTTGACACGAACTAGTTTCTTCGTCGATCATTGTCAATTTAACAAAGTTTCATTAGTTTTGAGAACGAAAGTAAGAAAGAATAACATCGTAATACGATAAATCTAACTCTTTTTTATTACAGCAATAAATCATAAATATCTATTATTTATTATCCTTGTTAACATAACATTACTGTGCATAGAAATCTGGTGACTTGATTTAGAAAATAAGAAGTTTTTTTAACAAATTCTAAAACGTTATTGTAAGTGAGAGGAGTTCTGTGTCCAGTGATGGGATATTCAAGTGGGTTGAAAATAAAGTGATATGTATGATATTTCTTATGGCTTAACAACGCTTCATGAACATTGTTACTGTATACTGTACTAACATAATAAAATAGGTTTTTTAGATAGTGACGGCTTTAGTCAACACCATTCATATAGTGAATGGCTTATCAATTAGCAATAGTAAATTGCAACTGAACTTGCGTTACTATATTGCGAAAAATTTGACCAATAAAAACTTTATATATAACTATAATATAGCACGTTTGATGATTGAACCAATGCTTTTTACAAGAACATTAAAGTACGTTTTTTTTAATTCTCGACTTTACGGGTATATGAAAAACTTTACAATTAAGCAAAATTCTTTGCACAAGTGGCTCTCAGAAAAATTGAAAATAACCGAATTTTCGGTTGCAGAACATTTTGAAAGTAAAGTGGTGTTCTTTAAGGTACTAATAGGTACTGCTTACGTATAATGAGCACCTAGAAAGTGCGATATTATAGGTCACTATTGCTTTTAATTTTTGCCACGGTGTTAAGCGATCACCGTCGCCTATGGACACGGGCAACCCCAGGGGAGCCACCCGAGAATTGCCGGCTTTGGAGGAGAGCTTTTTTACAGCTTCTTTAATTCCTCTAAAGGTTGAAGAAGAAACATCATAAGTAGAATCTATTAATATTATCCACGTGCAAGTAAATCACTTCAAACACCCCTGTGACGACCTGCGTGGCGTAATGGTTACCATGCCGGACTGCCAATCGAAGGGTTCCAGGTTCGATTCCCGGCGAATAGAAATTTGAATGATGAGTTTAAATTTCTGTTCTCGGTCTGGGTGTTTGTGTTTCTGTCTTTGTGTGTGTCCATGGTACCCACGACACAGGGTATATCCACCCTACTGTGGGGCTATGAGTGTGAAGCGTTACCCCTCTAAACTATTACGCGCAAGACGTACAACACAAAATGTTCTGGCAGTTAATTTATTGAAGCATCTATATATGAATTTAATTAATTAGCGTATTCAACTGAACACTGGGCTCCATTAGTCTGTTTGATACAAGGTTGAGTTATTAACCAACTATAATATTATTAAGAGGAAAGCTTTGATTGTTTGTTTGTTTGTACAGAATAGGCTCCGAAACTACTGGATTGATTTGAAAAGTTATTTTAACCTTAGAAGCCAACATTATCCCTGATGATGCAACTAAGCCAAACGTGCGCAGTCGGCTGTGAGATGGATGACCTCTAGTGGCAAAAAATTTCATCATTTCATCGGAGGGCACGTTAAGCCGTCGGTCCCGGTTGTTGTCGATAGATAACAGTCGTTAAACCTTGTGTTTGAAAACATCCGACAGCGGGTTGGTCACTAACCGGCATCTCCACCAACCCCCATTAGAGCAGCGTGGTGGAGTAAGCTCCAGGCCTCCCCAATAATTGGAAGAGACCCGTGCCCAGCAGTGGGCCGCAAAAAGGGTTGCAGCCAACTCCAACAAAGCCGACAATCGGATCTGATGCGATATATTATAATATATACAGAAATGATTCATAAATAATTATATACTTAAAATAATAGATTTAAATTTATAAAAAGCGCAATGTAAATGAAATGAACCCCTGTACTCTTTTTCTTTAATCTACAATTTTATGCTTTGTTTGTGTGTACAGAAATAAATAAAAAAAAAAAAAATAATAATAATAAAATTGAGTTAAATATGATATACATTTTTGTAATTGTGTTATAATGAAGTTTTTTCTTTTATATTCGTAATAATTGCATACCTCATCAAGGTAAATATGACGATATACATATCGCACCTTCGGTGCAACAAAGTCACAAGTAGCTAAAAATGCAAAATTGAGTTAAGTATGCCAAATTGTCTATGAATCATGCTTTCAATTGGGGAGACAAAGACACCCACTAAAGTATTACGAAATTCCACTAGATGGCACGAGTGCTTTTGTCGAAATGAGTGATCTTTCCGTGAGTTCTGGGCCGACAAAGTATTATTGGCCAGTAGTGCTCCCGCTCCCGCGAGTATTCCAGATATTCTGGAGTTACAGCCACACAAATATATTTATGACCATTTTTATGTCACTTATTTGGAACTAAAAAAAGCGTATCTATATTTGAGACTTCAATTATTTTTTGTAAAATACAAATATTTAGGAGCAACAAAGGCATTAGAAGAAAAACGGTTTTGTTGATCCAACATTATTGTTTTGAACTAAACTAATTGGGACAACTATGTACTAACTAAAAAAGTGTCTTTGTAGATCCAATAATATTTATAATCAACTACCCTTATTTGTTAATTATAAAGTCATTAACTAAAAAGTGTTTTTTTTTTGGTCCAGTATAATATTCCATTTCCACTAAGCTTCTGGAACCACAGAGGCCAAGTAGCGGTGGTGGTGGTGGTGGTAGTAGAATAACAAAATACTTATGACTATTTAGGTCCATATTTAAATAAATATAAATGTAACTAACTTGTTACTCCATAATTATTTACTATTTTTTTCGTTATATGTAGTTGCATCTGCAAGTAGATATCCGGTTCTTTCGATATTTTCAGGAAATTTAATTTAATTACGTGTTGCGCACTATTACACACCATGACACCACTACTTACATACTATTACTTTTATATAGTTTCTACTGTTTAAAAATTTCACGAGAATAGTAGTAGTCGTAGAATGCAGAAAAGACAATGTCCCTTTTGTATTGGTATTGGGGCTGTATTTATCTGTCTGTGAGCCTGTATGTTCAGCTCGGGACCCTGGAAATGGCATAGGCTACTTCTTACCGTGGAAATAAGTTTAATTCCCATGGGAAAATCAATTTAGCCACAGTGGTGATAGGGGATTTCAACACAAGACTGGGTATGTGAGACGGCGACGAGCAGAGAATAGGGCTCTTTGGACAACGAAACAACCTACGTGCGACCTACGAGTACGTGCTCAGAGCACAAAGCCCGTCAAAAACACAACACAGCGGAACTAAGGCACCAAAGTCTTGCGCTATAGTTTCGTCTAAACCCAAAGTTCTGAGAGAAATTGAGCGGTCTACGGACAGTATACCTCCTCAAAAGTTCCCGTTCCCAATGTGGTGAATGACAAGAGAGCCAAAGTGACCCGGCACTATACCGAAAATATCCCGTACGTCAGTCTGTATGAAATTAGAGGAGCCTTTATTCAGTTAAAAAACAACAAAGCACCGGGAGATGACGGTATCACATCAGAGCTGCCGAAGACTGGAGAGAAACCCCTTCCATTGGTGCTCCAAAAACTGTTTTATACCGTCGTACGGAACTATACCGGAGGCGTGGAGCCGGCACTAGAGCAAGTGTTTAAGCCAATAGAGTGGAAAGAACGTACTTCCACTGTAGTGTGAAAGAATTGATGTATTGACATCAATGGCGATCACCTCACACACCTTCGATTTGCCGCTAATATAGTCATCGTAACGGAGTTCAACGATGTGGGTATTATGTAACTGAAATTTTGAAACACTTTTAGATGTGGATTGGCTGAAACTACTGCTAGATTTACTTCTTGACTAAAAAGTGCTTTCCTTGGTTGCTTTTTACGCGGTGGTGTGTATACAGAAAGCAGTAGGATCAACTCGGGTATAAGTCACAAAACTTATACCTGTACTTGTTTCTCCTCAATCACTTTGATTTTAATTGTTTACAGTTACCTTTCTATTTGTAGTTGATATTTTGAGAAAAACATATACGATTTATTTGTTTAACGAGCTTTATTTCATTTAAAACCTCATCTTTAATAACAATGCATTATTCGTTAAACATAATAAATTCTGGATCAACAAAATCACAATTCAACACCTTTTTATTTGTAACGCATTTTATTAGTATATCGAAATGATTTCAAATAAGCATTTAACGTGAAACTGTAGCAAAAACTACAAACAATTAATGGTTTAAATATTTTTAACCTACTACCGATATCCATCCAGTAAGCTGGACATAAATGCGAAAAAAATCGTAAAAGTGCTCTCCTGTAAAATTACAAATTGTGCTATTGTGACTTTGTTGCACCGAAGGTGCGATATGTTAACTACTTTTGTAAACACCCATATATGTGCAAATAAATGTCTTTGTCTTTGTAAAACGAAATTCGTGCCTTAGCTGTTTTGCCACAATTGTAGACATCACCTTAAATAAAATATAGAATCACCTAAAAAGGCATTCTCAGAGTAGCCTTTTTCAGTTCTACCGTGAACCAATTCTATTGTGTTTCAGTGGAAAGGTGCAGTTGCCGGCCATACTTACATGAGGCGACCACCAGCCTCCGGAGTAGCAGCGCAACTGCATACGACCTCAGACTTACCTATGCTTGCTTGAGGTTGTGTGTAGATGTCCATGGGCTGCAGCGACCACTTAACACCGCGTGGCCTGCATGCTCGTCTGCTACTCCATACACAAAAAAGTTTCTGTTATTGTATTTGTCCATGCAGTGCCGAATTGACCCAAAAGCAAATTGAGCAATTAATTTCCCCACATGGGGATACCAGAGATGACAAATTAATATTTCTGTTTTCGTATCTCTTGACTTTTTTAGTTGTCCTAAAATACGGGATAACTTTAAATCGTTGTATAAAACACGTAATTATTTTTCAGAACGATTTATTTGATTACTTATGTGTCAGGGTTCCAACAGGCATGGATTGCTTAGGACATTGAAGATCTGGCAGAAAGATGACATCTTACTCACTTAGGCGCATTATGGGACAAATAAAAATAATAGTAAAATAGATGTAAATGTATTTCATAATTGTATTTCGTAATAGTTTAGTTTTTTCCTTTTATATTTTTATCATTGTGCATTTGCATACCTCATGAAGGTAAATATGGCGAACTAAATATATATAAACAACTTTGTATACACCCATATTTGTGCAAATAAATGTATTTGTCTTTGTTAGCTATCAATGCTTTATTGAACAAACTAGTGAAGTACTTACTTGTCACTTATCGTCATATTTTGGACACTTCACTCAATATCTTTATAAATTGTAGCCTAAGTATTATTCTACTGTATAAGCTATATTATTGTAAGGTTTCATTAAAATTCATTGAGCAGTTTTTACGTGAAAGAGTAACAAACATCCATACTTACAAACTTTCGCGTTTATAATATTAGTAGGTAAGTACATAATGTCTGAGGCGTATATCATTTTGTGTATCCGTACTACACATTAATTAGTGTATTCAACTGAACAACTGGGACCATTTAGCATTGATACACATGGCAATGTTATTAAATCATAATAATTACAGTACGTTCCTTTAATATGCTCGTAATTAGTAACGTGAACACGGTCATGACTGTGTTATAAATGGAAAACCTGTGATTAGTATCAATCAATTCTTTACACGGTTGTTTCTATACACGGTTATAAAACTACTGGCTGTGCCCCGCGGTTTCATCCGCGTTTTTTTAAAGTATCCGATTTTACTTCTGATAAATCCGAGAATATAATGTACAAAGTTTCATGATGATCGGTTGAGTAGTTTTCGCTGAAAGAGTTACAAACAAACTTACTTTCGGATTTATAATATTAAGTAGTATAAGAACGTGCGGGGTACACTTGCGTAGCCAAAAAGGATTAAATAAAAATTTCTGTGGTCTTTTAGATTTAAATTCAAAATGATTACATCACAATGTAAAAGCGTTAACTTAAAATTAGATCTTAACTCGCGTTTTGTGCTCGACCTTTTCCACCTCTTTTGCGCCTTATTTTCAAACTAACAATGCAAAGAGATTAACAACCCGGTTGTTATCAAAGTGACTAACAAAGCCAGTGGCATTCCACTACATGGCAAAGTAAGGCTGTTAACGGTCACTTTGAGGGATGCTATAATATTATTGTTGATTTTCTCGTTTATTGGAATGATACGAATGCGTATTTTAAGCTCTTAAGTTTTATTATACACGGTCACATATTAAAGAGTTTTATCTGTTAAGGGGTAATCGGTTAAATGGTAATAGAATGTCATAAAACGTTCAAATCAGCAAAATACAATAACAGGAGTCCGTATTATGTAGTGCTCATGCAGATATGTCCTGAAAAGAGTTCCGGGTTCTACTCCCAGTGTGTACATGTTTAATGAATGATGAATGGCGTTCCTATGTACTTAATACATTGAAATATCAAACGTTAGGTGTTTTGCGATCGAGGAACGTTCAGAATCAAGAGGACAGCGGCAGAACTTCAATTTATAAACTAAGGTATTTTTGCCATTGTGTGTATTTATTTGTTTGTGGTTATTTATGTACCTTTGACTTTATTTTCAGGCGCAGCCACTGCACTAGGGCTACGATTATAAACCGTAGCAATCATTATAAAAAAGTTCGTAAAATACCATTTTTTCAATTTGGGTTACTTTACATTTTTTTAAGCAAACTAGTAACTAGAAAATAAAGTAACAAGTTACCTTTTCATCCACAGCGTTCACGGTTCGTTCCCGACTTAACAATACAAAGAGACTAACAACTCAGTTAATCAAAGTGGCTAACAAGGCCAGTGACTTTCAACATAACAATACAAGCCAGTTAACAAACCTTCTGTTTGTTATAGAAATGCTGAAAAGCTTCTGCATAATATATTAAAGTTGAAGATATCGACAGCTGTAGTACGAGTACTATAAATGGCAGTATAATCACTTTTTTTC
Source organism: Pyrgus malvae (assembly GCA_911387765.1). NCBI lineage: Eukaryota > Metazoa > Arthropoda > Insecta > Lepidoptera > Hesperiidae > Pyrgus > Pyrgus malvae. The sequence continues at coordinate 23,443,172 of OU426961.1, read as the reverse complement.
TTTTTTAAATAAGAAAGATAATTAAAATTTGTAAGATTTTATAATAACGTTTCACACTCATAGCCCCACAGTAGGTTAGATATACCGTCTAACCTACTGTGTCGTGGGTGAACCCATACATTAACAGAAACACCCAGACCGAGAACAGAAATTTAAACTTATCATTTAAATTTCTGTTTCGCCGGGAATCGAACTCGGGACCCTGCAATTGGCAGTCCGGTATGGTAACCGTTGCGCCACACGGGTCGTTAATTTATGGATGAGTTTTCTAGCGGTTGCCTTCAAACTTGTATGAGATAACCTTTTGTCAGATATCATAAGATACATCCAAGTGTAGTTTTTGAAATAAGATATGAAAATTTTACAAGAGGATCTTATAAAATAATGAAAGTATATTCTCATCATGACAAAGAATTTTTCTAACAATGATGAAACTGCGGGGCAAAGCTAGAAATATAACGGAAACCTTGAAGTGGTTTGGAATTATGGTGGAATATTCTAATGAAGTACTCCATTTCCCACTAACTGAAACATCAATTAAGTATAATTATTCGCTATTAACTTGTCACATGAGATTGAACTTTATATATGATTAGTATAATTTTCAAGCCTTCATATAATTTTCTTTAATTACCAAACCATGAAGAGTATTATTAGTATAAGCGAGCGATTTGATTGATATTAGCCGTATTGCGAATATATTACTACTAGGTTGTTAAGTGCGGTGAAGGTCAAGTATGTATGTATAAGTATAATGTATGGTAAAAATATTGTATCAAGATATTGTAGTGACCTTCCGCTACTCATCAAGAGATGGCGCGACGGGTATTCCTGAATCACGCTACCAAAGTTTTCGGAATATTTTACCATATATACAAGCTCCGAATTGAGTCAATTGGAGCGCAGCCGCTCCCCGGGCATGACCACCTCGCCCGGCAGGAGATCTCCCTTTGCCAAAGTATTAGTCTAAAACATTCAAACAAGTTGAAAATGTGATAAATAGTGATAAAACTACTAAAATACATTATTATTGTAAACGATCATTCATTAGATCGTATGTTTCAAAATGTATCGGTAGGATTTTCTAGCACGCCTAAAATTACAAAACTTATTAACAAAATAAGAAACAATAAAAGGCAAATTATTAGCTTGTCATTCACAATACTATCTTTATATATTGTTAATAACTCAGAGTGTAGATTAATTTAATTCAAAGGAAAGACCCTTAAAGACGAGATAACATACAAGCATACAAGTGCATACACATACAAAATCACACATATATATAAACATACAATTATACAGACAAATATACATTATGATACCAGTATAATTAATTAGAAAACAACGATTACCAAGCACTTTAATTTCTAAGATCAGACTTCTAGCTTTTTTTGCTCAAGTTTTTGCTCTTCATAAAAAATTCAATAACTTCTTTTTTCTTCTACTATAGCATCGCGATCTCTACATATTGCCAGCGTCAAGTATAATTTTTGCATCACGTTTTTGCCAGTTTCGTGGAAAGTGGATGAGTAATAATAGATAAAGTCAGTAATTCGTCAGTAATCAGTCTGTCAAGTCAGTCAGGCATTCAAGTAAAGCGAAGTAAGGCTTCTTTACCAGAACGTGACCAATGGATTTTGGAGGCAAGCTGAAAAAACAAATTTTCGCACTGTTATTTTATTTCACAGAACTCGTACACTGCTATTAACCTATATCGAAATAAACGCTATCAAATTTTTTCAACTTCCGCCAAAACTCTATTCAATAACTTCTGTGTCAGCGACTCATACTTACATAGAGACATAATGCCAAAATTCGTTTAAATTCCGTTCCCTTTGCTACCAAAAAATATTCGTCAATTATTTGACGTACTCTGCAATAACTTAAGCACAATTGGATAGCTCTTCAAAGGAAACAAATATCAACCCTTCAGGGTTCAAAGCTAATACAACCTTTGACGAACGAACAAACATTTGTTCCGCTCCACCATGTTATTTCACTTTTATCTAAAAGCCCGCGCATCTGAATATTTTCTGTTTTTTGTTTGCATATAAATGTTTCATGGAAATCATGGATGACAAGAACAGATTTGAGTGATCATAGTTCATCCATAAGTTTGCAACGATAGTTTCTTTTCGAACCTTAAGAATTTAGTTAGTTACTAGCCTTTCGCCAGCGGCTTCACGCGGGTGGACCCGTTTAATGGGTCCCCGTAGGATAAAAAAAGAGCCTATGTGCTATTCCAGGCTTTATTGCTATATTAAAATCTTAGGCGTTTAGCCAGTTGCTTCAACCGTGTTGACCCTATTACCCGTTCACGTAGGATTGAAGCATTTTCCCGCGGTAAAAAGTAGCCTATGTTACTCAGGGTGAATGTAGCTTTCTAGTGGTGGAAGAGTTTTTGAAATCGGAACAGTAGTTTTTGAGTTTATTCATCACAAACATACAAAAATACAAATCTTTCCTCTTTATAATATTAGTAAAGATTATCGCTTGATTTCTTTTTTTAATCAATAACTTCCATATTTTCTCATCTCTGGTGGTACATTCAGAAAGCATGCACTAAAAAATTTACAACTTTAAATGATTACTCAAATCTCTTCATAACTGGTGGAGTGGTCGTCTAATATTGAAACTGGTTTGTTTTTCACATTATCCTCTCATATCCTAAACCATCATAGAATGACTTACAGGTGCCCAGCAGTAAAAAAAGAAAAAGAAAAGAAAAAATATTTATTTCATATTAGGAATACCAAAAATTCGCTTAATGAATGTCATTTTTTCCCGGTAATCGCCTTTAAGTGCCCGTTTGGGCTAGATGTTGAGCTGAGAGAAAAAAGGCGGCGGAAAAAAACTCCCAGCAGCACTCTTTTAAAAAAAGTACATTATAAATTTGAGATAACAGAATGGCTATGGGTTGATAATGGTCACACGTGACAGCTGATCGTGGGAAGCGAAAAGGATAAAAAAAGGGTTTTTTAAATTTAATCGACCCAATTAGGAAGCATAATTCCTAATTCTATGATTAAAAAATCCAAATCATTACGGATCCGTCCGAATCTGAATTTAGAGCAAATATAAAAAATACCACCAACTTTAGAACTTTTTTGTTACATTGATTAAAAGTGTCAAAACCCATTTAAATTCAATGGGCAACAAAGGTATACTTAATAGTAAATCATCTAATAATGTGAACAAAATGTATGATGTTGATAGGTACTTTCAAATAGCTGCTCGATTTGCCTAGAAAAAAAAATAAGGTAACAGTCTTATTTTTCTTGTCAAAACTTTCATTAACAACACAGTATAGTAGCCGGATTAATAAACAAGTACCTGGATGATCGAGCGTTGCTCAGATAATGACTTCTTTTGGTTTAATTTAAGCAAAACACTAATTGGCTTAGTGTTACTTAACAACACCGTCTAATATAGCTCCCAATAAAAAAAATGTCACAAAAAACTAAAATAAAAAACGTAACATGCTTAATTGTGATTTGAACCCGGGTCTCTAGCTCCGGTCAGTCGACGTGAACATTCGATCAAGGAAGCTTTTTTTCCGTCAACGAAATGTCATTCACATCACGAAATCGACATTGTCATTTGTTTGAACGGCGGATTGGCGTATGACGTTTGACGGCGTTCTACGCCACAATATTATTAATATTCTCCAATAGATGTCAATAAGAGTAATATTTTTCAGTTTATATTAAAGTTGAGTGTCGCTGAAAATACAAATAAAATGACAATTTCTAAAAATGAAACCTAACTAGATCTGCCGAAACCAAATTTCAAGGCAATCGTTGGTGCCGTTTCCGAGATGCAAATTATATATATAGGTATATACAAGAATTGCTCGTTTAAAGGTATTAGATATCTTTATTTTGCGACAGCTATGTAATATTATGTGAAGTCACGATACTGTAATAACGAAAGACTTTTATACCATTGCGATATGTAGGATGTAAGCGCTGTCGGATTACTGAAATATATTGCTACTGCCCGAATGGGTCTTGGGTTTGTATGAAGTCTTTTCCATCGCTATCTGGGGGCACGGGAGTGCCCCGCCAAGTCGAGCGCAAAGCAAACACTGCCGTACCAATCCTTTACTGGAACCATTTCGCCGCATTTTCAGGCCCCTATTTGAGAACCTCTGGATAAGACCAGAGCGCTGAAATTTTCATCATCCAGTAAACTATAATCACATACTTGAAATCCAAAATTTCAAGTCTGTTGGTCATTTAGTTCCGAAGTTAAGCGAATTTATTTGTTGGGAAGCTACTGTGTCTTGAAGATATTAAAAATGCTATCAAGTGGGGGTAAAATTGCATGCGGATCCATTCCAGCAGAAAACATAACATTAATTAACATTACTAATTATTTTGGTTCGCCCGGGGATGTAGGTGGTAGAACTATTATGGTTCGCACGGGGAAGTACCACCGCTGCACCCACTTCTGCCGTGAACCATTCTATTGTGTTTCGGTGGAAAGGTGCAGTTGCCAGCCATACTTACATGAGGCGACCACCAGCCTCCGGAGTAGCAGCACAACTGCTTACGACCTCAGACAAGACTTACCTATGCTTGCTTGAGATTGTATGTATGTAGATGTCCATGGGCTGCAGCGACCACTTAACACCAAGTGGCCTGCATGCTCGTCTGCTACTCCATTCAAACAAAATAAAATAAACGTCCATGGGCTGCAGCGACCACTTAACACCACTTGACCTGCATGCTCGTCTGCTAGTCCATTCAAATAAAAACAAAATTAACAAAATTCAGTACTTAAATTGATTTTATGTTGTTGCATTGCATACGTGTTGAGCAAAAAATCTTAGCAAGTCGCCAATAGAGTCAAGAAGGCAGTGCATTTAATTATTTCACACAAAACTAGCACACTTCTGAAAATTAAATGTTACTTCAACCGTTTTTATATCCCACTGCTGGGCATAGGTCTCCTCTCACAAGTGAGATGGACTTAGGCCATAGGCCACCATGCATTTTTCGTTACCGTGGAGTAGGGATAAGTTTTATACGCACAATAAAATTAATTTTTCAGAGGTTTGCGGCAAGGATTTGAACCCGGTATCTCCGTGTTGGAAACCGCAAACATTTCCGCTTAGCCATCGCTCCTCTAAAAATAATAATTTAAAATAGGATTAATCAACTAGGAGCAAGTCCTAGGACCTTAGGGTCTTAGGCATTTGAATGAATTTTTATTTCGTTTTATTTTCTGCTGAATACCAATCTCTTCCGTATATTTGGAATGCATATTATTATCTTCAATCATATTTTTCAAAATAATCTTTTTTTTTAATTCAAGTATTCTCCTAATGAACTTCAATTTTTTCGCGGTCATCAGGTTCGATTACCAGGAAATCGAGTATTTTTCTGTAAAATGTATGAAATATTATGGACTGTATGTATCTTTTAATCCCTTTAAGTTAGAATTTTTTTTCCAGAGTGCGAAAGACTTGACCAGATAAGCAGCCCAGATAGTTTTATATATTTTTTTATAACATTTTTTAATATTTTAATGTAAGAGACCCAAAAAGCCTAAAAGAACTAGAATATATGCTTTTTACAAGAGAATATGTGCTTTTTTACGGATATACCGAGATTAACTTTCGAAGCATCCTTGACTTCTCCCTAATCCACCCATAATTGAAAGGCTTTCCAATAAGTTAGCGGGGAATTGATAATAAATAAAAAATCTGCGTTGACTTACTTTTATTAAATGTCGTTGGCATGCGTGCTATATTGAAAATGTTTGCGATTTTTGGTTTGGTTTTACTTCTTACATTGTAGTACATAATATTAATTCTGAAGATTTACTTGTTGTTGTAAGTCAATATGTTTCTATTTTATGTTTAAGTTTTATTTTATGTTATGTGTGTATTCTTTTAAAGTTCATTTAAAAAAAAAAGGTGTAAAGGTAATACTTTTTCTATTTTATTTTTATTTATATAATATGGTTACTTAAATTCACTCTACTTTCTCATACCCCTAATATCCGGTCTTGGACTACCAAGTCAATTGAGATACTTTTAATGAGCTGTCAAAACGTGACATCCCCATACATTTTGTATGAGAAAATGATAAGTGACGTCACTTATCATATATAGTCAATTGACTTCATTATTATTGATTTAAGCGGTAATAAAAATCATGTATAAAAAAGAATTAACAATTATATTGCTTTCCAAGCGTGATTTAGTGCAACCTTTTTAAGGTAAGGATTTTGAATTTTTTTGTGCATAGTGTCCAAGACCCTATTCTGACACATAGTTTAGTTTCTCTATGTCATACCATAGCTAATGTTTTCAGTCATTAATTCCAGTCCACCGATGCCAGTTACAGGTCAAATTTCAAGTATAGGTATTTTGGTAGGTGACAGAACTTGAATAGTCGCCTTTATTATTTTTATTCCCTATCGCCGTATAGCATTAACAATTTTTAAATTTACTTTATAGAAAAAAATATGAACTGCTTATTTGTTACTACAATATCATCCATAGTACATATAGTTCAATTTAAAGTATAGTCCACCATTAAGCCACCCTGAAACTGCCCTACATATATCTGTAAAACTATATCTGTAAAATACGCTAACGAAATGAAATATTGCAATATTTTTTTAGCATTCTAATAATTGAAAATAAACGCCATTATCGACAATGATAAACACACCAAGCGCACCGCATTATTGGTGAATATTAGATACAATTTCGCAACGTTTCAAAATACTCGGTAGAGTGTAAATACACATTTCAATTTATCTTTTGACCCCGGATTCACTGAGTCATGCATAATATGGCATGTGTGCTCAGAGTTCAGTTGAGTAAACAAATTGTTTATGATAAATTATTTCATCATGCAAAATAAAGTTTTTTTAATGGAGTAGCAGACGAGCATGCAGGCCACGTGGTGTTAAGTGGTCGCTGCAGCCCATGGATATCCACATACAACCACAAGCAAGTATAGGTAAGTCTTGACTGAGGTCGTGTGCGGATGCGCTGCTACTCCGGAGGCTGGTCGTCGCCTCATGTAAGTGTGGCCGGCAATTGTACCTTTCCACCGAAACATAATAGAATTGGTTCACGGCAGAAATGGGTGCAGCGGAGATACTTCCCCGGGCGAACGATTAGTTCTACCACCTACTAAAACACACAATCACCACAAACTTAAAAACACTTATGTACCATTTTTATGAAAGGTAGCAGCGTAGCAGCACTATGTCCAACTACGAGTAGTAGTACAACAGGGAAATAACGTTTACACTCATAGCCCCACTGTAGGGTAGATATACCTACTCTATGTCGTAGCTGCCATGGACACCTACAAAGACAGAAACACAAACACCGACCGAGAAAGATAGACCGACAGATACAATTGTACCTACATTATATGTTAAGCACAGATCGTACCTACATATTGATGAGTAGAAAATGTAAGTTGACTATCAAATTGTAGAAGAATACGCAATATTTTTTTTACTTTTTAGTGCATATTAATTTGTTTTGGAATAGTTTTCTTTAGAAGTCGATATATTCTTAAAGCTTATTTCTTAAATAACATAACTTTCGGTACCTAGGTACTCACTTCGTTACGAAATACATTCAGCTTTTTTTCAAGAAAAATATTATTATTTTTTCAACCTTTTTTATGTCCCACTGCAGGGCACAGGTCTCCTTCTCACATAATTGAGAGGGATTTAGGCCATAGTCCACCCCGTTGGCCAAGTGCGGATTGGTGGACGTCATGATTTCGAGAAATTATGAATTTCTCTCAGGCATGCACGGCGATGGAGAACATCGTAATCAATAAAATATCACGATATTTTCCATCACCGTGGAGCAGCGATAAATTTGCACATTACAAATTTCTTTGTCAGTGGTGCGCGCCGAGAATTAGAACCTGGGATCGGTCGCATCGAAGACCGCGGTTTTTTACCACTCTGCCATCGCTGCTCTATATATATAAAATATAAATTACCAAATATGTAGTAAGTATGTACTTTCATTAACCATTGTACTGTTTTTGTTCCAGGTAAATGCTTCAAACTGTTCTTCATTAATGAGTTCGTATCCATGTGGCGAAGTTAAAGTAGCTATATTTACCTAATTTAAATATTTTTTGCCATCCCTGTTCACAAAGGGCCGGCCGCCATTCGCATAAGGGGTATTCACCGCGTAAGGTGCTTATAAATGTTAAATTATAACGTAAATTAACATTATGTTCTTGGCCACTGTAGTTCAAAGAGATTTGCTTACCTCAAAGAGAAATGCGAGGCCGTACAACAAAATGTGGATACTTGGGTAATTTTCTAACAAGAACAGTTAGCAGCAATGAAATCAACGTTTGAAGTTTTTTTTAATTAATACTAGTTGTGCCCCGTGTTTTACCCTTGTTCTAGCGTGATATTCTATAGCCTTAAACCACAGTAAAAAAGAAGAACTTCTTTATATTTTATACATTTGGCGAGGAAGGTTTTTCCATTGAGTATTCTGAACAAAAATAATTTTTCATTGTGATGTTTTTTCTTAACCGTAGAACCGTGACTAGAAATATTGTAGCTTGTGATATTTTACGTAAATGCTCATTAACGAGATTTTCTTCATACATTTTATACAGGTAGGTAATGGTTCACGACCATTTCCATGAATGGTTCTACTAGTTAAAGTTAATGCAAAGATAAAATGATACTTTACACATTTACGTAAATTATCGCAAACATATCGTACACTAAGGGCCTCGTTCACCATCTCCAAGTAAAGCGTTGATTAGTTACGTCCCAAGTAAAGTTAATTGGCAAGTAAAAGCTATGAGTACGAGTCCGTTTGTCGTATGATTAGTGCTACTCGAACATCGTGAAATTGAAATTGAAGTTACGGGTGACTTTAACCGACAATTAGCGTACTTGTCACTTTACTTGAAGGTGGTGAAAGAGGTCCTTACCCTTCAAAACATTAGGAATAGTCTCCGATCTAGGGGGAGGTGGGGGCAAGCCGGGGCACTTTTCGCGGACGATAGTTTAGAGTGGGCACTGAAATCAAAACAACTATCATAAAGTTTAAAAAACAAAGAGTAAGATTTGTTGTATCGGCAAGGCTCTCTTTCTCTGATTTCCAAAATAACGCTTCACACTCATAGCCCCACAGTAGGGTAGATATACCCTGTGTCGTGGGTACCATGGACACACACAAAGACAGAAACACAAACATCCAGACCGAGAACACAAATTTAAACTCATCATTTAAATTTCTGTTTCGCCGGGAATCGAACCCGGGACCCTTCGATTGACAGCATGGTAACCATTGCGCCACGCAGGTCGTTATAATACCAGGTTCAAAGCCCGCCAAATATTGATAGAGAGAAATCACCATTATAAAGTGTCTCAGTTCAAAAAACTTCGCAGATCTAGGGCAGATTACGATATTACTTTCAATTTGTATAAGGTTTATTATTTGTTTTAAAACAATTCGCCATCTGAACTACCCCTAGGCAACCTTTAACCAAGTAAACAAGAAAAGTTGACGCACTACCTTTGACCAAAGTTCCACTGTTGATCTTCCACAAAACACACAGAATCAAAATGGCGTCGGAAAGTGAAAACTTACAAGACTCGTAAATAATATCTTTTAAAGAGCCCTTGGCTGTACATAATTAAGGTAAAAGCTTTGAGCTTTTTGTATGATTTACCATCATACTCGTATAAACGACCCGTGTGGCGCAATTATTACCATGCCCGACTGCCGATCGGAGGGCCCCGGGTTCGATTCCCAGAGAAGCAGAAATTTAAATGACGAGTTTGGATTTCTGTTCTTGGGCTAGGTGTTTGTGTATCTATCTTTGTATTTGTCCATGGCACTCACGACACAGGGTATATCTATCCTACTGTGGGGCTATGAGTGTGATACGTTACGTTATTACTTTAGCTGTATATTATAGACACTTAGAATAAATACGTATAGAATGAGTGTGTTCATATAAGCGCGCTGTCGAAATTGAAGCACTAAATAGATTCCTACAGCTGTCACATCTGACAAACAAAATATTTTTATTTTGACCAAATTAACTATAAAATACTACAAAATATTGAAAACACTGTGAAAAGTTATTTTATTAGACTTATTTTGTTTTTAAAAAGTGTTGTGATAAAATTTAACCTTAAGTCTTACGGAGCGGCCCGGCTGGCACCAATCAATGCTTCAATTTGGGCGCGCGAACTTGGTTTCTAGTTAGGTATAATGTGATTGTAATTATTCTAAGTATAGACAGTAAATTATTTAGCATTCCCATTGTTACACTGAAGACTACATAAGCACGATAGTTTAGAAACGATAAGACGAAACCTAGTTCTGAGAAAGACATAAGTGAAGTCAAAAAAGTGGGTATTCTGAACGTTCAGAGCTGTTTTATGGCCTCATAAACATGATGATAGGAGTTTTGTTTTCAGATTTAAATTATTACGCTTGTTATATACTTGAGGAAATGAATAATAAAAGGATTAAAAATTGCACCAATATGGGTGAACAAGGTTTTACAAAATACTTAGATCTCAATATTACCCCTCAATTGTGCCCTTAGTATAACAGAATTTCAATTAATTTATTTATTTTAATGACTTCAGTACAATGACAATGTGTATTATTTATTTTGAACTAGCTGTGCCCTGCGGTTTCACCCGCGTTAGAGAGGATCATTAGCATAAAATGAAATCCCTTCTGAAGTGCCGCTGGACCGGCTTTTTTGTAGGACTATTTAAGATAAACATTTCCATCATACATTACGAATGCATAACTCTAGCGGTTTTGGCAGCGCACGCCAGAATAGCTCGCAGATGGTAGATTCTTTCCTACTTACTTGACACTTATCGTCATATTTTGGACAATTCACACGATATCTTTATAAATTGTAAATGTAGCCTATATGTTATTCTGGTGTATAACCTATATTATTGTAAAGTTTCATTAAAATCCATTCAGTAGTTTTATGTGAAAGAGTAACAAACATCCATACTTACTAACTTTCGCGTTTATAATATTAGTAGGATCTTTCCACGAGTTTCTATAAAAAGGAATATTGACAACCATACAGATACCAGAAGACCGATAACTTACTGACTAATAATAAAAAATGGTTATCAACAAAAAAAAGCGAAAGAAAAATTTCGTAGTTCGTGGTATATTTTATGGCCGAAATAAAAAAGTTTAAGTCTTCTTAACAGCAATTTTCCGACCTTTTGAACCCGACCTTCGAAATTCCGAACAATCAAAATTTCTATTAAGGCCTTATAATCGCTTCCGTTGTTGTCTAAAGGCCTTTGAAATTAGCTCAAGCCTAATTTTGTAAGATGCTGATTGACTGTTCGACAGTTCATTTTACGAAATAAGCAAACTTTCAATTATTTTCTCCTTTCCGAACCTTGAACTTACAAACTGTGGTATTTCTGAAACAAGTTAGAAAACACTTTGGACTTTTCTACAACTTTTTTTACGTCATACGCCTGGGTACGGGAGAGTCCTACGTTTTCAAAACATATTCACGAGGACCCTACATACACTAAAAGGAAATTAACACAAAATCTATATATATAAAACAAAATCGTATTAGTTACGACTACACCATTTATAACTCAAGAATGACTGGACCATTTTTTATGATTTTTGTGTTTTAGGATTTGTCTTCGTCGGGAATAGGTATTTAAATATGATAAAAAAAATCCATATAAAAATTCCGTCAAGTTTTTCGTGCTTTTATTCATTCAATAATATGATACATACATGACCGAGAAAAAATGACATTCATTAAGCGAATATTTTGTATTCCTAATATGAAATAAATATTAATTCTTTCTTTTTCTTTTTTTTCTAGTTTCTAATAAAGAATATCGTGTTCACTAAAGGTGCGTACACATTATATAACATAATATGTTTTAAAACAATGTTATAAAACATGTTTCAGTAATGTGGACACAGATTGTTATAAAACATGTTATTAAGTTATATAACAGGTTATTATTTGTGGTGCGTGGGGCATTGTGAATAGGAATGCCTAACGAAAATGTTATAAAACATTGTTATTCCAATGTGTACAGTATTGTTATATGTTGCAAAGTTGTCACAATGCCAGATAATGTGGACGTGTTATAAAACACAAGTTATATAACATGTTATATAATCTGTACGCACCTTAACACTCACTTATCCAACGAGGTGAACTATGACCTAAATCTATCTCAATTATGGGAAGAGACCTATACCAAGCTGGGACGTTTAAAGGGGTTAAAAAATAATTATAACGATGCGCCCATGGCCCGATGGCTGGTGGAGAACACTAGAGATCTACCCAGATAAATCAAACGGGCGTGGTTTGGTGTGCGATGTATGCCCGCTTATGGCAAAAAATGTCATTGACGTATCCGTGCTTCGAAGGGCACGTTAATTTGTTAGTGTTGGTCGTTATCGATAGATAACTGTTTTAACCTTGTAGAAGCCGTTATGGAGATGGAGGTTCGAAAACATCCAACAACGGGTCGGCAACTAACCCACATCTCCAACAATTATTGGAGCAGCGTAAGCTCTAGATCTCCCCAATAATGGCAAGAGCGTGTCCAGTAGTGGGACGCAAAAAGAATGATTGTGGCCATTACGCAATGTTTACCATATCGGACTGCCGCTCGGTGGGTTCCGGGTTCGATTCCCGGCGAAGTTCAAAAATTGAATGATGAGTTTAAATTTCTGTTCTCGGTTTGGGTGTTTGTGTTTCTGTAACTGAATGTATCATGGTACCCACGACACAGGGTATATCTACCCTACTGTGGGGCTATGGCTGGTTGGTTGGTCACAGTGGAAAACGTAAAATTGAAAAACATTTTCTTTAAAACGTTGGTGAAGTCGCAGCAAAGACACAAAATCCACATGCATATGCATGCATGCTTCTCTATACAAGCCTTAGGAAATCGGCAATAACTGAGTTTTCGTCGTGAACTCCATCTGTAACAGAAACTTGTGGTATCGTGTACAATTCTTTGTTATACTCATTCTCATAAAAGTAGATCTCGTGATACAAGTTAAACTGTTTATTAGGGCAATTGAACTAATAAAAAACAATTTTAACACGCAATGTTTTTATAGGTTTCGTCATGGTTGTACTAATGAAACTGTATTTAGATAATATGTTAAAAAGTAATGGGTAATTAGCACTCCACGCCACAAAAAATAATACAATATAACTTTACTAAAGTATTTAAGTCTCGGTTACGTAAACCAATTATTCTGTGCACCCATATTCGCACTAAAGTAGAATATAGTTATATTCAGCTTAGAGTATATTCTTGTTTTGACACTTGAAATATTCAATGGAATATTGATACTCAAACATTCGTATTTAACATAGTACACACAGCAGTGTGCAGAGAGCACTGTACAAACATTGAATTTCAAGATTGTGTTCAGAACTAACAGCAAATTGAAGACAATATTTGGTTTAGGTTTAACAATAAAACAATCCGTGTACAATTTGAATTCCAATCTTAAAAATATACACTTGTTCTTCGTATAATTTTGACCGAATCCTATCATAGCAAGGGACATTATTATTGTTTGTATGTTTATTGTATGTATTTTATTTAATTATTTAAGGCTCACCAACGCAGAAAACACAATAACATTTCATAATATGGTAAATACAATAATAAATTATAAGTTGTGTCCCCACAATTATAGGTACTTGAGCACGGCATACACAATAATAAGACGTTCTAAACAATATATAAATTGTACTATTTTACAAAATCTTAATAAAATTATAAATTGATAATTTAAAATACTAATAATCTATACATATAAAACTATTTTCTAGTTACTACCACTACATCTCTAGTGTAACTTAAAGTGATCTGTGAAATTTGCGTATACAAAATAATACTTCATTATAAGTTTAACATGACTTTTCTGTAGTCCAAACCATCGATATTATCTTTAGACATAAGCATTATTTACAGTTGACAACCCTGGCAACACGCCTGGGCGACAGAGGGGCGTAACGAGGCGAAGAGGGAAGTAGGTATATAAATTGCGGCGTATCAATGGCGGTCAAAGGAGATTCCGTTCTATGTATAGTTATTATTTATTCTTATGGTCTAAACTATGAATATAAGTTGTAGGCTTATTAATTAGTTATACGAAATCACAGTTTGTAAACTTCAATTATAAATCGGTATTGCTACCAGTAATAACTGGCGCCTAAAATAATCAACGTAAAAACATTTCACTTATATTTTTGTTCTTTCAAAAGTTCATCACATTACTTTGTTTCGAAGAAAATTATACCTTGAAATCCGCGATTGAATCAAGTTCTTTAACTTGCGGATTTCAAGGTATAATTTTAGACACCACGCTGCTCCAATGCGGGTTGGTGGAACCAATGCGGGCGGTTTTATTTTATTTATCTTTGGGAAACATACAATCTTCGTCGTCGTTCAGTTTTTGCAGTGTTACGATCCCTTAACCGTCTTAAGAATTTTTTACCTGTTGTTACCAAAATTCACTTAATAAAATCGCTGGTTCTCCCAATAATTGACTACGCTGATGTGTGCTATTCTGACTTGAATGAGGACCTTCTTAATAAGCTGTAACGTCTCGTTAATTACTGTATACGCTTCATATTCAGTCTAAGAAAATTCGATCATATTTCTATTCATCGTCGCCGTCTTAAATGGCTTCCTATTCGTCAACGCAGACAGTTTCGCCTATTATCCACTCTTTTTACTGTACTTTTTGATCCACTTTCTCCGGAGTACTTGAAAAGTAAATTTCAGTATCTTCGCGACTCTCACGAGCGACAGCTTCGTTCTTCTGACTCATTGGCCTTGTCTTTTCCTATTCACCACTCAGGATTTTTATTCAATTCCTTCATGGTCCAAGCGACGCGCCTCTGGAATGCTCTTCCTGAACACCTTAGAAAAATGTGCTCAAAGCCCTCATTCAAAAAGGGTGTTTTTACTCATTACTTGGAACTTTGCTCATAATTTAGGATGACTAAGTATTATATCAATTATATTATCTGTCTTACAATATTTATATCTCATTACCTGTACCTTTGCTTATAATTTTTGAAGATAAAGTATTATATTAATTATTTTCTCTGTCTTATAATATTAGTATCTCTTCATATTTATCGCACATCGGTATTATTCGCTTTTATTTATCATATTTTTACTTCTTTTTTCTTTCATCTGTTCCTTCTTTCAAGTTATTTTCCTTTATTCTTTTTGCACCGCCTTTATGTTTTCTGCACTTCTTGAAGGTTAGCTGGTAGAAAATGCCTATAGGCATTAAGCTCGCCTTTTGTTCAAATTGTAAATTTGGCAATAAAAAATAAATAAAATAAATAAATAAAAATCTTATGATACATATACAATTTTATAAAAATTATAATGCAATTGTCAGCAAAGTTTTCACTGACATTAATACATAATACATAGCATTTAGTAGATTGGAGCAAAAAGAAATGGTTTACAGAAACAAACTGAAAAGGTTTACCAGATTAAAGACAATAGTAATTTTGTAATCCAAGATTTACTGTAATTTCAAAGTCGGGTTATCCATCATATAACTATGATTTGTCTAATGCTTTTCTTATACAGAAATAATAAGTAGAAACTTGTTAGGATTATGGTGGACACAGAAAGAAAAGAAGACAGCTTCTGCTAAGTGGTTTATTAAATATATTCGGATTATGTATGACACTAACTTCCCGACATGACATATAATCGACCGACAGCCATAAAAAAAAGTACAAGTGGCAGAGGAAGCACAGTCTGTCAGACACAGACAACATAAAAACTACAGATTACAAAAATAGTGCGTTCTCATTTAGGTTTTCATTGCCCACTAACACCCTTCCTCAATGAAAACACACTTATTACTAAAAACACTGGTATACACCTCGTTACATAGATATATTATTAAAAATTTTCATAATATATCTATATTATGAAAATTATATAACAGTCTTACCCAACCCCTTTGTAAATATATCAGCTAACTGCTGTTCTGTAGGAATATATTCTAACAACAATAAGCCTTCATTAATTTTTTCTCTTATGAAATGATGTTTTAAATCTATGTGTTTCAATCTTTTATTTTCACAACTTTTTGAAAAATGAATGGCTGACTGGTTATCTATATAAATTTTAAAATTATTATTATTGAGTTTTATTTCTGACAGTAAATTTTGAATACAGCAACCTTCTGCAACCCCTTTTCCCAAAGCTACATATTCTGACTCGGTTGATGAAAGAGCTACACATTGTTGTTTTGAACAACACCAAGAAACGGTACATCCAAACACTTTCATGATGTATCCTGAAGTTGATTTTCTATCCATTTTATCACCAGCCCAATCAGCATCAGTATAGCCTAATAAAGGGGCTTCATCCTCTGCTGTAAATATTAGTTTGTAGTTAACTGTTCCTTTCAAATATCTAAGAATACGTTTCAATGCTTTTCAAAGATATTCATTTGCACATGTCTGATATCTGGCTAGAAAATTAAGAGCAAAATATATATCTGGACGCGTACCCATCATGGCATACATTAAGCTCCCAATCAATCTTCTACAGTCTGTTATTAATTTTTCATCTTTTGATGGCTCAGAACTGAGTTCCAAACCCAATTCTATAGGTGTCTCTACACTATTACACTCTTCCATCTTATATTTTTTTAATAGATCCTGTATATATTGCCTTTGACATAATTCAATAACACCTTTCCTTTTAGTTATATTTATCCCTAAGTAATTTAAATTATTGCTTCCTAAATCTTTCATTTCAAATTCAGCTTTTAATGAACTTTTTAGTTTGTTTACTTTATCTTCATTTTCCCCAAAATTAAATCATCCACATATAGAAGCAAATAAAACTTTTCATTGTTTTTATAATACAGACAATAATCAACATTACTCCTACAGAACCCTTCCTTAATCATGAATTTATTAAATTTGTCATTCCACATTTTAGGAGATCTTTTCAAACCATATAATGAACGCTTTAATTTCAACACTTTTGTTCCTTCTGGTAATCCTTCTGGCCTTTTTAAGTAAACATCTTCTGTTATGTCCCCATTTAGAAAAGCACTCTTAACATCCATCTGGGAAATATTAAGCTTAAATTTGGTAGCTACAGCCAATAAAATTCTAAATGTTGGTAGTTTTGCAACTGGAGCATATATCTCAGAGTGATCAAAGTTATCTTCCTGTTGAAAACCTCTGGCCACAAGTCTTGCCTTGTATTGGGATTCTCCATTTTCTCCTCTCTTTATTTTAAACACCCACTTAGCCTCAATCGTCTTCTTTCCCTCTGGCAAATCTGTCTCAATCCATGTTTCATTCTTTTGTAATGCGTCTAGTTCATGTTTAATAGCCTCTTTCCATTTATTTCCATCATTTCCATTTACTGCTGTATTGTATGTCAAGGCGTGATCTTCGTTAACTGCTGTAAAGCCTGTGTAGTAGTCATCAAAACGTCTTGGCATAACAATTCTTCTAGTCCTAGTACTTTTGTTATCTTGACACTGCTCTGATTTTTTCTCCTGTATATAGTTTTCTGTAGTTACTTCATCTCTTTCATCTTTGTCTGTGGTAATCTCATCTACTGTGTTTTCTGTTTCATCTTTTTCAGATTCTTTCCCAGGTGTCTCTTCAGTTCCGTAATGATCTTCGGTTTGTATGTTATTGCCTTCATCACTGTAATAGAATAAATCCTTACCTTTTTCTTTCTCTTTTCTTCCTCTAAATGTATGTTCTTCCGTTTGGCCTTTAATAAATGTGACATCTCTGTGTATTTCAATGTCCTTTGTGTCTGGTATCCAAATCCTATATCCTTTACATGTTTCTCCATATCCCACAAAAATGCCTCTTTTGCTTTTAGCATCCCATTTAAGTCTCTTCTGTTTTGAGATATGTACATAAACTTCAGATCCAAATTGTTTAAGTATGTCTATATTAAAATCTTTATTAAATAGAAGCTCATACGGAGTCTTGTTAGGTATCTTACTTGGTCCTGTCCGGTTAATAACAAATGCTGCTGTATTAACAGCCTCTGCCCATAGATCCTTTTTAAATCCAGCATCTTGCAACATAGTCCTTGCCGCTTCTACTAACGTTCTCATTTCCCTTTCGGATCTTCTATTCTGCTCTGGTATGTAACATACAGATGTTTGATGTACAATGCCCTTCCTATTAAATAAACTTGCTAACTCCTTGTTTATAAATTCTGTCCCATTATCTGTCCTAACGGTTTTTATTTTAAAACCTATCTCATTTTCAAATCTGCTAATTAAAATCTCAATTTTCTCTTTGGTCTCATATTTATTTTTCAGAAAATATATGAACCTGTAGCTGCTATAATCATCTTTACACAATAAAAAATACCTAGAACCCCCTAGTGACTCTTGTTCCATTCTACCACATAAATCCATATGAATTAATTCCCCCGGAACGGTTGCTCTATAACTACTAATATTAAAAGATTCTCTATGCTGTTTACCCTTTAAACATGACAAACACTGTTCCGTCAGCCGTTCATATTTCACATTAAATTTACTTAAAATACTCTTCACATGGTTATAGTTTTGATGAGCCAAGATACCATGCCACTCATTAATATCTTTCGTTGTAGTTAATGCGACTCTATCTTGCATCTTAAAATTCATAATGAATAAGTTGTCAACACGAGATGAGGTGCATGTTATCTGGCCACCCTTCCTGAATTTACATGACTGACTGTTAGAAATCATTTCATATCCCCTATCAATGGCACAGATGACACTAAACAAATTAACTTTTAGTTCAGGCACATACAAGACATTTAATAATACTGAAGATACATATTCATATCCATTGTATGCTAGTATATGTACAGATCCTATACCAACAACTCTCAACTTGTTACCATTACCAACAGTCACAAATTTATTATCAACCTCTATAAAATCTGTAAAATATTCCCTATTGAAGCACATGTGCTCGCTAGCTCCTGTATCCATAACCCACCTATTTGTAAAATCTCCCTGCATTATGTAGGCATTATTGGGTTTGTGACTTTGCCTTGCTCTACAATTACTATATGTATGGCCTAACTTACCACAGAAATTGCATTTTCTATTCCTACAGTCCCTCTTAAAATGTCCTGGCTTCCCGCACTCAAAACACTTTGCACTTGAATTCGCACTATCACTTTCACTTTTATTTTTGTATTTTCGAAACCCACTCCTGGCTGAGCTGTGCTTCGTAAGCAACGCTGCAGATGACTCAACCTCATTCGCTTTGTGCCGCTCTTCTTCACCTATCAATCGGATAGTCAGGTTGCTCAATGTTTGTTCCTCAACCCTGACTGACTCCCATGCAGAGATGAAATGTTTGTATGTATCTGGTAGGCTCAATAGAATCTTTGTTATGACCATTTTTTCACTAATTTCTTCATTAAAAGACTTTAATGTGCTAACTATTTCTTCAACGGTAGATATAAACTTGGTCATTGGCGCTTCAAATTGAAGATTATAAAACCTTTGTTGAATCAAGTGAGGTCCTACCTTTGATTTTGACTCGAAAATGTTCTGGAGTTTTTCCCACATTTCATTACTCGACGTACATGTCGTAAGATATGACAGTATCGATTCCTCGACGCGCAGAACTATAACTTCCTGTGCCTTCCTGTCTAAATCGTCCCATTCTTCCAGGGCCTTCTTATTATCGGTCACCGGTCTCTTGCTCGTCACAACCTCGTACAACTTTCTTGCCTTCAAAACAATACTTATTTGCAACCGCCACACCGGCCAATTGCCTTCTCCCAGCACTACGATCCTGCTGCTGCTCTCCATGACTGTTTCTCGCTCGGCTTGTTAGAACCGGCAACACGTGTTAGCATGCGCCTTCAGAAACGTCTTTTCAATGTTGCTGTAACCTTCAAATCTGACTGGGCCCATAACCTGTTAGGATTATGGTGGACACAGAAAGAAAAGAAGACAGCTTCTGCTAAGTGGTTTATTAAACATATTCGGATTATGTATGACACTAACTTCCCGACATGACATAATCGACCGACCGCCATAAAAAAAAGTACAAGTGACAGAGGAAGCACAGTCTGTCAGACACAGACAACATAAAAACTACAGATTACAAAAATAGTGCGTTCTCATTTAGGTTTTCATTGCCCACTAACAAAACTTAGTATAGCCAATAAGCGTTGGTGAACAGCGCGGCTATGAATTTTAGTATTATAAGTCCAAAATAAGAATCAGTTTTTATTAAAACGTCATGCTTGGTACCACCCCGTACACAGTTAATAACCCACACTATATTTAGAAGGTAATCGAAACTCTAAGTCATGTTTAATAAACTTAAACCAAGCAACGTTTCAATTATGAATAATTAAGTGGCGTAAAATGTTCGCAATATTAGTGGTTTAATGTAAGGTTCATAATTTAAAGAGTTAGACAACTTGCGGATTTCAAGGTATAATATTGACATCTTTTTTACATAAGAATCTTTTTAACTATTCTGTTGTTGGGCTTTGTTAAATTATTTGGAAAATATAGGAGAAAGATTATATTATACGTCTTAATATTTATGAATGACAGAATAAAACAACTTCAATTGTTAATATATCCCTATAATGACATAGACCTCTTCTGTTTTTTTACTAGGAATAAAACTTGAACCAATCATTGTCTAGAATTCTCTTTCATTGTTACGGCTGGCTAATGGAGCGTTAACCACAATTTCGTATTTACTAAACGGTGGATATGCTGTAATAATGCTCCTAAATCAAGATGCCAAAGGTCATGGTAAGCTTTTTAGGGTTGTCGGGTTTCCAGGCATCAAAATCATTCGTTTACGCAATTTTTTTTGTCCACAATTTCTATATCACGAGATCCTTTCGGCTATGAATAAATAAATAAATAAAAGACGTTTCACACTTATAGCCCCATAGTAGGGTAGATATAGCCTGTGTCGTGGTTACCATGGACACATACAAAGACAGAAACATAAACACCAAGACCGAGAACAGAAATTTAAACTCATGATTCAAATTTCTGTATCGTTGGGAATCGAAATCGGGACTCTCCGATTGGCAGGCCGGCATGTAACCATTGCGCCACACGGGTCGTCTGTTGCGAGACGTGCATATGTACATTGTTTTAGTGACGTAACTTCGAGAGCGACGAAACGACAGAAAAGTGTTATGACAATTTTCGAAAGTTTTTATATTAATGAAAGGAATGTTCAGATTTCATTGCAAACTCTTCAAAAGCTTACGCACACAAGAGCGTTAAAATACGAATATAATAATAATAATATCTATACATTACGACGATTATTTTACAAGGTTGAAAACTAAGGTGCACGTACATTCCAATGCGAATTGCCCCAGAGTGGTGGCGAATTCTTTGAGTCAAGATTCACAATTAGGATGGGACTCTGCAATTTGTTGAAAACTGGGATAAATCATGTTGTGTACCAATAATTAAATGCTGATAATAACAGATTTGGCTAAGTCTAAATGAAATTTACTCCATCACGGATTTTTCGGGTTAGTAAAAATTTCAGTTTGTTATTCTAAAGAATCATTGGTAAGACCTCCAAAAAGGTTTAACATAACAATCGTAACTGAAGGCTTAACGTGCCGTCCAAAACACGGAAACTGATTCGCTTATTACAGCAGGCATAAACTATATAGAATATTCGTTAATAATATTCCCGAATATAATTTTCACAAATGTTCAACACCCCTGTCCACTGTCATTTGCCCACACTCTGATGAAAGGGAAGCCGATTTCTGTCCATTACTCTCCCTTTCACACACACCGGTAAGTTATGTGTAGGGCTGCCAATCGTCCGTAATTCCCCGGATTTGTCCGGGGGTTTTTGAAAAGTGTCCGGGTGTAACCGGGTGTTTAAGTAGATAAGCAATAAATTGAAATAAATATTAATTAAAAATCCATCCACAATAACCCGCATTCAAAAAGGCTCGGCAATATAGTCGAAGTCGATCGAATGGAATAAAAAAATTATAACGATGTTTTTATTTTTGTTGCAAAAAATAATTTTCCAGAGATGCCCGGGGAAAGAACCATATTTCCGAGATTTTTGCCGTGTTTATCCGGCGTCGGCAATTTAGGTGACGGCAGCCCTAATTATGTGCAACAATAAATCTTCGTTTGTCATAAAAATATCACTTCGAGTAAACAAATTGATTTTAATAACACTTACCGTTAGCAATTTTTTGTTTTTTACTACTCTAGCTTCAAAAAGGTTTTGAAAAAAGTACTTTTACCATCTTGTATACGTCAAGAAACGTTTTCATTTTTTCAGAAGACCATAGACCCCTATCCTCTCAAATTTTTTCACTAACATCAAGAAATAGAATGTCTATGCCTCTATGTTTTTATTTCGTTGTAAAAACCTTTCAAATTTGTTTTGCAGTGGTTGGATTAGGGCTGTATGAAAGAGGCATTTTCAACGATTTTTGAAGAGTCATATTTTCGGATCTAATTAGTTGATTGAAAAAAACAAAACATAGGGGCATAGCTTTAGCAGACTTAGATATTGTCACAAAAAATCATTCCTCTAGAAGCATTATCCAGGGACAAAATAGGAGAATACATTTGTATGGGAATACGGCGCTAGCGTTTCCTCTTAATATATATAAATAACGTGTCACGTTGTTTGTTCGCGATGGACTCCTAAACTAATCTCAATATTGTTTTATTGCCTGATACCTTAAGGCAGGACAACGTCTGCCGGGTTCGCTAGTTTAGTATAAAATTTACACAACGAAGGTTTCCCCTCGATACAAAAAGGTACTCGACAACTTGGGAGAAATACCTGAGCCATGTGTGATTTTTACGCACTAAAACCCCGGTGGCCTGCCTCAGCACTAAGGGAGGATTCCAGTGAAAGGCATGGGTTTTCTCCAAGCGCAGCGCCTCATAACGAGTTCATCTGCGGCTTTTTCGCCACGTGAAACCCCAAGGAGCAACAGTAATCTAGTGGTTAAAACATTGGACTCCAACGTCGTGTTTCCGGTAATTTCTTAACAAGCTGGCTGCAACCCTTTTTGCGTCCCACTGCTGGGCACGGATCTCTCCCCATTATTGGGTAGGCCTGGAGCTTACTCCACCACGCTGCTCCAATGCGGGTTAGTGGCCAACCCGCTGTCAGATGTTTATAAACCGCCCATAAGGCCTCCGACAAGTTTTAATGACTGTTATCTATCAACAACAACCGGTACCGACGGCTTAACGTGCCCTCCGAAGCACGGAAACTCGCATGAAATTTTTTGCCACTAGCAATCACCCATCTCACACCCGACCGCGCCCGGCTTAGTTTCATAGATCGTTTGCGTTCTACGCTAACCACCGGGCCATGCGCGCTTCAAGCTGAATATATAAAAATGTCCATATGCTGCAGCTACTCCTAAGTACCACACGGCCTGCATGCTCTCTGCTTATCCATTTATATAAATAAAAAATTTAAGTTACAAATTATTCCTCTCCTCCTGTCCATAATATTCACTAGATCGTCAAAAGTTACTTAATATCTATTTTAAACCTGCTTATCAAATCTGTCCTCAGAAACAATAACAATTGATTCTTCGAATAATAATTGGCACGTAGTTTTGGAAGCCCCTAAATCAGTTTATACATTTCTCTAGTCAAAGACAAGTTAAAGCCAATCAGTAAGATGTCTGATGATCATTGTTCGGCTGTTAATCATTTATTTGTTAAGTTTGGGTAAGATTTAAATGTTTTGATTTAGGGTAGGGAATTCGTCCTATAACGATAATTTAGTTTCAAAATTCTAGTATTTTTAAGGTGCGCACAGTTGAGGAGATAGAATGGGGAGGTTCCATTCTTTGGAGGGCACGTTTCTTTCAAATTAACAACAGCATCAATTATAAAAAAATAAAATTATTCACATTTATTGGAAATAAAAATTATTTTTTTAACACACTCATAGCCCCGCAGTAAGGTAATTAATATCCCTGTGTCGTGGGTACCATGGGCACAAACAAAGACAGGAACACAAACACCCAGACCAAGAACAGAAATTTAAACTCATCATTCAAATTTCTGTTTCGCCGGGACCCCTCGAATGGCAGTCCGGTATAGTCACCAGTGCGCCACGCAGGTCGTCAAATTTCATTATTTAACATTATTAAAATAAAAGTTGTACACCCAAAGGGGTAAAAATCGTGATCTAAATATTTCAGTAAAACCTCCTTACCCCTATTTGCACAAAATATTTTCAGTTTCATTTTCATTTACTTTTAATTTTTCCTCCTATAAAGCGTACGTCACTCAAAGTATAAGGCAGTAAATACGACTGTCTCATAAAACAGTCCCCTGCTCACAATAGAAAAGGTTTTCTATAGCCTTCCCATGTTGATTGATAGGGTTGGATTTACAAAAGATTGAGGTTTTTACCGTAAGGTAAAACGAAGGGCTCCATTTCTTAAGACCAATGAGGTATGATGAGATATTTATTCAACGACGGGTTTTTTTAGTACATTGACTGATTGGGTACAATATTGGTAGATTTTATTTGTCAACGATTTCATGTGCTAAACCCTGAGCATATTATTTAAGATATCAATCTTCGACCCTGGACTTTAATCCAAAAATCGAGGTGCACTTAAATTTTTTTTTCTTCGATTATGGCATCGCAAACTCTGCATATTGCCAGTGTCAATTATAAATTTTTGCATCACGTTTTTGTCAGTTTCGGTGAAACTGGACGAGTAATAATATGTAAGGTCAGTAAGTCGTCAGTAGGTAATCAGTCAGTCAAGTCAGTCAGACATTCAAGTAAAGCGATGGCTTCTTTACCAGAACGTGACCAATGGAATTTTAGGAGCAAGCTGAAAAAACATTTTCGCACTGTTATTTTAAGTCACAACACTCGTGCACTATTATTAACCTATACCGAACAAATTTATTCGAAATAACTCAAAAATACACCAAGAAAATGAAAATAAAACAAGAGCACAATAGTCTTTTTAATAAAGTTTCTTTCTTTCTTTCTTTCTTTTCGACTTCCCGCAAAAACTCCCCGCACTTAAGTGCGTATAATTAACTTGCTCTTTAGGTTCTTAAAAAACGCCACGTTATCTTTCACTTTGCGTGGCTAAAATTTATTTTTAATTGAAATTTCATACTTTATAACATTTCCCATAATTATTCATCTTCTAATCTACAAAAACGCATTTTGTGTGCGGTGTAATATTAATAGTTACTAAATTTTACGTTGTTCTAATTGTACGTTGCTTTCGTAGTCGGACAAGAAAGCTGAATTTTTATACACATGTTATAGAGATATTGATTACATATATATTATTTACATCCCAAAAACTATTTTAATGTAACAAAATACCAATCAAAGGATCAAATCTATGGATGGATGAATTAAGTAAAATTCTAAGTTATCAGGCCTTTTTTAAAAATAAATGTAATATTTCTTCTACAGTCTCCGCTATATTATTATTTTGAACAAAATTTTCAGCAATACTTATTAGGCCCAACAAGAAATCATACTTCAGTCCCAAGCCGTTGTCAATAATATAACCGTTAATAATAATGCCTCCATTTTGATATAATCCGAAATGACTAACGGTCTCATTAAACATTTATTTATTCTTGCTTTTAGTATAATGATTTTCTCGAAAGGGTGGGGTAATTTATTCGTTTTAATGAAGATTACGAAAATGTTTTCTGTTTTCGGTCGCACTCAAACGTTCGACGGGAAATTTTGTTGACGATATCTTGGTTCGAAATATTAATAATTACGATTCAAGATTGATTACACGGTTTTGATGACTGTTACAATCTTAATCCTTTCCATTAATTAAATATTTATTACTGTTGTATTGTATCCAAAGTCATTGGTGTATTTATGGTGACTTTCCCTGATTATAACATCGATTTTCTTTCATTTCTTGATAGATCTAATATCTATATTAAACATATTTATTTTATCAGTTCTTAACAAGGTATTAGAACGAATTAAGCAAACTTAAGAAGTTATTGAAAAATTATCAGGATCAGTGTTAGGCACACTTGGAGACACGATTTTTTTTTATATACGAAACGGACGAAAAGGCAGACGTGCCGCTTGGTGATAAGATTGAATTAAAATGAATAAACTATTTTGTACTTCTTTGCACAAAGAATAAAAAACTAATGATTTGCCAGTGCAACCCTGTTTGCATCCCACTGCTGGGTGCGTGTTTTTCCCTCTTTGAGGACACATGGAGTTATGGAGATTCTAATATGTGGCACTCGCTGTTGGATGTATTTAATCCCATAAGGCTTCATGGAAACATGATATTTTTGCCACTAGCGATCACCCATCACCGCTTAGCTGTGTTGATCGCTTGTGTTCTACGGTAGCCGCCGGGCCACGCGCGCTTTATCCATTTCACTGTCACTATTTTCGTATATACCTATTTTTACGAGTATATTTCTGATTTTCTACCGTCTACCTTTGCCAAAACGTTTTTATAAGCTTTGCTAATGAATCCTTAATGACATTAAAACACTAACATTGCTTACATTTTACGCCACTTAATTATTCATAATTAAAACGTTAAGTATTTGGTTTTAGTTTATTAAACATGACGAGTATCGATTGCCTTCTAAATAATTTAGGTTATTAACTGTGTACGGGGTGGTACCAAGCATAACGTTTGAATAAAAATTGACTCTTTTATTTTGGACTTATAATACTAAAATTCATAGCCGCGCTGTTCATCAACGCGTATTGGCTATACTAGCTTCTACTACTAACTTCTTTATAAGAAAAACATTAGACAAAGCATACATATAAGATGGATAACCCGACTGTGAAATTTGTAGTTAGTACTGTAAATCTTAGATTACAAAATAACTATTGTCTTTAATCTGGTCTGTTTCTTTAAACCATTTTTTTTTTCGCTCCAATCTACTAAAATGCTATTATATACTACCTATAATATAATGTCAGTGGAAACTTTGATGACAAATGCATTATATTTTTTGTAAATGAATGAATGAAATGAATATATCATAAGATTGTATGTTTCCCAAAGATAAATAAAATAAAATAGACATTGGTGGATCTCCAGGCCTACTCAATTATGGGGAGTGACCCACGCCCAGGAGTGGGATCCAAAAAAAGGTTGCTGGCAGCAAGACAAAATTCGTAGCCGATTTCATAAATAAAGTTTTAAAGTTAGCGTTTTGTGCACATGTGTGCGTGGGCAGAAGTATTTTTCTTCTCAAATTTATTTATTTACAACATATATGTTATATATTCAATACAAAACAACTTATTACTAATCTTAATTAACTATATACATAACTTAAAATAAAAATAAAAACATATAAAACATAAAAGGCTTATAAATAAAATATTTCATCTAAAAAGTCCGTGGGAGGCATGGTCCCCAAGACACTGGCGGCATTGCCCCTTTGTATGGCTAGACTGAGCCGTTGAGCAAAATAGCCGCCAGCTCTTAGGTCACCACAGACAAGAACAAGTCTGGTCGACATTTCTGACATGAATTTCTTCATGTCAGAAGACCATGGTCCCATAGTCTCTACCGCTAGCGCCGCAAATAGATAATTATCCAACAAATTACTATATTTGCGGCGCTTGAGAGACTGTGCATGGTCGGCCGCGGACCCCACCCTCTCTGCAGTATCGCTTATGTGCGATGGGGCTAAGGTATCCGCACATGTCACGTCCCATACCAGTGGCCGTCCTAGACTCCACGGCACCAGAGTAACGCCATCAGGCCTCTTGCCATCACTTCTAGATAATCCAGATGGTTCCAATGTTGCTGGAATAGAAGCGGTGGCAAGAGCCCGGCGAACCAAGTCGTTTAAGGTACCGTGGCGGAAAAGTCTACCGGCACTCCTGATACAGGACAGGCCATGTCGACCAAAGCTGTCCAAGTGTCCACCCTTTGCCCACACGGACAAACATGAGTCCAGATGTGGACTTGTTCCATATGCCTGTATCACAATTTTTAAAGCACTGTTTTTGTTTTTTAAGTGCGACCATTTAATTTAATTTAATTTAATTTAATTTTAAGTTTTTTTTTTGTTCCTGTCTGATTCAGATCAGATTCATATGTTGAATCGTAAGTTTGAAGTGCGCCTTGGATTTACTCTGTAAGCACTTCAAACATAAAATTTAATAAATAAATAAATAAATGAGGCTCGCACACCCTCACACCGAGCCGGAGACCTACTGCAATACGCAGAGCTACAGGATCCAGCACGGTGCCAATGTTTTTAGATGGGAGAAGTTGCAATAGTTGTTATTATTGTTGTTTTGAAATGAAGAATAATTATAACAACTATCGCAACTTAATCGTTTTAATCATTTCACCCTTTCACAGCACCATTCGGCATCTTTTCTTGTGAATTTTGATATTTTTGACAACGTTTTACTGGATGTGCCGCGATATTTTATTGGCAGAGCAAGGTGCAGTTTCGTTGTAAGTGTGTGCTGTAATGTATATGTACACGGCGAGGTGTAGTTTAAACCAGCCTACTTCGTTCTTCGCAAAATTCTATATTTACTTCTTTTATTTGATCTGAGGTAAATAGAAGATATCGTATGCCTGTATAATGTGCGATAGTGTAACATATTGGCAACACGTGGCTGCGACGTCTCATGGGATGCGCGTCCCGGTGACAAGGGACTGACACTATTTGACTGACACTTTCGAGTCGGCTGAAATTACTTTTCAATTCCATGTTGTATTTAAATAATCCTTTGACGATTTGGATAGTGTCTGTTTAGAAAGGAAATGAAAAGAAATGAAAATATTTTATTTGCACAAATATGGGTGAAAAAAAAGGTTTCACAAAATATATTATTTAGAACTCCATTTTTACCCCTTAGGGTGTACAATTGTTTCTATTTGTTTCTCGATGATACGTAAACACCATCGCTTGCCAAATGCCGGATATTTTTAATTTTTAATGGCTCATTGATGTATTAGATTAAAAATTAATTGTATATAGGTAGTAGCATATTTTCACTGCAGTTCATAGACTACACATATAAGCAATTTTGGTGGTAAAAGGCGCGGTCACAATCACACTTATATGAGATCTGAACAACATACGACTTCAGGGCAGATTTGGTTGTGGTAGTAAGCAATTGTGCTTGCCTCAGGCGAGAGTCAGCAAGACTCAGCGGTTTTCTTGAGGCAGCATACAATCACGTTGCTTGCTCAGTTCTCGAAGCTTATGATCGCCTCATGTAAGTCTGACCATCAGACGTAACTATGACTCAATAAATTGCGTCACGGCAAATAGCTAGTGCAGAATTGGTACTTCGGTACTTCCCCGGTCATACAACGAAAGTTCTACAATATCTTCTAATTCTTATGCGACCGCTATTACTAGTGACATAGCTAGTAGTAAACTTTCTTACAGAGTATAGCTACTTTGTAAGAAAGCTAGTTATTGTATACCCCATATTTTAAAACAGGGCTGAAGTTTTTCTCCGTCTGCTCTTTTCTTCAGCTCAGCATTGCCTAAGCGCACCCAGAGCAGAAAGAACAAAAAACTAACGTTCACTAAGAGTTTGTAAAGGAACCGTACAGTGAATAAAGATTATTTCATTTCATGGCCGTGACATAGTTGTTGATTTCAAACAGCTGCTAGAATACTAGTAGAATAGTGTACAGGAATCTCTAGTGTCTCTAGAAGTGTTCTTGAGTTACGAATTCCAACTGATAATACGGTTAAGAGCCTCTCGGATCTAACTCTATTAGGCAGCTCCGTTTCTAAAGTCCCGTTCCTCGGTAAGTACTTATGAAACAAACAAAAAGAAATTGCTTACGAAATAAAAGAGTTTGGATTGGTATAAATCTATAGTGGTAATTAAATGTTTCTTGATAAGAAAAGACAATACTTTATTGTTGACTGTTTACATACATTACAGTTAGATGTTTAAAATTATTATAAGAGTTTAAACAGTCTACCATGCTCTGGCATACATTATATTACTAATTAAAATTAAAGTAATAAAAAAAAGTAAAATAGTTTTATTTTTATCATATTTCTAGCTAAGAATATTCTTAACGGATCATCGGCTTTTGATGCCTACCCACCACTGGGTCAATGAGAGAAAAAAAGCCGGCGGAAAAAAAACTCTCAGGCATTGTTTAGAGTTAATATTTTACGCGGAAGCTCCCCAAACCATTTTAATGAACGATTTAGAAAGTTTTGTCGTCAAAAAATTTTTTTAAAAGCCATCGCTTTATTTATCTTTTAAATTTGTTATCTTCTAGTCGTGGTTGTTATGGGTAGATAAAAGTCGTTAAACGTTGCCGGAGGTCTTATGGGTGGTTTGAAAACATTCGACAGTGGGTTGGCTACTAACCCGCACCTCCACCAACTCGCATTGGAGCAGCGTGGTGGAGTCCTCAGCCTTGCCAATACCTAATAATGGGGTGAGACCCGTGGCCAGTCACTTCTTCCTGAGGCGTCCAAGGACGCAAAAGGGTAGCAGCCAGTCGCCTCATGTATGATTGGTGACTGCACCTTTACACGGATTCCTATCGGGGCAGCGTGGTCCAGGTCTGCCCAAAAATGGAGAGAGACCCTTGGTACGCAATGGGACGCACAGTTAATAGTTAACGTCCTAGTCTCTAGTGGAGTCGATAGTCTAGCGACGCTAAGGGTGCGTTTCAACTGACGCGGAGCTAGACGGAGACGAGCGGAGAAGAGCGGTGAAAAGTGTTGAGTGTTTCCACTGAAGCGGAGCTGAGCTGCGTAGTGAAGCGGAGATATCCGCATCCCTGTGCCTGCTGTCCTCCGCTCCGCATCGCCTCGCTGTATTTTTATGAATATCCGCTCAGCTCGGCTAAACACCGCTCGTGCTGTTTCCATTAAAGCGGAGCGGAGATTTCGAGCATAGTGATTGGTCAATTCATGCACCGCTTAGCACCGCTCCGCCCAGCTCCGCGTCAGTGGAAACGCACCCTAATAACGGTGTAATAATAATAAGTGTATATTTACAGTTGCTCCACGGTGAGTGATAAAAATTGTAGTATTACTATTAATATTAATACATTACTACGTTTTGAATCACCGTGCATACCTCAAAGGCACGTTATTTCTACCAACATGAACTTAACTATGGTATGGTGGCCTGCAACTGGCAGTAAATATTTAAAAAGTGCTAAAAAAATTACAAATAATCTAGTTTTCCGCCCGCGACTTTGCCCGCATAGGATTCGGATTTTATCTCTTGTCTTAAATAGGAAATGAAATATTAGTTAAATAGTTTATTAACATCCTGGGTAATAATATACATTTTATGTCTGTCATTGTTGTACGGCCATCGGCTGACCGTCATCGGCTTTCGCTAAGGCGTCGGGTGCGCTAAAGCTCATATGGACTAAAAGACAGGCGGAAAAAAATTCCATATAATATGGAGTTACTTTCATATTTATAATGGCTGCAACCCTTTTTGTGTCCCACTGTTGGGCACAGGTCTCTCCCTATTATTGGGGAGGCCTGGTGCTTACTCCACCACGCTGCTCCAATGCGGGTTGGTGGAGATGCGGGTTAGTGGCCAACCCGCTGTCGGATGTTTTCAAACCGCACATAAGGCCTCCGACAAGGACTATTATCTATCGACAACAACCGGGACCGACGGTTTAACGTGCCCTCCGAAGCACGGAAACGCGCATGAAATTTTTTGCCACTAGCGGTCACCCATCTCACACCCGACCGCGCTCGTTTTGCTTAGTTGCATAGATCGTTAGCGTTCTACGCTAACTGCCGGGCCATGCGCGCTTCATATTTATAATATTAAGTTAAAAAAGTGATCCAATTCCCAATGAAAGCTTTGATTATTTATTGTTGTTCAATCTTAATTTATCTTTGTATTTTATATAATATATTTTTTGTATTTTATATATTATATAATCATTCGGCCAGACGCTCTTCCAAACTTTAACATTGTCATTTACAAAATAAGTTAATTATAATATCATCTCCCTAATCAACAATGTAATTAAAAGACGCGTTAATTACAAAGTTACGTGAGCGAGCCAGGTGTTACAATCGTTTGCATACTGATTCGCACTTGGAATATAAACGCGCGGATATAGCGCCTGATTTGAATGAACCTTAATTTACTTTGTAGGAGATCTAACGATCTGACTCACCATTTTCGTCATGAAGAAAATTACTTAAATAGCTAAAGAAAGCAATACGCCGTAAGGAACGTTCCCTAACTACCATTCTAACTGATACAGAACTAAAAAAACGACGACAGACCTATCCACCCATCTATCCCAAATATCAGATTTAGAAAAATTAGGTAAAAACTACTATGCAACAATCCGCAATCAGAACGTATGATGGTGTATACTTTTTTCATGTAATATTAATTATATGATTATTTAGCAGCTGAGCCAAACGGGCGCGGTTGGGTGTGAGATGGGTGACCGCTAGTGGCAAAAAAATTCATGCGCGTTTCCGTGCTTCGGAGGGCACGTTAAACCGTCGTTAAAACATCTGACAGCAGGTTGGCCACTAACCCGCATCTCCACCAACCCGCATTGGAGCAGCGTGGTGGAGTAAGCTCGGAGAGACCCGTGCCCAGCAGTGGGACACAAAAAGGGTTACAACCAATTTTAAGAAAAAGAAAATTCAAAGTGTATAAGACAGCTTAATAAGCGATTTGAACATGGCTGACGTAATCAAATATCTCGGCTCGTTAAAATTAAACGGCGAAGGATGAGTTTCCTTTTTTATTTGGAACTTAAGTAAAGTTTACAAATATCTTCAAAGCGTAATATAGTAAAATGGAAGATCTTATTTGTTAGTCTCATTAATTTCTATAATCAACTGTCAGAATTGTCAAATTATACCTTAACTTTCGCTTCATATTTTAGCTGTATTTAAATGATCAGAATTATTATTGAAATTGTAAATAACAAAATAGACTGATCACTGATCTTCTTAAAGCGTAGAGCGTCAAAATTGACAGGTATAACACCCGTAAAGAGTGAGTCAGTACCTTTGTTGCTCTAAGTCTTAAAGCATCAAAGGTACTGACTAATGTCATACCTGTCAGAACCTGTGACGCTCTAAGGCGGCCCCTAGACCTACAATAACATTGTACAATATTTTTATTGTACAATAAGATTGAAAGGCGCTTTGAGTCCAAACGATCAATTATATTGCACAATAATACGAACTGGACAATGTTTTCGTGTTCAGTCGGAGAATAGGATTGAACCCGTGTGCACCGTGCGAAGCAACATGTCCGATTAAGGATTTTATAAATTTTGTGACATGTAGGATGTAAAATTTTTGAATTTTATTGTTATATTATTATGCACTACTATTATTAGGGATTTGTTACATATTCATATTGTTCGGAATTTATTGTTAGTTAAAAGTATTTACAGATATTATGTCATAGCAATCAAGGACTCTGGTCATTCCAGAGGAGCTTTTGTAATACAAACAAATAAAAATCAAAATAAAAAACATGTCCGAACAAGATTAAACTGCAGCTGTAGTTTTTTTGCTTGTGGCTAAACTTAAACATTCAAATTCAAAATAATTCAAATACATTTGAATTAAAAAAGTCTCTTATAAATTCACTTTCGTTTTCTTTTGGATTCTCTTTTGTACGTGTACTCCTCGTGACGACGAACCACAGACTGAAAAATATTGCGCAATACTGACCCTACACGATACAATGGAAAAATATTGTGCAATAAAAATTAAACTCGCTCAAACTTTTGGTCAATCATTGCGTAGTCTTCAATATTAACCCTAAACGGTCAATAATATTGCACAATTCGCAATATTGTGCAATATAATTGACCGTCTAGGGGGCCGCTAAGCTGATCACAGACTTAACTAAGTTTATGTTACTGATAGTCCTTCAACTTGCCTTCAATCATAGACTTACAATCTTAGAGCATCAAAGTTACTGACTCACCCTTCAGTAGAGACGGCATAGCATCTCGCTTCGATACATAATTTTTGTGCCAAATCTGGTGCGGGGAAAGAACGCACACATTTTAATTTTGTCACACATTCACAAATATTCTTTCATCGCTACAGACGCATACATTTCTAAATATGTCAGTTTCACTTAACAACGTCATTTGCTATGCACCGTCAACACTGACACCGACACACACACTAGTTGTATAGCTAGAAGACACATTGTGCATGGACGTTTTAGTCACATAGTTACATTTTGTTATATTTATGTAAAATAACAGTGCAAAAATATGTTCTTTAAGCTTGCCTCCAAAATTCCATTGGTTACGTACTGGTAAAAAAGTGATGACTTCTTTACTTTAGTTTAGTAAAGCGATGGCTTTACTTAATTGTCTGACTGACTAATTACTGACGACTAACTGACTATTTACATATTATTACTCGTCCAATTTCATCGAAACTGGCAAAAACGTGATGCAAAAATTATACTTGACGCTGGCAATATACTGATCATGATCTGAAGTGATCACTTTAATTACTCGTAGTCGTGCTTATCTGGACTACTACGCTGCACAAAGTTTAAAAATAAAAAGGAAAAAACCTCTTCACTCCAATGTCATCTGTCCACATAAACGTCATTAGTTCAAAGACATCAGCAATTTTATACAGGGAGATGAAAAAATAATGATAATATTAGCATTAAATCATGGGTGGTTGAGGGAGTGATCACTTCGGATGAGATGCTCGTATAATGAAGATCGGACATCAGTTACAGGTAACCTCGTCTGATCTTATCATTATACTTCGCATCTCATCCTCATGATCACTTTAATTACTTGTAGGATGTTAAAAGAAACTATAAAATTGCTGAATAACACAAAATAACATATGTAAAATATGTTAATTAAATATAAAAGCCTTATTTTTGTTAATAATAATAGTATAAAGAAAATAGGTTAATGTCTAATTTAATCATTTAGTAATTGTCAGGAATAGATAAAGAGGAAATAGAATAAATTAGTTTAAGGGTCTGTTACAAAAACTTGCAAAAGAGGTCTAATTAGGTGATCAAAAACTGGTTGACTCTTATACTTATATAATAGCAATATTTATGCACTGAAAAAATATTCATGATACACACGCATGGCGCGTACTACTACAGGAACTAAACATAGAAATATAAACGCCGCAAGCTTCAAAAAATTCTTTATCCATCTGCTGATAGTGATGGGTAAAGCGGCGTGCTAAGGCTTCTTAAAAATAAGAAGTATCGTTATTTCGCCTGGAAAGTTCAGTAACTTGAATGTTATTGAAGAACAATGCTGAACAAATCATTAGATTGTTATCATAATATGTATAATAGTTTGGTAAAAAATAT
The DNA here is from genome assembly GCA_911387765.1 of Pyrgus malvae. NCBI lineage: Eukaryota > Metazoa > Arthropoda > Insecta > Lepidoptera > Hesperiidae > Pyrgus > Pyrgus malvae. The sequence goes on along the minus strand of OU426961.1, from coordinate 23,407,749 downwards.
TAATGAAACGAATGTTTTGATATTCATATCTATCTGACTTAAATAATGATCTCGTTACATAATTAAACAACAACATATGACACTTCTAATAAAGCTATTGTTTAAATTTAGGGGCCAGTACATAAAGCGATTGATGATAGGTTTTTTTTTTTTGTAAGTGACTGAAGACTTGCTTCATTTGGAAACTCAGAAGTAAGGTAATTTAAAATAATATTGGTTTTCAATCCGTTCGTCCGATTCCAAATCATTATTTAGAAGCACGTGGCGTCAACTTTGCTTTATACTTGAAAAAAAACGTTTGAATCTGTCATCATTGCCCTGATATTAATCTAAGGGCAGTTCTACATCTCTTAAGTAGATCATTTTCATAATTACAAAGTAATGTCAAAAAGAAATAACAATAATAACTATAGTAACCGATCCTCGACGTCCTTCTTCCCATAAAACTTATTCCAAAGTTTTGTAAAAATATATTATATCAGTTTTTCCTGAAATTGAGGCTTACATTACATTTAAGCATGCTCTACGATTCTATTCGACTTAGCAATTTCCACATAAAACTGCTGAAAAGTGAAAGTAATTAATTAGTATTTGGTTTTATTTTCAGTTAATCATGTAAACAACCAAAGGTACAATGGCCGAGATGGTCAATCTGTTACAACCATTATTTTTCGTGCATTATCACATCATCAAACTTATTTGAAGCTTTTAGCGTAAAATAAGTGCGAATGAGGAAAAATCAATATAGTAATGCTTGGACCAATGAATAGTAAATGCATCTATATAAATTTAGCTTCTGGGTCGGTATGTCATGATACATAAAATGTACATTTTGAGTTAGATTTGATGACAAATATATCTTCCTCCAAACTGATTATATAATATGGTAATTTCTTTTAAATTTACTTCAGAACATCTAGACTTCTCCGCTTGTTTTCTTAGGATGGAATGCACAATGTATAAATCCATATATTTTTAGTTTCGAACCCTACCATAAGTTAAAGTTAAATTACATATGTAAGTGTAGAATTCTAGTACCGCCCATTTTGTTGCCATTATAATAAAACGCCGGTTGCGAGATTCGAACAGAACTGATTTTTATTATAACACCTTCATACTACACAGATTATACTATAAGGACAGATAAATAAAGTTGATGACAATATGTCAATATATGGTGTTAACAGTACATCAGTGATGATTATTTGCATATAAATTCAACACCCCCACTATATCAAATAATCATCACACATAATAAATCAATTTATGTTATAACTACACCTAACATATCCATCAATTCATAATGTCTTTTGGAACACAAACTCTTTGTGAGAATATCAGCGGGCATATAGGCTGTTGACAAATATTTTAAATCAACTGTATTATTTGAAATACATTCTCTAGTAAAATGATACTTCACATCAATGTGTTTTGATTTTTTGTGAAATACAGGATTTATGGACAGCCTTTGTGCACTCTGATTGTCATTAAACAAGCTCAACGTATACATTTTATTTGTGACTTCAAATTGTAAAGCTCTCAAATAAATGGCTTCCTTGCAGGCCTCTGAGATAGCCATGTACTCAGCCTCACAACTTGAAAGAGCAACAGTTTTCTGCTTCTTGCATTCCCATGATATTATACCATTAGCAAGCACAAAGCAGAATCCGGTATAAGACCGTCGATCTAAAGTATCATTTGCCCAATCTGCATCAACAAAACCCTTTATTTCTGTATTTCCATTAGCACAATATTTTATACCATAGTTTATAGTCCCTTTTAAATATTTTAAGACCCTCTTAGCATATCCCCAGTGCTCATCAGTGTGGCAATTATTAAATTGACTTAGGTAACTTACAGCATATGTTATGTCTGGTCTTGTTAAAACTGAAAGATACATTAAACTCCCTATAAGCTGTTGATAAGGTATTTTATTATTTATGTTTTGATCAAGTTTGACATTCAATTTGCTCTCCATTGGAGTATCAACAGTCTTACAATCACTCATGTGAAACTTTCTTAACAACATATTAATGTAATTTTCTTGACTTAAAGTTACTGAATTATCCAATTTATTGAATTTAACATTCATACCTAAACATTGTTTTACTTTACCTAGATCTTTAATTTGAAACTGGTTTGACAATACATTTTTTAGGTTTTCACTTTCACTTTTGCTATTTGAGAATATAAAGAAATCATCAACGTACACTGTTACTATAGTCTTTAAATTCCCTACATTTTTTGTATACATACAAGGCTCCAATTTTGATTTACAATAACCATTTTTAAGCAAACAACAATCTACTTTCTTATTCCAGGCCCTCGACGCCTGTTTCAGGCCATAGATGGCCTTATTAAGTTTTAATACTTTGTTAGAGCTACCAGGAACATCATAACATTCTGGTTTTTGCATATAAATGGTTTCTTCTAAATCACCATTGAGAAATGCGGCTTTTACATCTAGATGTGTAACTTGCAGTCCTAATTGTACTGACAATGAAAACAATAGTCGTAAGGTTGTGTGTCTAACAACAGGTGAGAATGTTTCTGTGTAATCAACATCATATCTCTGTGAAAAACCTTTAGCAACTAGTCTGGCCCTATACCTTACTTTGTTTTCACTGTCATACTTCTTGCGTAAAACCCATTTACATTGAACTATAGTTTTATCTTTAGGCACATCAACAAGTTCCCACGCATTGTTACTGTCAAAGCACTGTAACTCATCACGCACTGCCTCTAACCACTGCTCCCTTTCAGACCCTTGAAGAGCCTCCGAAAATGAAAGTTCATTGGTATCTACTACACTGTCATTGATACAAGCATTAGAAAAAGCATACCTGTCCGGTTGTTGTCTCTTTCTACGGGATCCTTCCCACCTACCAACACTCACAACACTTTCCACACTGCTGACACGTCTGTCAAGAAGAAGACTCGTCAGTCTTCTTCTGGTATGTATGACTCATCAAGATAATGCATACCTTCACTGCCATGATCATCTACCACATCCCCCACTGAATCCTCATTCATCTCTGTGGAATTTGCTGGTAGTTCCTGGATCTGAACAGTAGCTTTGTCAGCTGCAAGTGGTTTTTCTATTATGATCACATCTCGACTGGTTGTAATTTGCTTGGTTCTCGGGTTGTAAACACGGTACCCCTTTACATCATCTGGATATCCTACTAGAATTCCTCTCTCAGCCTTTTTATCCCATTTGAGCCTTTTCTCCTTGGGTATATGAATCATAACTATGCTCCCAAAAATTCTCAAATGACTGATGTCTGGCTTTTTATGTGTCCACAACTCGTAGGGGTTTTTCCCGTTTAGACCTGATGCTATAGTCCTATTTTGTAAATAGACTGCAGTGTTAGTTGCTTCAGCCCAAAACTTTTTATCGAGATCAGCATCAAACAGCAGACATCTAGCTTTCTCCACAACTGTGCGATTGAAGCGCTCAGCCAACCCATTCTGTTCCGGTGTTTATGGGTTGCTCTTCTGATGGATTATTCCTGAGTTTTTAAGATAATCATCAAATTCTTTATTACAGAACTCTTTCCCATTGTCGCTTCGCAGAACCTTTATTTTCTTATTAAGTTGATTTTCTACAAGCACTCTATATCTTTTAAAACAACTAAAAACTTCACTTTTGTTCTTCATGAAATAAACATAGATCATGCGACTGTAATCATCCACAAATAATATAAAATACTTAGATCCTCCAATTGAAACATTGTTGAATGGACCACATACATCTGTATGTATAGTATGCAGAAGTTCTTTGCATCTATTGCCATTCTGTGGAAAAGGTAAACGGCTCTGTTTACCTTCGCAGCAAACGGTACATGAAGATTTTGAAATATCAGCCTTGTTGTTCAGTGTGAGTCCTTCTACAGCATTTTGCATTCTGTTTAGGTAATTGCTATTGACATGGCCAAGCCTGCGATGCCAAATATCACTTGAGCTCATTACTGCAGCTGTCAACGCTTCAGTCTGCCTGAGCTTGTAGACACCATTTAATAACGAAGCTGTACCAACTAATTCTCCAGATCTGTTGTAAATGTCACAGCCACTGTTAGTAAATTGCACTCTATTACCTTTAGCAATCAGTTGACTCACAGAAATTAGGTTAGTCGTCAAACTCGGAACACACAATACTCCCTCGACAACGATATCATACTCGCAGTTATCTGTCAAAGTTGTTATCGCTACATCGCCGCAACATTTAACTGGCACCTTTTCTTTATTCGCCACCACAATATCCTTGATCGGATGTTCAAAAGAAACATTTGTGAGCCAATGTTCATTAGCGGTTAAATGTGTACTTGCTCCAGAGTCGATGTACCAGTCATCCTTTGAGAAAGTTCCATTTAAGAATACGGCACTGAATGCGTTTGATTGTTTACGTTCACAAAACTTGTTATTCTCTGAATCTTTGTCGAAACTCGTGCACTGATTCCGATAATGCCCCGTTCGTTTACATTTGTAACATTTTATAACCTTCGGTTTTGACTTTGACACATTTTAGTTTGACATATGACTCTTGTCTCTGTTTCCGACACCGACAGTGCTGCCATAATTATTCTTACTGTGTTTACGGAAACTCGCAAATGCTCCGCTGATGTCGCCACCGTCTTCCTCCAAATCCATTAATTTGGTTTTAATGGCGTCCGCGGTGATAGCAATTCCAGAGTGTTCGATCGCCATTATCATGGGTGAATATTTATCGGATAATCCTGCTAAAAGTAGCGATCCGACCCATTCATCGTTGATGTTAAAACCTGATCCACTTAATTTTTGACTAGTTTCAATGATCTGATTGACATACGAAGTCATTGATGAACAATTATCGAGACGTATGGATATCAAAGTCCTTAATAGACTGATTCTTCTGGTGAAGCCGGAGTCGTCGAATAAATGCTTGAGCTTCTCCCATAACTCTTTAGTAGTCTTAGACTGTTTAATGTGTACATAAAGTGATGGATCAATCGTTAAGATCAGCTTGGCTTTGGTTTTCGCGTCGATTGCGGCTTCATCGGGTTTAGTGGCTTTGATATAATCAAATGTTCCTTCTAACACGAGAAAATTCTCCGCCGCGAAAGCCCACTCAGAGTAGTTCTCCCGACCTTTCAACTTGGGCACGCTCACGATATAGTTATTGGTCATTTTTCACTTTTGTCCACTTTAACTATATAACACAGTTCACTAACAGTATTTCTCAATCTGCGAAGACTAATCGGCACAATTATGCAAGTTTTTTCGCGAGAAAATCACAGTTCACACTGGGCCCATAACCTATAATAAAACGCCGGTTGCGAGATTCGAACAGAACTGATTTTTATTATAACACCTTCATACTACACAGATTATACTATAAGGACAGATAAATAAAGTTGATGACAATATGTCAATATATGGTGTTAACAGTACATCAGTGATGATTATTTGCATATAAATTCAACAGCCATAATGCGATTACAATAGTTACGTCAATAAATTCTGATTAAGATTAAAATCACGCAATCATGCGATGCGGCCAATAACTCTACTTAGAGTTGTTCAAAAAGAAAACCTCATCCTGATATAAATTTTATGCATTTGAGTAAATTTCTTCAGCAAAATAAAACGTTTGAATGGAATTGTTTGTTTTTAAAACACTTTTCTTCTACAATTCACTATGGTAGTAAATACAAATAAACACAAAGTTTATTGCGTACGGCTTTCAATATTACCAATATTTTTATCTTAGTTTGATTTCAAACCTTTCAAACATACTTGTGTAGAGAAGGCTATAAAGAAGGAAGGCTATGCTGACATTGTTGCGATGCCTGTAACAAACTTTTAATAAAATTCATTATGAATATCACATTCAGTAACACCTGTTTTCTTGACTTGGATTTAAGGATTTAAGGTAGCCCCTAGTCACAAAATGTCATCTAAGTAGATGCACAAAATGAAGTCCCGCGAATATTTATATGTGACACACTACTGGTTTCATATTTTTATTAATATATTATAATGGGGCTGTGTTTAACCCAAAAGGTAAACAGATTAATGCATATAAATAAATATAAAATATTCTATACTAGAGGCAACGAAAGTATTTTTCTGTTTTTGCTAGATACAAAAATTTAAAAATATGCATTCTTTAAATCTATTTTGCCACGTAATAACCATTTTTTTTTTTGGTCGGCAGTCCGGCATGGCAACCATTGTGCCACACAGGTCGACACCAGGGCTTTATCATTTTAAATCTGTCATAATATCCTCTAACATAGAGTGGTTAGTAGGAATAAAATGGTAATTTTTTTATGGCTATAAGCCTTTTAGTAGGCTAGTTTTGGAACCAGAAAAAACTAGAAAGAAACTGTCTTGCACTGCATTGCATTTGCAAGTTCTATGGCCTGGCCTGTAAAGCCAAAGTTTATGTAATTTCTTCAAAAAATATGTAAGATTCCTTTTAAATGAATTAATTTATTAATTAAAATTATTGTTGAAACTGGGGCTTCTCATATTAACAGGATTTCAGGATCACAGGCTACAGCTTTTTACTAATTAAGAAAAAATGAAAGCCTGCCAGCCTATATAGCCACGTCTATGTTGTTGTTAACTGCTGCGTTAATGGCGGCGCCGGCGTAGTTGTACTGCAGGACGGAAGGGAGGCCCACTTGGACAAGGTGACACTACTAACCTCTCCCCCCTTGAGTTTAAAGCAACTGATCTTTTACTAAAGGATAGAGGGTGAGATATTTTTTAAAACCTTTGCCGCTGTGGCCTTAATTATCTCTCTTAATTCATTAACAAACATATTTAGTAATATGAACCTTACCAAAGGGACTCTTTATATCTTTAGTAGAACTGATCCAATAAGAGATCTTCCAGTAATTGTGTCTGAAAGAATAACATCTCATAGCAAGGGGTAAGAATCGCTTAAGCCTTAAGGTTTCAATAGTTTCCTTGTTCTCTTGCGAGTTATAGTTTAACATTTTATATATAATTATACCCACAGCTGCAAAATTTATTTCTCTTCGATTCTTATGCCTTTATTTATGACAGCACCGTTAAATACTTATTTAATAAGATCATCTATTAACGGAGACCGTGTTCAATCTTTACAGATTTTTGAAATCAGATACCTTTTTATTATCAGAGTTTCCGGATTCTTTGTTGAGCCATCTTAAAGAATAAAATTAGTCGTGTAATACCTAAAAGGATAAGAATAGATTCAACCATAGATTCATCTAAGGCATGATCTTCTTACTAGACAATTCATAAAAGGGTTTTCCAGTGCATAACCCTTCATTACTATTTCTTTTAAGATTGGCTTATTTTGTACATAGTTTTCTTGAAAAGAACAGGGTTCTCTTTATGTACGAAAGTATTTTTCTGTTTCATATATGTATATAATAGCTAACAACTTGTACTTGTATATGATTAAACTCTTATGAAGACTCTGAGATAAGTACATAAGTACATACTTATGAACAAGAAAAAAGGATAGCGATTAGTGAGTGATCCATGGTGAGTCTCTCGTGAAGACTCTAGGATACATACTTCTTAAATTTAAACTCCATGGACAACCTCTTGTGAAGACTCTAGAATACATAATGCTCAAGTTTACACTCCAAGGTCAACCTCTCGTGAAGACTCGAGGATATATACTTCTCAAATTTATACTTTATGTTCTGTGGTCAACCTCTCGTGAAGACTCTAGGATACACACATCTAAAATTTACACTTCATGGTCAGTCAACCTCTCGTGAAGACTCTAAGATACGTACTTTTCAAATTTATACTCCATGGTCAACCTCTCGTGAAGACTCTAAAGGAAACATATATAGGCAGATATGCTTGTTTTCTTAATTATTTACCCAGGTCAACCTCTCATGAAGACTCCAATGGGTCGAGACAAGAATAATTCTTAAGTTAGATTTCGATATAAGTACATTATGTGAGTAAAAAATTAGATTATGGTACAAATTCTTACAATTTAACCTCCCGTGTTGAATTGTAAATGTACCTATGTTATGTACATTATTTATTACATAACGTATTCAGAGACTGATTGTTTCATAAATACATATATTGAAACAGCATAAACTAATCCGTTTTTCTCACCGGGATCGTCGGTGTTGTTCGTAATTTTACCAACTTCTTTGCCGGTTTATTAAGTTTTTCTTTAATTTTCCGACTCAACGCGGGCGTTTTGCACTTCGATTATTATCCATTTTAAATGTTAAATTACAATATAACTGTATTTATAACACAAAATATACAAAAGCATTTCGCTAAATGTATTGCAGCGAAGGAGCACAAAAAACACAATGACGTTTATGTGGACAGATGACATTGGAGTGAAGAGGTTTTTTCCTTTTTATTTTTAAACTTTGTGCAGCGTAGTAGTCCAGATAAGCACGACTACAAGTAATTAAAGTGATCATGAGGATGAGATGCGAAGTATAATAGAATTTAATGATAGTAAGAAACATTAGCAACATTAATATTTTCAACGATTATTTATTTGGTTAGGTGGGGAAGGGTACAACCTTATGGTTGTACCTTATGGCCTTATGGCAACTGTGACCAGTAAATGATCTATTGTAGCCTAGCTCCTCGTTTATATTTAATTAAGATGATTTTGTAATGACTTAATTTTTCACAGTTATTCCAGCTATAGAACAGAGAAAGAGTTTTTGGGAGTCAAACTCAGTACCCATAGCGCGCCACATCAGCGTTACTGCACTATTTTATCTTTTCAATCAATCTATTTTAAATCGAAAACAAAATTAAAAACAAACAAAATTCATGGTCGTTCAAACTTCCCGCCAAACTATCAAGACGAAAAAGATTTAAACTCTATTTCATATTATTCGCTTGAAACATTTACAATGTGAAACATAACACTATAAGAATTTTTTAAATTTTAAAATTTATTAAGAAACAAATGATTACCTGTTTTAGACTACACTGCTTATTATCAAAATTATAGCACTGTATAAATTAGGGCAAGATTGTATATTACGGTAATGTTTCGAAATAACAGAATATTAAATTATCCAATACGGTTGTGATATTGATCAATATTATAGATGCTATCTACATTTCTGTTATATACATATCCCAGACATTTTTGATGTATAGAGGAAGAGTTTTAGGAGTAGAACCCATGACCGTAAATATAATCAATTTGCAATTCACACTGGCGTCACTTTACTAACTATATACATAGGACAAAGGGAATCCTGCAGGCCATATTTTAGGAAATTAAAAATATTGACATTACCTTCTTTGAATGAATGAAAAAAAACCAATATCTATTCGAATATCGATCAAATCCTCGCCTACAAGATACTTTATCAATAGTACCTTCAAATACTCGGTGGTTTCGAAATAGTTTCTTTGGTATAGCATCATCAATTTACAACAATATACCAAAAGCGATACGCTCTATTGAAAACTTTGATAAATTTAAACAACATCTCTGTACACACTTGACCCATAAGTGCTATTATAACGTTAAGGACTTCCTTTCTTATGAGTCATAAATAATGCTCAACGCTGGCACATGAAGTATGGGGTCTAATTTTGTTAAAAAATTATTGTAATAGGTAAACACATATGTGTCACAAATAAATCAATCTGTCAATGTCTTGTATTGCTGATAATATTTATAACATGCTCTTTCACTGATTTTAATTTATTTTTAATTGATACTTTGACATAAATATTATTAATATGTTTTATCATGACTAATTGTTTTTATTTAAATAGATTAATTTATGATTATTATTTTTAATAGATGTTAATAATGTTATTTTTATTTACTTATTTCTTAGATGTTATCTATACATATAATAAAACTGTAAGCAGGGTCAATTCTGTACATTGCATATAAATTTAAAAAAATACTTCTAGGGGTCTTTTTATAAGTAACAGAAGCTAAAAATATAAGTTTTGAAATTATTGTCTGTCTGTCTGTCTGTCTGTCTGTCTGTCTGTCTGTCTGTCTGTTGTTAGCTTTTCACGCAAAAACTACTGGACGGATTTTGATCAAACTTTTTTTGTTTTATATATATTGGTCCTCGCTAACATTTAGGCTATAGATAATTTTAAAAATCACCCTTTAAGGGTGTGAAATGAGCGATGAAAATTTGTATGGAAAACTTGGATTTTTTCAATAGATTTTCTTGAAATTTGGTATAAATATTTTCTAACCAAAATAAAAGAATACGTGTTTCAGCATTTCCCGAAATTCACCCTTTAAATGTCAATTTTCTTTGAAACTCTTTGAAAATTGAGTGTCGAAACTTGATGTACAGAATATTTTTGTGCAGAGTAATATACTTATAATTTTGTATTTGTAATCTTTACTAACATAGTAAGAATTCTATTTACGCTTTTTTCAAAACTACCCCTCAATAGCAAATAAAATGGATTCGAAAGTTGGTATCTCAAGCGTACGATAATTAACCTATACTTAATTTTTAATTCTCAAATTCTTTTCCTTTCTTTGAATGATGTGCTTACAAATATATTGTTGAATGAATTTCCGTAACATTAGTGTGTATTTCATATCAATCGGGTGATAAACAAAAAAGTTATGTTCATTTACACAATACGCGACATAAACTTAAAAGGCACTTTGGGGAATTTGTATGAAAGTTTCGGTAACAGCCCATTCAAAACCATAAATAAAACTTTAAATTTAAGTAAAATTATTTTGAACTCTCACTAATATTGTCGACTATATTAAATAGACTTAGATCAGCTTACTGTATTTTCTTTCGTTGGCCGAGAATGACTAGACTATAGGTACCTAATAAGTGCATCGCGAGCCTTACCGCCGCCGAACCTTACATCACAGGCTCCATTGAGTTAGTTGCTCAGCTTATTAGTCTTCTTTTGGGGTGGAAGATTATGAACAGGCTGCAGCTGAAACGATTATTATCGCTACATTATATCAAGCTGCAACCTTTTTAGCATTCCACTGCTGAGCATGGAGCTCTCCCAATATTGAGGAGGCCTCTAGCTCCGATGAACCGAAATCCAAATCTTACAATCTCAATGCATCCAGCATTAAGGTTGTAAGATACGGAATCTAAACCTTCATACAGAATGTACAAAGCCTTAACAAAACGAGACTACTGCAGACATCTAGGTGATGAATAGTTAAACTTTTAGTGAACCAACTGTTAATCTCAATATCTACCTATTTGGTAATTTGACATTCGATTTATCAACCACAAAGTTTACATGTCATACGGTAGATGGCGTTATTGAGCAATATTCATTTCTTCTCCAAAGTGATTCGATGGAGATAATTTCAAATAAAAGCCTTAAGTCTAATAAAAGTAAGTACATAGTGTAAAAAAATAAAAAAATAACATTTCACACGTATAGCCTCACATTAGGGTAGATATACCCTGTGTCGTGGGTGCCATGAACACACATAGAGACAGAAACACAACCACCCAGACCGAGAACAGTTTAAACTCATCATTGAAATTTCTGCTTCGCCCGGATTCTAACCCGGGACAGTTCGATTAGCAGTCCAGCATGATAAACATTGCACCACGCGGGTTGTCCCATCGTTGGGTAGGTATACGTATGATGCTGAACATTGTTAATTGGACCAATGATAATTTAACTCATTTTTTGCGTCTCTTTATTGCGTACGGGCTGAGGGCTCATCCACACATTGATGGAGATATTAAGGATTCTTTAAAGATTCTTTATAAAAATATTCTTTATTTCCAAATACAGATAGCACACTGTGTAGAGACCCTGCCTTCTGCTTTAGTTTTCACAATGTTATATGAGTTATGACTTATGACCAAACTGCTGTCCGCAAGTTTTAAACCTATAGTTTATTAATTGACCTTACAATTATTTTTCCGATTGTTTAATCCTAAGCACGTGTATGTTTAGAAATTTTATCTCCCAACTACAAGTAGTTGTATAGTGCATCTCTTTTCTGCAGTAGGTTAAATCTATGTATATAGAATGAGTCTATACATTCTTTGCAGTATAAATTCACCCAATTTACTAAAGATACTATTTTTAACATAGATGAAGCCACGGGAACAGCAGTATCTCTTAACTTTAATAAACGAGGTACATATTTGTAAAGAGAATCTGATTGCGCGAGAAAAGCGAAACGTGAGAAAAGTGGATAGTAAGATCAGTACAGTAAGCATTCCTTACTGTTTTAGGTTTGAAGGATTTAGAAAAAATACATTAGGTTTCTTCTGAACATATGAACATTGTATTATAAGTGATTTCACTATATGTAAGAATAATCTACCTACTACTTATTCAATGCAAATAAATAATCTTTAATTTTTAATCAGTCCATTTTATAAAAGTCTTTATACACGCGGACGACGTCGCGGGCACAGCTAGTAATATAATATTTGTACGCCCAATGTGGCAAAATAAGCGCACTGTATATGCAATAATATTATTATGTCCAACTTTTTACCTTATTTCACAAATAAACAAATTGAAATGAATTGAAATAAAAATAAATAAAATAAATAAATTAAAAGGCGCAATATGGGTACAAACAAAGATAAATGTAGTATACATATAATAAAATAAATGAAAATATTTCAATGTACATTTTTATGTTTGTAATTTGTAATTAGTTAAGTTTTTAATTTTTGTAATATTTGCATACCTCATGAAGGTAAATATGGCGAACCAAATGTATAAAAACATCTTTTTTAAACACCCATATTTGTGCAAATAAAAGTCTTTGTCTTTGTCTTTGTCTTTGAATATTATTATGGTTCTTACTTTTGATAAGAATCGAGATTTAAAATAAACGAAGTCAAGAGTCGTTCAACTTCCGACCAAACTATCAAAAGCGTTCTAAATTTGAACTACAGATAAAACAAACATGCTAAAATATTCAGTTTTCATCAAAGTTCATGGGTGAACTAAAAATGAGAATCTTTTTATATTAAACTTTAAAAGGGATATAATTAGACGTAGATGCGGATGTTTCGCCTTTTATTACATGGTCTATTTGAGTTATTATGTTTAACTTTAATATTTAATGACCCGCGTAGCACAACGGTTACCGTGCCGGACTGCCAATCGAGGGGTCCCGGGTTCTATTCCCGGCGAAAGAGAAATGTCAATGATGAGTTTAAATTTGTGTTCTCAGTTTGGGTGTTTGTATTCCTGTCTTTGTATGTGTCCATGGTACCCACGACACAAGGTATTAATTACCTTACTTTGGGGATATGAGTGTGTAAAAAAATTAGCGTAAACGTTTCGACTTTTATTGCATGGTCTATTTTAATTATAATGTTAAACTTTAATATTTAATGAGCTTAGTTGATGCTATATTCCTTTAATTTTATTTCATTTATTAACTAAAGTATTAGGATTCTAAGAGGAATTTGCCGCTAAGAGGAATGATGATGTAATTCACCTAATTTGCTATATGATTCTTACTAGCTATTACCAAATTAAAGCGCGCATGGCCCGGCGGTTAGCGTAGAACGCAAACGATATACAACTAAGTGAAACGGGCGCGGTCAGGTGTGAGATGGGTGACCGCTAGTGGCAAAAAATTTCATGCGCGTTTCCGTGCTTCGGAGGGCACGTTAAGCCGTCGGTCCCGGTTGTTATCGATAGATAACAGTCGTTAAACATTGTCGGAGGCCTTATGGGCGGTTTGAAAACATCCGACCGAGGGTTGGCCACTAACCCGCGTCTCCACTAACCCGCATTGGAGCAGCGTGGTGGAGTAAGCTCCAGGCCTCCCCAATAATGGGAAAAGACCCGTGCCCAGCAGTGGGACGCAAAAAGGGTTGCAGCCATTTCCAAATTAGATATATTACTGTCGAAATTACTTGTAATATTAATATCGTTACTTAAGTATAGGTTTAGTCGATATAAAATTTATCGGCTTAGAAATTCTTCAGTACCTAAGTAAATTATGTTAACTTTTCTTAGCAACATAAAACTATAAAGAGAATCAGAAGACTTAGACCATTTAAAATATTGTTTGATTTTTTCGTTCATGTGCTTTCCGCCCGCAGCTCTGCTAGCGTAATCTACATGTTTTTTTTTTCTTTGGAGTGAGATATTTTATTATTTTATTTGGATAAAAAGTAGCCTATATCACTCTCCAATCCCCTATCCGCTACTTCCATAGAATATAACAAGCTACAGACTTATATATAAGTCTGTGTATCAAGCAAATCCGTACCACCGTTGCAACGTGAAAGATTGACACACAAACAAACACACTTGCCCATCGCATTTATAATATAAGTATGGATAGTACGTGGCAAAGAGTTTAAATGAAAATAGAACAGTTTTTAGACACTAAAACGATCTTATTACCAAGCATAAAATATTATGTTATTTCGTGACTTATTTTAAAAGATCGGACTGTTATAGAATTATCCCTTATAAACTTTGACTCCCCAGGTACTCATTCAATTATTATGCGGAACTTAGAAGCTTCCATGCTATTAAGAGTTATTATCGGTTAAACAGAGTGCTTAACGTTGTTACTTCGCTTGTCTGATGACGGCGACCTTTTGAACCAAATAATGACTTTATTTGGAATTAGTTTGTCACAATTTCTAGTAGATCCTACTAATATTATAAACGCGAAAGTTTCATTTCTGTGCTCAAAATAAGAAAAAATAATTCACAGGTAAAACATCGACAGTCCCTGTAGCTTCAGGATTACGAACAGAGCTACGGTATCCCCTGCCTGATCGTAAGAGGCGACTAAAAGGGGGCTTCCGGGGTTGCAGGCGGTGAGAGTGGGAGCTCGATCCGTCCAGCCAGCAGCCTCGGGAAGGAGCAGCCTCGGGAAGGACGGCGGTGTGTGGGTGGACGCATACCGCCGTAAGCATCGGAAGGTGCAGAAGAGCATATCTGCTCTCCCAAAGATAGGCCCGTTCCAGGGCGCCGCGCGTTTAGGACACCAGTGCGTGCCACTGGAGACCCCGGAATCCTCTCCAAGAGCAGAAGCGGGCCACCGAGGGGGTTTTAGTGCGGTCAAGACCCACATAACCCAGTATCCTTTCCCAAGCTGCAACCTTTTGAAGGTTTCTGCCCCCGATACAAAAAAAAGGAAAATTTCAACAAAATAATTTTACACATATCTTAATTTGGTTGCAATTAGTCTTATGGCAATTTTTTTTAAATAAAACCAGCTTCGGGGCTACATGTATTTTTTTTTCTGAAACCTATGTATATACGTAGGTCCACAAACGACGTGTTCATTAACGATATTCCTCAACTCAGAAGAAAAGAAAAAGGAAATATTTAGTTCAGTGCTACGACAACAAAATGCTACTAGCATAATTAATTTATGTATAAAATAATTGATTTATGTATAAAATTTAACTACAATATGGTCGAAGAGTTCGGTCCATTTCGGTCCTTCTCCTGTATACTAGGTCCTCAAACGATGTGTTCAAGAACTATACTATCCACACGATCAGCTGTCACGTGTGACCATTATCAACACATAGCCATTCTGTTATCTCAAATATATTATTATGTTTTTTTTTAAAGAGTACTGGGAGTTTTTTTCCGCCGCCTTTTTTCTCTCAGCTCAACATCTAGCCCAAACGGGCACTTAAAGGCGATGACCGGGACATGACATTCATTAAGCGAATATTTTGTATTCCTAATATGAAATAAATATTTTTTCTTTCTTTCTTTCTTTCTATAGTTACTCCTCAGTTTAGAAGAAAAGAAAAAGGGAATATTTATTTCAGTTCTACGTCAACAAGATGTTGGTAACTATTTTATAAAATATAACTACAAAATGCTCGAAGAGTTCTGGTCGCTGTTGGGAATAAATTATTTTAATGAGAACCACTTTAAGGCTTGCTTCTTGTTTACTTTAGCTTTGTGTTGAACTTTCAAAACATTCTGGAAGAATTCTGAAAGAAAGTACAGCTTTTTCTTTACATAAATATATTTTAGTATAGATCCTGAGAAGCGCGCATGGCTCGGCGGTTAGCGTAGAACGCAAACGATCTATACAACTAAGCCAAACGGGCGCGGTCGGGTGTGAGATGGGTAACCGCTAGTGGCAAAAAAAATCTTGCGCGTTTCTGTGCTTCGGATATTACGTTAAGCCGTCGGTCCCGGTTGTTGTCGATAGATAACAGTCGTTAAACTTTGTCGGAGGCCTTATGTACGGTTTAAAAACATCCGAGAGCGGGTTGGCCACTAACCCGCATCTCCACCAACCCGCACTGGAGCAGCACGGTGGAGTAAGCTCCAGGCCTCCCCAATAATGGGGAGAGACCCGTGCCCAGCAGTGAGACGCAAAAAGGGGTTGCAGCCATTACCAAATTAGGTATATTACTGTCGAAATTAGTTGTATTAATTAATAGTGTGAGGCAATGGTTACCATGCCGGACTGCCAATCGAAGGGTCCTGGGTTCGATTCTCGCCGAAACAGAAATTTGTATGATGAATTTAAATTCTGTTCTCGGTCTGATGTAAACCGAACAAAAAGGCAGACGGGCCGCGTGGTGTTAAGCGATCACCGTCGCCTATGGACACGGGCAACCCCAGGGGAGCCACCCAAGCATTACCGGCTTTGGAGGATAGCTCTTTTTACAGCTTTCTTGAAGAACCCCATGTTATAGTCCACTGGGAATGCCTCAGCTGGAAGGTTGTCCCATAACCTGCACGTCCGTGGTAAAAAGGAGCGTGCTAAGCGGACTGTGGAGGACCGCCACGAGTCCAGATGGTGCCGGTGGAACTTTAACCTTCGTCTGGTGGTATAATCATGGAATGGTGATGTAGGCATTAGATTGAAAAGTTCCTCGGAGCACTCACCATAGTAAAGTCGGTAGAACACGCAGAGCGAGCCTATGTCTCTTCGCAAGCTGAGCGGTTCTGGGTGTTTTTATTTCTTGCTTTGTATGTGTCCATGGTACTCACGATACAAGGTATATCTACCCTGCTGTGGGGCTGAGCGTGAAACGTTAAAAAAATTGTCAGCAATGGTCAGCTTTGAATAACTGCACCTTTCCACTGGAACACAATACAAATTAAATTAATCGGTATTATTAATTTTACCGTTTCAAGTTTAATTCAACCAACGTTATTAATAGATCAGTACCTGGACGACCGAGCTTTGCTCGGATAAAAACAATTTATTTTCTTGTTTTAATTTCAAACGAAACACTCATTTGCTTTCGACCAAACGCCATCTGAAATAGCTCCTAATAAAAAAATCCCAATCCCAATATGGTTTAGATGCCTTGCCCTTGCCTTGAACCCGGGCCTCTAATTCCACAGCCAGCCCACGTAAATATTCGGCCAAGGATGCTTTAATTCAATGAACGAATTTTTTATAGAGCTCTTTCTAATTGTCATCTCTTTGAACGTCGGATTGACGGATGGCGTTTGACGGCGTTCTACGTTAATTATTAATACTCGCCAATAGATGTCAGGAAGAGTCGTATTTTTCAGTTTATATTTAAATTGATAATCACTGAAAATATTTTTTTATAATTAAAAAATTCTAAAAATAAAACCTAGCTGGATCCATTTGTCACCCTCGAAACCAGGGTACTAAATTTCATCAAAATCTTTGGAGCTGTTTCCGAGATTCAATAAATATATTTAGTTATGTACAAGAATGGCTCGTTTAAACGTATTAATATATTATTAGATACATGCACAAAATAGCTCATACATACTGTAAGTGTATGCACACCTATCGCGGCGAAAATCTGTTTGCGGTTGAGAATTTATAATTAAATGGCAGTCCACTTTGCCTCGAGGCCATCATGCTTCACTTGCTGTTTGTCTTGCTTCGTGTAATCAGAAATTAAGTGGAAATTAGTACCTGAAATTCTAAGCATTTTGTCCTGAAGTTGATTGATCTAAAATTGTTCAAATACATTCACAAATATTCTTTCATCGCTACAGACGCATACATTTGGAGGAGTGGCATTTACGGGCTAACCCCTCGTCCCAACGTGCATGCACAATGTGTCTTCTAGTGTGTCAGTGTGTGTCGGTGTCAGTGTTGACGGTGCATAGAAAATGACGTTGGGTATACGTCTGTAGCGATGAAAGAATATTTGTGAATATGTGACAAAATTAAAATGTGTGCGTTCTTTTCCCGCACCAGATTTGGCACAAAAATTATGTATCGAAGCGAGGCGCTTTGCCGTCTCTAGTGAAGGGTGAGTCGATAACTTTGATGCTCTAAGATACTACGTATTAGTCAAAATAAAATATCTATGGGCAAAACAGATTTACGATACAATAGACATAAATATATTGTGTTTACGATATTCGTTCCAGGAATTACGGCGTCCTATAAACGGAACGATTAGAAACTTCGCGACACCATGACAGATTCCGTGGCGACACTGCAGAGAATTAATGTTAGGAATTTAGGCCTACACGAGTTCGGGACAAGTTTTAATTAGGAAATCCGTTTTATTGTGACGACAGATGTGTTAGAGCTGAGTGATTAAATAGCTTTGAATGTTAATGAAGTTTTAGGATTAGGAAAAAGTCAAAAGGATAAGGGTTCTACATAAGTAACATTTTAAAATCATATCTCCACAGTAAGAACAGTTTTTAAAACCATACGCTTCAAAAACCCATACGCGCGTATACAGTCTTCTTCCAACGTTTTCACACTCGAACCGATAAGGTTGGCATCTGACACTGCTATACGCGCGTATACGCTCATTTTTAAGCTTTTGTTTAACTTGCAATGTACGTATGTTCATTCGGGTGGAATCTGGCTACTCAATTTTGAAGCAGATATCTTCAACCGATTGAGTTTAGTTTGGATAACAATACACGATAAGCTGTATGACGTCATTCTAAATCCAATATCCATACATCCAAGATGGCAGAAAAGTTATTTTTAATACATTTCCAACTTTTTTTCAAACAGGGTACCGTGCGTAAATTTTCGTTCTACGTTACACGAAGACACGTACACAAAATACTTAATACTAAATGGAATATTCAACACAAAAATATTTTTTTCAATTTGAACCAGTAGTTTCTGAGATTAGCACGTTCAAACAAACAAACAAATTCTTCAGCTTTATATATTAGTATAGATACAAAGGAAACATCAGGTGGTAGCATATCTAGCTTATTCTTCATAGGTTCCTTTTTTCGTATAAGAGATCTTATGAGAATTTTGAATTCCTGAATCTGGACCTTGATCCAGGGGCTGCCCCCCTCGGTACACCCATGTAGACCATTGTTAAGTTTAAGTAGGTGCTGAAACTCGGAGCTCGTTAAAGGTACTCGTACAAGACACACACACAAAATATTAAATATACAAAGGAAACAACAAAAGGTATCATATCTAGCTTATTCTTTATAGGTTTCTTTTTTCGTTTGGGAGTTCGATTCTTGGATATATGAATCTGTACCTTGACCCAGGGAAGGACACCTCCTCGAGCCGTCGTCGCTGGACGGGGTGGTGCGGTCCCTGTTTCCAAGCAGGGACGTAGACTTCACCCCCCCAGCGATGAATCCTCCGCGGGGGGCGGCTCTGCCAGAGGAACAGCCGGAGGACCCTCCTTCCATTTCAGAGGCCGAGCTTGGCGCGGCGGTATTTCACCTCCGTTCCAAGAAAACGGCCCCTGGCCCAGATGGGGTCCCGGCTAAGGTGGTCGCGATCGCGGCCTCCGTCATGCCGGGACGGTTTCGGGACCTCTTCGGCGCGTGCCTCGTGACTGGGAGGTTCCCGAGACCATGGAAGGAGGGGCAGCTGTGCCTCCTCCGCAAAGAGGGCCGTCCTGCAGACTCCCCCTCGGCATACCGGCCTATCGTTCTGCTCGATGAGGAAGGTAAGATGCTCGAGGGCATAGTGGCCGACCGCCTCAAGGCCCACTTGCGGCGTGTGGGGCCGGACCTGTCGGACGCTCAGTTCGGTTTTAGAGCTGAGCGTTCGACGGTGGATGCCCTGGCCCGCCTGAAGAGCCAGGTGAAGGAGGCAATGGAGGCGGGGGATGGTATTTTGGCTGTGTCGTTTGACATAGCCAACGCTTTTAATACCATCCCCCATTCCACCATCTTGGAGGCACTCCGATTTCATGGAGTGCCTTCCTATTTGAGGCGCCTCCTGGCCAACTATTTGGTGGACCGGGAGGTGATACTGGTGGACAAGGCAGGCCAGGTCCGGCGGTATAGAGTGGAGGCCGGCGTTCCGCAGGGGTCTGTTTTAGGACCCCTGCTTTGGAACGTCGGATACGACTGGCTCCTGCGGGGATCGCTCCCGAGAGGAACGAGTGTCATCTGTTATGCAGATGACACTCTCCTCACGGCCCGCGGGAGCTTCGGGAAGGCGGCCAGTCTGGCGTCGGCGGGCGGATCGCTGGTAGTGGACAGGATCCGCCGCCTAGGGTTGAAGACGACGCTGCACAAGACCGTGGCCGTATTCTTTCTGTTATTCTTCCACGGTCCGCGGCGGCGCCCACCGCCGGATGCCCACATCCACGTGGGGGGCGTCCGCATAGCGGTAGAGGCCCAGATGAAATACCTGGGTCTCATAGTCGACAGCAGGTGGCACTTCAGCGCGCACTTTAGTGCGCTGTCGGGGCGGCTGCTGAAGGCAGCGGACGCCCTCTCGTGGCTGATGCCCAATTTGGGTGGGCCCAGCAAGCGGTGCTGGCAGCTGTACGCCAGCACCCTGCGGAGCATGGCCCTTTACGGGGCCCCTATGTAGGTGGACTCCCTTCGTAGAAGGGAGAACGCCGCCGCCCTTCGGGCGCCCCAGAGGGCCATCGCCCAGCGGGTGGGCAGGGCTTACCGCTCGGTGAGCTTTGCGGCTGCGTGCACCCTGGCCGGCACCCCGCCTTGGGAACTCGAGGCGGAGGTGCTTTCCAGGGTGTACGAATGGACGGCGGGGCTGAGGGCGCTTGAAGAGCGCCCGGCCCCGGAAGAGAAAGCGGCCGTCCGACAGCAGGCGCGCGATGCCGTCATTGCTCACTGGGCGGAGGACCTCGCCGCCGCTCATTTCGGCCGCCGGACGCTGGACGCCATCGGACTGGTCCTAAGGGACTGGCTCGAACGAGCGCACGGCTTCCTCTCGTTCCGCCTGGTGCAGGTACTGTCCGGACACGGTTGTTTCGGATCGTACTTGCACCGAATTGGTCGGGAGGAGGCCCCATCGTGCCACGACTGTGGCGCGGCGGAAGACACGGCACAGCACACCCTCGAGGTGTGCTCGTCGTGGTCCGAGCAGCGCCACAGTCTGGTTGCGGTGGTCGGGCGGGACCTCTCGCTCCCCCGCGTTGTGAGCGCAATGCTGACAAGCGAGGGGGCGTGGGCGGCGGTTGCCTCCTTCTGCGAATCCGTCATGTCGCAGAAGGAGGCAGCGGAGCGCGCGCGAGAGGAAGACCCTCTTGCGCCGGCGCTCCGGAAGCGGCGAAGGGGACGGAGCAGGCGGGCGTATGACCGCCTTCACCTTCCCGATGGTGAGCAGCGGGCGACAGGTGCGGAGGCTCCTCCGCCCGCATTGCACCGCTCACCATCACCGGATACGGGGACGATCGCGCACTCTCGACTGTCCCCGTTGCCCCACCCATCATAAGGGGGGGGCACGAAGGGCTCGCCACATAGGCGAGGCTCGCCGGAGGGGGACTGGATGTAAAGGCTCTGCCAGATTCCCAGACCCTCTCCAGGAGGCGAAGAGTAAGAAGACGGAGTGCGTGTGGGTATACCAGGGGGTATTGCCCCTGAGGAGTCCCACATACCCCTCCGCGGGAGGGGATGCGTAATACATTTCCCCCAGCGAACCAAAAAAAAAAAAAAAAAAAAGGGAGGGACACCTCCCCCCTTGCCGCCCTCGGTATGCCCCTGGATTCCAGTAACTAAACAATGCCATAGAAATAGAATTCGAAAACATCCGTACTAACTTCACCAACTCGTGGAGAAGTAAGCTCCAGGCCTCCCCAATAATGAGGAGAAAACTGTGCCCAGCCGTGAGACGCAAAAAGGGTTGCAGCCACTGCTTTGTGACATTTTACTTATAAAAATTATTTTCATAAAATTGAGAGAAACAATCTATTTCACAATTTGTTTAATGATGTTTCTGAACAACGGACAACAGACTACCTAATCTTGAAATAAATAGTATTACCTAGTTCTACTTTTAAAGGAGTTATTCGTTTCTCGAGACCTGAAGTGGCTATAAAATCTAGAAAGGTAAACTGATGAGTTCCATCTTAAGTTTAATGGCCGTTCAAATAAGTTTTGAGAAGCTATTTTTCTTATTAACTAGATTTATGTTACTTTGAGAAGCTGTTAGTACAGACTTATTAGCAAGATTTATTTGACTGTCAGCCAACCAGGCCGAGAAGAATGTCTTGCCCCAGGTTTACAATTTGACCTTTATAAACTGGGTCCTATTTACACTAATAATATAAATTAGAAAGCTACTAGTTC
The DNA here is from genome assembly GCA_911387765.1 of Pyrgus malvae. NCBI lineage: Eukaryota > Metazoa > Arthropoda > Insecta > Lepidoptera > Hesperiidae > Pyrgus > Pyrgus malvae. Next base: position 23,385,312 of record OU426961.1, on the reverse strand, counting down.
GAATTGAAAAAAAAACAATGGGTTGCACTCCGGTAGTGCCGGCAGAAGTGATAATTTGAGCATTTTTGATATTTTGGAATGGTTAGGGAATAATTTCGAACGAATTGCTTTTATTATCAGTATTATTTTTCATCTAGTATCTTCAGTAGGTTTTCATCTAGTATTTTTATAAAGTACTCACTCATTTTCTTTCACTATTTCTTCATCACTTTTTTCATTATTAGATGCACTTTGTTCAATGTCCATATTTTAAATACTTGATATAAACGAATTTTACAAGTATAGACAGTCGACTCGTCATCAGCTGTCACCCCTTCGTCTTACGAATATTCGATCAGGCCATGTGTCCTCACGCGAGTTTAATATTTTTTACCCATCCCAATAAAAGTGTACAACGCCGCTAAAGAAACCCTTCAAAAAGTTTTTTGTTGGATTGTTAGATATTCCGAATAAGGTTTACGCTATAAAACATCAAACAAAAGGAATTTTCTTTTTTTCTGGTTCGAATTGACCAGTAGTTCTGAGATAAGCGCTTTCAAACAAACTCTTCAGCTTTATAATATACGTACGAGTAAGTGTCGTATAGTTAAAGAAGAGCGTTGATAAAGCGAGAAAAGCTAACGTAATAAGTAAGTAAGTAATAAGACAATCTCTTATTGGCGTCGAATCTCTTACATCCCTCAATCTGTATTTTTAAATACATAATGTCATTACCCCAATACACCATTCGCCCACATTTTTAACACGCTTTTATTAGCTTCACTTGTAACTATGTATGTAAGAAAATCTTGAAATCTTAATTTGACCCACTTCCCGGTCTTCGATTAGGATGAAATTTTGTACACGCTGAGTTCTGATGACAATACATGACTAGCTAAGAAACGTCATTACAAATCTAATATGGCGGCCTACCGAAGATGGCGGACAGGCTATTTGAAATGCATCCCCATGACATGGGTATCAAATGAGAGGGTTTGCTGTCAGGAATACGAAAAAAATAGTCACGTGACTTAAATCCAACATGGCGGACATTCAAGAAGGCGGATTGGCTATTTGAAATGCCATGCCCATGATATGGGTATTAAAAGAAAGGGTTTGCTGAATGGGATACGAAATTATTGAACAAAAATCCAACTAAACCCAGCAAAAAAATTAAAAAAAATATTGTAGTTAAAAAAACTAAAAAACACGCTTTTGTGAAAATACGAACTATTATACGAAAAGGCTGTTCAACATGATTATTATTACTTCCGCATGCAAAATATCTATGCAATTAAGCCAAACGGGCGCGATCGGGTGTGAGATGGGTGACCGCTAGTGGCAAAAAATTTCATGCGCGTTTCCGTGCTTCGGAGGGCACGTTAAGCCGTCGGTCCCTGTTGTTGTCGTTAGATAACAGTCGTTAAACCTTGTCAGAGGCCTTATGGGCGGTTTGAAAAAATCCGACAGCGGGTTGGCCACTAACCCGCATCTCCACCAACCCACATTGGAGCAGCGTGGTAGAGTAAGTCTCAGGCCTCCCCAATAATGGGGAGAGACCCGTGCCCAGCATTGGGACGTAAAAAAGGGTTGCAGCCATTATTACTTCTTAAAAACAATATACAATTGAAAACAAATAATGAACGATTACGTGCCTCTGCCACAAAATGTGACAATACATAAATTGAACATGACATTTATTTGACGGGAAAATTATATTTTATGCAGGGCTTTCTGTTATACAGGTCATTGCCCCGCTTTCCTTTATTGCTTATGCCATAAAATTCTGATTGAATTGACATGACGACGTACTCCTTGGAATAGAATATGACGCCTAATTAGATGAATGTGATTTTTGATTGCACTGTCTAAATTATATTTTGTTTCCTTGTTTTACCAAAATGTAGTGTGAGGAACTTTTTCAGACTTTGACACAGAAGTTAAACAGGTAAAATAAGGAATAAAATATAGGGTAGTGATTGGGACCCATGAAATCTAATAAGAATATCCCTTCAGTGTATACATTTTAAAGCGGGAAAAACCGCGGGCTCAGCTGGTTTCATTTGTCAGTTTGGAATGATTTATATACCACGGCTTTTTACGCATCGACAACGTTGATTTTTATAGGTTTCGTGACTAGGCTTTGTGATCAATTCCCTGTAGCTTCGGGATTAAGAATAGAGCTACGGTATCCGCTACTGGTCGGTATGATTGGGAGCTTGATCCGCCCAGCCAGCTGACCCGGGAAGGACGTGGCGTGTACGTGGCCGCATGCCGCCGTAAGCATCGGAAGGTGCAGGAGAGCATATTTTCTCTCCCGAAGATGGACCCATTCTAGGCGCCGCGCGTGGAGGTCACGGGTGCGTTCCACTGGAGATCCTGGATCCTGGAGGATTGACACATGCGGTAGCTGTCACGTATGTTCCTTATCGGCTCATAGCTACTCTGTAAGAAAGTAAGCTATTGTATACCCCATATTTTAAAACAGGGCTGAAGTTTTTCTCCGTCTGCTCTTTTCTTCAGCTCAGCATTGCCTAAGCGCACCCAGAGCAGACAGAACAAAAAAACGTTCACTAAGAGTTTGTAAATGAACCATACAGTGAATAAAGAATATTTCATTTCATTTCATTTCATTTCCTCCCCAAGCGCAGAGGCAGGCCACCGAGGGGGTTTTAGTGCGGTCAAATCCCACATAACCCGGTAACCTCTCCCAATGTACCGAATACCTTTTGAAGCCCCCCCCCCCCCCCCGATACCAAAAAAAGGCTCAAAATACCTTATGTTGTAAATTTATATGTAGTAAATTTTACAGTCTCCGCTGACTTGCTGTCTGTCCATCGACCTGTCCTGTGACCTGTCTGTCCATCGGCTTTTAACTTCGGATTGGTGCAAGAAGTTGTTTCTAAAAAAGCACCGATATAAATTACACGAAAATGTTGTTAATATTTCAGTAACAAAGTGTTTCCATTTAATCAGTAAAAGCGACAAAATTCAATCAAAGTAATGTTGGTACGGAATCCAATTTCTAAAAAGCACTGGCAAACTTTGACAACATTTTTAAAGTGTTAACCAATGTGAAAACCAAATTACCTAATGCACGTTCCAACTTTGTGTACGTTAGTTTTAGAATATTAGGAAATTTAACTAACATTTTTAAATTGTTTAATTTTTTTATCCCTCGTTGTTTTTAGTTGAATTTCAAAAAGTTGAAGTTAAAAAATACATACTGTGCTCTTATTTTATTTTCATTGTCTAAGTTCATATTTGAGTTATATCGGATAAAGATGAGAGCATTTTCATATATTAATTACAGTGCACGACTTGAAACATGTCCTTTCCGAGGGCACTGGCTGGACGGATCGAGCTCCCACTCTCACCGCCCGCAACCCCGGAAGCCCCCTTTTAGTCACCTCTTACAATTAGGCAGGGGATACCGTAGCTCTATTCTTAATCCTGAAGCTACAGGGAATTAGCAACAAACCCTATATTTCAAAAATGTAGATGTTTATGCATACAAACTTCAGCTTTATAATATTAATAGAGATTTCAGTCGCTGTTCTTTGACGAATCACTCATTATATCGCGGTCTTAGTTGTAATTCGTCATCGAGCAATCCATTTGATCACAACCCACAACTCGAGTATTCCAATTACTGGTCGGTAAAATCCGACCGCGTCGAGTATAAGCCAACAATGTCATGAATGTACTACACTCGATTCTCCATTCTGCCCATTGCTTAATCAAGGCACTGGTTTCATTGTCAAAGAGTAAAAGATTTTATGATTGCATTGTATGTTTGTAAGTATACGAGCAAAAACATCATTTAGCAGTTGACCGCAACCCACAGCTGGTAACGAGTCCTACCCGAGTTGTGGTGTTTATCCTACCCCGTGGTGGACCACGCTGCTCTAATGCGGGTAGGTGGATTACCGTCAACCGCTCATAAATCTTCCGACGAGGCTGATCGACTGCTGCAGCTGCTACTACATGTAAACAATATTAATCCCAATCCCAGAAATTACGACTGCTTAGCGCTAACTACGAAATTTTGCCACTAACGTTAGTGACAAAATTGGCGATGGCGAATTTGTTAGTGGCAAAGTGCATCGTACACTAGACCGCGCCCGTTTCGTAAACTGCTTGCTTTCTACGCCAAGTGTTTAGCAGCTATTACAAATAAATGGACGGATGAAAAAAAGTTTATTACAGGAAAACAAGATTGCCTGAGTTCCAGGGAGTCAATAAATCACATGTCCAATAGTATGATCCATAACCATCGCACAATAATTGTAAATAGAATATTAGGAAGAGTCAGTATTTTCTTATCGCATATTGCTAATGATAGTCAAAGAACTTATCTCTGAAAATAAACCGCTTAATTAAATCCGGATAGGGAGCTGTGAGTTTATTATTTCTTGTGAATTTGTTGCGTTCAAGTTTGAACGCCGGTAATTGTTTGCTTGTCGGTTAATTTGTTGACCGTCAAGTTTATTGGAACATTTTGAAGATTCCGAGCTCTTTGAGCTAAGTAGCTTTTTAGGATTCCGTAGCCAAAATGGCAAAAAAACGGAATCCTTATAGATTCGGCATGTCTGTCTGTCTGTCTGTCTGTCCGTTCGTATGTCACAGCCACTTCATTCCAAAACTATTAGGACTTCAAAGTTGAAACTTGGTAGGTAGATGTAATCTCTGAACGGCTTTACGATTTTTATACAAAAATAAAAAATACAATTAATAAGGGGGGGCTCTCCATACATGGAACTCAAACAAAAAAAAATTTTCATTAAACCTATTCGTGTAGGGTGTCAATAGATAGGTCTTTTAAAATTACATTGAGTGAATGATTAATTCAAACGCGAATTAGGCACAAGTATGTGCTGTTTGTGAAGCGCGCATGGCCTGGCAGTTACCGTAGAACGCAAACGATCTATGCAACTAAGCCAAACGCGCGCGGTCGGGTGTGAGATGGGTGACCACTAGTGGCAAAAAAAATTCATGCGCGTTTCCGTGCTTCGGAGGGCACGTTTAGCCGTTGGTCCCGGATATTGTCGATGGATAACAGTCGTTAAACCTTGTCGGAGGCCTTATAGGCGGTTTGAAAACATTCGACAGCGGGTTGGCCACTAACCCGCATCTCCACCAACCCGAATTGGAGCAGCGTGGTGGATTAAGCTCAGACCTACCCAATAATAGGGTGAGACCCGTGCCTAGCAGTGGGACGCAAAAAGAGTTGCAGCCATATAAGTTAACCACATTTCTAATCAAGAGTATTTGTTCATAAGGGTTATAATAAACATAAAATTAAATACATTCATCAAATTCCATTTAAAGGAAGGTCAATCTTTTTATATAAATTATCATCTCAATCGTAATCGGTAATGTTTCACTTAAAAACAAAAAGGATTGCCATCTAAAACATGAAAGAAGTATTTTATAAGTCCTTTTTCTCGTAATGTTCATTTCTCATCTCAAAGGCTATTTTTTTTATACCCGCTTTCAATGATTCAGGCCTTACAAAGAGCAAAATCCATTAAGTAAACTAATTACATCATTTTAGATTTTTTATTTTAATTTAACATAGACCGTTATAAATCAATAAACGATATTTAAATGATACGTTCTTTCTATATGTATAGGTAAAATACAAATTAAATAAACAACGCCTCCTAAACATAGCTCCATGCTTAAATTCCATATATCATAAGTACACAAACACTCTTTTTTAAGTGAAAACTTCTTTAGCGGCGTTGAGCACTTTTGTGGGATGGGTAAAAACTGTGAATCTCGCGTCAGGTCACGTGTGCTGATCGAAAAACCGTAAGACGGTTGGAGAGTAGTGTTGTAACATCGAAATCGATTAATCAAACAATCGATTGTTTATTTTTTAATCGATTGTAAGGGTTTCGATTATTTAAAAAAATCGATTTTTAAAAATCTATTTTCATAAAAAATGGGTTAATTTTTTTTTTCAAAGTATGAAAAAAAATTGAAAAGAATTAGAAAATGAAATATTATTGTAATGTTTGTGTACGATAGCGCAATAAATAAATATTGTATTCTACGACATAAATAATAGTACTTTTATATTGATAATAAAAGCAATTCGTTCAAAATTATTCCCTAACTATTCTAATAAATAAAAAATGCACAACGTTAATAATCAAGTTTTCACTTCTGCCGGCACTCCCGGAGTGCAACCCGTATTTTGGTAATGGGGGGACGTTCAAAAGGTACCCGGCACTTTGGGAGAGGATACCGGGTTATGTGGGATTTGTACCGCACTAAAACTCCCTCGGTGGCCTGCCTCTGCACTTGGGAGGACTCCGGGATCTCCAGTGGAACGCACCGGTGTCCTCCACGCTCTATCACCACCCACAACACCGGAACCCCACTTTTGGTCGACTATTACGATCAGGCAGGGGATACCGTAGCTCTATTCTTAGGGTGCACAAACACCTAGGACCGAGAATAACATTTTTGCCAACTGAGCATCAAACCTGGGACCCTCGATTGGCAGTACGAAATAGTAACCATTGCGCCTTAATGAGTTGTCAACAAAAGGTCGTCAACGAAGAAAACTTACCTTTCCAATACAGTATTATGATGGACCATCTGCCTGTTTGGTAAACTGAAAAAAAAAACCCTGCAGCTGTTGGTACTGAACTTGTGACGGATGTATAATTTACTAGTAAATGCAGGAGCAGAATGAAATTTTTGTTCTCGGTCTGGGTGTTTGTGTTTCTGTCTGTGTGTGTCCATGGTACCCACGATACAGGATATATCTATCCTACTGTGGGGTTGTGAGTGTGAAACGTTTATTTATTTATTATTAGTTATGAACGGACTTCGTGACATAGAACATCTATATAGCATAAATTTTAGAAAAATTAATGTCCGCAGATATCTCACATGTCTGTTAAATTTAAATGAAACAAAACCATTTTAAGCATATAAAACCAAGAACGTACGAATGCGATTTTTCAAATTCCTGTAGACGGTAAAACTTTCAATTTAATTTAACGGAGTATTTACCTACGAAAAATCCACACCACTACGACCGTGGACTCCTACAAGCCGCAGATAAAAATGTAAGGTCTGCAAAAACTATCCATCCATCCATCAGCCTTTTAGAGTCCACTGCTGGACATAGGCCTCCCCTAATGTTCGCCACTCCGTCCGATCCTGCGCCCTCTGAATCCATCGGTTTCCCGCTATCTTCTTCAGGTCGTCAGTCCACCTGGTTGGAGGGCGGCCTGTGTTCCTTTTGCCGAGATGTGGTCGCCGTTCGAGGACCTTTCTTCCCCACCGGTTACTACAAAAAAACTATAACAAATATTATTGCAGTACCTTCCTATTTATAACCTGCTATAGTGAAGTTTGCTAAAATCCGCAATCAAAACCTATGATGGTGTATCATTTATGCAGAAGCACCTCCTGTCTCCCACATAAGAAACATGCACAATAAGCACATGAAACCATAAAAATATACATATTTTGGGAATGACATAGTCTACTTCCATCTACCTCCCAAACGACGCCTAAGGGAGAGGGAAAGTCTGAAAAACAGCGCTGCATGAGTTCGCTCGTGCTAGCAGAAGCTGAGACTTTTCCTTTGCCCACAAAAATGTTTATTAGTATTTTTTACAATTACTTGTTTAAGATATAATCTTTTAAATTTTGTATTTGTGCTTTAAATTTTGTTGTGTATTAATGTTGTGTGTGTGGCAATAAACTATTATTATTATTATTATTATTATTATTACTTTTTATGGGGTAATATATTATACCGCGTGTGGAAAGCTAGTAATTATATTATAAAAATATGTGTCTATTTGATTGATAGTTTTCAAACCAAGAACTGAGACTTTAGGCTTCAAGGAAAAATATGTTTTTTGTAATATTTTTCATACCAAGAACAAAAACACCAACAAAACAAACCAACTTTGGATTCCAAGAAAAAATTTTTTTTTCTGCACACTGTACTTACGGCGACACACGTGTACCTAAATAAAAATACGTATTTCATCGTAAGTGAAAATACGTATTTCATAGTTTTCGACGAACACGCTTTCAGAGAAGACTGAATAGCGGTGGCGAAAGTAATGAAATAAAGTGCTAAGATGTTTTTCTCGTATTTCGCGACAAAGAATCGTTTCAACGTTCTAACGATATTTATAAACTACAAGCTGACCCGACAGGCGTTGTACTGTCTTAATTATGAACATTGAATTCGAATTTTAAATAAAAAAATGTGGTGATATAGCATTCTTAATTCTAAATTTCTAGTAAGAACCATCTCCTGACAATAACAAACACAACAAAAAAAGAAAAAAAGAATTAGCGAAATCGGTCCAGCCGTTATCGCGTGATGCCATGACCAAGGGAAATAGGGATTCATTTTTATATATATATAGATTATATTGAAGCAGATGTTGTTTATGTAGATGGGTGACCGTGTGTGGTAAATATTACGCGTGTTTCGGAGGACATTAAGCCGTCGGTCGCGGTTCTTATCGATAAATAACAGTCGTTATTCGTTAAACCTTGTCGGAGACCTTATGGGCTGTTTGAAAACATCCGATGCCGGGTTGTCCACTAACCCGCATTTCCACCATCACGCATTGGAGCAGCGTGGTGGAGTAAGATCCAGATCTCCTCTGCTCAGTAGTAGGACTCATAAAAGGTTGCAGCCAGAGAATATTTTGTGATTAAAACACCTTACTCCCACGCTAAAGTTTTGGGATCAAATCGCGTGACTAAAGTTATTTGCTACTTGATATTATGTTGAGGAAAATATCGTGATATTTTATTACTGAGATTTTATTTGCGTGTCTGAGAAATATACATAATTTCTCAAATGTTTTTTTCTTTCACACTCAATTTGCAGCGGACGGGCATGCTTATAAAAAGAAATTTAAAAAGGGGGCTATTAATTTTTGCTTCTAACTACAAACAGTTTTTACCTATCGACGATTTATTAGTATATTGCATCTTGGAATGAAAGTAATTCAATTTAAATTTAAGAGAAATCGAGTTAAGTACATAATCGACCTTTTTAACAAATATCTTTAATTTACTCATGTACCTTTCTTTTTCCCTAAATATTGAACAGTCACATGCATTTGCAAGTTCTTGCGATGGAATTCTGTTGTGTTTCGGTTGAAAGATGCGTTCGCCGGCCAAACTTACCAGAGGCGACCATCAGCCTCCGGAATAGCATGACCAAACATCACATAAGTCCTCAGGTAAGACCCAACTTCACATTTTCGTCTCCTACTCTATTTAAATAAAGAAATTCAAGTACTACTTCGGAGGCCACCTCATATACTTATAGGGTTGCCAATTATATTTTATAATAACGTATCCTACTTTATTTTTGGTAATTATACTTTGTACTTTTGCATACAAATAAAGTATGTGAAAATACTTTATTTTCAACCTTTACTGTGATGCGTAAAACAAAATACTCATTGTGGGTACTGACGAGAACTATTTAATAGTAACGGTTCTTAAATATTTACTCTCCGTGCCCGCCACTTCAGCTTTCACTGAAAGAGTTTTTTCAGAAATAAATCTAAAGCGGCGAGAAGAGAGAAATAGAGCATAAATAAATTTAATTAAAAACCAATTGCTTATTTATTTCAATTTTGATTGTCAAACAAGCTTTGAAACATTTAAAGATAACAAATAATTGTCAGCATGTGCTAAAAACACACAAAAATACGTTTTTCAAGCAATTTAAACATAAAATTTGGAAAATAATTTTTTTTTTTCAAATACTTTATTTTTTTCGTATCCAAACCATTTTATACGTTTTTTTGTCAAAAAAAGTTGGCAACCCTATATACTTACCTACACATGTGTAAGTTACAAACTTAAATAAAGTAAGGAAAGAATATTCCCATTTTAACCAACATTTAATTTTCATTTGCCAGAAAAACTTTTGTATATTTTATGGTAATACTCATGAGACTCAAGCAAGAAGGCGGACCTCATGAATAATTACAGATTCATAAGCGATTTTCGGAAGTACGCCCATAGTGAACTCAGAGGATCGGAGTCCCAGTTTACAATAACAAGAGCGTAATTTAACTTGTAATATATACTTTAACTAGTGGTCCCGCCCAGCTCCGCCCGGGTGCAGACGTTGTTCAAAGAGGATTTGTTTTTTATTATCTTAAAGAGACATCATGTTACTATCAAACAAAAATATAAAACAAATAATGACATACGAACTGTCCTTTTATTCTGAATGTGTCAAAGTTTAGAACGGCACGGCACGAAATACAAACGTTTGACAGATAGGAACAATTTATATGGGAAAACTACTTATAAATAAAAAAAATAATTAAAAAACATTTCCAGTGGCCCAAATTGTGAATCTAAACCATCCTCGAATCCATTTGAATACACACAAAAAAATTCATTAAAATCTGTCCAGCCGTTAAGGAGGAGTTCAGTGACATACACACTCACAGAAGAATTATATATATACTTTAATTAACCGCACATGACCCCACGTCTGATGTAGAACGCAAGTAATCTACGCAGCTAAGCGAAACAAGCGCGGTCGGGTGTGAGATGAGTGACCGCGTGTTTCCGTGCTTGAGAAGGACTAACCTGGTTGTTACCTATCGATTGGTGGCAATAGTTAAACCTTGTCGGAGGTATCATCGGCGGTTTGCAAACATACAACTGATTGGCTGCAACCCTTTTTGCGTCCCAATGCTGGGCACGGGTCTCTCCCCATTATAGGGAGGCCTGGAGCTTACTCCATTTCGCTGCTTCAACATCCGCTCTCCGCGCTCTCGCAGCTCTCCTGCACCTTCAGGGTGGCATGCAGCCACGCATACACCGCTGTCCTTCCCGGGGCAATAAAACGTTAATTCTTAAGGGCCGGTTCTTATCGACAGATTTTAAGCTATTACGTATATTTTAGTCGGCCATTATCAGAGCGGCCATAACGTATCGAACGTTTTTACCTTCTAAAGAAAGGCAATGTGTTTAATATTCCGAAAAAAGTACAATGATACTTCTCATCAAAAGTGTTTTTGCTAACCACACCAAGCGTTCACCGCAACGACACGTGTTAGCGAAGTGCCGACCACATTTCTAAATGTAACCCAAATTGAATTTCTATTTAGAAAATGAAATGAAAGTGTGTGTTTAATGTGAATGTCTTTGTCTCGTGCCACATAATTGATATATTGCGGTAGAAATGTGGGAATGAAAAATTAAGAATATTTTTATGTACATTTGCGTATATGTATTTGTATGTATCTATTTATTTATTTAACCATTTATGTATATATTAAAATAATGTACATTACAAGAAAGATGGTACAAAGGTACTGCTTATGTATATATTGTTTATGTATATATTTTATGTACAATGAATTTTAACAGCCTCCGTGGCGTAGTGGGTGTTGAGCCGACAGCGAAGCGAAGAGGTCGTGGGTTCGATTTCCACCTAGGACAAATATTTGTTTGATGAACGTGACTATTTGTTCGGTGTCTGGCTGTTATCTATTTAAGTATGTATTTAGAATTATATAAGTATGTTCATCAGCTTTCTGATTACCATAGCTCAAGCTCTGCTTAGTTTGAAATCAGATGGCGTTGTGTGAATTGTCCAAAAGTATTTATTACATTATTATTTATTTAAATCCACTATCATAAATATATAAAAGCGAAAGGTGACCCCACGCACTCATCACGAAATCTCGAACTTCGAACTCGAGCTTGACGTATTAAGATTAAATTTAGTAGAGAGGTAGTTTACAATTAGGCCCTATGACATCTGCTGATAATATTCACTTCTTGCTAACGATACTTTCTATCTCGGGTGAAACCGCGGGGCACAGCTAGTCTTAACCGGAATATGGGGTTTCTGCGTGATTATACATATGTATATAATTATACATATATCAGCAAAAATCCTTTAAAAGTGATGAGTCATGATATTTTTCTTATATTACTTACAAACAGGCATACAGAAAGACAGACAAAATAAAAGTAGCCTAAGTTACTCGTTATTACATTAGCTACCTGCCAGTGAAAGTCCCGTCAAAATCGGTCCAGTCCGGCGGTTAGCGTAGAACGCAAGCGATCTACGCGACTAAGCCAGACGGGTGCGCGGTCTTGTGTGAGATGGGTGACCACTAGTAACAAAAAATTTCATGCGCGTTTCCGTGCTTCGGAGGGCACGTTAAGCCGTCGGTCCTGGTTGTTGTCGACAGATAACAGTCGTTAAACCTTGTCGGACGCTTTGTGGGCGTTATGAAAATATCCGACAGCGGGTTGGCCACTAACCCGCATCTCCACAAACCCGCATTGGAGCGGCGCGGTGGAGTAAGCTCCAGGCCTCCCCAATAATGGGGAGAGACCCGTGCCCAGTGGTAGGACGTAAAAAGGGTTGCTAGCCAGTTCAGGTTACAATTCTGACTTGACTTGAATTGACAGTAACCCTTTTTGTTTTCCACTGCTGGGAACATAAGATCCCACTATCATGCTTTATTACTGAATAGTGGAAATACGAACCAACGCTATTCGCAGGAGCTTGATGGGTGACCAAAATACTTCGTCCATCCGTCTGAATATATTTGTTTGAATTAATTATTACTATTCACATTAAGGCAGTCTGGTAGATTGTTTTTTTTTTCAACCTTTTTTATGTCCCACTGCTGGACACAGGTCTCCTTCTCACAAATGAGAGGGATTTTAGGCCATAGTCCACCAAGCTGGCCAAGTGCGGATTGGTGGACGTCATGCTTTCGAGAAATTATGAATTTCTCTCAGGCATGCATGGCGATGGGAATATTGTTATCAATTAAATATCACGATATTTTCCATCGCCGTGGAGCAGCGATAAATGCGCACATTACAAATTTCTTTGTCAGAGGTGCACGCCGAGGTTCGAACCCGGGATCGGTCGTGTCGAAGACCGCGATTTATTACCACTCGGCCATCGCTGCTCGCGCCTGCTGATTATTATTACGACACTCCAAACAAAAATTTTCTTACAAACCTGTGAGCTAAATTTTCAAAATATTTACTTTTCATTGTCTTCAGTAATAAGTCCCGCATGTCATAACCGTGAAAATAAAACGTTGAAAGTTGTGATATCTTCGTGACATTGACATTTTTCTTAAGAACCAAGTACTCAAAGAAAAATCTCATGAAAGGTCACTTCAATTGAAGTGTTCTCCAAAGGGCTTATTTAGGTACTTTAACTATTTATTTTTTAGATAATTTTTTATTAAAAACTGTGCGTCGGGTATCCTGCATTGACAAGGATCATTATTATTTAATACTAGTGATCCGGTCCGGCATCACTCGGATGATACTAGTTTATAATCTATACCATCAGTACATTTTCTGGGATAAAAAGAAACCTTGGCTGCAACCCTTTTTGCGTCCCACTGCTGGGCACGGGTCTCTCCCCATTATTGGGGAGGCCTGGAGCTTACTCCACCACGCTGCTCCAATGCGGGTTGGTGGAGATGCGGGTCAGTGGCCAACCCGCTGTCGGATGTTTTCAAACCGCCCATAAGGCCTCCGACTTGGTTTAACGACTGTTATCTATCGATAACAACTGGAAAAGACAGCTTAACGAGCCCTCCGAAGCACGGAAACGCGCATGAAATATTTGCCACTAGCGGTCACCCATCTCACACCCGACCGCGCCCTCATGGCTTAGCTACATAGATCGCTTACGTTCTATGCTCGCCGCCGGGCCATGCGCACTTCATCCATTGCATGCATTGCATGCATTGCATTGCATTGCATGCGCGGATAAAAAGTAACCTATGTGCTATTTCAAACTTCTTTAATTAATCTATCTTTGTTGTTTTCATCCCGATCCGTTCATCCGTTGCGTGATTAAGCAACAAACATTTAAAAATTCAATTATTCGAATGTATAATTTAGTAAAGAGATGCGCAAGAGATTTATTAGAATTTAGATGTTTGGTGAACAGCAGAGCTTAACCCCAAACTTTATCCAAAATATCATATTTAGCCGTACCAGAAGACTCAAGCTTACTTGAAGTAGTGTGTAGATTTTCTTGAGCTGCGGTGATCACTTACCACAAGGCCGGCATGCTTGTCTGCGTCTCTATTAAAATTATAAAATTCGTCCCCTAAGCTTAGCTGTAATCCTTTTTGCATCTCACTGCTGGGCCTCTCACTTTAGCCGGGCGTGGAGCTTACAGTCACGCTGCTCCAATGCGGGTTGGTGAAGATGCGGATTAGTGGCCAATCCGCTGTCGGATTTTTTCAAACCGCTTATAAGACCTCAGACAAGGTTTCACGACTGTTATCTATCGATAACAACTGAGTCCGACGGCATAGCATGTATATATAGCATAAGCAGGCGTAGCACGGAAACGTGCTTTAAATTTTTATTCCTAGCGGTCCGTCGATTTTTTATCTATACTATGTATAGTCAAAATAAAAATATCTATGCCAACCATGCCAACCTCACACTCGATGCACGCAACGCCCGCGTACAACTTAACTTAAATAATATTATTATTATTGTTTATATTTTTTCTTATCAATTATTCATTCTTCAGCGTCTACATTTTTGTGAAGAACTAAACAGGTTATTAATATTAAACGTCTTCATTGTTTTTTCCCTCAGGCTTCTTTAGATAATAGGCTTTAGAGACTTTCACAAATGGCTTTTTTAGTTCTAATATTAAAATAATGTAAAAAATATAATGAAAAAGAGAATATTTTATGATTTAGACGACGTAAAATTGAGTACAATCGAGTATTAGATGCATTAATGCACCTAATGGTTTTATGAAATTAAAAGGTATATACCAAGGTATATACGAACATTAAAGTCGAGAAATCCATACTTAAATTAAATTATAATATTGTTAGGAATCACCGTCGGAATAAAAATGTGACGAAATAGGGGAAAACACCTATAAAAGTGGACCCTCCTCTAAGGAGCGAGGATTATTATTGTGATACTTGTAGGGGCTATAACTCTGCCCGTTTGCGTACTGCAATTCTGTATAATAATATGTGCTCATTTATTGTTTACGATATTTGTAGTTGTATAAGGAAATGTTAATTAGAAACCTTAAATCGTTATTTTTGGATTGTAAAAATAGGTACTTTGTGAATTAAATTATGATTTAAATATTCCGATTCTGGTTTTTATTCCTAAAAATATTATAAATCAGAAAGTATGTTTGTTTGTTTTTCATTCTTTAACGTTGCAACGATGCAACGGAGTAATCAATTTTTTTGTACAGAGATAGTTTGAGGGTTGTAGAGATAGGCTATTTTTCACAGATATGCTACTTTTCTATTTTTGTACACACAAAATTTATCTTTTTTCACATATTCTATCTGTCGGTGGTGCTGCTGGAAGAAATTTCTTTTAGAAATAAGCAGTACCCTGTACATATTCTCTTATTTTGTCGTGTTTTATAATATCTTTGTGTACTAAATAAATAAATAATATTGTAAATAATATGGTAAAATATTTTTATTTATTTATTTATTTAGTACACAACGATGTATTAAACACTGTACGGGTATGACCGTAGTAAAAGGAATAAAAGATAAATGTTCTTAATAAAACTATATTTCCGTCTCTTAATGCGGTTATTAAATTTACAGATAGGTAGGTAAATTAGGTGAAATGATATGAGTACGCGCGGTACGCTTAATGACCGGATGCGAACTGACTTTAATTACATTAAAATATTAATACGAAATGACCGATGTCGCGTAAACAGCTGACATGGTGAAATTGTACGGACGTTGCCCGTACATGCTCCCGGGCGCGAGAGATGAGGTTAGTAGAGATGAGATGACCCCATGATCTTAAAACTAAACAAGGTGAAAAATAATAATTTCTAAAACTAACATGCACCCGATGATTGGTTAGTATTATGATTGATTTTACAAGATGAAGGGCATTTTAATATTTTACGCTAATTTTTACTCTATTCTAATTATTTAATTGTCCTGACGATTGCTATCAACGACCGTAAACACTGATCGAAGTACGACCGGCGAGGTACCCCGATTTTTATTAATAACTCGCGCACTTTCCACTTTATCACTCTCACTTTCACTCACACTATAAGACCTTTTACACTTTTCTTTAACACTAGACTTTA
Organism: Pyrgus malvae; assembly: GCA_911387765.1. Lineage (NCBI taxonomy): Eukaryota > Metazoa > Arthropoda > Insecta > Lepidoptera > Hesperiidae > Pyrgus > Pyrgus malvae. The sequence goes on along the minus strand of OU426961.1, from coordinate 23,369,186 downwards.
AACACTTATCTTTAACACTAGACTTTAAACACTTATCACAACACATCGCTGGCTGTGGCCCCGAAGCCACAGGCTGGGCCTCCACATCAGGCCTCGTAGTCGCGCACGTCGCCGTCGCCGCCGTAGAAGCTGCAGGTGCTGCTGGTCTCCGACGTACATATCGTCGGCAACAAAATATTACGCCGATCACGCTCATTATTGCCACAATAGAATAAATTACCACGTAATGATGGACATCGTGATAGGAGATTTGAGTAATTAAAGGTTCACTTTGCTTAATAATCTCCAGTTTTGCTTGCAGTTCTTGTATCTCCTTCAGATTATTAGCAGTTTCAGATGAATTGGAAAGTAATTCAGAAGGGCTAGGTATAGTCAAATTAACTATATGGTTTACCGATGAAATTTCAGGAATCATTGCATCCAAACTCACATTAATTCTGTTCGTGTAAGTTGTACTATAATGAGAGAACATAAAGAAATCAGCTGATTTGATCATGCAGCCTTCCACAATAGAAATAAGACCTGCATTAGTCAGTTGTAAGACGGTAACGTGATCTCCGCACAATAATTTAAGCTGACACTGGTCACAGCAAAAATAAAAATAGTTATTTAATTTACTTAAAGAGATCCATTTATTTTCACACGGTGTTATAACAGTTTTACAGATTTTTGTATTTAATTTTGTGCTGCACAAAGCTTGATCATTTTTAATATAATAAATGGGTTTATCTAAATGACATAAAATAGTATTAGAATCCTGCACCATACATGATTTTATTTCTTCTTCCGTTAATTCAATTAAAAGATCTTTGTGTACATTAATAGCAGCGTAATTTGATATGGGAATCATAGTTAACATTGTTGTATTATGTTGAATAGGAATTGGAATAAGTCTAAGAATTTCGAATCTATCTCTGCCTATCAGAGGTATCTTAATTTCAAATATTAAGTAGTCCGTTAGCATTCTTGCTTTTATTCTTAACATATTGTAAATAGTAGCTAAATCTACATTTTCTATCGGTGAAGCTAAATCTTTAGGGACCTGTCCTGCTATAATATTCAACTCTTGTCTTAATTGCTCAGGCGTTATAAGATGCAAGTTCGGCCTTCCATTATACAAATTCGACAGTGTGTTCATTAAGTTTTCCTGAGTATTTTTCAAACTAAATAAAAGATTGTTTGCTATCATAGCGGAAGCAAAGAAATCACTAAATAACGTTAAATTCTGAACGTCGGTTTTAAATACATTAAAAGAGTTCTCGATATTGTTTAGCCGTTGATTAATCATTTTATGATGTTTGTCCATAATGCCTTCAGTTCGTTTCAAAAGATTTAATTCCGCTTCTACAATTGAAGTTTGGTTCTTCCATAATAAAGCCAAATGATTTTGATTCTCCTTTAAAATACTAATATCGGTCTCGTATTTCTTTGCAAATCGTTCATCTAACACGCCGAACAAATCGTTTGCAAGATATCCAATCCCATTGATAAGACCACGGCGCCGCCTTAGTCGCGAGCCTTTCTGCTGGTTCATCAGAATGACATTGTTATGCTTTAGCTCTGAGAACTCGTGCCGGAGTTGTAATATAATTCCATCACAATTTAATTGCTTTCTTATCTGAGTGCATGTGTTTTCAAGATATTTGATATACTGAGCTACCGCCGAGGTACCTTGCTGATGTACCCGTACATGTCGTAGTAGACAATGAGTCGCCAATCGTCTCGGATTAAATGCATGTTTGTAATACTATCAAAATAAAGACTATTATTGTTTGGCAAAGACTTAATATTGTAGTATGCCGCGTGTGAAGATGTTAATAAAGTCATAAAAATTAGAAATATAGACATACAAATGGAAACAAAACTAAATGTTTTCTTTGACCTCTTGCGCTTAATCCGAATGTCTTGTTGATCAGTTTTTTGGTTAGGGTCATGTTGAACGTTATTATTTTGATTAACGGGTAATAAAGAAAGTTTTACTATAGGGCGCTGCATAACACCGTTCTTGGTTTTAAGAGTAACGACTCTAACTAAGCCATCAGATCCTGGATGCAGTTTCACGACTCGGCCAAGTGCCCACTTCCCAGGCGGAAGATTGTCATCCTTAATTATGACAACGTCGTTCAACTGAATATTATTTTGCGATTTTTTCCACTTACTCCTTGCAGATAATAAAGTTAGATATTCTTCACGCCAACGGTTCCAAATATCATTGTAAATTTTCTGAGTCAGATGCCATCTCGTTCTAAGATCGTTCTCTGTGTCGTATAATGTTAATACGGGTCCACTCGATAAAAAGTGAGACGGAGTTAGGAAATCTAGGTCGTCGGGATCTTCGGTAAGAGGGCAGAGCGGGCGCGAATTCAAACATCCTTCTAGCTGGTATAGTAACGTAGTAAACTCCTCATACGTGAGATTTTGATCTCCTATTACTCGTTTGAGATGGTGCTTTAAACTTTTCACAGCTGCCTCCCACAAGCCGCCGGCTGAAGGCCAAGATGGAGCATTAAAGTGCCATTCTATCCCCATGCTTGTTATCTCAGTCATAAATTCTGAATTAAAGGTTTTCTTAATTTCTTGTAATTGCTGTCTTAATATCTTGTCGGCACCAATAAAATTCTTGCCTTGGTCACTGTAAAGATAACCAGGAACTCCTCTTCTGGCAGCCATTCTACGCAATGCTGCAATGAAAGCTGATGTCGTTAAATCTGAGACGAGTTCCAAGTGTATGGCCTTAGTTGCCATACATACAAACACTGCCACATATCCTTTCGATGTTTTAATACCTCTGCCCTTATTGGCTTTAAGAGTCACGTGGCCCGTATAATCTATGCCACAGTGATAAAATGGACGTGACGGATTTGTGCGTGCTTCTGGTAAGTCACCCATTAACTGATGCTGAAGTATTGGACTGTGTTTCTTACATTGGACACACAAACGGAGACGCTTCTTAGTAGCATTATTTCCTCCAATGAGCCAATATTTGCGTCTAATAAATGCAGTTGTTAATCTTGGTCCCCCATGGAAGGTAAGTTTGTGAGCTTCATCTATTATGAGGTCCGATAATCTTGTGTTGTTCGGGATGATGACTGGATATTTCATATCAGGATCTATATTTGCATGCTTCAGCCTACCGCCAACTCTTAAAATTCCGTCTTCGTCTAACTTGGGATTTAAACTACATATTTTACTAGTATTACTAACATTCTTCGTTTCTCTTAAGCGATCTATATCTTCTGTAAAATTCTCTTTTTGATAACATTTAATTATTAAATTTCTGGCCTTGTTTAACTCCTGTAAGCTTAAGTATTGTTGTTTATAAGTTTTAGTAACAAATCTGAGAACCCATGCCAAAATCCTTATTGCTTTAGTTAGGGAACTCTGTTTTTCAACCACCTGTTTAATAATTTCATAACTGCTAGCTAACATAACATTCACTTGCTTAACTTTTCTCACATCTTCATTCGTCGTCACATAAATTTCTTTATTTTTGTTTTCTGGTACGAAGGTCGGCAACCATGCTGGTCCTTCCCACCATAGCTTGTGAGTTTTAAGTTGTGAGGCGGAAAGCCCCCGCTTTGCGCAGTCAGCTGGATTGTCTTTGGACGCTACATATCGCCAGCATTCAGGTGGCATTGGATCCAAGATTTTCTTTACTCGGTTCGCCACAAAAGGTTTCCATCGATCGACATCGCCATTGAGCCAGCCAAGTACCACCATTGAATCAATCCAACCATAAATCTTAATATTGTAACTGTTTAGGCATTCCTTAATTTTTGCCATTAATTTTGATAATAGAAGTGCTCCACAAAGTTCCAGCCTCGGGAGGGAAACGGTTTTGCTTGCGGGTGCTAGACGAGCTTTTCCAGCTACCAGTATTACTGAAGGCGTGGTTTCCTTCTGTATTTTGATGTAAACTACACTGGCGTATGCTTTCGTAGATGCATCGCAGAAACCGTGTAATTCAATCTGTCCATCTCGGTGTGTCTTAAGCCACCTTGGAATTTCAAACTGATCTATGTCTCTTAAATCGACCTTTACACGTTCCCACTCGCTTCTAATATCGTGAGGTAGTGGATCGTCCCATCCTATATTCGCCTTCCATACGCCTTGAAATAAGATTTTTAATTTTATAGTTATAGGTGACAACCATCCTAACGGGTCAAATAATTTTGAAGTGTCAGATAACAGCGTCCTCTTTGTCGGTCTTAATGTTGACAAGGGTATCTGTAACTGAAATCTAAATTGATCTTCTTCTGGGTTCCACCTAAGCCCCAGCGTTTTAGAAGACTCCACTTGCTTAAAATCGAATTCTTGATTAGATGTATCATTGTTCAACCCTACAAGCACCTCTGGTAAATTAGATTTCCATTTCCTAATGTTGAAACCCCCAGATCTAAGTATCTTAATAAGATCAGATTGTAACTGCCTTGCTTCCTCCGGCGTATGAGATTCATGCACAAGATCGTCCATGTAAAAAGAGCTTCTTAATGCTTCTATTGCTTGACTTCCGGGATAGTTTAATTTTTCATCGTTTGCAAGCTGCTTCAACGTCATCATAGCCAAAAACGGTGCGGCTTTCGTTCCATACGTCACAGTAGCTAATTTATATATTCCTAAATTATCAAATTGATTGTTTCGCCAAATTATTTTTTGAAGTTTTTGATCTTCGGGATGTAGCCAAATCTGTCTAAACATCTTTTCTAAATCAGCTGTGTAGGCAAACTGATATTGTCTCCACTTAATAATGAGACTTTGAAGGTCATGCTGTAAATTTGGACCCCTGTACATTAAATCATTTAAACTTATTCCACTCGAAGTAGTTGCTGACGCATTAAATACAACTCGTAACTTGGTAGTGGTTGAGTCGTCACGATGCACACAATGATGCGGTAGGTAACAATTAAGTTTCGAGTTACCGCTCGCTGGTGTCATGTGTTTTAATTCTAAATATTCATTCATAAATAAATTATACGATTTTAATGTGTCCGGTTGTTTATTAATTTTTCGTTCTAACTGATAAAATTGGGCTATGGCTTTAGACTTCGATTCACCTAGTTTTTCTTCAAACCCTGGTTTCAACGGCAGTCTAACTTCATACCTTCCGTCCTCTCTTCTTTTTGTAGTTTTCTGGTAAAATTTTAAGCATTGTTGGTCCTCTAAGGATAATTCCGATGAATCTGTTACGTCCTCTATTTCCCAAAAATTTTTAAATTCGTCAAGGTTGTTTAAGATGACGTTACATTGGAAGGTCTTAACATTTCCACTTAAAATCCAACCTAATCGTGTTTGTTGTGCTGTTGGTAAGGTTCCTTCTCCTCTACATATTCCATCCATTAAAATGTTAGAGTAAACATCTGCGCCTAATAATATATCCACTGGACGACTTAAATAAAAATCAGGATCGGCTAATGTGATATGTGTGAGATAGGACCAGTCAGGTTTCGAAAAAGTAGTGGTGGGCAAATTTTTAATGAGATTTTGCATTATAAGAGCATCAGTCTCGAAGTTGTAGTCGCAAGTCATGGAGAAGCACTTAATATTAATCAACCCCTTACAATTGCTATCTTTAGCTCCGACGCCTGAAATTACTCCCTTGCACCTTTGTCTAGGTATTTTCAGTAGCTGAGCTGCTCGCTCGGTTATTAATGACGTCTGCGATCCTTGATCTAAAAGAACGCGCATAACATGATATGAACCATCAGCGGCTTGGACCTTAATCATAGCAGTTGGTAACAAAACTTCGCATGGATCGTCCTGAAGTGACACGTGTGAGCTACTTTGGGTTGATTCACCCGCGTTAACATGCTTATTCGCGCCTGCTGAGTTGCCTCCGCGCACTCTGCACCCCTCTCCGCTGCGACCGATTTCTTTCGCTGGGTAGGTAATATGCGATTGTGCAAGCGCCTCGTGTAATAAACGATTATGACCCTTATTACATTCACGACATAACTTATCTGAGTCACATTGTTTTCCAGGATGATAATTAAGGCATTTGGTGCAAAGATTTAATTTTGTAACAGTTTTCATTCTATTATAAGGCGACATTTCTAAAAATTGTTGGCAAAAATAAATACCATGTTCATTACTACTGCACAGTAAACACCTATATTTTGATGATGCGACATTTCTTTTGTTAGGTGACTTTAATATCGTTTTACTGCTGGTGAATGAACTTTTGTAATTAGACTTATGATTAAATTTATTGTAAGGTTGATTTCTGTTAATAATCTGATGTTTCTGAGAATTATCATGACTTCTACGCAAGGATTCCAAAGACGTAAATTTAGCTTCTAAAAATTCTAAAAATTCTTTTAAATCTGGCAATTCGCGTGGGCATTTCACGACTTCTAAATAATCAGTATAAGTAGCGGAATCTAATTTCTGTGTTAACAGGTAAACGATTATTGGATCCCAGGAACTAATATCAACTCCTAGGTTCTTTATAGCATTTAGACACTCTTGAGTAGTGTCATGAATGCGTTTAATAGCAGAGACAGATTGCTGTTGTATATTTGGAAGACCCATTAAAATATTCATGTGCGACATAAATATCAATTTCTTATTATTATACCTCTGATTAAGAATACTCCAGCAGATATCATAATTATCTGAACTTACTTGCAAATGCTGGATCAGTCTCTCAGCTTCACCCTTGACCTTAGACTTCAAGTATTGCATCTTCTGCGCATTTGAGATGGAATTGTTACTGTGGATGGTTTCATTAAATAAATCCTTAAAAGATGTCCAATTATTATAATTTCCGCTAAAGCTCGGAATTTCCATTTGCGGAGTAGACTTCGCTATGTGGGCTACAGACCACATTTTCTTGTTTATAGCTTTCTTAATAGCCTGGTACTTACTTTCGTAGGAAGAAAAAGCACGGTCATACTCCTCATTGGACCCATCCAGCTGGCTGTCTAATTCCCAGTGCAGCGAGTCAATTGCAGCCCAGCGAGACTGAATTGTCTGCAGTAGGTCTTCAAACTCCCACTTTTCGCTAAGAGAATCTAAATTAATGCCTACTAACGTACGATGAAAAGCTTTGAAATTACTGGTTTGCTTTCTAAGCATCTCCTCTGTCCTACTCTCACTGCCGGTAGATACCTTTCCAGCGGCCTTGCTACCGCTCGGTTGGGCGCGGTCCTGGCCTGGCATCTCGCTCGACTTCGGCATGAACGTTGGAGGTTTAATTAAAGGTGACGGAGGTCGATCCTCTGCCGTGCCCTGACAACTTAAAATATGTGCCCTAACGTTACCGTACCTATCACTGCCATTCTCCTTATCTTTCTCGATGTAGTCTCTCATATGCGCATCTAAATTCATCAATGTTAATTTAGAATAATTCCCTTCATACTCAAACCAATAATTATCTAAAATATCTAGCCTTTTCTTAATATAGGCTGCAGTTTTCCTACTCTCCCCGTCTTTCTTAAAATTAGAATAGAGGTTTTCGATGGCTGTAGACAACTGCTTCTGGTTGGCAAGAATATCGCTGACAGACGACATCTTAAAGCGTCGAACAAAATAAATGGACAGATCTTACTTGACAGATCACCCTGCTGCTTACTATGCCCGAATCTTAGTACTCGGACCGCCTGCTCTGCACTCCTTAAATCGCACAGACACTGGATGCTGCTTCACTTAGTTGAACAGCTACAAAGTCACAGTCTTAACACTTAGCGCACTATGTCTCTATAAGCGCTGTCGATTCGGCATAAACGGAACCACTGACACGTGCACGTACAAGGATCCCGCTTTTCCGATAAGCTCGAAGGACCATGTACGGGTATGACCGTAGTAAAAGGAATAAAAGATAAATGTTCTTAATAAAACTATATTTCCGTCTCTTAATGCGGTTATTAAATTTACAGATAGGTAGGTAAATTAGGTGAAATGATATGAGTACGCGCGGTACGCTTAATGACCGGATGCGAACTGACTTTAATTACATTAAAATATTAATACGAAATGACCGATGTCGCGTTAACGGCTGACATGGTGAAATTGTACGGACGTTGCCCGTACAAACACAAACAAATAAAAAAAATTTGAGTGCAACAGATTAACAAAATAAATTAACCTTAAACTTCCATAGATTGAAATTTTAATGGAGGTTATAGTTATTAGATAAATTTTCCGAAAAAAATATAAAGATACTCGACATTACATGCTTAACCTTGAAGAAACTCATGTTTTCTTTGTCAAGGAAATTGTCCTGTCACTCGCGGTCTTCGCAATTTAAGAGCTAGAAACAATATATTGGGGTAACGTAAAGTTATAAAATGGCCAAAGATTTATATAAATTTAGTTAATGAAATAATAAAAAGACATTATGGACCCATAGCTATACTGTTATCTCAATTATATAGTTACTTTTTTTTAAAAGAGTGCTGCTGTGAGTTTTTTCCGCCCCCTTTTTTCTCTCAGCTAAATTTCTAGCCCAAACGGACACCTAAAGGCGATGACCGGGAATAAATGACATTCATTAAGACAATATTTTGTATTCCTAATATGAAATAAATATTTTTGGTTTTGAATAAAAAACCATATAAAACAAAAGACGATACTTTGAGAATGGTCAAACTTAGTATGATCATAAGATCCATGCAACCATTAATTATCCGCACTGATTTTCTTTCATTTAAATAGAGTAGCAGATGAGCTTGCAGGCCACGTGGTGTTAAGTCGTCGTTGCAGCCCGGGGACATCTTTTTCCTGGCATTAGTGGGTGTAGCGATGGTACTTCCCCGGTCAAACCAATAAAATGCCTCTACGGCAAGCCATCGAGGGGGTTGGGGAGGACGAGATCTCCAGTGGAACGCACCGGTGTCCTCTATGCGCGGCGCCCCAGAACAGGACCATCCTCGGGAGAGCAGATGTGCTCTTCTACACTATCCGATGCTTACGGCGGCATGCGGCCATCCACCTTTTAGTCACCTCTTACGATCAGGCAGGAGATACCTTAGCTCTATTCTTAATCACGAAGCTACAGGGACTAAAGTTCTACTACCTACAAGATTGCAGCGGGATGTCATTATATTCAAATTTAAAAACGAAAATAGAAAAAAAACACACTTTTGAAGCTCATTAAACTAAAAAATAATCCTTAAATAAATAAAACTAGGATTTTTGGTTCGTTATTATTTTCTGGATAATTTTTCCCTTTTTTAGTTTAATGTGCTTTAAAAGCGTAATTTTTTAGTTTTTTTCAACTACATAATTATATTCATTTTTAATTTTTATTTCGATTTATTGATCTCGGAATTAGATAAACTTATGAAATTATTGTATTGCCACCGATTCTTGATAAGTGTCTATAGTTTGAATTAAATCTGTTCGTTGAAAGTGATTCAAAATCAAGTCTAAAGGAGATTTGCAAACAAGCCCACAAACTCACAGGTACAATTTGTTTGCAACTTGCTGTGAAGTGTGCTTGTGAAGCTAAAATAAGCGTGCTAAAAAATGCAATATTGATAGTATGTTTCTAGCATTCAGCAATTTCACGGCCCCGCGGTACTTCAAGATATGTATTCTATTTGCCTAAAAAGAAAAAAATCGTAGCAAATGTCACATTAGACACCTAAACAAAACGAAACGAAAAGTATAGAACCTCTTAAGGGCCATCCACAAATTACGTCACACGAATTTAAGGACTTTTTAACCCCTCCCCCGTCCTTGTCACAGGTTATGCATGTATTTAAAAATAATCAAAATAAAACTTTCATTTTCAGAATGCTAAAGTATTAATAAAAATAGATCGAGTTCGTAAATATTTAAAGTTTTTTATTCATACAGTCACACAATGTCACATTCTGGTGATAAACACCCCCCCCCCCAATAAGGTGTGACGCAATTAAATAAATTTTATGGATGACCCCTTATTATTCCAACTTCTATTTATGTTTGGACAGTAAATTAAGGGTAACACGAAAGGATGGAGCAAGGAGTGAAACATAGAAAGTATTTGCATACTAGATTACATATCTTACTTTACTTACAGCCTTATATCAATCACGTTATTTTAATTTTAAGCAATATTTACATAAATTAATGTTTCCAAATAGACATGCACAAACGTTGTTTAGAGTTTACCATCCGTTTAAATAAATAGCTGTAAAATGAAAATTCTACCATTGCAAACATTGTTTAAAGGCCAATCAATAAATTAGTTAAATATTGCTTAGGAAGCTGTTTAACGAGCTTTTATGATAAACTATGGAAGTAGGTACTTGATTTTCTTAAAACCTTGGAAGAGTAAACCAATTATATCTACCCATCCATCCACCCATCAGTCTTTCAGAGTCCACTACTGGACATAGACCTCACATAACTATCGCCTGTGCACCGTGTGGCCTGTGGACTGTGTGTGTGTATGTGTATGTGTGTGTGAGTTCTACATATATATCTAGCTCTATTTTAAAGTATATTCAATATTTCATCCTTTATTTTAGCTATCAATTTCGATTTCACCGGTGCTAGTTGCTCATGCACATATTATATGATTTGGGTTACATTATGTATGACAGGCCGAGGATTTTTGGACACTGTCCATTTCGTTCAGAAACTGCCCCCGAAGGGAAAATAGCAATTAAAACGACTAACGATGTATGTATGTATGTATGTTCATACTCGGACTGAAGAAAAACAGTTCTGAATGTCACTTCAAAAGGGTTCTTCCGGGTTACGTTTCCTTGGTAAGACGAGTTCATCCCGCAAGGAAAATTCACGTAATATGTTTTATTATGCGGAGGCGTGAAATCGTCTGAAAAACGCCTGTTTGAAGAAGTTACAGCGACAGTCACAAGACACACAAGTAAAGAAAATGTAGGTATTTATTTGTGCAAAATGGTTTTGCTGCTTTTATAGAGTCGCAATTCAAAAGAAAAAAGAAAGAAAATTTCATAAAATATTTTTAATGACAGTCCTGTCAGTCAGCACAATACAAAGAGTTCCTTACTTAATATCACTCTATCAAGTCTCTAATCTATACTAACATTGTAAATGCGAAAGTTTGGATGAATGTTTGTTGCTAAATCACGCAAGAACGGCTGAACGGATCGGGATAAAATTTAGCACAGAGTTAAGTTATAGTCTAGCACATAGGCTACTATTTATCCAGGAAAATGTACAGTTTCTATGGGAAACATTAGTATAAACATATTTAAAACTCAAATCACCCGGGAGTAGCCGGGCCAGGTACACTAGTTTTTCATAAAACATTATTATTTCAGCAGGATGGCTTCTACAGTGAAAAAGTTGTACCTACCCTAAAACGTAAAGATGTCTTGTTATTTTATACACTACAGTCTGTTGAAACAATATTTGCATCTCTGTCAAGTTAATTAGGTTTTTAAATCAAAGTTCCAGCTAGCCACAAGGGTTGGTTTTCGTTTAAGCTTATGTTAATTTCCCACAACTCTTATTTTCTTACGACGTACGACAGAGAAAATTTACATTTTAACTAATTTTGCGACCTTTATATCATTAGATTCAACCCCTCTTACACCTTACACCTGGTCTGCTGTGAAGTTACTTAATGATGGTGTATACTTTTTCATGTACAACAATAAAAAATCACCACCAACACGTGTTCCCCAAAACATCTAGTCGGAAATTAATTAATTAAAGCTATTTTGAAGTAAACAACTCTGAAAACTCCAGATATCTATATTAGCAAAATGTATCGCTGCAGCCATCCGGCAGAAACAATCAACTTTAAATGCATACATCAAATAAACTTTACATGCATACGATACATCAATAATAATTTGCATTTTAATGCAAGTTTATGAGCTCAACTTCGTTCATAACCCAGCTTCATACAAGCCGATACTTTATAGCCGATATATTCGAAATTTGTTCGCGAGCAACTTTGATGTAATTGAAAACTGTCTGGGCACTGTAGTTTCACTGTTGGCGTATGAACGAAGAGCTTTAAATAAATAACGTTACAAATTCATAGCCCCACAGTAGGGTAGTTATACCCTGTGACATGGGTACCATGAAAACAGACAAATGACGTTCAGCCAAATCGTTTGACGTAACTTGGCTGAATGTCATTTAGCGACAACACTGAATGCCGACGTTTAATAAACGGGGTAGCATTTTAACTTAGATGCTGATTTAACCAGATGGCTGCGACATACGTGAATGCTTGCACTTGAAGGCCTAAATTGATATTTAATTTTAGCAATGATGACCCGCCTGACCCGAATGGTTACCATGCCGAACTGCACATCGGGGGTTCGATTCCCGGCGGAACAGAAATTTCAATGGCTGCAACCCTTTTTGCGTCCCACTGTTGGGCACGGGTCTCTCCCCATTATTGGAGAAGCCTGGAGTTTACTCCACCACGCTGCTCCAATGTGGGTTGGTGGACAATTTGAATGATGAGTTTTTTCTGTTCTCGGTCTGGGTGTTTGTGTTCCTGTCTTTGTATGTGTCCATGGTACCGACGACACAAGGTACTAATTACCTTACTGTGAGGCTATGAGTGTGTAACGTTTAACGTTTATTTATTTTAGCAATATCCTTTTTGTTTGAAGTCTGTTAAAAACAGTTCTACAGCTATCCATTATAGCTGTGGAACGTGAAACACTTGCTTTACAAATTGATTTGTGCCTGGTTTTTAACATGAATCCATATTGAAATGCAGACGGTCATAACTAACGGAGACGGTGCTCTGCGATATTTTCAACTAAGAAGTTCGGAAAGCAAAATATGTAATCTAATAAGAAACGAAATTTTACATTACAGTATTTTACAAATGTCTGTGCTAAATTGTTTTCATTCATTTGTGTACATGCATATTTGTCGCAGCTGCACTGTCCATGCCTGAGTTACTCGTAATTTTGGCGTAGGCGCGTACTGACGATTTTTATGCCATAGTGCGGAAGAAGGCGGCTTCCATGATTCAGCGCCTGAGGACCAGCTGTAATAGTATCCTGAAGTGTATTGCTGACAGGTATGACTGCCCTTTCCAAAATCATTGGATGGGGCTAGTATTAGGCACTAGTAGGTAATTTTGATAATAATACAATACAATACAATATAATAATATGTGTCTTACTAACAAAACTAATATAGTCAATAAGATCATTGTTACTAACCCATTCTTAGTAACTGTCTTCATGTCTATTTTGTTTTGTTATGTCATGTTATAATGTATATGGACTGTAATGTATCTGAAATAAAGAATATAAAAAAATAGCCTGAGTTACTGCTTATTACATCAGCTATCTGCCAGTGAAAGTCCCATCAAAATCGGTTCAGCCGTTTCAGAGATTAGCCGGAACAAACAGACAGACAGACAAAACAAAAGCAGCCTGAGATACTCCTTATTGCATTAGCTACCTGCCAGTGAAAGCGTCGTCAAAATCGGTCCAGCTGTTTCAGAGATTAACTGGAACAAACAGACATACAGACAGACAGACAAAATAAAAGTAGCCTAAGTTACTCCTTATTACATCAGCTACCTGTTAGTGAAAGTCTCGTCAAAATCGGTCCAGCCGTTTCTGAGATTAGCCGGAACATACAGACAGACAGACAGACAAATATTGCAAAAAATGTTATTTTGGCAAATATACCGTATAAATATTTATGTGCATGTAGTAAAAAGCGGTTATTTTAATATTACAAACATACACTCCAATTTTATATTTGTATAGATTTATTTTTTATTTTTTGCATTACATATTGGATGTTGTTTGTACGTTTAAGTGAAGTAACACTTACCAATAATTGTGTAATATTATGTGTATTAGTGATTGCTTCGTTGAATGCAACTAATATAAATAAATAAAAAAATAAATAAATTCCTAAACACACAGATCTTACAAAAACATTCACCATTACTTGTTCTATTTTTGTAAACCAGGACATACAAAGAAATGGAACAGTCATTTCCATTTAGGCTTTATCTTGCTTCCAGATAGGATTCTTAGTTATTGCTTTGTCAGGTGGAATGTAAGCTACCGAGACAAAGCATTTAAATCTTTTTTGTTATCAGCTTTTCAAGATGATGCCTTCGTCACCATTTCATGATTATACCACCAGAAGAAGGTCTTCCACAGTCCGCTATGCACTCTCCTTTTTACCACGGATATGGGACAGTTATGGGAAAACCTTCCAGCTGAGGCATTTCCAGTGGACTATAAAATGGGGTTCTTCAAGAAAACTGTAAAAAAAGCTATCCTCGAAGCTCCTTGGAAAAACGATATCCTAAATCCCAGGAACTAACCTTTTTTTATACCAGAACGGGCCCATCTCCTGGAGAGCATATATGCTCTCCTGCACCTTTCGATGTTTACGGCGGCTTACGGCCACGCACACACCGTCGTACTTCCCAGAGCTGTCACTATACTTTATCGTTTGAAACATATTGGGTGTGTATCATAAGTAGATGCAAAGTTAGATTGGAATGGGCTGCTATATGGAATGCTACAGACACAATATAATTGGTTAATTTTCTTTAAAACACGATTTTCTGTGAGCGCAGCTCGCGCTTGACTACGTTTCAGCATTTTCATCTCGGAGTTTTAACATCTGTTTCCTATGGAAGCCACGAAATGGCAAAGTGCATTAAAAGTTTTTCAGCTTTTATTCTGGTTGCTATAACTATTTTATGACAAGAAGTTTTTTCAACGACAATACCAAGTACATTTTGTAATCAATTTTGAAAATTTTTCGAGTTTTTATATGCTATCTTTTAATGGATCTGGAATCATAAAGTAATTGTTTTGTATTTTCCATACGCACATTACTTAAGATAATCTATTTATAGGGTTTTGACGTGACAACGCCTAATAAATCGATGAACGCCGGCTGCACGCATGAAAAAGAACTACTCATTGTAACGTTATGCTCATTCTAATTTTACGATCGGAGCGAGAGCGCTGCACGAGCGAGCGAAAGGCACCATCGGCTTGAGCGTTCGGCTTACGCCGCATCTATCTCTGTTCCACTCGATTGGCTTTTTTTGTATCGGGAGGAAACCTTCAAAAGGTACCCGGCACCTTGGGAGAGGTATTACCGGTTTATGTGGTATTTGTTACCGTACTAAAACCCGCTCGGTGGCCTACCTCTGCGCTTGGAGAGAACTCTGAGATCTCCAGTGGAACGCACCGGTGTCCTCCACGCGCGGCTCCCCAGAATAGGCCCATCCTCTGGAGTGCTCTCGTGCACCCCCCAATGCAGGCAGCATGCGGCCACTCACACACCGCCGTCCTTCCCGGGACCGCTGGCTGAACGGATCGAGCTCCCACTCTCGCCGCACACAACCCCGGAAGCCCCCTTTTAATCGCCTCTTACGATCAGGCGGGGAATAAAGTAGCTCTATTCTTAATCCCGAGGTTTATCTGTAACTAATCATTATATTTTTATATAACAAAACTAAGTTGATAAAATGTGCGTGCCGATAAAACTTAAAAAGGAGTCCCGGCACGATAAAGGGACTTATATAGTGTGATAGCCCTTTATCTCCCCTCGAACAAGAAAGTTCCCATTTTAACCTAAAGGGCCTGTTTTTAAAGATATAAGGGCTACCTTCCAACCCTTCAACTTGGAAATTAAGTGTAGTGGCGCCATCTGTTGTCGAGTATTTGAACTTCATTCAGAACGATTATTTGGGTTCATGGGCGTACCCAGGTTCTTGGCCAGGGGGAATGCAGGGCAAATGCTTAGCCAGGGGGGGGCAAATTATTGGCCCTGGCAAGGGGGGGCAAGTTCTTGGTCACGGGGAAGGGGTGCAAATTTTAAGGTTCTTATATTAGGGGTTTCAAGCTGGGTACCGCAATAACGTACCGCAGTAAATTTGCTTTCCACGTTACGCGATGACACGCATACAAAATCCAAAGTCCACGAGGACGAAGTCGCGGTCGACCACTAGTTTTAAATAAAATAAAAAATGAGTTTCATCTAAAGCACTGGCGTAGTTTGAAATGAAATGAAAATATTTCATTTGCACAAATATGGGTGTAATAAGGGTAATTAGAACTCATCAAATACTTACTCATCAAATACTCGCACTCAGAAATAATTATTTTAATGACTAATGAATGAATATATAAAATAATTTAATTTATAAGTTTAGTAAGTATTTATAAGTAAATAATACTTCTTAAACCACATAGGTACATAATAATATTTAAATGTATCTTAATATATTTCCCTTTCATCATGAAGCAAGAAATAAAACATACAGATCTAAATGAAATCTAAACATCTGAGTATTTTTAGGGTTCCGTAGCCAAAATGTCAAAAAAACGGAACCCTTATAGATTCGGCATGTCTGTCTGTCTGTCCGTCCGTATGTCATAGCCACTTCATTCCAAAACTATTAGGACTTCAAAGTTGAAACTTGAGAGGTAGATGTAATCTCTGAACCGCTTTACGATTTTTATACAAAAATAAAAAAAATATTAATAAGGGGGGCTCTCCATAAATGGAATTCAAACAAAAAAAAATTTTTTCATCAAACCTATTCATGTAGGGTGTCTATAGATAGGTCTTTAAAATGACATTGAGGTTCCTAAAATCATTTTTTCTCAAAGTTAATCGTTTGAAAGATAGACACTTCCAAAGTGGTAAAATGTGTGTCCCACCCCCCTCTAACTTTTAACGTAAGAAAGTGAAAAATCTATCAAAAATATATGTTATAGATCTCAATAAAAACTTTCAACAAAAATTGGTTCGAACGAGATATAGTACGCAGTTTTTGAGATATAGTAATTTTTAAAAACCGCAAATATTACTTTGTCGTTCATACAAACACTATGAAAAACAAAGTTATTTTTTCTGACAAAAAATAATAATGCTTGCTACTACGGAACCCTTCATGGGCGAGTCCGACTCGCACTTGGCCACTTTTTTTCAATTTTATTTAATTCAATTTACACAAGCGCATAACATGGAAAGATGTGATCCATCATTTCTGAGAACAAAATCTCGTTTTCGTGTAATTTTCTTACTTTTTCTCTCACATTTCTTTTTCAAATGTATCTTTAGGCAAAATGAGATATTATGAGATGAACGAGATATTTTTTCATTTCATATTATTTTCATTCTGATATCGGAGGATGCGTATTCCTTCTAACACGTTATACTACTTTACTTTTGTTCTGTTTCATACAGAAATTTATCCTATTTGACACAAAAAACTCGTCAATGATATAAATTTCTACCTCGCGGATAATCAAACGCGGAACCTCAATCGGTAGTTCGGCACGATAACCATAACGCTAGGGTCCTCATATAAAGAAAGATTTCAGCATCGTCTGCGACACAAACACGGTTGTTTTTAGATGCTCTGAAAACAACCATTTTCACTTTGACCCGATACTACTACCACTTTTTCTCCTTTTATAAAGAGCTTTTACACAAATGAATTTTTGAAGTTAGAATTTTGGGAAGAAGATTTATGTTAATATTATAACAATTCTACGGGAAGATAAATTGTTGGTTGTGGATGTAAAACGTGCGAAATAATGGCTGGCTGCCTGCAACCCTTTTTGCCTCCCACTGCTGGGCACGGGTCTCCTCCTTATTGGGGAGGCCTGGAGCTTAATCCACCACGCTGCTCCAATGCGGGGTGGTGGCGAATAGGGATAGAATACAGTGGAGTGATGCCGAAATAATATTTTTATTATTTTTTTTACTTAATTTAATTAGGGATTAAGTAAAGAAAATATTGAAGCTTCGTTTTACTAGTAAGGGCAGAAAATAAATCAAATAATTTTATTAAGCCATTTCAAATATTTTTTTATTATAGTAGAGATACCATAAGAGTATATTCGTAGTTTATTTATCATCAATACTACATACTCAATATCATTCAACTACCCAATTGCTTCACGGACATATTTAACCACGGAAATAGGAACCATTGTGTCATAGAAGTCATCAAAGTTGCAGATAAGGTTGCAGCAAATTTGACAAGTTGCAAATGAATGCAACGATCGAACTCTGTATCGTCCACCGACACAAACACGTTTGTTTTAGAAGCTCTGAAAACAACCATTTTCACTTTGGCCCGACGTTGCTCCTGCTTTTTTTTCCTTTTTGTATAAAGCGCTTTTACTTTACACAAATAAATTTTTGAGGAGTGCTCTCCATTTTAGACGTTAGACATTTTTAATTTAATTTTCTTTAAACTCACACCTCCACCAACCCACATTGGAACCAGGTAGTGGAGTAGGCTCCAGGCATCCCCCAATATTGGGGAGAGACCAAACCCCAGTGTGATACGCAAAACACTCACAACCTCAAACTGAGATTCCCAGAGTCATGAAATTAACCATGATGGACGGACACAAAATCAACACAACATTAATAACGTACAGACTACAAAAATATATCTAAATTCATTATTTGGATTTTCTTCCTTTAGTGTCACACTAAGAAATCTGCAAGTTACTCTGAATTGGTTACTACTACTTAATAAAGATGTATTTTCAAACATAATCAAAAAACGGGAGCAGAGAATTTTATGGTCACGGTGAAAGACGTTTAAAATAAGCCAAATATGTAATTTCATAATTGCAGCTTAACAAAAAGACAGTAAGATCGTTTGTCCACCGCCGCTGTCGCCGACTGATGGATGAGGATGGTTTTTATCCTACGGGAACCTGTAAAACGGGTCCACGTGGGCGAAGCCGCTGGCGGTTCAGGGGCTGGCAGTTTTATTTTATTTAAACAACTATATAAACTGTTAGTACCTGTCAGACACTGGTTCTTCGCGCCATGTGGTCCAGAAGTTTTACATAGTCGGAATAACAATTCATCTGTCACTATTTGTTTTATATTTTGTATTTTACAGTAACATAAAAACTCTGAGATGATAAAGAAACGAATCCTATTTCGACACTTTTGAGGCAGGACAACGTCTGCGAGGTCCGCTAGTCGAAAATAAATGCTTAGCATAGAAATAGGTGTATGCACCTTATTGTATGTTTTTTTTTTTTCGGTTTTATTTAAAACTAGCCTTCCGCCAGCGTGGAATCGTTTAATGGGTCCCCGTAGGATAAAAAATAGCCTATGTACTATTTCAGGCTTCATTGCTATATTATTAGATATTAATATGAAGTAATAGACTCTATTACCCATTTTCACGTAGGAATGAAGCATTTTCCCGCGGTAAAAAGTAGCCTATGTTACTCAGGGTGAATGTAGCTTTTTAATGGTGTAAGAATTTTTGAAATCGGAACAGTCGTTTTTGAGCTTATTCATTACAAACATACAAATCTTTCCTGTTTATAATATTAATATAGATTTAAAAAATCCATATGCGAAACGTATTAAGATCCACCTCCAAATGTTTTCCTTATCTTTTATCAAACATTCAATTCTTTTCGTAAAAGCGCAATACTTAAATCGGCTTTCCCTATCGGAGCATTTCTTTTAACGTTACTAAATGGAGGTTTCGTAAAGCCAGGATTAGTAATTCCACTGCTTATAAATGTTACAGACTCGTATACGTTTACAAAAGAAACATTTTTGTGAACTGTTTAAATACACCTTACCTAAGTAGGTAACAGACGGTAGGCATTATTTTTATGAACTGTTTAAATACACCTTAAGGGGCCATACAAAATTTTGCCGATTTTGCTTATTTACCCGATTTAACACATGATATTTTGCAGATAAATTACAGTATTTCTAAAAGTATCATTGCACAATATAACTTTTCATTTCATTAATAATCTAATACATTAGACACTTTTATAGCTTGCGTCAAGAATTATAATGCGAGATTTAGGTTACTTTAAAAGATGTTTAATGCCGAATCATCATTATTAATAAGATTTTTTTTTTCAGGAAACGGATTGATTATAAACTGAAGAGTATTTATGTCAAATACATTTTACGAAATATTATTCCAATTTGCCGAAATCAAATGCAATTTCTGGCCCATTTTCTCTCAAAATTGACTAAGTTTAATGTTTTTTTACTAATATTTTTTGTATGAGACTGGCAAAAAGTGGCTCATACACTATGCATGTGATTTTTACAGCAATACATGTGATTTTTTTCGATCTGTTTAGACTTTAAAATGATTCAGAAAAATGTGATATTCTGTACCTATTACAGTAATATTTACAAAACTATTACCGGCTTCACGTGTATTAAGCAAAATAACGAAATAAAAATTAAAAAGTGGCTCATTTAATAGTTTATTACTGAAATGATCTATCAAATTGTGCAATAAAGCTTATGGAAATACTGTATTTTAACTGCAAAATCTCCTGTATAAAATGAGCTAAATCAGCGAAATCGGCAAAATTTCGTATACGGCCACTTAAGTATGTAACAGACAATAGTCATTATTTTGGGCAGTTAATATTAAAGATTTCTATACTTGACTTGTATATGACTTGAATACGTGACCATCTGTAGGGCGCAATAGTTACCATACCGGACTGTCAATCAAGGGTCCCGAGTTTTATTCTTGGTGAAGCAGAAATTGAAATAGGTAATGCATTTTGTTCTCGGTCTGGATGTTTGTGTCTTTCTGTGTTTCCATGGTACCCATGACACAGGGAATTCTAGTGTGGAGCTATGAGTGGTTTTATTTATCTAATTATTTAATTTATATAAAATTACATTTTTGAGTAGCTGACAAAAGGAAAGGAGCGGTAATAAATGATTTACAAATGTGTTCAATTTGATAGGTCAAATCTTATTTAGTAACAAAATAAATGGAATAAATTTTTAGCAGCGCCTTGCGATGTTGGGTTTTTACTACTTTTCGATGTCGTATTAATTACTTTGCAAATTTTAATAAAATGGGACCAATAAGGATTTTAATACGATAAATAACAAGAAACTTCAAACACCGCCCTATTTTTATTTATTTATTCTTTATTGCCAAATTTACAATTTGAACAAAAGGCGAGCTTAATGCCTATTGGCATTTTCTACCAGCTAACCTTCAAGAAGTGCAGAAAACATAAAGTTTTTATACCTATATTGGCTTTAAAAAAAGTAACAACATATGAAAAGGTATCAAAATATTTTTGTAAGTAACAGAATTTATTTTTCAATTTGGCACAGTGTTATTCTGCGCCTTCCACATATTTTGTATTCTGAGGAAGATACATGTCTTTTTTCATTCATATTCAATTAGGATTAAGGTTTTAGCGGATTTGATAATTCTTTTAACAAAGTTCTCTCTTTTGATACGAAAACACAATCATTGTAATCTGGCTTAAAATATATTTGAGACGCAAATCTCCACTTTTGTGTTGTGGAGAAATTTTAGATAAAAAATGTGCTATAATGGAAACTATGGAAGCCTAGGAGCTGACACATATTCTGTAACTGATAACACACACTAAGCAAAATATAGAGCAGCGATGGCCGAGTGGTAAAAGCCGCGGTCTTCTACGCGACCGATCCCGGGTTCAAATCCTCGGCGCGCACCTCTGACAAAGAAATTTGTAATGTGCGCATTTATCGCTGCTCCACGGTGATGGAAAATATCGTGATATTAAATTGATTACGATGTTCTCCATCGCCGTGCATGCCTGAGAGAAATTCATAATTTCTCGAAAGCATGACGTCCACCAATCCGCACTTGGCCAGCGTGGTGGACTATTTTTTTTTTAATATAAATAAACCTAACAATAAGGCAGACGGGCCGCGTGATGTTAAGCGATCACCGTCGCCTATGGACACAGGCAACCCTAGGGGAGCCGCCCGAGCATTGCCGGCTTTGAAGGAGAGCTTTTTTTACAGCTTTCTTGAAGAACCCCATGTTATAGTCCACTGGGAATGCCTCAGCTGGAAGGTTGTCCCATAACCTACACGTCCGTGGTAAAAAGGAGCGTGCAAAGCGGACTGTGGAGGACCGCCACGAGTCCAGATGGTGCCGGTGGAACTTTAACCTTCGTCTGGTGGTATAATCATGGAATGGTGATGTAGGCATCAATTTGAAGAGTTCCTCGGAGCACGGGTATGGCCTAAATCCCTCTCACTTGTGAGAAGGAGACCTGTGCCCAGCAGTGGGACATAAAAAAAAGGTTGACAAAAAAAGCTAAATATATACATATATAAGGATGTACACAGCTAAGCGAAACCGGCATGGTTGAGAGTAAGATGAGTGTGGCTTAGCTAGTGGTAAATTTACGTGATAACATTGTAATAATTTATCATAACGTGAATGAAATGATCACAATACATTTTATAAGGCATACCACGTCCGCTAATCTACACTTGCAGCGAGTAGAGGAGTCAAGCGCAGAGGCAGGCCACCGAGGGTGTTTTAATGCGGTCAAATCCCACATAACCCGGTATCCTCTCGCAAGGTGCCGGGTACCTTGTGAAGGTCCCCCCTCCCCGATACTACTGGTTGACTACAGCCTAGATTCATGTGTAGCAAGAATGTTTGTTGAGTGTGCTTGCTAGTAAGCCAGCCAAACTAAAACTAATGTCTACGGTCTATATACTTATCTAATTGTTATTGTTTGCGTAGCGAAGGCGAAAAAGGAAACGTCCAAATGGCGTGGAACACTTTACTAACACACGAAAACACAGTTAAAGAAAAGCACAGTTCACACAAAGTTTTGCCATAAATATAATAGAAGGAGAAAGAGTTAAGAAAAAGAGACTTAACACTAGGGCACAGAGATATTGTCTTTAAGCTCACAACCGTATAGAATTAAATTAGGCGCGATCGAGCGTAAGCACCAAAGCAAGCGTACCGGCGACACGGGCTTCGCGGGCATAGGTGAGTAGCCGACTGGCGGGCGCCGGGCCGCGGGCGGCGGTCGAGGTGGCGTGATCCCAAAGTAACGGGACCGAACAAGCGGCCGCCGCTGCGCAGGCGCATGCTTAAGGATTTATATTTTATTTAACTAACCGGATCGAGCGGCCGGGCGGCTAGTACGTAAGACGACCGGCACGATATGATACATATTTTATTAAGAAAATACTAAATATATATAAACAAGAAATATTAATACACATTATAATAAATACGATATTAAATATTATTGTGTGTGTGTGTGTGTGAGAGAGAGAGAGTTTGAGATATCAATATATATATAAATACAATTATAAAATATATGATACATATGCGTATGTGAGTGCCGACGATCACTACACTACTCCCCCCCAGAGACCCGGTTAGGGGCGATAGTAATCCGGAAAATGCACGCGTCTTCCAGACCGAGTAATTTTCTCCTGTACCACATTAGGAAATGTTGGTGTGGTGGTAATAGTTCGAGGAGATGGAATCCTGTCGCTGGACGCGTCCCTTTCGTCTACCAACCTATAGGCGGGTTTGAGGCGATCTATAGTTACGGTGACGGGCTTACCTTTGACGAGAATTTTAAACACCTTGTCACCTCTCTCCAACACCTCGTGAGGACCTGTGTAGGCCGGTTGAAGGGGTGCTCGTGAAGCGTCTTCTCTTATAAAGACGTAATTCGCGGTAGCGAGGTCCCTAAACACGAAAGTCCTCTGTTTACTGTGGCGGGTAGTTGGCACAGGTTTTAGCTTCTCGGCGAATGACCGAAGGCGTGCAGTGAAGTCCGATATGTCCGTCGTACAAGGTGTGCTGCTGTCGAAAAATTCGCCGGGAAGCCTAAGCGGCTCTCCGTACAGTAGCTCTGCAGAGGAAGTTTGTAAGTCCTCTTTGAATGCGCTACGTATGCCTAGCAGGACTAGCGGTAATATTTCAGTCCAATTTTCATCCGCGTGGCAAGTTATTGCAGCCTTAAGTTGCCTGTGGAACCGTTCCACCAATCCGTTGCACGCAGGATGATAGGCAGTGGTGCGTCTGTGATGAAAGCCAGCTATTTGCCCCAGGTATTGGAACAGCGCGGACTCAAACTGCCGTCCGCGATCTGTCACAATATCCATGGGACAGCCAAATCTGGATATCCATCCAGAAAGCAGGGCTTTCGCCACCGTCTCCGCCGATATGTCCGGTATGGGCATGACCTCGGGCCACCTCGTATAGCGGTCTATGGCAGTTAAACAATATTTGTTGCCACGTGAAACTGGTAGCGGGCCAATAAGGTCAATGTGGACAAATTTAAAACGCTCACGAGGTAGCTCGAAAGTGCCCCATGGAGCGGACACATGTCGAGTGACCTTAGCGCGTTGGCAAGCTAAGCACGCCTGAGTCCACCTGCGGCAGTCCTTCCGTATTCCTGGCCAAACGAACCGTGTAGCTACTAATTGGACGGTAGCTTTGGTACCAGGGTGGCTCAAGGAATGGAGACTGTCAAAAACTTGTTTCCTTAACGGCTTTGGTACAAAGGGCCTGGGGGTCACTGTGCTGACGTCGCAGTACAAAGGAATTTGACTTCCCGGGCATAGTACCTGCTGGATACGGAGCGATGATGTGCTCGTATCGGATAAATATTGTTGCAACTCCTCATCACATTGCTGAGCATGGGCAAGCTTGGCTAGGCAGACCGGGGCACTCAATTCATCAATCCGAGATAAGGCATCGGCCACCACGTTATCTTGCCCAGAGATATGCCTTATATCGGTGGTGAACTGAGAGATATAGTCTAAATGCCGAAATTGCCTTGGCGAGCAGTTATTCTTTCTTTCGTGAAAGGCGTAACTGATCGGTTTGTGGTCCGTATAAACCGTAAAATGCCGTGCCTCTAGCATATGCCGAAAATACTTCACGGCCTCGTAGATCGCCAAGAGCTCTCGATCGTACGGTGAGTACTTTTGTTGGCTTGGGCTTAGCTTGCGGGAAAAGAACGCTAAGGGTTGCCACTGCTGGTCTCTCAGTTGTTGCAAGACCGCCCCAATAGCAACATCTGACGCGTCTGTCACCAAGGCTAGCTTCGCTCCACAGTCTGGGTGCGCTAAGAGTGCTGCTTTAGAGAGGCTTTCTTTCGTCTCTATGAAAGACTGTAAAGCTTCCCCGCTAAGATCCACTGGCGCCGAACCCTTTACTGTACCCATGAGTAGGGCGTTCAAAGGCGCTTGTATTGTGGCGGCATTGGGTATAAAACGCCTATAAAAGTTCACCATACCCAAAAACCGTCTCAACGACCTAACATCTTTTGGCGCTGGGAAATCCCGTATGGCTAAAACTTTTTCCTCAAGTGGTTTGGTGCCACTCTCCGAAATACGGTAGCCGAGAAACGTAACTTCCGGAGCTCCGAACACACACTTGGAAACATTAATGACCATACCGTACTCGCGCAGTCTGGTGAACACCTGGCGAAGATGGTCTTCGTGTTGTACCTCATCTCTGCTAAAAATAATGAAATCATCTAAATAACAATAAACAAAATCTAGGCCCCGCATCATTTCATCTACAAAACGTTGGAACGTTTGGGCCACGTTACGAAGTCCAAACGTCATGTAGGGAAACTCTAACATACCGAAGGGCGTAGTGATAGCCGTCTTCGGTACGTCCTCCGCACAAACTGGGATTTGATTGTACGCCTTCACCAAATCGAGCGTGCTAAAGATTTTGCAGCCCGATATGCTGTGTGCGAAATCATGTATGTGCCTGATTGGGTACCTGTCCGGGATAGTACGGGCGTTGAGCTGCCTATAGTCGCCGCATGGACGCCAGCCGTTGTCTTTTTTCGGCGCCAAGTGCAATGGGGACGACCACGGGCTCTCAGATGGTCTCGCTGTACCATCTGCAATCATGGCCTCGAATTCCTTTTTGGCAATGAGTAATTTGTCTGGAGCCAAACGTCTTGGAGAAGAAGATACTGGAGGACCGGGAGTAGTGCGTATGTGGTGTTGTGTGTTGTGTGGTATTATTCTTACCGTGCCGGCCGGCCTCGTAATTTCGGGAAATTCCTGTGAAAGGAAACTGTGGTAACGCGAATCGCCAGTAAGCAGCTTTATAGAAGCTATATTCGCGGTACAAGCCGGTGAAGCCGGAGAAGACAAAGTAGTTAAATTATCTACAAGCAATTGGTTCTTACAGTCCACCACTAGGCTATAATGGCACAAAAAATCAACCCCGATAATGGGCTTAGTCACATCCGCGACCACGAAACGCCACGGGTAAGTCCGACGAAGGCCCAGGTCGAGGTTTAAATGGGCGTAACCGTAGGTATCGATCGTTGATCCGTTGGCCGCGGTCAGCTGGTACGATGTGCGTTCTCGCCGTCCACGAAGTTGAGACCGGGGAAAGACGCATAGGTCGCTGCCGGTGTCGACCAGGAATTGCGTCTTGGTGTTGCGGTCCATTACGAAGAGGCGACCAGGGGACGAAGGGCAATCAGTCGTCGCCATTACAGAATGCCCGCTTCGTTTCCCGCCTTGTAGTCGCACGGCTTCATGCACCTGCTGGCTTTGGATCCAAACTTCCAATGATACCAGCAAACAGGGAAGCGACGATAGCTGGAGGCGGAACGTGACCTGTCGCGTGAGGGACTGCGACGCTGGCGGGCACGGGAACGACCTGGAGTGCGTGACGTCCTGGTATGCTCATCCAGTTTTAAAGCCAGGTGCTCTACCATCTTCCTGAGCTCTGCAATCTCGCTTGAGGAATTGCTGGTGGAAGGGCTCGGTGATACAGCCGCTATCTGGTTTGGCGCTGCTATCTCTTGGATCCTATCTGCCAGGTCACCAAGCTGCTCCAGGGTTAAGGTAGGCTGCGATGCCAACACCGTCTGGATGTTAATCGGCAGGCGGCTAGTCCAGATGGGCTTGACGAAGTCTTCCGGAGCGTTTTTACCAGCCAGGTCCTTTAAATGACGCAAAAACTGTGACGGCTTTCGATCTCCTAATTCCTCATGCATCAAGAGCTGCCTTATTTTCTTCTCTTGTGAGGTGGAAAGGCGTCGTATAAGCTCGCCCTTAATTTTTTGGTAACGGTCGTAGGGAGGCGGCTCCAAAATCAAATCTTTAACCGCTTTGGCGTCTTCTATGCCCAAATTATTTATCACTTGCGTATATTTCGTTTTGTCATCGGTGATGCCGCAAGTCTCGAATTGTGATTCCAGAAGCGCAAACCAAATGTCGGGTTCATCAGGCGAAAATGGAGGCACTTTAATATTAAGTACCGCCGGCTGAGGTGCAGAATGCCGGATCGGATGCCGGACCGGATCGGACGGATGACGTTCGTCCGATGAACTGTCGTCCGTGAGCTTGGTTGATACCCTAGCTTGTTTAGGGCGGCGCACGGTCACGCCATGATCGCGTGGCACTGATTCGCGCACTGTCTCATCACTGTGATCACTCATAATTAATGTTCGTTGAGGGTCACCACTTGTAGCAAGAATGTTTGTTGAGTGTGCTTGCTAGTAAGCCAGCCAAACTAAAACTAATGTCTACGGTCTATATACTTATCTAATTGTTATTGTTTGCGTAGCGAAGGCGAAAAAGGAAACGTCCAAATGGCGTGGAACACTTTACTAACACACAAGAAAACACAGTTAAAGAAAAGCACAGTTCACACAAAGTTTTGCCATAAATATAATAGAAGGAGAAAGAGTTAAGAAAAAGAGACTTAACACTAGGGCACAGAGATATTGTCTTTAAGCTCACAACCGTATAGAATTAAATTAGGCGCGATCGAGCGTAAGCACCAAAGCAAGCGTACCGGCGACACGGGCTTCGCGGGCATAGGTGAGTAGCCGACTGGCGGGCGCCGGGCCGCGGGCGGCGGTCGAGGTGGCGTGATCCCAAAGTAACGGGACCGAACAAGCGGCCGCCGCTGCGCAGGCGCATGCTTAAGGATTTATATTTTATTTAACTAACCGGATCGAGCGGCCGGGCGGCTAGTACGTAAGACGACCGGCACGATATGATACATATTTTATTAAGAAAATACTAAATATATATAAACAAGAAATATTAATACACATTATAATAAATACGATATTAAATATTATTGTGTGTGTGTGTGTGTGAGAGAGAGAGAGTTTGAGATATCAATATATATATAAATACAATTATAAAATATATGATACATATGCGTATGTGAGTGCCGACGATCACTACACATGTTTTTTTAGATGTGGCATAAAATTTCACCCTTAATTTACACCGTTCTGTCACAATCACCTATTTTTTAAAGAGCCAAAATGAATAGGTTTAAGTCTACTATATAAAAATAAGTCGGGTTTTCCTTCCTGACGCTATAACTCCAGAACGCACGAACCGATTTCCACGGTTTTGCATTCGTTGGAAAGGTCTCGGGCTGCTTGAGGTTTATAGTAAAGAAAATTCAGGAAAAATTTCATGCCAAAGTTCACGCGGACGAAGTCGCGGGCGGCCGCTAGTTAAGGTATAAAGTTCGGCGGGTCAGGTAGTATTCTATAATATTAAAGCAAGTACCTATTCAGTTTTATACAGTCACAATTCAAACTTCCCATTACTCATATTAGAGCACCTTAGAGCATCAAAGTTACTGACTCACTCTTCAGGAGAGACGGCATAGCGCCTCGCTTCGATACATAATTTTTGTGCCAAATCTGGTGCGAGGAAAGAACGGACACATTTTAATTTTGTCACACATTCACAAACATTCTTTCATCGCTACAGACGCATACATTTCTAATTATGTCAATTAACAGCGTCATTTTCTATGCACCGTCAACACTGACACCGACACACACACGCACATGCAAATTGGGCATGCACGTTGGGACGAGGAGTTCGCCCGTAAAGGCCACTCCTCTGACGGGTGTCATACCTGTCATACCTTGATGCTTTAAGGTCTAGACAGACATCGCTTACAAATTGAACATTGCAACATATTCCATTCTATCCATCTTCCCGCCTTCTCTGCCCTCTATCGGAAAGTCATAAATCTCTGGTTCTTTAATACAATTGTTTTAAATTCCATAAAATGTGAATGCATGTCTGTGTTAGTTCGTGGAAATTTATTACATTGTAAAGGGCTGGTTCTACCGGAGGTAGAAGAGCGAATAAATATACAGATTAGTTTTAATTTTGAATTATAAATATTACACAGCAAACCGTTACCTCCCTGAACCTAGATACTACCAGAATATGATTTCAGTTAAATATTATAAAGGTTACCAGAATATCTACTTACTGTTTTTGGTGATTAAAACTTAATTAGTAACCCTTATTTAGTAACCTAAACATAAATTAAAAAATTAAATGCATGTATAAAAAGACTTAAAAAAGGAATATTATTGGCCCTAAAGTTAAAAATATATACTTAAGTACATTACTTTAAAAAAAATGTGAAATATAAAAAAATTAAAAGGCACGAGTCTCTCCTCCCACTTGAGGAAGCCTGGAGCTTACACCACCTTTGCTCCAAGGCCTGTTGCTAGAAATACAGGTAAAGTTGGGACACATTGATTGACGGCCTTCGACGGTTTGTCACCATACAAACAGAGCGCAAAGTATAGAACCACGTACGCATCTTTCCCATCGCAGCGACGACTGCGCTTCGGCAGCAGACTGACACGAAACGCGATCGGTCGTCGACGGCTGACAGCAGGGACGATCGACGGCCGGCGAGGGGAATGCGAACTGCTGCTGCTGGATGATCAACATAATGCAAGCAAAAAAATTCAATCGGCAAAATGCGAAAGGCCGTCGATCAATGTGTCTCAAACCTTACTCGCCAACTCGCTGTACGATGTTTTCAAACCACCCTTACGGCATCTGACAAGGTTTTACTCCTTCAGTGATATGTGCCAGTGCAGAGTCATGGTCACTTTAAATAATTGAGCGCTAAAACCTTTGGATATCCACCATTCAAATACCTATAAACTATGGTAACCATCATTAATCTACTACGAGCACCATAAAATAATTACATTACTTTATAATGAATTGGCTGTAACTCTTTTTTCGTCCCACTGCTGGACACAGGTCTCTCCATTATTGGAGCTTACTACACCACGCCACCACTCCAACGCGGGTTGGTAGAGATGCGGGTTAGTAGCCAACCCGCTGTCGGATGTTTTTAAACCGCCTGGGCCTCTGACAAGGCGATATTCGTTTTTTTTTGTCAGTAGCGGTCACTCATCTCACACCCGATCGTGCCCGTTTGGCTTAACTGCATAGATCGCTTGCGTTCAACGATAGCCGCCGAGCCATGCGCACCTAAATAGTTAATCGGTTTAAACTGTAAGTCAGACAAGAACGCATAGTACTAAAACAAAATAACTACAAAAATTGAAGGAATAACAAAGTTATTTTAATAGACACGAGACGTTCTTTCTCGGGCACATACTTTGTTTTACTTTTTTCATTGTCCTTAGAACTTTTCAAAACAGTTGAATAATTCGAAAGTTAATCTTTCGGTTACATTTAAAAAGTTCAAATAGGTTTTATAAATGTGATTTAAGATTTTAGAAAAAAAAATCGAACCCTAACAAGTTTATTAGTATTAGCAATAACAACAGATTTTGTAAATTATGTTTTCATTAAAATATTATCTATCTGTTTCAGATGAACATAAATCTCTCTGGTTGATTGCGAGCAAGAAATTGAAGTTTGACTCAAGCATAAAAGGTAAAATATAAGAATGATCAATTGTCAATCTTAATAAGTCGTTAATTAAGGGGCTGTTTACTTTATTTGTTTACTCAGCTGTTACATTGAAAGTTTTGTATAGCTTCAACTTTCTTTCTATATTTTCAATTTTTATATTAAAATGTTTCCTTGCAAGAACCCCTTCTGATTTTCACTAATAATTGACTATAACATTTATATGAATTGTTTTGAAACAAGTCACATAATTCTTAATAATTAAACTAGTTTGATAAATATTTCGTGACGCTTATTTATTGAATAAGTTCACCAACAGTTTTAACATGATTTAAAAACTTTAAAATACTATCACCAACATTGTATGCTTGCTACATTATTTTTATTATTACTATTACCCATTACAGGTAAACACAGATTACTTCAAAAAATAAAATAATGCGCATATGACACAAAAAATAAGTATTTTTGTTCATTATTATTTTCTGCTTATAAATAATTATTTATTTTTAAATTTTTTAGTTGGATTTATTCTTAAAAATATTTTTTCAAGTTCTCGGAATTCGATAAACTCATGAAATTATTGTATTGCCACCGATTCTTGATATGTGTCTTAAAGTTTGAATTAATTCTGTCCGTTCAAGTGGGTCAAAATCGAGTCCAAAGGAGAGTTACAAACAAGCTCACAAGCTCGCAAACATACTGGTGAAGCTAATAAAAGCGTGTTAAAAAGGAAAACGTAGAGGCATCCAGCCTCCTCCACTCACTTAGTATGTGAGTGTGTGTGATGTCATTACTCCTCTCACTTAGTATGTGAAATATCTTTTGAATTGGTTCCCTTGTGGAATAGGAAACAGACCAGATTCAGACCTCAAATACAGATTATTTTACTTGTTGTATCTTACCCTAGCACACTATTGCTTGCATAAAGACATCCATATTCTAAACATTCCAATTTTTCTAAAATCTCTCAGCACGCTTGTTTTTTTTTTTCGTTTCAGACATATAGAAGTACCTGAAAAAGTAAGCTTTTATGAATTTGGTAATTTTATCATCATCCTCATAACTACGTTCCGTATCTTTCAGTATATTTTTCTAAAATATATAAATA
This sequence comes from Pyrgus malvae, assembly GCA_911387765.1. NCBI lineage: Eukaryota > Metazoa > Arthropoda > Insecta > Lepidoptera > Hesperiidae > Pyrgus > Pyrgus malvae. Next base: position 23,337,658 of record OU426961.1, on the reverse strand, counting down.
CAACGGTAAAGAATTCAAAGATTGTGTTGGAAATAAAAAAAACCTGTCTCACTAACGATGTAAAACGGCTTATGTTTGAGAAGAGTGGTATTCGAAAATGAATGTTATGTTCATATCTTTATACTCTATTTTATAAAAACAAAATAAAATTGAGTCTAGAGAATAAGTAAGAAATATCACCCTATTTCAGTAAAGACACATGTAAATTACAGTTGTTCGAAAGCATATCTTCTGACAGAGATTCTAAGCATAACTTACAATGCTCAATTAGGGAAAGTCCAACTACGTACGAGATCTCCTGACTACGTCGTGTTGTTCGATTGTAGACCATATCTTTACAATATAAGGTTGATATTCTAATATGGGACTCTTTGTTGATATTACAAGGCTTCTGAGCTGATTGTGTTGTAAATATTTAAACATTGCACTCAGATTAAATTCAGCATTAACACGGAATTTCATTACTATCGTACACAGAACTTGTGAAACGATACGTAAATGAAAATAAAATTACTACTGAATATTTTACTCGCTTCTTGTCTGTAGACATTTTCTTGGCAGACGCTTTCAAATTTTCGAGAGAGCAAATTTTCGATGTTACAAAATAAGTCCAGTGTATTTTTTTTCATCCTTTTTTATGTACCACTGCTGGGCACAGGTCTTCTCTCACCAGTCAGAGGGATTTAGGTCATTGTCCTGGCTGGCCCAGTGCGGATTGGTGGACAATTCCAATGTATTGGCTGGAACCATTTTGCATCCCACTGCTGGGCACGGGTCTCTCCCCATTATTGGGGAGGCCTGGAGCTTACTCCACCACGCTGCTCCAATGCGGGTTGATGGAGATGCGGGTTAGTGGCCAAACCGCTGTCGAATGTTTTCAAACCGCCCATAAGGCCTTCGTCAAGGTTTAACGACTGTTATCTATCGAAAACAACCGGGACCTTTACGGGCCCTTCGAAGCACGGAAACGCGCATTAATTTTTTTGCAACTAGAGGTCACCCATCTCACACCCGACCGCGCCCGTTTGGCTTAGTTGCATAGATCGCTTGCGTTCTACGCCAACCGCCGAGCCATGCACGCTTCAATCCTTCAAGCTTCTTCCAATATATTAATGAGGCTTAAATAAAATAGAGTAGAAGAAAGTCAAGTTTTAACTTTCTATTTTTTATTTGAATTAAATACACATTACTAATATTATCTGGCATATAACGAAGGGATCAAAATAATTATGCCATTACCTTAGATTAACTAGAATCAGATTAGGCAAGAAGCAATACCTTCGCAACATATCACAAAAACCTTTAATCCTCTAAAACTCTAATAAAGAAAAAAAATATATTATTCATTTTTGTACGATATTTTGGTACTCAGTCTAACTGATCGAAATTAGAGAGATCCTTGCAACCAAACATCAGCCTGTAAAGTCCATATTTGGACACAATTCAACATCATCATAACATCAATGAACTTTCATATTTTGTCATCGTCAATTTTTTCTGTCAGGTTACATTCGCATCACATTAATTAAGAAGGACTTTCTTTATTTTCCCTGTAGATTTTTAATCCGTGACCCGTAAAATCTGCTGTCACTTGTAGTAATTAAAAAGACGATCATTTTCAGCTGAACTTTTCAACAGAATAGGGACTTAAAACAGAAATACTGAAAAGGGGTTTTTGAAAAGGTCAAAGTCTTTCGACTGGTCCAAAATATTGAAAAACGGAAAATTCGTTGCCGATAGGTATTTATTGATGGTCTCCTGGATTGAAAGCTATTGACAATCAGCGTGAAAATACAATAGATTACAGCGTTTTTTTAGAGTGTAGCCTCCTCCCTAGCGAAATACCGCCGACAAGTAGGTAGATAATAAGAGCAGCGATGGCCAAGCGGTAAAGACCCTCCGACACGGAGATACAGGGTTCAAATTCTCAGCGCGCACCGCTGACGAAGAAATTTGTTCACCATCATCACGAAAGGAACCCCAATTTTCACGTTTGCCAAATTTGACGTTTCTGAGTACAGTAGTTTCGGCTGTGCGTGGATATCCAGCCTTGATAAATAATCTATACATATAATAAATCTGTAACAAGTCGGATTCTGTACATTGATATTTGAGAAAAACTGTCACTAGGGCTATTTATTAGCGTAGAACCCAAAACAATTATTTTTAGAATTATTGACTGTTTGCATGTTTCTCTTTCTCTTTCTGTTCGTTTGTGCGCGCTAATCTCAGGAACGGCTTAACGTAAAAGGATGCGGTTTTCACTGATGTATTGGTATTTTTTTGAATTAACATTAATTCATTAACATTCGTTTTATTTAAATCGGTTCACAAATAAAAAAGTTACGTCCATTTCAAGAATTTATCGATCAGTGTTTCGTTGTCAAGTATCGTTGTTGATTTAACGAAATCTTCAGTTAATGTATGGAAGTTTTATAATTTACAGTCTCTTAAATGAAATCATTAAACTTATAAATGAAAAGAAAAATAGATAATACATTAAAAAAACCAACTTAAGATGAGCTGGCAATAATATGGTAAAATATACAAAATAAGCTTCACGCTTTTTCGTACAGTTCCCACACGTCGACAATAAAAGCAATATTTATACATAAAGCTGAAGAGTTTATTCGTTCGTTCGTTTGTATGTTTGTTTGAACGCACTTTTTGTGTTGGATAGTCCATTTATCGGAGAAGGCTTTTTTTGGCCACTAGTCTACAATGTATACAAATTTTATTGCTAAACTAATTACTGCTATAAAATTTAACCAGTTCGGAGGGTTAATTGAAATTTGAGCGTTAATCCCGCGAAATACCCAATTAATAAGCTCCCAGAACTGTTGCAACCGATATCAATTATTATCATTATCAATTCTAATTAAAACGGTTTTCATTAAAACATTTAGTTTTATTGGAATGAAATCAATTAAACTAGGAAATTTTTATTTGTAAGAGAGGACCTGATTAGCCTGATTCTTAGGATCTATATTAACCCTAATTTATTAAAGTTATATCACCAACTAGCGGCCGCCCCCGACTTTGTCTTTGATATTTATTTAACTACGATATTTGCCATCACCATGCTTGCCTCAGAATAGCTAATAATTCACGAAGGTATTTTTTTTCAACCTTTTTTATGTCCCACTCACACACACAGCACACGGCACAGGTCTCCTTATAACAAGTGAGAGGGATTTAAGCCATAGTCCACCACGCTGGCCAAGTGCGGATTGGTGGACGTCGAAGGCATAATGTCCACCAATCTTATGGCCTAAGGCCTAAATCTTAGAGGGATTTCAAGGGGGTAGCAAGCTGTGGAATACATAAAAGGTTGTAAGAAAATTATATATTAAATTACTGTAGAAATAAACAGTAACCTATATACCATGTTTCAAAGTCAAGTCAGAGTCAAAGTCAAAAATATTTATTTCATATTAGGAATACAAAATATTCGCTTAATGAATGTCATTTTTTCCCGGTCATCGCCTATTAGGTAGGATTGCCATCTCTAAAATTTGTCAACCAGGACAAGACGCGTTAAAACCCCGGATTTTAGAGCCTAAAACCCGGACATGTCAACAGCGGGGGGACAGTGAATTTTAGCGAGTCGGTTCGTCGGTTGACCGCGGCGTGCGGGCACAGTGCGTGTGTCGCGGGCGGCCCAAGACTTTATTCTTTTTAAACCTGGACTACCAATGAAGTCCGGCCCGGACGCTCCCTGGACGCTGCGAAGAACAAATCCGGGGAAACCCGGACGGATGGCAACCCTACCTTTAGGTGCCCGTTTAGGCTAGATGTTGCGCTAAAAAGACGGCGGAAAAAATCTCCCAGCAGCACTTTTTTAATGAAAGTACATATGTAATTGAGATAACCGTATGGCTATGGGTCCATAATGGGCACACGTGACAGCTAATCGTATGAGACACTATAATTTATTTACTAATGTTCCTTGGCTGCAACCCTTTTTTACGTCCCACTGCTGGACACGGGTCTCTCCCCATTATTGGGGAGGCTTGGAGCTTACTCCACGCTGCTCCGATGCGGGTTGGTGTCCTTACTTTGTTATATTTCTGTTTGTTAAATAAATAAAGATAAATATTAAAATGAAAAGCTTAAAACGTTCATCAAGATAACAGTATGTAAAATTTATTTCAGGTAGGTGTGAAGTATGAAATAAAACAAAATATATAATTTTTGTGGTGCTCAAGATTATAATTATGGCAAGGGATAAAGCCGTATGCAAATTCTCATAGCAATAATAAAAAATGAACGTAAAATTTAATTCAATTTATATGTTTTATGCAGACATAGAGTACACAACCCCACAGAAACGTAATCTTCATTTGCTTTTAAATTATATGACAGTAAAAAACAATCTGTAATTTCAACATTCTGTATATTCGCTATCGCCTCGAAATGTCTATGACAAGTTTTTGTTTAATTTAAAAAAATATATTCGCTTAAAAATACCAGTACTTAATTCTGTATTGTTAAATTTTGGTAATGATTTTATTTATTTTTGTGATATTAACTATTAATTATTTGTTAATAATTGTTGTTCAAAAGGCTCGATAAAATCCATCGGGGTTTATTTTGATAGGTAGCAAGTCTACAAATATTACCAGAAATTAATAAAAAATATCCGATATCAGGTTGACCTGCTGATTATCTCCACTAACCCATTGCTTCAATGAGCATCGTGGTAAAGAAAATACTAGTTATCTTTCACTGACTTCTGCAACACAGTTTTTATTAACTAAAGCGGAAGTCAGGGATTCCAGAAGCAAATGTGAATCATACGTGTTCTGTGATTAATAAAAATATGTATTTGTATCTTCAACCATGGCAAAAAATAGCAATAAACCCTTCTTTAAAACCTCTAAAGTATATAAAACCTCTATTGCCTACACAGTCATTGTGCAAATGTGTCAAAGGTTTTCACTAAGCGACACGTTTTCCCCAAATATTAATCTAATTTTTTCAACCTAATTTCACTTAGTCATGAAACCCCGAATGAGTTACATTGTCCTATATTGTGTGTACAATAGGTCCCATTTTCGGGACCGACCTTCGTGTAAGAGACCCTTTAAATTTCACGAATTCTCCCGAAATAACCGACCCGAACCTTTTGTAGTGGTTGAGTAACGTACACAAATGTACTTTGGGGTCTGTCCTACAGATTATGAGGAATATTATATTTCTGCCGTCCATTATTTTGGTTATCGGTGGGGAAACCTTCAAAAGGTACCCCTTAGCTTGGGATAGATACTCAGTTATGTGGGGTTTTTATATTCCCTTGGTGGCCTGCCTAGGTGATGGGGAGACCTCCAGGCTCGGGATAGCACTGTTGACCTCCATGCTTGGTGGCCCAAACGGGACCACCTTGGCGATGAAACTCTCCTACCCTCACGTCGCTGCAGCCACACACACGCACGTACACACCGCCGTCCTTCTTGGGGCCGCTGGCAGGCGATCAAGCTCCCACTCTCGCCGATTGCAACTCCAGAAATCTACTTTTAGTCGCCTCTAACGATCAGAACCCCAACCTAATCCCGGTCGACAGGTCTTTTTGTCGGTTTCCTAAGCTATGCTATATTCTAAATTACTTTTACTATGTTTGACGGCGTATTCGGTCCTACGAATTCAGACAAGTAGGTGTAATTTTTGAACAACATACGACCAGCAAATAAAGTTGTGAATTTCCAACTTTTGTGTACAGAACCTTAAGAAATTAAATTCCATAGCTATAAGTCTATAGTTGACGACCCGCGTGGCGTAATGGTTACCACACCGGAATGCCGATCGGAGGGTCCCGGGTTCGATTCCCGGCGAAGCAGAAATTTGAATGATGAGTTTAAATTTTCTGTTATCGGTCTGGGTGTTTGAGTGTTGTTTCTGTCTTTGTGTGTGTCCATGGCACCCACGACTCAGGGTATATGTATATGTACCCTACTGTGGGGCTATAAGTGTAAAGCGTTATTATTATTATTTTAGTTACCTAATGTTGAAACAATTTTGATTTACACAGGGTTATAAACTAATCTGTAAGTGATAGCCTATGGTCATAAATCATGTCGTCGGGTACTTAGCGCATACTACCGATTGTACTCGTAATAGCTTTGAAATTGAAACTATAAATCTAGAATGACTAGTAAATACGTCAAGAGAAATTTATGTTCAGAGTTTGATGTTTTTAGGGTTCCGTACCCAAAAGGTTAAACGGGACTTTATTACTAAGACTCAGCTGCCCGTCCATAATATATGTCCGTCTATTTGTCTATCCGTCTGTCGTCAGGCTGTATCTCACGAACCGTGATAGCTACAGATTTGTATTTTTTTACAGCTGATATATCTCTACCGTATATCCGTACCCAAAAGGTTAATCGGGACTCTATTACTAAGACTCAACTGTCCGTCCATATGTCCGTTTAGCTGTCTATCCGTCTGTCGTCAGGCTGTATCTCACAAACCGTGATAGCTACAGATTTGTATTTTTTTACAGCTGATATATCTCTACCGTATATCCGTACCCAAAAGGTTAATCGGGACTCTATTACTAAGACTCAGTTGTCCGTCCATATGTCCGTTTAGCTGTCTATCCGTCTGTCGTCAGGCTGTATCTCACGAACCGTGACAGCTACAGATTTGTATTTTTTACAGCTGATATATCTCTACCGTATATCCGTACCCAAAAGGTTAAACGGGACTCTGTTACTAAGACTCAGTTGTCCGTCCATATGTCCGTCTATCTGTCTGTCCGTCTGTCTTCAGGCTGTATCTCACGAACCGTGATAGCTACAGATTTGTATTTTTTTACAGCTGATATATCTCTACCGTATATCCGTACCCAAAAGGTTAATCGGGATTCTATTACTAAGACTCAGTTGTCCGTCCATATGTCCGTCTATCTGTCTATCCGTCTGTCGTCAGGCTGTATCTCACAAACCGTGATAGCTACAGATTTGTATTTTTTTACAGCTGATATATCTCTACCGTATATCCGTACCCAAAAGGTTAATCGGGACTCTATTACTAAGACTCAGTTGTCCGTCCATATGTCCGTCTATCTGTCTATCCGTCTGTCGTCAGGCTGTATCTCACAAACCGTGATAGCTACAGATTTGTATTTTTTTACAGCTGATATATCTCTACCGTATATCCGTACCCAAAAGGTTAATCGGGACTCTATTACTAAGACTCAACTGTCCGTCCATATGTCCGTTTAGCTGTCTATCCGTCTGTCGTCAGGCTGTATCTCACAAACCGTGATAGCTACAGATTTGTATTTTTTTACAGCTGATATATCTCTACCGTATATCCGTACCCAAAAGGTTAATCGGGACTCTATTACTAAGACTCAGTTGTCCGTCCATATGTCCGTTTAGCTGTCTATCCGTCTGTCGTCAGGCTGTATCTCACGAACCGTGACAGCTACAGATTTGTATTTTTTACAGCTGATATATCTCTACCGTATATCCGTACCCAAAAGGTTAAACGGGACTTTATTACTAAGACTCAGCTGCCCGTCCATAATATATGTCCGTCTATTTGTCTATCCGTCTGTCGTCAGGCTGTATCTCACGAACCGTGATAGCTACAGATTTGTATTTTTTTACAGCTGATATATCTCTACCGTATATCCGTACCCAAAAGGTTAATCGGGACTCTATTACTAAGACTCAACTGTCCGTCCATATGTCCGTTTAGCTGTCTATCCGTCTGTCGTCAGGCTGTATCTCACAAACCGTGATAGCTACAGATTTGTATTTTTTTACAGCTGATATATCTCTACCGTATATCCGTACCCAAAAGGTTAATCGGGACTCTATTACTAAGACTCAGTTGTCCGTCCATATGTCCGTCTATCTGTCTATCCGTCTGTCGTCAGGCTGTATCTCACAAACCGTGATAGCTACAGATTTGTATTTTTTTACAGCTGATATATCTCTACCGTATATCCGTACCCAAAAGGTTAATCGGGACTCTATTACTAAGACTCAACTGTCCGTCCATATGTCCGTTTAGCTGTCTATCCGTCTGTCGTCAGGCTGTATCTCACAAACCGTGATAGCTACAGATTTGTATTTTTTTACAGCTGATATATCTCTACCGTATATCCGTACCCAAAAGGTTAATCGGGACTCTATTACTAAGACTCAGTTGTCCGTCCATATGTCCGTTTAGCTGTCTATCCGTCTGTCGTCAGGCTGTATCTCACGAACCGTGACAGCTACAGATTTGTATTTTTTACAGCTGATATATCTCTACCGTATATCCGTACCCAAAAGGTTAAACGGGACTTTATTACTAAGACTCAGCTGCCCGTCCATAATATATGTCCGTCTATTTGTCTATCCGTCTGTCGTCAGGCTGTATCTCACGAACCGTGATAGCTACAGATTTGTATTTTTTTACAGCTGATATATCTCTACCGTATATCCGTACCCAAAAGGTTAATCGGGACTCTATTACTAAGACTCAACTGTCCGTCCATATGTCCGTTTAGCTGTCTATCCGTCTGTCGTCAGGCTGTATCTCACAAACCGTGATAGCTACAGATTTGTATTTTTTTACAGCTGATATATCTCTACCGTATATCCGTACCCAAAAGGTTAATCGGGACTCTATTACTAAGACTCAGTTGTCCGTCCATATGTCCGTTTAGCTGTCTATCCGTCTGTCGTCAGGCTGTATCTCACGAACCGTGACAGCTACAGATTTGTATTTTTTACAGCTGATATATCTCTACCGTATATCCGTACCCAAAAGGTTAAACGGGACTCTGTTACTAAGACTCAGTTGTCCGTCCATATGTCCGTCTATCTGTCTGTCCGTCTGTCTTCAGGCTGTATCTCACGAACCGTGATAGCTACAGATTTGTATTTTTTTACAGCTGATATATCTCTACCGTATATCCGTACCCAAAAGGTTAATCGGGATTCTATTACTAAGACTCAGTTGTCCGTCCATATGTCCGTCTATCTGTCTATCCGTCTGTCGTCAGGCTGTATCTCACAAACCGTGATAGCTACAGATTTGTATTTTTTTACAGCTGATATATCTCTACCGTATATCCGTACCCAAAAGGTTAATCGGGACTCTATTACTAAGACTCAGTTGTCCGTCCATATGTCCGTCTATCTGTCTATCCGTCTGTCGTCAGGCTGTATCTCACAAACCGTGATAGCTACAGATTTGTATTTTTTTACAGCTGATATATCTCTACCGTATATCCGTACCCAAAAGGTTAATCGGGACTCTATTACTAAGACTCAGTTGTCCGTCCATATGTCCGTTTAGCTGTCTATCCGTCTGTCGTCAGGCTGTATCTCACGAACCGTGATAGCTACAGATTTGTATTTTTTACAGCTGATATATCTCTGTTGCCGCTAAAATAAAAAAAATTAACAACAGAATAAAATAAACGTTTAAGGGGGGATCCTATACCACAAACGTGTTTTTTTTCTATTTCTTTTCTCGATCCTAATAACGACAACAAGATGACACTTGAAAATATTGACAGAAAATATACCTAATATATACATTCATATACATTCATAGTATAATATATACATTCACTTTAAAAGCAAATGAAAAAATAAAATAATATTAAAGATGGGCTCCCTAAACTTTCTATTTGCTGTTTTTATAAATAATGGTACAGAACCCTTCGTGCGCGAGTCCGGCTCGCACTTGACTGGTTTTATTTTATTTATAATTATGAAAGAGCAAACGAACATGTAGCGATATTAATTGCAATGGTCCTTGCAGCCCATGAAACTCACATAATACTCAATCAAGGCCAGTTCAGGCCAGGCCATGGGTAAGCTTAGCCTGATTTAAGTGAGACCTACAACCACAGCTTTTCACCAAAACTTTAATAGAATTTATTCACAATAAAAATAAGCACAGCGATGGTACTTATCCACTGAAAGCGTGAATGTGCCTATGAAGCGATGCTTAGTTCATTGAAACTACGACTACTACTTTATCATTTCTTACGATATTAATATTGATATGTTCTATTCTTAATTCATTGTGTATATTATTTTCAACATTGGGTGTGTATTCGTTAAAAATATTATGTGTTCTATCTCTATATCTATCAGTGATAATAAAGTGTCGAAATAAAATATAATAAAACGATAATAAAACGTCGATATTTAAACTGGGGACATTAGCTACTTTTTTATTGCATAACATAAGATAAGTGAAAGCCTGGACATAAAACTTGTCGTCGAGTACTTAGCGCACGAAACTACCGCTTGAAATACTCGTAACTTTGGGAATAATAAATAAATAAATAACGTTTCTCACTCATATCCCCACAGTAGGGTAGATATACCCTGTGTCGTGGGTACCATGGACACACACAGAGACAGAAACCGCACAGACCGTGAACAGAAACTCATCATTCAAATTTCTGCTTCCTCCGCGTGTAACTGTAACCTCCGCGTCATAGAATGGTATCTTAACCATTTGGCTATAGTTGTTTTATTACAAACCTCTTATTATTTAGGTCATAAACTATTGGATAAGCCTATTTCTAAGGTCATAAAATGTATCGTCGAGTACTTAGCGCATTAAACTAAAATAAAGCTGGAGTAGCTTAAAAATTCAAAATTGTTAGTAAACACGTCAAGACAAATCTACACTCCATTGAAACAGAATTTATTTTACTTTTTTATTTATTTAAATGAAAGAGTAGAAGAACGTCCAGCCTAGGTGATGTTAGTTGTAGCTACATTTCGTTTACATCTATGTTACGTATACCTATTTTATAATTTAAATCGGAAGACAAAATATATAATAAATCCAGGCTTCGCCGCGTCGCAGCCTTGTATAGGCAAGATATCGTATTCGAGGTTCTGTTGACACAGGACTACGGCGCGTGGGAAAGTAGAGGCCCGCAGTTGCACAGACTTTCCGGTCAAACATCGATCGCGAATCGCTAGTTTTTAAGATAATTATAATGTAGATTTTAATAATTAAAGTAAAATAGTTTAGTAAAACTATTAGTTTTCATTTCGCACCCTGCTGCGACCGCCCTAAATGTAAGTTCTACACACAACCTAAAGTTTGATTATTGCCTGAGGACGTATGCAACTGCTAATGTTCACCGAAGTGAAATAGAACTCGTCAAATCACAGCAGAAATGTATTGTACAGTGGTACTTCGGTTCGAATCACGGAAATTCTACAAACTGATCATCTAAGCTACGAATGCAACTACGCATCTAATGATAAAACACTAAGATAATTGTCCATCATGCTTTCCAAGTACCTATAAGTTGGTGTACATAACATGCCATTGAGAATTTTTGATGTGAAATATCTATCGGCACGGGTAAACCGGATTGTTGGTGTGGCGACGTGGCGACGGGTCGCCACATGTAAACCGGATTCTTGGTGTTTCGACGCTTGCCGTGGCGATGGGTCGCCACACTCAGTTGAATAAACTTGAAATTATAACCGCACCAGATGTTGCTTAGTGGCCACCCGTCCTACTTTAACCGCACTCGACATTGCTTAGCATTATTGACACCCATCCTTATTATAAACACACCAGATGTTGCTTAATGGCCACCCATCCTACTTTAACCGCACTCGACATTGCTTAGCTTTATTGACACCCATCCTTGTTATAAACGCACCAGATGCTGCTTAATGGCCACCTATCCTACTTTTGACTGCATTCGACATTGCTCAGCTTTGTTGATACCCATACTTCTTATGACCGCACCAGATGTTCCTGAATGGTCACCCATCCATGACCGCACTCGACATTGTTTAAATTTATTGACAATGGCTGTCATTTTTTTTTTCATTATGCTGTGTTTAGTTCCTGTCGTAATCTTGTCTTTTATATACATATTACTTGTACAAGTACGAACACGATGTTTCACATATACCAGGCGTCCCATGATGGCTCAAGGTTTTTTTTTTGTATATACATATATAACTCTCGAGGTTGCAATATTTTCCATCGCCAAGAAGCAGCAAAAATTAATTATAACAATTTTTTTAATCATGCATGCGCGCACTGTATTGATCTGGGGATACCCACGTCAGAGAGCAGTTTCTTAAAAACTCCGTTAACGCTGTTTTTATTACATAACTATTAATTCCTATCATACTAAGGTCGTAAACTATTAGATAAGTGATAGTCTGTTAGGAATTAACGTCGGTAGTTAAATAAAAAAATGTGACGAGGTAGGAGAAAACTCCTATAAAAGCGAGGCCTCCTCTAAGGGGGGGATTATTAGTGCTTTACTCTTGATAACGGCTGTAACTCTGCCCGATTGCGTACTGAAATTCTGTGTCTGTGCTTACTTATTATTTAATTGTTGTTGTATAAGGAAATGTTAATTAGAAACCTTAAATCGTTACCTGTAAATTGTATCAAAGGCTTTGTGAATTAAATGGTGATCTAAATATTCTGCTTCTGGTTTTCATTTCTAAAATCAGAAGTGGGATCTCTTCACGTCCCACATTTAACGTTGCATCCTGAACAAATGCAGAAATCAGTACGCACGGTTTTTTTTACATTCTTCGTGTATCGATTAAACAATCTGTACCAGTTCAGTGATAAGTAATTGATTTGAGTGAGACTGAAAACGTTGGGTAAGGTCAGAAACAGTAAGTAAAAAAAAAATCTTTTAAGAAAATATTTATTTGCTCGAATGTGGTATAGTTTTGTTTCATATTAAATTAGGTATGTATTTCAATTAATTTTCATTACTAGGACATTTGCTTATTTTAGTTGTCATAGATTTTATTATTAATTATGCAAATATATGTAATTTTTCGTATAATTTTATAATTTATGTCGATTAGTGTCAAATTTCTGTTCACCCATAAATTAGTAATTGTAATGATTAATTTGTTTTAAAATTTTACCATAGTGAAGCTTTAAATATTTGTCGGTAATTTATTGTTAATTTTGACGCACATGTGGTACCTAGCAATTTTTTGGCCTTATAGCTGACTAGGTTATTGGCAGGCACCAATAGTCTGATCAGGAAAACAAGTAAGAAATTTACAATATTCATCTTTCCTTGTAAATAAAAAGTTGTGTCTTTACAAATAAACGGGCTTCATATATTATGTACAGACAGGGCACACTTAATATTTTAAACCTTTTAAAGAGAGGCTCGCAGCGTGTTAATGGAGTGGTATTAGCTATAGCGCGAATACATCTCTTTTGTGCTATAAACGCTTTATTGAAATCTGTAGTTTCCCCAGAGTAGTATTCTGTATCTAAGATTCGACGAGACGTATCCATGATAAAATTTTAATGCTACATTTGTTACTTATTAGTTTTGCGAATCCAAGTGAAAAAGCAATTTTTTTTGTTACTTTAAAAATACTCTGCTTATCCTTTGCTTTTGAGATAAGTTTATGTATGAAGAAAATGAGTACCTAGTTCTTACAGTCGGTTACTTTTTCAAAAGAATTTATTTGTACCCAACAAGTACAGTACCGTCACTGGGGAGTAAGTAATGGCAACATTTTTGTTAAATATTTCCGAATCGAGAGTGCACGCAATTATTTCCGTGAAACAGTGTTTTTGAATATTTGTAGTCATTTCAAAGCAAAAAGTCAATATATAAACTTGGTATCTGATATTTTTCTGAATACCTACAAATGCAAGACATTAAACAAAAACGTTTAAACTTTATTTTAAAAATTGAATTGGTTGGTCTGTACCAAAAGTAAATTTTGGCAAACTTGCATAACCGAATACAATCTTAGTTAAAAGTGACCGTTGATATTTTATATAGATTGCATATGCTATGAGTATTCGTATAATTAACTATCAAAGTTGTTGGCTGAGAGTTACGAGTATCTATCAATTTTTATTCACGTAACATGGGACAAAACCTTGAGATTTTTCTTGAGTTTTCAGACTACTTCCTATAACGAAGGGAGCAAGTTGAGAATGGGTGATGGAATCTTAAAAATGACTCTAAATCAATGGTTGAAGCAGTGTTGACAACCAAGAATAACAGTACTAAAAAGAAAGTTGCTCTTTACCTATTACTTACTTTTTATGGTTAATGAATTTTTAAGGTAAATAAGTGACATTAAGCAAGCTCAATTATAAACCAACGGTATAATGTGATATAACCGTTTTGTTTGTCAGATTTAATTGATGTTTAGTGCATTTACAGATAAGGTTTATACTGGATACTATTGTTCTTTTTTGACTACCTACCTACTTTGTTAGGTAATCATTTTGTTAACGCACAAATTGCTAAACCATTTTCAGATGAATTAGGTACAGGGAGTTTTTTTTTTTCGACTACCTACATACCTTTATCGCTAAACAATTTGAACATTTGTTACTGACTGTGAAAGTTGTAGCAGAGTAATGTCAGGTAGGCCGAGCTTCAACCTATGTACCTTTACTACGGGAGAACACGAGGACATGTGATTTGGTCAGTTCTGACTGTGCACATTGTTATTCTAGCTGGTAGCAATAGTGAACCGACAGTGAGTTACATAAATCTTTTCGTAATAACAAATTACTTTTCCTATATAAGTTTGTTCATAAAATTTCATTTTCTTAATGTTACGCTTGTGTTTCAATGTGCAAATAAGTTTTTTCGCGTGATACTAAACTTGTCATTATGTCTGCTATCGAATTTTTATTTTTGGTAGATGACAGTGTCGTCTGTTGGCCAAGACTGTGTAATGCCTGGGTATTACTAGTGATGACAGCGTGACGATATTGGCTGAACTTGTAATAAAACATTCTACTGGTTTAAGCACGCTTTTACCATGGTGCTATTAACATTTGTAACAAAGTGTAACACACTGTGTACTATTGACAGCAAGTTCAAAATATTAAGAAAAATGCTAGCATACAACCCGCGGGCTTTGTAACCCCGGGGGCTTTACTGGTGACTTCATTTTTATATTTTACACCCTATCTGACCCAACAGTTTTTTTCTCTATAATGGTAAATTTTTGTTAGTTTTATTGGGCCTAAAAGTACTTCGAAGTACGTTGGTCCTAATTTATGCATATACTAGCCTTCCGCCAGCAGCTTCGCCGGCATGGGCCCGTTTCACGCTTCATTGTTATTTTAAAATCATAGGCGTTTAGCCAGTTGCTTCAACCGCGTGGACCCTATTACCAGTTTTCACGTAGGAATGAAACATTTCCCCGCGTCAAAAAGTAGCCTATGTTACTCAGGGTGAATGTAGCTTTCTAATGGTGAAAGGTAAAATCGGAACAGTAGTTTTTGAGTTTATTCATTTCAAACATATAAAAATACAAATCTTTCCTCTTTATAATATTAGTATAGATATATTAATTTTTTCAACATGTCATTTTTGAGAAACCTGATTCGTATTTTTATATATATACCTACATATAGTTAAGTGTTCGAAACGATTGCCTTTCAACACTTTATAATGGCCTAATGCATTTTCTGCAATATCTGCTTACCTATAAAGAGTGCCTATGAACAATATATGTACAACAGAAATCTGATGAACACTGTTTTTACAGATTAAAATGCGGTGATACACGACTAGTGTGATCCTATATGAACATTACCTAGTTGAAGCCGTGTTTTTGTTAACCATGTGCAACAGAATGCGGTAATACACGACTAGTGTGATTTTATACGAACCTCACCTAGTCAAGCCGTGTTTGTTAACAGTTTGGGCTACTCAAGTTCATATGCGAGCCGGTATTGTAAGAACAGTCATAAAAAAATTAAGAAAAATATTAGATTTTAACAGCACTTGCTTTATTTTGTAGTTCTTGCGTCAGACCATACACGATCGAGGACGAACGTGTGAGCAGGACGGCCGGATGTAATCGTGGTTAAAAAGGAGCTCGGTGATATATACTAAATTTAATTATACTAAACTTTTGAACTAGATGGTGCTACTAGTACATTTATTTTAAAAAGCAACAGTGCTTTCTTGTTTCGAAATAGTAGGACAAAACTCATTCTTTATTTTACTGATTAATAATTTTGGTACTCGTACATGTTAATAATTTTTCCTTTCACAAAACAAGTTGGTTTTAATGGCTGTCCCAAAACTTTAATGAAATATCTCATTTATAAGCTTAATTCTTATCTAGATGCGCCTGTTATAAATTGCTGTTAAGTCACTAGAACATCTCAAGCTTTATGATTCAAAGCCTAATTGTTAGATTTATTACAAAAACTTTAAATTCCAAAAAGTGCTTCATACGACAGGTCGATCTTTAAGTTTAGATTTAGTTTAGTTTGTTCTCATTTGCAGAAGCTAATCTTTGTGATGTCGGCGTCCGAAGGCTGCTGCCTCCGCCACTGTATGGTGCGTGGCGCTCTGGTGTGCTCCTGGGTGGCACCGGGCGCTCCTTCAGTGCACTGCTACTTAAGTGCAACGGCATTGAAGGATCTTCACCGCCTGGCGAGGACGCCAGGATATCAGGAGGGCCGTGTTAGGAATTAACGTCGGTAGTTAAATAAAAAAATGTGACGAGGTAGGAGAAAACTCCTATAAAAGCGAGGCCTCCTCTAAGGGGGGGATTATTAGTGCTTTACTCTTGATAACGGCTGTAACTCTGCCCGATTGCGTACTGAAATTCTGTGTCTGTGCTTACTTATTATTTAATTGTTGTTGTATAAGGAAATGTTAATTAGAAACCTTAAATCGTTACCTGTAAATTGTATCAAAGGCTTTGTGAATTAAATGGTGATCTAAATATTCTGCTTCTGGTTTTCATTTCTAAAAAGTCTATTCCTAAGGACATAAAATGTGTCGTCGAGTACTTAGCGCACGAAACTACCGCTGGAATAGCTTTGTGAATGATACTATAAATTCAGAATCGTTAGTAAACACGTCAACACAAATCTACGGTCCATTGAATCAGAATTTATTTTAGTTAATTTCATAAGTTATAATATTATTCCAGCATGTGTAAAAGTATGATGACATTGGGTTGGAAAATAATAATCAAAACTGATTATGATAGCCTTCTAGGCTTCTTAAGAAATGCTGAAGAGAAGTACCTACTACCACTGAACTTATCTTTACCGCGAACGAAATCGATTTGGTTTCAGTGAAAAAGTGTAGCCTGAGACATTAGGCCTACCATCAGCCTCCGTAGTAGCAGCGCAACTTTATGCTACTTCAGCTTCAGCTTCAGCTTCAGGTAACAATAATGCCAGACTAATGCTTACTTGAGGTTGTGCGTAGATTATATATATAGATAGTATAATAGTCGAGACAGATTGTATATTCCGCCGTTTGACATTACGGCTAGCAATTTCCTTAAACAAGTTTTCAAAGCGGCGTAATAACATGCCGCCCAACCGCCAAACGGGGTGTATTGTCGGTAAAACGCTTTGGAAGTATACTTTGTCTCAGGTACATTGTTTGCTCAATGACACTCAGGATGGTGTTATGACCTCATTAATTGTTGTTTAATAGCCACTCATCCTACTTTTGACCGCACTCGACATTGATAAGCTTAAATGACACCCATCCTTGTTATGGCTCCACTCCCAAGGGCGTTACAACTCCTTAATGAAATATCAAGGGAGGATGCAGACTTGGATATTTTTACATGTACCATAAACCAGCTACGCAAAGCTGCGACACATTACCTTGAGGGTCTCATTGCTGGCAGCAGTATTACAGGTACATAGTTTTAATTAGTTTAGCTTTACTTAAATACGCTTAGTTAACTGTATTAAATTTATTCACTCTTGTGTGTGGTTCATAACTGTAAGGAAGATGTTGACAACTTTAATAATAAATAAATAAATAAATAAATGGCCTACAACACCACTTACTTACCTGCATGCTCTTCTGCTACTCTATTCAAATCATAAAATAGGGAAATTGCTAAAATTCAAACGTATTTTCCGGATCCGGAGTTAATGCCCTTGTCTTTGAGTATTTCAGGCTCTGCAAAACAGTTCTGCAAAAGTATAGATTATACTGCAGAAGATCTTCCACTCCTAGTCTTGATCAACCATAATAGCTTTTCCAATGGTAGAGAGGTAACAGCTGATACCAACTTGAACCGTTAAGTCGCAATATCTTCCGGTAAGTGTCATTTTCACGATGTTTACGACGTTTTACCGGTTGAAAGATAAAATTTACAGTCGTTTAAATGGTATCATCGTAAAACTTTCTTGTTTTAACCTATTCCCACCTTTGCGAGTTGTATATTTTCTTATTGAACGAATCTTGAGTGTACTCTAACATTGTAGTTATATAATAATACTACACGACGGTACTCACGTCAATTTTTATCGGATCTGCTGACATGTTTCGGTTTTGACCGAGGACCTTCTTTAGGAGCTCCCGCCGGTCGCGCCGTGGAGACGGAGAGGCTCCGCCGCGATGCCACCCGACCGAGGACTACCACCCGCAGTCCTCAGTCAGGATCGAAACATGTCGGCAGATCCGATAAAAATTGACGTTTGTTTATATTGCACAGAACGGGCTGGCTATCATAAGAATATTAAACAGGTTGGCTGCAACTTATTTGCTTCCCACTGCTGAGAACGTGTCTCTCCTAGTCATTAGAGAGGTCTGGAGCTAATTCCACCACGCTGCTCCAATGTGGGTAGATGAAGATACAGATAAATGGCCAACCTGTTATCGGTTTTCAACCTAAGCAATCCTCAATGCTCTCTATTTTAGAATCAATTCGACAATGTTTGTCGATTACGATTATCTATTATCAATGTCTGACGACCCGTGTGGCGTAATGGTTACCATGAGTCCGACATTGTAACCATTACGCCAATCGGAGGGTCCCGGGTTCGATTACCGGCGAAGCAAAAAGTATGATAAGTTTAAATTTCTGTTCTCGGTCTGGGTGTTTGTGTGTCTGTCTTTGTATCCATGACACAGGGTATATCTACCCTACTGTGTTATTTATTTTATTATGGACAAAAGCTACTGGCCCGTTGATATGATAAGACCTCTATAAAAATTTCGTCAATGGAGTTAAAGCTTTCTTGGTCGAATGGTTACGAAAGCTGACTACGGAGCAAGAGGCCCGGGTTCAAACCTCAAGTAGGCAAGTTGCGTTTTTTATTTTTTGTGACACTTTTTTTTAAATTAGGAGCTAGTTATTTCAAAAGGCTTTGTTAAGTAACACTAAGTCAATGAATATTTTGCTTAAAAATAAACCAAGAAAATCAATTGTTTTTGTCCGAGCAACGCTCGGGCGTCCAGGTACTTATGTTATATGTGACGAAATCCATTCGGCTATGAACATTGTTTTAGTGTAGGTATATAACCACGAGAGCGCTCAGTGTCGAGTAAAGTCAGCATACTTAGTCCCTGTAGCTTCGGGATTAAGAATAGAGCTACGGTATCCCCTGCCTGATCGTAAGAGGCGACTAAAAGGGGGCTTCCTCCGGGGGTGTGGGCGGTGAGAGTGGGAGCTCGTTCATTCAGTGGCCCCGGGAAGGATGTGTGTGTGTGTGCCTTTTTGTCTGAGGTGCGCGCTGAAGGTTTGAACTCGTTATCTCTGTGTCGGAGACCGCAGGTTTACCGCTCGGCCATCGGTTTTCACCTACATAACCCAGTGTATATCGTTATCAAGATGTCTTTTGAAAGCTCAGATCAAATAAAAAAGTATAGATGAAACTCTGTGAACAACAATATGCGGCTAGTTTTGTAAACGTGTGTGCGTGACTATGTGTGCATAGTCACGCTCACGTTGCGTCCATAACTCAAAATACCCCATTGTTGTTGTTAATATTTATTAATACTATTCATTACACCAGCGATACTCTAAGTGTGTTCCGCGGAACCCTAGGGTTCCGCTATACCCCTGTAAGGGTTCCGTAAGAATTTAGAAAAAAATCAAAACACCTCTCTTTAGTCGACCATTCTGACGCGGCGTATCATTTTACTATGCGGTACTCTGTAACGGATTTTTTTAAATATTTCGGCTTTTTATTTATCAAACGCGCCGACTCGAGTATTTTGACGATCGCGCCTTGACACTAGTCAGTTGAGCGACGATTAGTGTTCGGAGCGATAAGTACTCTTCTACGCAGTAACGATCATGCATTATTTTAACCACACCATCCTGACAGAATGGAAAATGCACAAGTAGGTGAAGCGCATACTATCGCTGAGAATTTAATAAAACTATGTGAGTTAGACATAACAAAAGTATGCTCGATGAAAAAACTGCAACAACAAATTGGTGTGAAACAGGATTCTCAACCTATGCAGCCACGAAAACAAAATACCGCAATAGACTGGACGCTAAACCTGATACGAGACTTCAATTGTCCTCTATCAGACCTGATAAACCGATTGATGAAAAATAAAAAACAGTTTCATACCTCCCATTAGTTAAATTTTTTTCTTTGTCAATATCTTCTATTATTATACTTGTTATATTTATAAGTAAGTAATAAGTAACTGTTACATGGTAGGTACTTTTATTATTCTTATTAATAAAGAATACACTTTTAAAAACTATTTATTTATTGTGGGGTTCCATCAAGTATATCGCTTTTCAAAAGGGTTCCGTCACCAAAAAAGATTGAGAACCGCTGCATTACACCCTTTCACAACGCAGTTCGACATTTTTTTCTTGTGAATTATTATATTTTTGACAACGTTTTGCTCGATGCGCCGGGGTATTCTATTGGCAAAACTAGGTGCAGTTTCGTTGTACGTGTTTGCGTCTCATGTGTGTACACGGCTAGATGCAGTTTAAACCGGCCACACTTCGTTGTTCGCAGCGTTCTAACCATAGATTTTTTATATATAGTACGTAGTCAAAGTCATAATAAATCTATGGTTCTATCTATACTTTTTATTTGATCTGAAGATTACTGCTGTTTCCGTGTAAAGTTGCCGCGATGATTTACGTGACGCGTTACACTCAAGTCACACACTGAACTTGAAAATAAGTTTTATCAGTTACTCAGCAAGCGCTACATAAAGTACACCAACACGTAGAAGACTTTGGAACAAAATTTTCGGGGGCTTTGTCTAAGAGTAAGTAGAACTCAGAATTAATAAGACTTTAGAACAAAACTTAAGCGGCTTTGTTCGAAGAATGACAAGTGGGAAGACTACGGCGCGGTGATTGAAACTATGTGTGACAAGAGTTAATTTTCATAAACGAGGCAAGAACTGTAGAAACCTCTACATATCGTATCGCATAGTAATATTATAATTGTTTGTTTGTGAGTTTATCATATATGCTATGAATCGACAAGATTTTGACGTGACATCTAATTGATCAAATAAATCCATGAATTCCGGTTGCACGCACAAAAAGGAAGACTAATTGTAACGAAGCGCGCATGGCCTAGCGGCTAGCGTAGAACGCAAGCGATCTATGTAGCTGAGCCAAACGGGCGCGGTCGGGTGTGAGATGGGTGACCGCTAGTGGCAAAAAAAATTCATGCGCGTTTCCGTGCTTCGGAGGGCACGTTAAGCCGTCGGTCCCGGTTGTTGTCGATAGATAACAGTCGTTAAACCTAGTCGGAGGCCTTATGGGCGGTTTGAAAACATCCGACAGCGGGTTGGCCACTAACCCGCATCTCCACCAACACGCATTGGAGCAGCGTGGTGGAGTAAGCTCCAGGCTTCCCCAATAATGGGGAGAGACCCGTGCCCAGCAGTGGGACGCAAAAAGGGCTGCAGCCCTTGTAACGTTACGCTCATTGTAACGCACGCTTGTAACGTCACGTTGAGGCTTGAGCGTTCGCCTTGCGCCGCTCGCTGTTTTGCGTCTGTTTTCTGCGTTGAAAAGGTAATGTGGTTTTCATTGTTTTGTTATGACGTTATCGTCCGTAAATCGACTGTACTTACAGACAACAATTTTTTTGATAAAGAGATAGTTTGAGGGCTGGAGAGTGACATAGTATATCTCGCTAACTAAAATCAATAAGAAATGAAAAAGGCAATTTTGTATTTTAATACTTGCTTAGTTTTTTTTAATGAATAACAAGAACGTGTGTAGTAGGGAACACAATATCCGCTGTAATTTTGAACTACATCTGAAATACAAATTGTACAAATAGCTCTACAGAACTATGAGACTAATAATAATAAAACTATGTTCTAAAGCTATTTCTGAACTATTTTGTAACTGCGAAACTGTTACAGTTACATAGTTGTATAGTCTGTGCTAACCATGTATTTTAATGTAAAAAAGCGTGGGTTGCATGGTGTCAATAGTATCTCAAAAAGCACCCCCCCCCCCCGCTCCCCTTGACCCCTGTACAATTTTTCAAGTTAATGAGACGCTTAGAAGTAGGTGAAAATGAAATTAAAGATTCCGTTACAAACATACACAGGTCAAGCTAATAAAAGCGTGTTAATTATAATCAAGAACTACGATGGCTTGGTCTATAGTATCTATACGATACGTTATTCTTAAATTATTTCGTTCTTCTTTAAGTTTACAATTTTTGTTTCGCTTCAGGGCAAATTATGTATGGTAAAATAATAAATTCTTAAATTTAATTATGTATGGTAAAATAATAAAACTCATAGAAAGCAAGCGTATTGGAAGTGGCAATAACAAAAAGAAGTTTTAAGATTTCAAACTTAACATTAAACCAACAAACTGCACTCATACACTTTAAAAATTCTATAAAGAGTAAGCTTATTCATATGACTTTAAGATAAAATGTACGAAATGTAAAACTACTGATTCCGCACTGAAGTTTATAGAGGTTGGAAAAGTGGCTTTTTTAATCGAGGGAAGATCAAACTGAAAAAAGAACATTATAGAATTTCAAACTAAGATGTACGTGTAGAAAGATATAGTTTTTTTTACACTGAAATATACAATATACAGAAAATATATATTTTTAATGACGGGAAAAAATCCATTCTAATATTATAAATGTCATTTGTTTCTTTGTTTTTTGTCCTTCTATCATGTCGTATGATGACTATGACTTTTTAAGAAGATACTCTAGTTGGAGGGTTGAAGAGTGACATACGATACTTTTTACCCGGGTAAAATATCTCATTCTTTTGGCAAAAAACATGTTATCTACGCGGGCGAAGCAAAATTTTGCAAGTTTTCAAGTTAATCAGACGCTTAGACGTGTTAAAAATATAAAACTTTATATTTGTTTCATTAAGTAATCAGACACCTAAATGTAAGTGAAAATGAAGTTAAAAAATTCCGTTACATACTCGTACATACAGGTCAAGCTAATAAAAGCGTGTTAAAAAGAATTATATGGTGGTTAAGCATTCTTAAAGTCTCTAATTTTCCACGCAATTTCCTTAATTTCTTCTTTCATAAGAACCTTCTCCTAATAATAATAAACACAACAAAAAAGAAAACGAAATCGGTCCAGCCGTTTACGCGTGATGCCGTGACCCAGGAAACAGGGATTAATATTTTTATATTAATAACTTATAATTAATAAGATTACGGTCACGATCTTATATCTGAGTCATGTGAATAAACTTCGGTACTCTATAAGGGATTTTAGAGTCAGATATCTCCTGTTTGATGTTTTTTTTTTTTTTGTTTAATATTCCACAAACCACATTGGATAACTGGAGCAGCTTGGTGGATTAAGCTCCAGCTCTCCACACAGAGGTAGCAAGCCAGTGTTACGATTTGTTAAGAGTACCTGGACGCCCGAGGGTTGTTCGGATAAAAACAATTGATTTTCTTGGTTTATTTTTAAGCAAAACATTCATTGGCCAAAGCCTTTTGAAATACCTAGCTCACAATTTAAAAAAAAATGTCACAAAAAATAAAAAACGCACCTTGCCTACTTATGGTTTGAACCCGGGTCAGTATGAGTAATTTTATATTTAACGGCATAAACATTAAATAAAACGACAATTTCTTTCAATTTGCTGGATCGATTTATCATCCCCGAAACCAGGGTACTAAATTTCATCCAAATCTTTGGATCCGTTTTCGAGATTCATAAAATATATTTAGATATATACAAGAATTAAAGGATAAAAGCGTTCTGGGTACAATGCCACAAGCACAATTACTAGATGGAATTTTCTTTTTATAATTAACTTTATATATTTAATTTTTAATTATTGTTAAATTATTTAAGTATTTAGTTTAATCAATTGACTAAATTATTATTAATTTATAAAAATCGATTAATAATTATCCTAGTTTCACATTTTTAAATAACAGCAATTGTTATAGGTATTAGATTTAAAGAATGTATCTTCCATCGGAAGAAGATTGGAATTAATCATGCGAGTAGTAGGATTTCAAACAAAAAATTAGAACAATAATCAATACGAGTATCTCACAATCTAAAATTCCTTTAAGGCGCGAGTTCACTCACTGCCTCCGGGGAAATACGTCCGAGCAAATGTAAATCTAAGCTGCTACACTTTAATGTGTTGACATTTAAAAAAATGGATTTTTGAATAGAAAATAACAATCGTAGAGAGTTGGGAACAAAACATTAAAAGCAATATCTCACAATCTAAAATTCTCATAAAGCGTATATTTCCTCACGTGCCTCCAGGGAAATATATATGGGAAAATGTAGAAGAACTTCCGCACTTGGATACATTCTTGGACTTGGAAGTCAGCAATTTTTGAAGTGAAAAAGCGGCGCTGTGCACTTTTTTGGGATGGGTAAAAAAAGTTAAACTCGCGTCAGGACACGTAGCCTGATCGTATATTCGTAAGGCGGAGGGGTGACAGCTGATGGCTCGACTGTCTATACTTGTAAAATTCGTTTATATCAAGTATTTAAAATATGGACATTGAACAAAGTGCATCTATAAATGAAAAAAGTGACGAAGAAATAGTGAAAGAAAATGAGTGAGTGCTTTATAAAAATACTAGATGAAAACTTACTGAAAATACTAGATGAATAATAATACTGATAATAAAAGCAATTCGAGCGAAATTATTTCCTAACCATTCCAAAATATAAAAAATGCACAATGTTAATGTTCAAGTTTTCACTTCTACCGGCACTACCGAAGTGCAACCCGTTTCTTTTCCTTGCTATTCGTAAATAAAATAGTCACCGCCAAATAAATAATAAAATTTTAATAGCACGCGACCACAACGCCGAAACTGATACTGAAACGGTTGCGATCGAGTGTGAGATGGGTCCCCGCTGGTGGCTTTCATTCGCGATTAGCGCACGGGGACACGTTAAGCCGTTTAAGTTGTTACTGATATTTTTTTCTAACTTTTTATGTCCCACTGCTGGGCACAGGTCTCCTTCTCACACAATTGAGAGGGATTTAGGTCATAGTCTACCACGCTGGCCAAGTGCGGATTGGTGGACGTCATGCTTTCGAGAAATTATGAATTTCTCTCAGGCATGCACGGCGATGGAGAACATCGTAATCAATGAAATATCAAGATATTTTCCATCACCGTGAAGCAGCGATAAATTCACACATTACAAATTTCTTTGTCAGAGGTGCGAGCCGAGGATTTGAACCCGGGATCGGTTGCGTCGAAGACCGTGGTTTTTTACCTCTCAACAATCGCTGCTTAAATAGCAGTTGCAAAAAAATTTATGAGACCTTATGGGCGATTTCAGAACATCTGACAGCGTTGGAGAAAACATTGGAGCAGCGTGGTGCTGTAATCTACAGGGCTTCCCAATGGTAATGCAGTTGGACGGATATTGGAGCTAATTGAATATTGGAATCACACACGCGGGTAAGATTTAAAAAAAAACATTAAAACAACAGCAATATCTCGAAATATAAAATTCCTACCGAGCATATAATCTCACCCGTCTCCTGGGAAATACGCTGGAGAAAATACAAAACTAGTGCTTCCTCACCTGAAAATACTGTGGCTTGGAAATGGATGTCTGAATGAAGATCCGAGAATCTGAATGTAAATCGGAATTGTGAGAGTGATGTTATGGTCAGCAATTCGTATTTCTAGATATTTGTAAATAGGAACGTTATTTTGCTAACAAATAAAACATATCTTTTAAATAAAATTCTCGTGTCACAATGTTAGTCACCGTACTCCTCCGAAACGGCTCGACCGATTCTCATGAAATTTTGTGCGCATATCTGGTAGGTCTGAGAATCGGTCAACATCTATTTTTCATCCCCCTAAGTGATAAGGGTGGCCTACCCCAAACATTTAAACACGGTACGCAGTTCGCGGGGTCAGCTAGTTATATACAAACGTTACACTCATAGCCCCACAGTAAGGTAATTAATACCCTGTGGCGTGGGTACCATGGAAACATACAAAAACAGGAACACAAACACCCAGACCGAGAAATTTAAACTCATCATTCAAATTTCTGTTTCGCCGGGAATCGAACCCGGGACCCCTTGGCAGTCCGGCATGGTAACGTCACCACCACCACGCGGGTCTTCCGACATATTAATACGAATATCCGAAATAAAAGTTAAAGTTTAACGATGAACAGTGTAGAATATAAGTGATCTAGACAGCTTAGCGTTATAAACGCGGTCGAGCGTTAGATTGGGGATGACATGTAAAAGCAAACAATGTCATGCGCATTTCTATATTTATGTAGGTCCTATATAATTAAAAGAATCAGGCGTTACTTTGCGGAACTCCATTGTTATAAAGTTAGGTAAACTACTTTGCGTTTGCAACAATCCGCAATCAGAACGTATGATGGTGTATACTTTTTTCGTGCAATAGCACCTTCCTCCCTTCTTTGCCTAACTTTATAGTAGTAGGTCCGTTAAGTCTTCAAGAAATAGATTACCGGTCAGAAAATCTTTTCAAAAAACTTACGAAGGGCTGGTAAGTGTACGACAACGGTTTGGCTGGCTAGCCCTCACTTCTATCAAAACGTGTCGGTGTAGGCTGCAGGCCTCTAGTCCCTGCTTGGAGAAGCTTCGAGATTAAGAATAGAGCTACGGTATCCCCTGCCTGATCGTAAGAGGCGACCAAAAGGGGGCTTCCGGGGTTGTGGGCGGTGAGAGTGGGAGCTCGATCCGTTCAGCCATCGGCCCCGGGAAGGACAGCGGTATGTGTGTGGCCGTATGCCGCCGTAAGCATCGGAGGGTGCAGGAGAGCACATCTGCTCTCCAGAGGATGGGCTCGTTCTGGGGCACCGCGCGTAAAGGACACCGATGCGTTCCACTGGAGATCCCGGAGTCCTCCCCAAGCGCAGAGGCAGACCACCGAGGTGGTTTTAGTGCCGTAACAAATCCCACATAACCCAGTAACACCTCTCCCAAGATGTAAGGTAAGGTAATTATTACTTCGTCCACGTGGACTTTTATATTAGTCATAGCATGATGTTATATAGCCTATAGTCTTCCCTAATAAATGGACTATTCAACAAAAAACGGATTTTTTCAATTCGAACCAGTAGTTCCTGAGATTAGCGCGTTCAAACTAACAAACAAACAAACTCTTCGGCTTTATATAATTAGTATTAGTATAGAATATAGAATAGAAAACCTAGCAGTGGAAACTAAGCATTGCATTCAAAGTTGAATTATTAAGTCATTGTATTTTTTTACCCAAGAGCTAGAAAGAAGGAACCAAAAAATCTGTGATTGCTCGTAACACATACGATTTATCAACATTGGCACACATGGCAGGTAACGTCACAGAAAACTCTTACCTGCTTAGATTATATACATAGATGGTCTATTACAACCACTTAATACCACAAGGTAGACTTGCTCATCTACTATCCTTGACTTGCTTTGCTGACTTTTTCTTTTTGCGTCCCACTGCTGGTGATGAGTCTCTCTACTAAGTTATGGAGGCCTGGAGCTTATTCCACCACGCTGCTCCAATTCATGTGAGTGGAGTCCAATGCTGTTTGATAGAGCTATCCCTATTCACTGCCTATTCGATTCTACTACTTCTAATCAAGGGCTTGGAATACTTCGCAATTCTGATCTTAGTTTTTTTTCTTTATTTTCCTTTTACTAACGTTTTGTTACAAATTAATTGAATCACGTTCTCGTTAGTGTCAGCAAACATTTGTTGGGAGTTTTATCGGTTTTCCGATATTTTTTCTGGGCTTTTATCAACGTTGAACTTCCACCATTTTAGTTATGTTCGTTCAAGATTAGTTTTTGCAAGTATTTAAGTATTCACTTAGAAATGAACGAGCTCTTTATTAATCACCAGCGGCCGCCCGCAACTTTGTCCGCGTGGACTTTAGGTTTTTGCCCCTATAGCCTTCCTCAATAAATTGACTATTCAATAAATAAAAAAATAATAACAATAAAAAATGCTCTTCAGCTTTTTATTATTTATAAATTATTAATCATTGTGTAATTATTAATTATTCATCATTGTACTCACTTATGAGGTAACCAAGATAATATAAAATTAGTCAATTAAAAAGCTCACCATGGATACAAATAATGATAAAAATTATATAAATATTATATAATAAATAACACTATTTCAATTTACATTTTATGTTTATAATTAAATAGTTAAGTTTTTAATTATTGTAAAATTTGCATACCTCATGAATCGCCACAGTCATTTGTTGAAATTTCAAAAATTGGGCTGAGTTACCCTACTGTCTAAGAAAGGAGCTCTTTGTATTGTGCCACAGTCCAGGTCGGATGCTTACGTTATGCTGTTATGAAAGAATTATTGTATACCCCATATTTTAAAACAGGGTCACTTCACGTCGCTTCGCTCCGCTCCACTCCACTCCACTCCACTCCATCCACTCCACTCCATTCACTCCACTCCACTCCATTTCATTTATGTTAAACTGATTGATGATGGCTTTTCTCATAAATTCGTCATTTGTTTTTTATAAGTTTTTCAATAATGCACTAATGTTTGCAAATAGAGCCTGTAAAAGTCTGAGTCTAAAAAAATTCCCATTGATCATTATAATATCATAAACGCAAAAGTTTGGTAAGTACCACATTATTCAATCAAACGTATTCCTCTTATTATTTGGTCGCCTATTAGCTGCAAAAGTATATATTATATGCCCTGTTTGACGCTTCTTAAAATTATGAGTTTTCTCATAGATTTAATAACTTTTTAACTTAACATAGACTTTTTTGACCTATAGCAATACTAGCTATACTGTGTATTGATATTTATATAACAACTAACAACAAAAAGAGTGCTGCTGAGAGTTTTTCTCTTTCGGCTTTTTTCTCTCAGCTCAACACATCACCTATACGGGCACCTAGAGCCGATGACCGCGAAAAGATTGACGTTCATTAAGAGAATATCCGGTGTTCTAAAAATGAATGTAATATTTTGAATTTAGAACTTTGAATTTATTTCTCAAAGATATTACAAACATGAGTCTAAAGAGCTTCCCATTGATCATAAAACATCATAAGTGCAAAAGTTTGGTAAGTGCCACATTACTCCATCACTTATTCACTACTAAAAACTCTGGCACGGAACCAAGTCCCTGAGCGACTTCGGACGACGCCCTGAATTCGTCGGTGGACAGGGTAGAAGTAGGTAATGGCTTATTCATTTGCTCAATGTAAGTATTGCATGAGTGAACTTTACATAACAAACCTTTAAGCAAATTTGAGTCTTAACTGAAATCATATAAAAGAACTGCACATTATTTAGCTTTTATTATGGCAGTTGGCCAGTCACATCTGTGAAAGAGGCAACAAGTCCCACGAAGTAGCGCCACGATCACCTCCAGAATGCAATTGGATGCGAAAGCAATGATAATGTCAAAGAAATATCTAGCAATGGACTGATAAAGCCTATTGAGACAGAGTGAAAGATATAACGGTAGGTTGGCCACCAACTCATATCTTCACTAACCCACGTTGGAGCAGCGTGGTGGAGCTTTAGGCCTCCCCAGTAATGGAGAAAGTCCCGTGCCGCAGTGGGACATAATAAGGGTTGCAGCCAATGACAAAACAGCAGTGCCAAATAAATTTATTAATTGTGTAATGGTTTGCGTTGATAAAAAAACTTTCGCCTTCTAAAAGTACACCAAGCATTAGATAAGCGTGGTTTCTTGTAAAGAACTCTGTGCCTTTTAAAAGGTAGTAAAGATGCAACCAATAAAATATTTTCAATACAGCGTGTAGACTCTATACGGAAAAAATGCCAGATACATTTTTGCCGGGTTTTACTCATTGAAATATTACGTATTGAGCTCGTGAATGTTGAAAGCAAACAGTAAACAAGAGAAATTCTCATCGGTCAAACTTGCTTTACGAGATCGATGAAACAAGTGAAAAAGTCATGAAAAACTAGAACTAGAAAAGGCGTGTTTCTCGGTCACTGGTTTTAAACGATAAAGCGGCGTAAAGGAATTCCATAAAAACCTAGGAGGTTTTTTTCCGCCGGCTTTTTTTCCTCTCAGTGTACAAAAACACTGAAATATGGATGCCCAAAGCTGACGACCGGATATGATCCGAAGAAGAAAAATAAATAAAAATTAATCAATAAAAAGGCGCAATATGGGTACAAATAATGATAATAATAATATAAGTATACTTTAAAAAGAAATCTATTTCAATGTACAATTTTATATTTGCAATTAGATAAGCTTTAATTATTGTAATATTGCATACCTCATGAAGTTAAATATGGTGAACCAAATGTATAAAAACACCTTTTGTAAACACCCAAATAAAAGTCTTTGTAAAAAGCTAAAATGTTTTGGATTGTAGTGAATTTTTGGTCATAGAACTTTATTGGTTTTGAGGGAAGGTAAAACCGCTGCAACCACTTTTATTGTATTTCGGTGGAAAGGTGCAGTTACCGGCCACACTTACATGAGGCGAACGGCAGCCTTCGAAGTAGCAACAACTGCATACGACCACTTGCAAGACTTAGACTTGCTTAAGGTATAGATGTCCATGGGCTGCAGTGACCACTTAACACCACGTAGTGCATTCTCGACCGCTCTTGAATATCGTGATCATCATTTTTCAATGCTACATTTTCGCGCTCAGATTTCCTCTCAAATAGAAGAGTATTAAGGCCAATACGTTACTGGTATAAACAACTACGATCAAATGCGGATTAGGCTTTTTTATTTAATAAAGTAGCTGGCGAGTATATAGAGCTCATGATAATAATTAATCGCTGTAGCTGCAGGATATCATCCGTATTTAATATTATAAAATGTAAAAGTGTGTTTGTTCGTCCTTTTATCATGCCGCAACGATGCCACGGTTTATGCTATTTTTAACCCAAGGAAAATATCTCATTCATATGGGAAAAAACATGTGGTCCACGCTGGTGGAGCTCCGGGCGAAAAGCTCACCTACACTTAAATCCTAGTATAACCTAACTTGAAAGAAAGAAAGAAAGAAAGAAAGAAAAAATATTTATTTCATATTAGGAATACAAAATATTCGCTTAATGAATCTCATTTTTTCCCGATCATCGCCTTTAAGTGCCCGTTTGGGCTAGATGTTGAGCTGAGAGAAAAAAGGCGGCGGAAAAAAACTCCCAGCACTCTTTTAAAAAAACAGTACATAATAATATATTTGAGATAACAGAATGGCTATGGGTCGATAATGGTCACACGTGACAGCTGATCGTGTGAGACACCATCAACCCACTTCCACCTGCTCACAGATGCGAGTAATTACTAAAATTAATACAATCTATGAAGAAATAGCCTTGTGTGAGCGAGATTCATTCCCACGCTCCTTTATCATTAAGATAGTCCTTAGTGTTATAATAAGCCTTACCGCACAGGACTTGTTTGACTGCCTTCTTAAAAGGTTTTAAAGGCAGGGATTGAATCTTTATTGGGATTTTATTATATATCCTGATGGACATCCCAATAAAAGAATTACTTTTTTTATGAAGCCGGCATTTCGGAAATGCCAGCTTGTGGCCGTTCCTAGTTGAAACACAATTAGGACTATGCAAGTCCAATATAGTAGTGAATTTTTCTTTGTTTTTACGTACATATACGATGTTTTCGTAAATATATTGCGAAGCAAATGTTAGAATATCTATCTCTTTAAATTTTTCTCTGAGAGATTCTCTAGCACCTATGTTATAAATTGCGCGAATAGCCCTTTTCTGCAAAATAAAGATTGAATCAATATCAGCCGCATTACCCCACAGTAAAATGCCATATGACATTAAACTATGGAAATAACTGAAATAAACTAATCTGGCTGTTGCAATGTCTGTGAGGGAACGAATTTTCTTTATTGCAAAAACTGCAAATTCTTGTGTACCAAGAAATTCAGAATTGCGTACAAGGTACAGCCAACCGCACAGGTTGGTTGCCAAAATTGAACCCGGATAACAGCGTTCGTGGACGACAAGGCTATTTAATTTATTTAATAATAGTTACTATTGTGTATTTGGTCACCAGTATATTCCGCACCCTAGTATATACCTAGTATAAACCTTAACAATAAACTTCTTCACCTACTGACTCTACCAGATTTCTTTGATTATAACGCCAATTTTTTTTATTTCAATCCATGTCAAGTATTTCACTTAGTCGTATTTTAATATATTTACAACGCTTCTCAACTCATAAAAAGTGTTTTTTGAGTTGTACAAAATGACTTCTCGCATCAAGAATCACGCATAGCAGACGATCAATATAATATCGGACCGAAAAGTACACGATAAAATGAAGGGATTGGGAACTGTTACAGAGTTACTCGTATATTTTGCCATTAGTAATATCTTTATATGGCTTAAGTAAGGTGGTGTGGAGTAAAGAGTAGCAAATATTTATCTTTCATAGGCGTTTCAGTGTTTCGGAGGGCACGCGATGCCGTCGGTCCCGATTTCCGTCAGTCCCGATAGATTGATAACAGTCGTCAAACCATTTTAGAGATCTTTTGTGTATCGGGAGGAAACCTTCAAAAGGTACCCGGCACCTTCGGAGAGGATACCGGGTTATGTGGAATTTGACCGCACTAAAACCCCCTCGGTAGCCTGCCTTTGCGCTTGGGGAGGATTCCGGGATCGCCAGTGAAACACACCCGTGTTCTCCACGCGGGGCGCCCTGGAACGGTCCCATCTTTGGGAGAGCAGATGTGCTCTCCTGCACCTTCTGACGCTTACGGCGGTATTCGGCCACGCACACACCGCCGTTCTTCCCGGGGCTGCTGGCTGGACGGATCGAGCTCCCACTATCACCGCCCGCAACCCCGGAAGCCCCCATTGGGTTCCTCTTACGATCAGGCAGGTGATACCGTAGCTGTAATCTTAATCCCGAAGCTACAGGGACTAAACCTTTTTAGAGCCATAATGGGCGATTAAAAACATACAACAGCGGGTTGGCCACTAACCCGCATCTCCATCAACCTGTATTAAAACTCCAGGCCTTCTCAATTATGGGAAGAGACCGTTGCCCAAGAGTGGGACGCAAAAAAAGGTTACATATAGGCGTTTTCAATCCATACAAGTAGGGCAGTGTGGTTGAATAAGCTCCGAGCCCGCCCAGTTAAGAAATATATGTAAATAGGATAGATATCCAAGATCTAAAGCGAAACAGCCAAGGTATTCCATTGTATTCCAAAATAGCCAACAACTACATATTAAGTATTAAGTTAAATAAAGCCTATTAAATTATTATATGTAGGTATTGAAAATGTCCAAAAACTTTAAATATTTATGAGTAAAATAAAACGAACTCAATTTTGAAATAAAAGCAGTCAAATGGATAAAACGGTCGCAGAGCCGTATTAAACTATTACCGTTCCAAATTGCTTGATGGTCTCCACAAAGTATTATGAAAGTAAAGCATGAAAATTTTATAGGAATATTCGTAAAAATAAACAGATACAAAGTAAACTTTTAAAACTCCGAAAAAGCTACTTTATTTCCTTGTCGGGTTTATTGGTGACAGCTGGTAACACTCGTCTGATTGTCAGACATCTGGTCCACGTCTACGTCACGCCCACGGTCTACGTGACTAAATTGACAACCCTGGTTTCGCTGGGATACCTATAATGTAACACCATTATTCTTTCTAGCCCTACTGTTTAGATATTATTCTATTTCAAAATTGTATGAAAAATAAGAACTCGAAAAGATATTTATAAAATTGTTAGTTGCACTTGACGTTCATTGAAATTGAATTTGCATTGATTTATGTTACACATTTTCAGGGTTTTAATTTAAATGCGACCTGGTGCTGTTTTTTATTTTATAAAGCAACTTGAAAATTATACTTCTGAAAAGACACAAACTTTGTACCCGGAAATATTTAATAAAATATAATCTGTGTTATTCTCTAGGTTGGCAAATTGAACGTGTATTTAAAATAGTAACAGAACGATTAATTTTTACATAAACAAACCCAATTTACACTTATTAGATCGTGGAGTATTTTTAGTCATCATCACGTAAAATCAGTTTGGGAATAAAAACAACTCCCAATCCATAAAATCCACTACAATTTATTTCTAATTGGATTTGATTATTTAAACTGGTAACATCGTTTCATTTGTAAACTGTCAGCTATCTGTCCAGCTACATGACACAAATGGCAACACTGAAATAAGTAAAACTCCAATTTGCCCTTAAAGTTGTAATTTCTTCGAATGTTTTAATCGAGATAATTGTATTTACTCAAAAAAACATTGCAACTCGAAAAGAGACTCAAACATGTTTGAATTTATGTATTCCGGCGCTGATTGTTTGAAATTGAATTTTACGTGCTAAAAGTAACTACGGATTTTCAGATCCTTAATTTTACGACGACAGGAAAGTTGATGGAACTTCCTATAGTTTAAAAAATGTTATAATTTTTTTTACACGTGAATTTTTTCCTACACAGTGAAATTTGATATAAAAATGTATTTTATGCATTAAATAAGTTCTGAGAAAAGAAACAACTCTCAATCCATTAAAGTTGCCATAATTTATTTCCAATTGAATTTTATCGTTACTCAATTATATTTCATCATTATACTTGTAACACCATTCCAATTGTAAACTGTCAGCTATCTGCTTTGCTTATAAGAATAGCAACACTAAACAAGAAAAACTCCAATTTGCCCTAAACTTCTTGGAAACGGTGTAACTTGTTGGAATGTTTTCGTCGAGATAATTGAGTTTGCTCAAAGAAAATTCCAACTCGAAAAGAAATTAAAAATTATTTGGGTCTATGCACTCTGGAACTGATTCATTTGAAATTCAATTTGACTTGGTTTAAGTTACGCCGGGTTTTCAGATTTTTAATTTTACGACGACATGGAAGTTGGTGGAATTCCCTACTGTTTTTAATGTTACCTGATTTCATTAAAGAACTTAAAATTTTTTATTTTGAAATACACATGAAACTTTTCCTACACAGAGATATTTGATACGAATGTATTTGATATCAGTTTTAATTTTGCGTACTGACAAATAATCTACAGAGCTGCAGCTGCTCTACTAAGCGGATAACGGACAGCCGATATCTGTACAAATTATAACATTAAGCATTATGTTGTTACTCAGGATGTTAACAAAGTATTTCATTTGATAAGTAATATAACTATATATTTCAAGTTCTTAATAATTTTATTAAATAAGCTCTGAGATAAGAAACAACTATAAAACCATTAAACCATATTTGTTTACAATTAGATTACATTACACCCGAGACCGTTCGTAAAGCCCCCAGCAAAAGTGTGTTCAAGAGACTTCTTCGA
Source organism: Pyrgus malvae (assembly GCA_911387765.1). Taxonomy (NCBI): domain Eukaryota; kingdom Metazoa; phylum Arthropoda; class Insecta; order Lepidoptera; family Hesperiidae; genus Pyrgus; species Pyrgus malvae. The sequence goes on along the minus strand of OU426961.1, from coordinate 23,302,116 downwards.
GACCGTCTCTTGCGTAATTCCACTCTCACCTGAATCATATGTTGATGATCTGACTTTAACGGTTGTGTATTAAAGGCAACTATATTTAAGTATTTATTTTTACTTATTTATATATATTATAGAATATTTAGAAGTATATTATTTAGAATTATGAATTGTATGTACCAGGTATAGAAATATGATATCGTGTATATTATATTGTGTTATTATTGGTTATTACTTCTCTATTTCTATAGTATGCGCCTACCACAAGCTCTACACATCACCCAGTGTTGGCTAATAGAGAATGCCATTAGGCATTAAGCACGCCCTTTGTTGTATCCTTAGTGTAAGGAAATACTATAAGGTTAAATAATAAATAAATATCATTTAAATTGTCAACACCATTCCAATGGTAAACTGTTCATTTTCGAAAATAAAGTTAAAAAAAACCTTCTTAAACCTACCTTTTTTTTGGTATCGGGGGGGAAACCTTCAAAAGGTACCCGACACCTTGGGAGAGGATACCGGGTTATGTGGGATTTGACCGCACTAAAACCCCCTCGGTGGCCTGCCTCTGCGTTTGTGAGGACTCCGGGATCTCCATAGGAACGCACCGGTGTCCTCCACGCGCGGCGCCCCAGATCGGGCCCATCTTCGGGAGAGCAGATGTCCTCTCCTGCACCTTCAGGTGTTCACGGCGGCATGCGGCCACGCATACACCGCCGTCCCTCCCGGGGCTGCTAGCTGGACGTGTCAAGCTCCCACTCTCACCGTCCGCATCCTCGGAAGCCCCCTTTTAGTCGCCTCTTACGATCAGGCAGGGCCGTATACCGTACTCTATTCTTAATCCCGAAGCTACAGGGACTACTTAAATCTACCTACCGCGAATTTTCAGATTTTTAATTTAACTTTGACTGAAAGATTGTAGGTCTATCTCTCTGGCGGTTTTGCTGATAATTGATTGGATTGATGATAAAATGGTTTTTCTGAAATCTTGTTACATTGCGAACGTTTTTGTGTTCAGAAGTTATTTGTAATAGAATTAGGTAAATATCGATACTCGTGTGGCGATACCCGAGATACCCGAGTAGTGTAGGTAGTTTCCGATACGTGGGTACCTGGTTCAAGCGCCGGCACACACCTCTAACAAAGAAATTTGTTATGATGTCATGGCTTGCATGTCATGTCAACAACCTGAACTTGACCGGCTTAGTGGAATAAAGCCTATATCCTCTTCAATTCTGAAATGATGCCTTTGCCCAGTATTGTAATCGAATAATATAGAATGAGTGTCTTCATACAAGCGCACTGTCAAAATTGAAGCACTAAATTAGATTCACACAGATGTCACATCTGACTAACAAAATATTTTTATTTTCACCAAATTAACTACAAAATATTGAAAACTTCACTGTGAAAGGTTATGTTATTAGATTTCTATTGTTTTTCAAAAGTTTTGTGATAGAAATTTTAACCTTGAATACTCAGAAGCGGCTGGCGGCCCGGCGTTTGGTGTCATTAATGGCACCAATTAAATTGCTTCAATTTGGGCGCACGAACTTAGATTCTATAATGTAATTATTCTAAGATTGTAATATTAATTAAGCTAAAACAAACTTATAAATGGGATCGACGGCGTAGTATACATATCCTCAAATAACGAGCATCTTTGCCAAGCGATCACCCATCTTACTCTCAACCATGCTCGTTTCTTGCAGATGGAAGGCTAACTTCTATTCCAGCTTCTTGTGTTAAGTTCTTCATATATGGTTTCATACAGACGTAATCCTCACGTGTACCGCCAGATGAAAGCGACATTGTTCCTTTGATACAGCAAACATATTATTATTATTCAAGACAGATTTCTGGTAGCGATAGCATTTGAGCAGGTGAGGCCTGGAGCTTAGTGCATAGTGATGACTGCGGAAGGTGAGGCGACAGGTTAACTTAAAATAAATGAACTTGCTTTATGTTGGCAACATTGCTGAATATATTAAAGAAGATGACACTTTACTCTTATGCTGGTATACAGATTTCCATGCCTATCTGCTATGCCTCGACTTTTTCTCCGTTGGTCTGACGGTATATTGATCCGTCTAGAGAAATGGTTACCATGCCGGACTGCCAATCGAAAGGTCCCGGGTTCGATTCCCGGCGAACCAGAAATTTGAATGATGAGTTTAAATTTCTGTTCTCGGTCTGGGTGTTTGTGTTTCTGTCTCTGTGTGGCCCCATGGTACCCACGATATAGGGTAATTTTTTATTTATTTTTAAGCCTTATATCTTATTTTAGCCTAATATCTTTAGTCAAGTTATTCCGTTTTCTAAAACACAAATCCGCTGGATTCAGAAGGCGCAAGACCGGGAGGAGTGACGTCCCCTAACGTCAGCGGCCTACGTCCAGCAGTGGAGTACAAAAGACTGAAAAGAAGAAGAAACACAAACCTATGTCACTGCAGATACAATGTTAACTCAGATCAAAGAGAATGTTAATTTGTATTTCAAACTGTAAGGCAAAAGTGCGTTCAAACATGAAGGCATACAAATTCAAAATTGCCATGTATATCTGATTTACTTTGACTTCGGCTCAATCCGTAGTCTCCGTCTGCTCTGGTGCCCAATCATTCAAATAATCCGACTAATGACCGCAGATGCAGCTCACTTGGAAACCAGAGTCTGTCGAATGCAGATAATCTTAAAGTTGACCTAGATCTTAATAAAGTCGTTAAAAAAACAAAAAGTCGTCCTCTGCGTCTGTCAGATCAACTTAATTTTAATCTACTTAGAAGGGAATTTATAGGGGAACAGGCGAGCATGCTGCCCACGTAGTATTAAATAGTTGGGGTAGGTCATGGACATCATATACACAAACTCTAGGAAAGTTAAATTATTGCTTGAGGTCGTATGTCGTTGCGCTGCAACTGATGGTCCTATCCATACATCGAAACCTTAAATCTACGACTAAATAACTTTTTTTACCGCTGTGATCACGTCTCCCAAATATTCAGCTTCTAGCTTCAGATGTCGCATCGATATGATATGTATAAAATCTACATTCCTCTTTAATATCTACAAATATTTTACATCATAGCAGAGACTCCATGTCACTGCAGATGCAATGTGAATTTGTATTCCAAGCTGCAGGGCTGAAGTTCATATAAGCATGCATGCATACAAATTGCCATGTCTGTCTGCTCTGCCTTAGCTCCTGCCTAGCTTAAGCTCAATCCGGCATCTGAGACTGCTCTGGCGCCCAATTATTCAAACGATCTGACTGATAAAGGATTCAGCTGACTGACAGCTGACAAGCCAGAGGCTGTAAGATGAAAATTAGCGTAAGGTTAAATCTCAATAAACTAATATATATCAATGTGGAATAAGTAGTGCCCATGTATAAAAAATATTTGTAAATTTTATGTAATGCGAATATTTTATGTATAAATAAGTAAAATAATAACGTTTCGTACTCATAGGCCAATAGTAGACTATACCCTCGTGGGTATTACGGACACACCCATAGATATGAACACAAACACCCAGACTGAGAATGAAAACTCGGGAAGTCGTCAATTAATTATCTTTTTACACAAATCTTAATACAAAATGATAATAATATATGTCAGTATGGAATAAGAAGTAACAATATACAAACTATTTTAAACTTTATCAAACGTGATAACTTAGAATAGGGTCATAAATGTGGTAGCGGGTGGCGGGGTGAAATAAAGATCTCTTCTTCAAACACAATAATTATTCATTTCGTCTTCACTTAATAACGTCTTAATCGACTTTCACCTCAGATCACACTCTCGCCATATTGTGCTTCCTACCTCTCTCTCACTCACTCACATATGTCTGTATCTCTCTCGCTACTAGATACATCCATCAATTTACGTTCCATTCTTTCTTCCATTCAGTCCTACATAAATATAGAATACAGTATAACAGGAAGCCTTCTGCACCCCTCTGTTCTCCACCGGTTCTGCACCTGGCTCACTGAAACAATCGTATTTTATAAAATGATATCGCAAATTTTCCGTTACTTATGTTTACAACTTCAAGTAATAGTTCTGCTTAGTACCGATTACTTTTACGAGATGAAAACCACCTACATCCAGCTTAACTGAACTTTCTCTAAATGCAGATAGTTCCTTACTAGCTGTCGTTAAGTTACTCTGTGGTATGTACTCGTAAGTTAGAAAACAGGATTAAATAATCAGTGGATTAACTGCTTTTAAATAAAATTCAGAGGTAATGTGAGATTTATAGATTAAATAAATACAATAAAAGTTAAAAGAAAAGTACAGTAAAAGAATAGTCACTATTAAAATTGTGGAGTCAGCATACATAAATGAGGAATTAAGAGCGAAGGAAAAAGATTTAGGGGCAATTTGACGAATTTTGTTTCATATATGCGTTTCACTTGCCAAAATAAACACCTAAAATCTCAAAGGAAAACAACTTACAAATGGTTGTTGTTTAAGAAAGTAAATATACGTTATTTACAATACGGTACTAATGTGGCTTAAACATGTTTATAAAGTCCCGGCTTACCTCGCGGATTACTTAGGGGGCGCCCGACATGTTTCGGACTGTACCGAGGTACGTAGTTACTATTTAGTAATCTGTGACCGAGGTCCTTCATCATGACATGAGCCAAAGCGGGCGGCCTCTAGGTGGCTTCGTCTTCGCCGAGACAGTCTTCTGTCCGTAAATAATCCGCAAGATAAGCCGGGACTTTATAAACATATTTAGGTATCCTCACGAGACGCTTAGAATAAAACTAGCGGTCGCCCGCGACTTCGTTCGCTTTGATATTAGTCATAGCATGATGTCATATAGCCTAAAGCCTTCCTCGATAAATGGACTATCCAACACAATTTTTTTTTTTAATTCGAACCATTAGTTCCTGAGATTACCGCTATTAGATTATCAAACAAAAAAAAACTCTTCAGCTTTATATATTAGTATAAGTAAGGTGCCTTAGTACCGAATTGCAGTGGTATACTTATTTATTCCTACTACTTCAAGACAGGCAATAATAGTTCGCCCAAGAACTTTATAGTTTTATGAGATAAAACCCCACCTGCATTCCGCTTAACCGCAGTTTCTCTAAGTGCAGAGAGTTTCTAACTAACTGTCATTAAGTTAAACTACTTTATGTGAGATTGAGAACAGGGACTGAAACGTTAGTTCTAATTCATTTAAACAAGTAGAGAAATAGCTACAGATAAGTTTTTTTAATTTTATAAAAAGTGAAACCATTGTTGAAAGCAAAATACTCAACTGGCCATTTATTTATTTATTTATTTATTAATAAGTTGCACCAACAAAGTGTACACCAATATAGTATAATACATAACAGTCAATTAAAGCCAGCCATCACAAAAAAATTATGTTTTTTTTATTTTTATTAATCATATTTTTGTTTTTTTTTTGTGTGTATTTCATTAGCTTAACTAAATTCTTCCTCAAAGAAAAAATATTTTCAAATGAGAGTGTTTTATATATTTATACATTATGTGATTTACCAAACAAACAAACATCAAACAAATACGAGTAGTTCGTGTAAGTATCTATTAGTTTTACGAGATGGAAACAACCTGGATCCAGCTGAACTGAAGTTTCTCTAAGTGCAGGGAGTTTCTGGGAGCTGTCGTAAAGTGCAGTAACGCTTTATGTTCGACAGAGAACAAGGACTGAAACGTTTGTTCGACGTACCTAATCTAAATTAGTTTTAGAGGTAAGAAGGAGTTGTACAAATAATACTATTCACCATTTCACCGATAGACCAGCCAGTGAAAGCTAACGCTCTAACGCTTCACACTCATAGCCCCACAGTAGGGTAGATGTACCCTGTGTCGTGGGTGCCATGGACACACACAAAGACAGAAATACAAAAAAATACGAGTAGTTCATGTAAGTATCTATTAGTTTTACGAGATGGAAACAACCAGGAGCCAGCTGAACTGAACTTTCACTAAGTGCAGGGAGTTTCTGGGAGCTGTCGTAAAGTGCAGTAGCGCTTTATGTTCGACAGAGAACAAGGACTGAAACGTTTGTTCGACGTACCTAATCTAAATTAGTTTTAGAGGTAAGAAGGAGTTGTACAAATGATACCAATCACCATTTCACCGTTAGACCAGCCAGTGAAAGCTAATGCTTCTAAACCTTCACAGTTCACACTCATAGCCCCACAGTAGGGTACATATACCCTGTGTCGTGGGTGCCATGGACACACACAAAGACAGAAATACAAACAAATACGAGTAGTTCATGTAAGTATCTACATATTAGTTTTACGAGATGGAAACAACCTGGAGCCAGCTTAACTGAAGTTTCTCTAAGTGCAGGGAGTTTCTGGGAGCTGTCGTAAAGTGCAGTAGCGCTTTATGTTCGACAGAGAACAAGGACTGAAACGTTTGTTCGACGTACCTAATCTAAATTAGTTTTAGAGGTAAGAAGGAGCTGTACAAATAATACCAATCACCATTTCACCGATAGACCAGCCAGTGAAAGCTAACGCTCTAACGCTTCACACTCATAGCCCCACAGTAGGGTAGATATACCCTGTATCGTGGGTGCCATGGACACACACAAAGACAGAAATACAAACAAATACGAGTAGTTCATGTAAGTATCTATTAGTTTTACGAGATGGAAACAACCTGGATGCAGCTTAACTGAAGTTTCTCTAAGTGCAGGGAGTTTCTGGGAGCTGTCGTAAAGTGCAGTAACTTAAAGTTCGACAGAGAACAAGGACTGAAACGTTTGTTCGAGGTACCTAATCTAAATTAGTTTTAGAGGTAAGAAGGAGTTGTACAAATGATACCAATCACCATTTCACCGTTAGACCAGCCAGTGAAAGCTAACGCTTCTAACGCTTCACACTCCTAGCCCCACAGTAGGGTATATACTCTGTGTCGTGGGTACCATGGACACACACAAAGACAGAAATACAAACACCCAGAAAGAGAACAGAAATTTTAAACTCACCATTCAAATTTCTGCTTCGCCGGGAATCGAACCCGGGACCCTCGGATCGGCAGTACGGCATTGTAATCATTATACCACGTACTCGTAGGTCGTTGAGTTTAAATTACACCTGGACTTGTAGCGATATTCCCCAGTCTGCTGTGCACGCTCCTACTTTTTAGGGATTTGTTAATTGCATAATCGGTGAACTATGGTATAAGATTCTTCGAGAGATTAAAAGCTCTCTTTAAAAGCTGGCAATGCTCAGATGGCTTTTCTGGAGTAGCCATTGTCCGTAGACTTACTAGACACTAAGGAGAATATCAGTATAACCTAATTTCGAAGTCGGTGTTCTTCAGTTTTTTCAGAGAAATCGGATAATACGTGCAAAACGCCTATCGTAATGAACTTTTAGAACTGATAACGATAAAGAAAATTAGGATGTCACTATGATAAGATAAAATAGTCTATAATAACGTATGAATTTCTTGACTCGATCAGAAGTACACAGGAAAGCTTAATTTTCATAAAATATGCTAAAAGGTATAACAACAAACCGCTTTCAACGGTTTTTACAAGAAGACAAACTAGTCCAAGCAGGCGTAAACAAACGATAAACACAATTGTGTACGTTCACACTGCGAACGGTTTGATATCCATTCAGTATGTACACTCCAATGATTTCTAATAAGGATACGTGAACTTGTTTATAAACTGCTTCAAAACATGTCGGGCGCCCCCGAAGTGATCCGCGAGGTAAGCCGGGACTTTATAAACATATTGTAATAAGAAGTTTATTCTTCTAAATACCAGTTTTCCTATTTAATTTTTCTATTATTTAACAGTTACCGTAAATTCCAATGAATCGTTCAATTTCTGCCGCTTTTCTAAATTTATGTTACTGACGCATAAAACGGATTAATAAACTAACTAAACAAGTTTATATGTAAGATGTATCATTGCTTTCAAAGACTATTCTTGTTGGCTGTAATAGATTTTCTTTTTTATTAAAAAGGTATACGCTGGCAATTTAACCTAGCCTGAAGCCGTTTGTCGGCATATTATGAACCCCAATACGCGATGGTGCGTCAAGTTGGTGTCACCACAACAAATCGCGCTGTTTTGTTGTGGTGATACTAACTGCAATAAAACCTTTTCTGCTTTAAACCTTTAAATCTAATTCGTTGTATTTCTGGCTTGAAATCCTGAAAGTAAGATAGATTTACAGGTTTTTTTATAGCATTACTAGCTGACCCCGCGAGCTCCGTATCGCTTTAAAATGTTTAGGGTGGGCCACCCTTATCACTTAGGGGGATAAAAAATAGATGTTGGCCGATTCTCAGACCTGCTCAATATGCTCACAAAATTTCATGAGAATCGGTCAAGTCGTTTCGGAGGAGTACGGGAACGAACATTGTGACACGAGAATTTTATATATAAGATATCAATCAAGATGTGACGTAGGCAAACCGAAAAGACGTAGCAGCACAAACAGAGGTACCTGCTTTTGGAATTTTTGCATTTGCAACAGGTTGGTAACCTGCTTTTGGAACTTCGCAAACCGCCTCTAGAGAGATACCAATCTCTACTAATAAATGAATTATGAAGAGAGAACCATGCCCGTTGCCCAGCCGTGCAGATAGTATAGACTCACTGGGAGAAGACTTACGAGTAAGACTTGCTAAGAAATTAAAAATACTACACGCGCCGCAACGCCATTAAAATAGTATGTTAATATGGGTATTTAATCCTAAATCATACTAATATTATAAACGCGAATGTTTGTGAGTATGGATGTTTGTTACTATTTCACGTAAAAACTTACTTAGGTAATGGATTTTAATGAAACTTTACATTAATATACCTTATACATCAGAATAACACATAAGCTACAATTATTGTGTGAATTGTCCAAAATATGACGATAAATGTCAAGTAAGTAGGCAAAAATCTACCATCTGCGAGCTATTCTGGCGTGCGCTGCCAAAACCGCTAGTTATGATGTAATGTACGATGGAAATGTTTGTCTTAGTCCTACAAAAAAGCCGGTCCAGCGGCACTTCAGAAGGTACTTCACTTTATGCAAATGATCCTCTCTAACGCGGGTGAAACCGCGGGGCACAGCTAGTTTATTACATAAAAGGAATATATCTCAGAAATGTAGGCATTTATAAATTACATCCTCCTTATTAATGAGGTTGTTGTGATGTACAAGATTGTTTGCTCTGACTACATAGTCTACTCTGATCAGTGAAATAATGGCGGCCATAAAACTGATAAATATTTTGATCTAATACCCTAGAGTACTTAAATTATGACGTAAGCGATTATGCTAAAACTTTACATGGCACAGAAAAAAACAATCATTATAAACTGTTCTTAGTAGTAGTAGACAAGTAGACGCCGTGACATAAAGTGGTCACCTCAGCCTATTGACACAACCCTAAAGCAGGACTGAATAATCTTAAATAATCTTAATAGCTTAATAGCTCGTAGTTACTCCAGAGGCTGATCGCCTCATGTAACTGTAATTGTACTGCACAATAAATTGCTTCAAGGTAGAAATATACACAGCGGGTGTTCTTCCCCGGTCAAATAATGATTTTTAATGATAAAAAGTCTTATAAAAATGCCAAAAATAATTAAGATAGAAATGTGACTTCGGGATTAAGAAAAGAGCTACGATATCCCCTGCCTGATCGTAATGAGGCGACTAAAAGGGCGCTGCCGGGGTTGGGGGCAGTGAGAGTGGGAGTTCGATCCGTGTAGCCAGCGGACCCGGGATGGACGGCGGTGTGTGCGTTGCCGCATGCTGCCCTAAGCATCTGAAGGTACAGGAAAGCACATTTGCTCTCCCGAAGATGTCCTCTGCGCGTACGGTGCGCTGCGCGTGGAGAACATCGGTGCGTTCCACTGGAGATCCCGGATCGGATCATCCTAGTTAACAAATTTCAATATTATATCTTAACATATTTTAACTTACCGTGTGTCGAATATTAAGCCCTCGGATAAAACTATTCGCCGAACAAGTGTTAGCGCTGTCAACGTCACTCATATGACATTATGATAAGGGTAGCAATTATATTAACTGACCAATAACTTTATCTGAAGATTGAAAAATCGGCCCCGTATCCTAATTAGTGATTGATATAGGCAGCGATGGCCGAGTGGTAAAAAGCCGCGTTCTTCGACACGACCGATCCCGGGTTCAAATCCTCGGCGCGCACCTCTGACAAAGAAATTTGTAATGTGCGCATGATATTTAATTGATTACGATATTCTCCATCGCCGTGCATGCCTGAGAGAAATTCATTATTTCTCGAAGGCATGACGTCCACCAATCCGCACTTGGCCAGCCCGGTGGACACGGTGTTCCCAGCAGAGGGACATAAAAAAAGGTTGAAAAAAAATAGGCACCTGCTCCTGTAACTAATATGCATAATAGTCAACTTGGGCAGAAATGAGTTTGTTATCAGGTCTTCATTATAAACACTTTTTTTCATTACATCGTAATGTTTATAGCCAACAGAGAGCTACTACAGTCACAGAACAAAAGATACCCACACGTAATAAGACAAGTCAGTTTATTTTGTTTCTTTCCACAACAAACAATGACCACCCAGGCGTCCATAATATCGACAAAATAACTTACTCATTACCTCCAAATGAAGCGTGATCAGTGCCAGAACCTCAATTTGTATTGGAAAATTTACTGATAAAAGTAAGAAGAGTTGGGCTACCTGCATTTTAAAGGAAATGGGACGATATTTTCTTCAAACTAACGCTCTCCTCTGTTTTCTCTGTTTCTTTTAGTAAAGCATCGCATCTGTGCATACTGCCATTGTCAAGTTTTTGTCCACTTTGTTCAATATTTTTTTCAACCATTTCTTTGTCCCACTGCTGGGCACAGGTCTCCTTCTCACAAGTGAGAGAGGATTTAGGCCATAGTCCACCACGCTGGCCAAGTGCGGATTGGTGGACGTCATACTTTCGAGAAATTATGAATTTCTCTCAGGCATGCACGGCGATGAAGAACATCGTAATCAATTAAATATCATGATATTTTCCATCACCGTGGAGCAGCGATAAATGCGCACATTACAAATTTAATTTTAATTTTGTTCAATATAATATAAATTAATTGATACTTTATATACTTAATAATAATGAAGCGCGCGTGGCTCGGCGGCTAGCGTAGAACGCAAGCGGTCTATGCAGCTAAGCCGAACGGGAGCGGTCGGGTGTGGGATGGGTGACCGCTAGTGGCAAAAAATTTCATGCGCGTTTCCGTGCTTCGGAGGGCACGTTAAGCCGTCGGTCCCGGTTGCTGTCGATAGATAACAGTCGTTAAACCTAGTCGGAGGCCTTATGGGCGGTTTGAAAACATCCGATGGCGAGTTGGCCACTAACCCGCATATCCACCAACCCGCATTGGAGCAGCGTGGTGGAGTAAGCTCCAGGCCTCCCCAATAATGGGGAGAGACCCGTGCCCAGCTGCGGGACGCAAAAAGGGTTGCAGCCAATTAATACTTAAAATCAAATTAGTCGTCAGCTTTCTTTCCTTGCCTTTAAAACTCCAACGGACACTTTTTGGTAAAGTAGCCATCACTTTACTTGAATATCTGACTGACTTGACCGACTGACTTTGACGCAGTTTGACTACATATTATTGCGAATATATCACCCGATTTCAACGAAACCGGATAAAACTGGATACAAAATGTTACATTAATAATATGCACAAATGCGTCATCATTACTGAAAGAAAAAATAAGGCGCAAGTATAAACCAATATTAACGGCAATATTAGAGTACTTCTCACCGTAACCTTTTAAAAATATGCTTGATAAAATAATTTTCTTGAAAAATCTCGCCGAAACGCTTCATTGTAAATGAGCGTCATTAAAACAGGGATATTAAACGATTCAGCGTTGTAATAATCTTAAACTTTTCGAGTAACTGTTTCATCGCGAACGAATAACGAGCCAAACCGAGTAAAAGCCTTTAAAAGTTTTCACCACTTTACTGTTTAATTGTATTTTCCTCTAAGAGGACAATATTTTTGTTTATTTTTGTTGCATCTCGTATATTACTGCTAATTTGTACAAGGATTAAATTGTTGAATGCAACCGCATAAGTCATATTGTCTGATATATTTGAACGCCACTGAATCAATTTTGATGAAACTTGGCAAAAATACATAGGTTTGAGATAGGGGAAGGACATAGACATAATTTATTGTAGGTTAAAGAAAGAAAAAAAATCAATATGCATAAAGAAAAAAAGAAAAATTAAAATGCATTTCCTTTTAAAAACACAAAACAACTTAATATTTCTTTTTTCCGGTCATCAATTTTAGAACTCTATTTTGGCTGAATGTGTTAAGAGAAAAAAACTTGTGGAAAAAACATGTTTCGCATTACTGACAAAACTTTATCGTTTCTCGCAAATAGCTTAAAGTATAACAACTTCGTAGACGACTTAACTTTTGCTATCTCCGTCTCTGAGCACTTCCAAGTTGTATAGAAAAATGTCACTTATATTCTACTCGGGACAGCTGTTTTGAACTTTTATTAAAATCAAGGTGCTGGCTACTTGCGAAGTTTTAAACTTTATTGCGTTTTTCTTCGCTCTGTAGACGAGCGCTTAAATTAAACTGTTAACAACTACGATTGTAACGATTTAACTTGTTGCTAATAAGCGGAAAGAATATTAAGCGATATTCTTCTTGTTACAATACATTGTAAAGAAGCGTGCATAGTCCTGAAACTGGATCAGGAAACAAGCGGTCTACACAGCTTAGGGATAAAGGGGTATGATAAATGACTAATATTGAAAAATTTCATGTATTCTGTGCTTTGCAAATTAAGCATATGAAGTTGCGCAGTTGTTGTCGATAAAATAGTAGTCCTTATGCGTTTTTTGAGGCGCTATGGGTACGTTGAAAACATTCGACCTTATATCTATACTGACCCATATTGGAGCATCGTGATAGAGTAATCTCAGCAGTGGGACGCAAAAGCACAGCAGCCAATATCCTCGAATTTATAGATATAATGTCCATATAAATAGAAAGATTTGAAGGCAAGTGAGATTTATACGAAATAATATCCTTAATACACATAATACAATTTAGCTGTTTTTGGTCAGCATAAAGCGTCGGCGATGGTGTGTCTTTTCTTATAAACCAGCTCTACTACCATAAAAGTAAGTAAAGTTTGGCTGCAACCCTTTTTGCGTCCCACTGCTGGGCACGGGTCTCTCCCCCTTATTGGGGAGGCCTGGAGCTTACTCCACCACGCTGCTCCAATGCGGGTTGGTGGAGATGCGGGTTAGTGGCCAACCCGCTGTCGGATGTTTTCAAACCGCCCATAAGGCCTCCGACAAGGTTTAACGACTGTTATCAATCGACAACAACCGGGACCGACGGCTTAACGTGCCCTCCGAAGCACGGAAACGCGCATGAAATTTTTTGCCACTAGCGGTCACCCATCTCACAAACGACCGCGCCCGTTTGGCTTAGCTGAGTAGACCGTATGCGTTCTACGCTAGCCGCCGAGCCATGCGCGCTTCTATAAGTAAAGTTTACTACCTACGAAAATAAATCTGCAAACCAGATCAAAATTAAACGTGAATTATTACTGGTTAAATGCTATGGAAGTACAATTTATAATGTTGGAAAATCAAGAAAAACCTTGGCTGGAAACAGTTTCGTGCAGGAAAACGGAAAAAATAAATCACTTACTATATTACAGGTAGTTAATGCAAATATTTTTACAAAATTGTTTACGTACTCAAATGCCAAATACTTAAATAGAGTTTAAAATTAACGTTCCATTAAAATAATTTATTTAAGTTAATCACATACATTAAAATATATGGGTTATGGGGGTACGGAGCAGCGATGGCCGAGTGGTAAAAGCCGCGGTCTTCTACCCGACCGATCCCGGGTTCAAATCCTCGGCGCGCACCTCTGACAAAGAAATTTGTAATGTGCGCATTTATCGTTGCTCCACGGTGATGGAAAATATCGTGATATTTAATTGATTACGATGTTCTCCATCGCCGTGCATGCCTGAGAGAAATTCATAATTTCTCGAAAGCATGACGTCCACCAATCCGCACTTGGCCAGCGTGGTGGACTATGGCCTAAATCCCTCTCACTTGTAAGAAGGAGACCCGTGCCCAGCAGTAGGACATAAAAAAAGGTTGAAAAAAAAAATATGGGTTATTTAAACAGCTTGTTTTTTTTTCAATGTCCCTCTGCAGAGCTCAGCTCTCCTCTCAGAAGTGAAGGGATTAAGGTTACACACTCGTTACACACTCATAGCCCCACAGTAAGATATATAATACCCTGTGTCGTGGGTGCCATGGACATATAAGAAGACAGGAACACAAACACCCAGAACGAGAACAGAATTTAAACTCATCATTCAAATTTCTGTTTCGCCGGGAATCGAACCCGGGACCCCTCGATTGGCAGTCCGGTTGGTAACCATTGCGCAACGCGGGTCGTCGATTTAGAGCATATGGACAACATGCCTTCGAGAAATTATGAGTTTCTTTCAGGCATGCACTGTGATGAAAAACATCGTAATTAATTAAATAACAACATTTTCCCTAACCATGTAAAAACAATAAATACGATGAAGTCAATACAATACATTAGTGAAGCGTATCCCTAAGGGAGCGCGGCGGACTGCAGCTCGCAGACTTACCGAGGCTATCGCCAAGGTCGTGTCAGAAAACACTACAAATGCCTGGCAGGATTTATTAACATTTGCATATAAAATTTTAAATATTGTAACTAGATCTGAAGCGCGCATGAGCCGTCTGTTAGCGTAAGACGCAAACTATGCAACTAAGCCAAACGGGAGCGGTCGGGTGTGAGATGGTTGACCGCTAGTGGCAAAAAAAATCATGCGCGTTTCCGTGCTTCGGAGGGCACGTTAAGCCGTCGGTCCTGGTTGTTGTCCATAGCGTTAAACCTTGTCGGAGGCCTTATGGGCGGTTTGAAAATATCCGACATCGGGTTGGCCACTAACCCGCATCTCCACCTATTGGAGCAGCGTGGTGGAGTAAGCTCCTGGCCTCTCCAATAATGGGGAGAGACCCGTGCCCAGCAGTGAAACGCAAAAAAGGATGCAGCCAGCCAAACAGATCAAAAATTTCATAAATACGCACCTACAAATTTCTTTGTCATGGTTGCACGCTAGAGGTTTAAGCTTGGTATCTCTGTGTCGGCGACCGCGGATTTTACTGTACAGCCATTGCTATTCTTTTCTAATTCATTTTTACAACTCTTCTTTCAATGTCTCACTTTTCTCACTTAACGCCAATTTTATGCGACGGCACCTAAAACTGTTAGCCCTGGTGGTTGTAAATAAAATCAGATATCATTCGTAAAACCTTGTTAGTGTTATGAACGGCTTGGAAACATCCGACAGCAGGTTAGCCACTAACCCGCATGACTAACAATCCGCATTAGAGTAGCGAGGTGGCGCGAGCTGCAGGCCTCCCCAGTTATAGTCTTGTGCTCAGGAGCGGAACGCCCAAATATGAAAATATCTGAACAAGCATCTTTTTGAATACCAGCTGTTTTCCTAACAAGAAGTGTCCCAGCAGTCGCTTGGAAAAGCGCCAATTAGACCACGACTCCAATTTCATTGCGGAATTTTACTAAGGAGGCTTTATCGTGAAAATCTTTTCGTTAAACGTAGTTCGGGTTGATAAGCAATGCAAAGGTAAGCTGACTTAGCTGACGTAAATATTTGATGGTATTTCTACACTCTGTAAGACATGAGTCCGTTTTGTATTTTGTAGACCTTATTTTCATACTTATTATAATTTTCTTATTGAACGAATCGTGAGTGTACACTAACATTATAGTTATATGTTAACCGACTGTACTCACGTCAGTTTTTATCGGATCTGCCGACATGTTTCGGTCCTGACCGAGGACCTTCTTCAGGAGCTCCCGCCGGTCGCGGTGGCATGGCGGTCTCCGCACTTATTATAATTTTGGCGCCCCCTAATACCGATCCCGAGGTAAGAACAAATAACTGAAAGTCAGACATCGAAGGCCTTTACTGACTGCAAGTCCACCAAATCTCTTCTGTTTTTCGGTAGTAAAAAAGACTGCACCTATCAAATAACAGCTATTTTCCTAACGAGAGGTGTCCCAGCAGAAGTTTGGAAAAGTGCCAATTAATTCACGTTTTCAATTTCATGGCGAAACTACCAAGAAAGCTTTATCGTGGAAACCTTTCCGTAGAACCTAGTTCGAGGCCTGATGAGGAATACGATGCTAATCCGACTTTAAAGGTTCATATTTAACGTTATTCGAGTAGGTATTACAGGGCGTTTTTTTAATTCAACCGTTCTTATTTAAGTTTGTTAGCTGATTTTTATAAGCTTGATACAGGACCCAATGATCACCATGCCGGACTGCCAATTCAACGAGGTCAGATACCCGGGAAAGCGGAAATTTTAATCATGAGTTTGTGTATTTTCTTTGCGATTTTGTCTTATTGTTGTCTTTGTATATGGTACCCACAATAGAGGCTATCTTATTTGGTCTCCTCCGGCTCTTTTCTCTCAGCTCATCTCAGCGGCCATAATTAGCGAAAAGATTGACGTTAATCAAAAAAATATTTGTATTTACAAAAAGTTTTTTTAATATGAAAAAAAATTGCTATTTTCCTTACAAAATTTGAATTGATAAGAAATACGAAGCTAATCCTACGGTTTTTTTATTGCTGTAGAACGGCTAAATTTAAACCTTTTAAATTTATAAACGATTTTTATAAGTTGAGGACCCATATGGCGCAATGGTTTACTTTGTTGATTGCTGTCCCGGGTTTGATTCCTAGCTAGACAAAAATGTGTGGGGTTATGTTTTGATTTTTTATTATCGACATGCCGTGCACGCATTTAATAACAATTTATCATGTCATATCTACCGACCCGCATTTGACCAGCATGCAGGACTTTTTTCAACCTTTTTATGTCCCACTGCTGGGCACAGGTCTCCTCTCACAAGTGAGAGGGATTTAGGCTATAGTCCACCACGCTGGCCAAGTGAGGATTGGTGGACATGCAGGAGTATAACTCCTTAATTAATATCAAATTATAGAGCTACATATTTCAGTAACGTCCTACACCTTACTGGAATCCTACTTAATAATATCAATATTATATTATAAATGTGAAAATAAGTTTGTTTGTTACTCTTCCACACATACATAGGTTCTACACGTACATATATTTTTGGAGTTATCAGAAGTAAAATAGGTTAAAAAAAAATGCGGGTAAAACCGCGGGGCACAGCTATTCAAAATACGTTCGTAAATTCTATCAAGTAAAATAGATATAAGTTATAAAAGGTAATTAAATTTAGGTAAAAGAAATTCTAGAAAATTTTAGTATCGGTCGTTGCTATGAAAGTAAGTGAAAACTAACTGCTTTGGAAATAGTTAATTTTCAATAGTACTTAATTTTTGGAATAATAGTATAATATATTCTTATTATAAAAACATTGAATAAAGCTTCATTGTTTGACTTCATTGTTAATTTATTCATGCATCGTCCGACTATTCTCGCTAACAACTTATAAAATTCAAAGCATATTCTACTAAAGAATTACCAAGGATTTGTGAAGCTTTCTCATGCCCCGCAAAGGTCGGACTTTTTCCAGTAATTAAAATTTCTCGGGTTTATACGTTTTCTTAACTGTAACAGCATTAGATTATTAAAAATTGTTTGATGAAAAAAATTGTTACATTAATTAAAAACTGCTGAAATTTTCAAGCATTTACTTGTATTTATCAAACCCATTTTTATTTACCCGCGATATTGCGTGAACTTGTACGTGACAAATGTAGAATTTTTTTTTCAATTATGGCATCGCAAACTCTGTGCATACTGCCAGCGTCAAGTATAATTTTTGCATCAATTTTTTGCCAGTTTCAATTAAACTGGACGAAGTAATAACAAAGTCAGTAAGTAAGTCGTCAGTAATCAGTCAGTCTAGTCAGTCCAGTCCAACATTCAAGTAAAGCGATGGCCATAGATAATACACTTATGCGATGGCTACTTTACTAGAACGTGTCCGATGGAATTTTGGGAGGCAAGCAGAAAAAACATATTTTAGCACTGTTATTCTATTTCACAAACACTCGTGCACTATAATTAACCTATATCAAACAAAATGCCATCAACTTTATCCGATATAACTCAAAAATACACTAAGATAAATTAAGTTTTTAACAAAAAAATAGAACCGACTTCAAACGTTAAAAAATAAAATTGTTCAGTACCTACTTCTTCTTGCTTATGGTAATGACTCTTAAAACTATTTTTAGAGTCGGGCCCTTACTTAAATGTCGTACCATTCGTTCTAAATGGGCAAAAACAGTACAGACAGTGGGACAGTACCTACTTAGTTACCATTCAGAATGAAAGGTACACTATATTTACTCAGACAGGACATTTTACTAAGGGCCCGATTCCAAAAATTGTTTTAAGAGTCATTACCATAAGCAAGAAGAAGTAGGTACTGAATAATTTTATTTTTTACCGTTTGAAGTCGGTTCTATTTTTTTGTTAAAAACTTAATTTATTTCATTCTTTTTATTAGTAATTTTAATAATTCATCAACATCAGGTGATAATTACCGGACATAAATATTTTGTATTATGTTAAAAAATATGACTAAAAGAATGTGTGTGCCTATTAAGTTTCAGTGTTTCCCTCGATTTCCAAGTATCACATCATCAGATTTTGACATGGTGACAGTTGGACCACCTCAGGAATGTAAGATTTCGAACAAAAAACCATTTATTGAAAGAATTTGCTCTCAACTCCTATCAGTCGCAGTACCTTCCATCAGCAACATGAGATCATGATTACTATGCACAAATATCTCTTATGCTTCAGAAAGTATAAGAAAATCAATGTGTGTGCCTATAAAATTTGAGAGTTCCCCTCGATTTCCCTGGGATCCCATCATCAGATCCTGATTTGGTGACAATGGGACCACCTCGGGAGTATAACCATACGAACAAAAAAAGAATTTTGAAAATCGGTCCACAAACGGCGGATTAATCGGTGAACATATATAAAAAAAAATACATACAGCCGAATACAGTACCTCCTCCTTTTGGAAGTCGGTAAAAATGAAAATAAAACAATTGCACAATATGACTTTATCGAATTCCCGCCAAAAAAAAACCAATAGTAGAATTAAGTTGAATAAGTTTTATTAGGTCTCGATTATTGTATGACTTTTTCCGCGGATGACGGGCAGCCGATGGCCGTACAACAATGACAAACATCAAGTGTATATACCCAGAATGATAATAAACTATTTCATTTAAAAAAAAAACATTTGTACACAGTTACAACATTCTCGCTAACAACTGCTGAAATTCAATGCAAATTCCACTAACGACTTTCCAAGCATTTACTGGAGTAAGAAAATGAAAAAAAACTCTCTCACGCTACACGAACAGCGCAAGTAATTAAAATTTCGTAGATTTACGGCCGATAGGTACAGACTTTCTGGTTTTTAGCCTTGGGTTTGCTTATAAATCCTATTTTGTGAAAATACCTTTTCAAAGTCTTTACTAAAACTACAAAGTGTTGTTGTTCGGTCGTTAAAAGCTTTAGAGTTTCCGGTTTCTCGCTAATAGCGGTCTCCCGTGGACTCGCGATCGGTATAGGATATTTCGAATATTTCGATGTTTTAAAATATATCACGTCGGATGGGAATCACGGTTGCATTAAGTATTCACTTTGTTTTTATCGTAATGTCTACTACAATAATTAAGGTCACGTGTATATGTAAAAAATCGAATGCACCTACTCATTAACGTAATATTGTTCTATTGCAAAGTTAGAAACACATTATGAAATGAGTTCATCGGTTGCTAGAACGTGTTCCATTGACATCTGTAAACAGTGTAAACCTTTGTTTAGGTACTGTCGGAACGAATCTCTTCGCCATTTCAGGTTTTAAAGACCTTTAAGTCTATACCTCAATGTTTCCATCCTAATATTATAAATGCAAAAGTAAATGTGTCTGTTTGTCACTAATCTACTTTTTTTCTACTTCAAGGAAATTTTTCGTTACAGATTATAAAAAAATCTTTTGAACATTTTCCAAGTGATAAAAACGAAACACCTTGGCAAAATTTACTACATTAAGTAAAAAGTACATCTCTTAAATTGATTCGTATTCTTCCGCAATTTTTTAAGCCTTTGGTAAATAAAGCTTCATGAGCTTAATTTATTATTTAGCTTCTTTATTCATTTACTCATGCATCGTCACGGTATTCTCGGTAACAACTGCGGAAATCTAAAGCAAATTCCAATTAAGGTTTTTAAAGAATTTACTGCCGTAGGAAAATAAGATATATCGAAAAGCACACTATCTCGTGCTACTCGAACAGCGCACTTTATCCTGTAATTAAAATTTCATAGATTTATGGCGGATCTACAGACTTTTCGGGCTTTCGCTTTTGGTTTGCTCATAAAGTCCTTTCCTTAATTCAATACCCTTTTCCAGTAGCAGGAAAATACCTACTAACATAGGATAAATATGTATATACCCATGAATGTATGTACTTTGTTTTTACTAACATAGTTTCAAGCTTTTGTAAGTACGAGTAATGTATAGTCTGTTCACCCTAACTTTAGGCGTGGGCATTTTGGAACTAATAATCCCTACTAATATTATAAATTCGAAAGTAACTCTATCTGTATGTCTACTACTCTTTCCCGTTAGCCGTTGAGACACATTAGAATTGATTCACGGCAGAAATGTGTGCGGTGGTGGCACTAACCCGTGCCTACATTATAGTTGAACCGTTAAAGTTCTACTAACTACAATACATTGGTGACCGGTGATGATGCAGTTGCCGGCCAGACTTACATGAGGCCACAATTATTTAATACCACGTGGCCTGCATGCCCGTATACGCTACTTCATTCAAATGAAAGAAATAAATAGTACCAATATAATATTCTATTAACATGACGCGTTGTTTAGTTACATAATATAAATTTATTTACTCTAGGCCTTCAAACATTTTGGTTTCTCGTTGTAGGGCCAAAAGTATAAGGCACCCCTCTAAAACGTACATATCTCATAACATATTAAAAAAATAGCAAATGTTTTGAACAATTATTAAAACATCTAGAGATTCCCAACCTCGTAAAATGTTCGCGGTGGGCAGTGCAATCTGCTAAACGGTTTTGTTAAACGGACAGAAAACTCATCCGCAAGTATCTGAAGAACCGCAAAAAAACTTCTTCTAAGCTTGCTGCCGCCATATCCGAAGAAAGTAGATACCCTATTAGTACTCGAAGGCTTGGAGATGCGGGTTTTTAAGGGGTGTAAAGCAAGAAAGAAGCCGTGGCTCTTGGAAAATAACAAGAAAAATCGCTTAGAATGGGCTCTACGATACCAACGCTTCACGAAGGAGGATTGGTCAAATGTTGTGTGGTCCGATAAATCAAACTTTGAGGTAAGCATTTATATTATATCATAAAAACGATAACACTAATTGCTATTATTTTAGTCAGCTTTCATAAAAATAATGAGCACACATTAAAACTCTACTTTTTTCAATTGTTACAGCTATTCGGTACTGCGGGTGTAACCTTCGTGAGGCGGTGCGTCGGCGAGGAATATCATTGCGTGGTTTCTACTGTTAAACATGGAGAAGGTAGCATTATTATCTGAAGCATGGCGGCTGTTGGTGTCGGCGAAATGTTCGTTTTCGAAGGCCGTATGAACAATGAAAAGTACATAAATGTACTCGAAACCGTGCTATTGCTTTCGCTTACGCGCATTTTCGGCGACATGAACTTGGATGGCGTCAAATTCCAACAAGACAATGCTCCTTTTCATAAATCAGCGACCTCCATGCGCTTTTTTCGAACAATATTGTCTTGTAGGATTGGCCGGCGCAGACCCCAGATCTGAACCCTATCGAGCATCTTTGGGGTATTCTCAAGCGCAAAGTCAGAGAGCATAGCATTACATCCAAAACAACGCTAAAAATGCTTTATTTCAAGAGTGGGAGGCCATAATGGCAGCCGAGCGTAAAAAGCAGCATACCCCAAAGAATTACTGCTGAGATCAAAGCAAAGGGTGAGCCAACTAAATATTAGTGATTTTTATGAATTTATGTTAATATAGTAATTAGGAAAACAAATAAGTTTTATTTTCCACCTTAAACAAGAAAAAGTCAGTAAATTTTAGGGTGCTTATACGTTTGGCCAAGGCTAGACGTTTGAGTGGTAATATAACACCAAATTTGTATGCAGAAAAACAGATTTTACTATCTACGGGATCATTTTATCTAATAGAAGGTGTCTATAAAGTTTGAATATAAAACTTTTGCTGAATTTCTCTTGCAAAAATTTAATTTAGAACAACGTTTTTCTGACGTCCTTTCCCAGCGGACTTTAGGGGCAATAAACTTTACTTGTGCTTTCATGCTTTCATTTTTCATTCGTGCATCCGAATTAATATGTCACTTTGATGGGATAAGTGTTGGACGGTATTTTAGTCGACAACAGCCTACGGTAAAAACAAAACCGAAAGCAAGCGCGGTAAATGTATGAAAAACTCGTGAGTAAGCTCGCGTAATTATATTTTATGTTTTATTTATTTATTTCATTCATTCATTTTTTATTTCATTTTTTATTTGAAGTGCTTACAGAAAAATTGCAAGACCCACTTCAAATTAAAGGTTATAATAATAATAATAATAAACATTTATTTCAGACATAAATTACATCCATATATCGTTAGTACGTTAGTACCAATCATTCTTAATCTATGTTAGTATTATTAGTTAAAACAATCTTAAATTACACAACACAATATACTTTATTTCAGCCCTATAGCTAGCTCAATCAACTTTAGGATGCCGTTGTCGCTATTACGTAGACGCTGCTTTTTTCCGCATTATCGCGTGATAGCCGTCGGTGTGTGCTTCTGCGAACATTTTCGAAGCACTACAGCGCCACGGTAACCCCAACAGCATCCTAAAGGCGTTATTATACTGAACGCGCAGAGCGTTGTAGGCCCGGCGCGTATACCTCACCCACAGTCCCCCGGTATAAAAAGACTGATAGAACGCTTTAAACAATGTTTTTTTCACGTCTTCAGTACACCGAGCGAATCTGCGGGCTTATAGGTTGTGTTTTTGTTTTTATGAATTTATGATTCGACTAACAAACATCAATAGTTGGTTACCTAACGATATTTATTCCATTGTTTTGTATTATAAATACGATGGTGTGTTAATTTGTTTATCCTCCTTTCTCGTCGCGATGGAGTGATTTTAAGGAATTATTTGTGTGGAGATAGTTAGGAAGCTGGAGGGTGATATAATTCATATCCTCATTCCTATGGGAAGATCCATAATACTGTATTTGGTTCTTTTTAACACGGGTAAAACCAGGGGTGCAGCTTATTTATAATAATAAGTTTATAGAGACGTTGCATATCCAAATGGGGCAAATATTATGAGCGTAACTTTAGCCTATACAAGAACCTGAATGTTTATGGTAATTCGCAATAAATAATGATTATGTTTATAATACTTACCTTCATATTCCCTTGCAACAGTATTCGACAATGCAGATATCTGGATAAGTAATTTCATTTAAAAGCATCCGAATCCTTCCGGAATCCCTATAGCCGTTATCGGTCGTAATTTTGCGAATTTTTAATTATCGAACAAACTACGCCTTGTTTTGGTAGCATGAGCTTCGCTTCCAACAAGCTACGAACCGTGCGTATTTTGTTTCCTTACTTAAAACTGTTGGGAAAATTCTAAGGCGATTTTTAACTTGCATATTTTCGGCAGGCTAAGTAAATAACAGTAATCATAATTAGAGATGTGCCGAATAATCTTAGCGGATATCCGAAGGAGAAGAAAGATCCGTCCGGATGTTTTTGGCGGATCTTCTACATATATTTTACTCCATTAAGATTAAAATTTAACCGACATCAAAAAAGGAAAATGTTTTTGAAGGAGGATGAGGGATGAGAAAGGAAGAGTGATTTTTAATGATTCCGTACAAAAAAAACAAATAGATATCTAAAAAAGTATTTATTTACGTTTCAAAGAACATCACAATATAATTAAATAATAAAAACAGTATAAAAAAATAAGTCCTCTTTCACACCGTATCCTGACCAGCAGCTTCGCATCAGCAGCCACATGGAACAAGAGAAAAGGCCTAATTAAAAAAAACGAAAAGTTGGTGGAGATGTGGGTGGCCAACCCGCTGTCGGATGTTTTCAAACCGCCCATAAGGCCTCCGAAAAGGTTTAAGGACTGGTATCTATCGACAACAACCGACGGCTTAACGTGCTCTCCGAAGCATGAAAACGCGCATGAAATTTTTGCCACTAGCGGTCACCCATCTCACACCCGAACGCGCGCTGTTTGGCTTAGTTGCTTAGATCGTTTGCGTTCTACAGTAACCGCCGGGCCATGCGCGCTAGCCTTGTTCTACAGTTTTTTTTTTATTTTTTACTTCCGAAATCAAATTTGAATCGTTACCATCTTACTTGAATAGAACTTACATTGAAATAATTTCATTAAGAGATAATACATAATTATTATTGTACTAATGTTTTATTCATAGAATCAATAAATGCAAGAGTCGTTGATTTTAATTCGTCACTGAAGTAAGATTAGTAAAGAAGTTTTGTTTTTCCGCTAAATGAAAGTTAAAACTAAACCGATGGCGAAAAACCCGAAACTGCCGTTAACGACCATAAATCTCCGAAATTCTAATTACTGGACTAACTGCGTTCGTGTAGCTAGCGGAAGTTGTTTTTCGTTTTCCTAGTGCAGTAAATTCTTGGAAAATCTTTCGTTAGTTTGCTTTGAACAAACTCGTTAAAAGGGAGAAAAAAATTCACGAATTTATTTTAATTAACCGAAAAATAAAAGATAAGAAGTAAAAATTTGGAAATTCGCATATGAATGAGTCTTAGAGTATTTTTAAGGTTCCTTATTAAAATCGTATACCATCCTAATTGGGCACTTCCATGAAGCTGAGGGTCTACTCTTCGGAACCATTTTTTGGCATAATTAGATCGTTTTTTATTTCAGGAATTTAAAACTAGCGCTTTCATAGATGATATTCAGCTACTGAATGAATAATATTGCCAGATTTTTTTCAGTCTTATCCGATAATGAGGTATTTACGAACTTTAGGACACTGTAACGGCCTCCACCAACCCGCAATGGAGCAGCGTGGTGGAGTAAGTTCCAGGCTTCCCCAATAATGGGTAGAGACCCGTGCCCAGCAGTGGGACGTAAAAAGGGTTACAGCCAACGGCCTATGAGGGCTAACACGATGTCTCTCCTAAGGTGTCGGGTACCTTTTGAAGGTTCCCTCCGATACAAAGAAAGGGCCAACAGACAACAGTTTATTAGAAAGAAAATGGACTAAAGGATGTATTAAAACCACTTTTAAGTTAAGGTCTTTAACAAAATTTAACTAGGGCTGTCTATTTATAAATAATCTAAACTTTTAATTAAACGCTAGGCAAAACTTCAAGCATGAACATTTTTCCACGAGCGGTCACCCACACAATTCCTGGTCGTATCCCAATGTTTAATTTGGTTGATCTCCATATAGCATCGGTAAATTCATAATAATGTATTTAGACCTGAAATATTTCACTTTTTTGGACGTTTTTATCTTGATATTCATATCACAGTCCTACGAAAGATAAAATATTGTCAAGAATAAAGAAAACCGCGACAGACCCTCTTAAGTCTGCCTTTTATAAATTTATTCATATCGCTAATTAAATTGTTAATTAAAACGAAGACCGTTTTATAACCTGGGCGAACCGGGATTTATACTTTCTTACATTATAATAAAATGTTACTGAGAGTTAAATATTATTTAACTTCTTTCTTGGAGTACTTAGGTACTTTTCTTCACAAAGTAGTGATATTTCCTTACAACTATAAGTATAACTCGGTCAAGTTATCATGACACCTGGGAGGCTAACCTGAATACATCCGTCAGTAAGTGTATCATTGTTAGAATAATTTTGGCATGTTTAGACCATTTTTCAATGAATTTATAAGATTAGCGTTGTGATTGAAAACCTTAATCTACAGAATGAATATATTATAAATTCGAAATTAACTCTGTCTATCTGTCTGTCTGCTACGCTTTCCCGCTTAAACTACTGATACAACTTTAATAAAATTTGGAACACAGATAGAGTGGACCTTGGGAAAGGACATAGGATGGTTTTTATTCTACGGGAAACTATAAAACGGATCCACGCGGGCGAAGCCGCTGGCGGAAGGCTAGTTTCACTATAATTTTTCAGTCTTATTCAAAAGTGAGGCCAGAAAATTTACGAAGTTTCGGATACGAGCGTTCAGAGTAGCCTCCCGGCATCATGTTAGCTCGACCGAGTAGTAGAGTCTTTGAAAAAATCATTTTCTCAATTCAGGGAAGATATCTGAGCCTAAAAATGGAACAGTAAAATTAGGCGCAAAATTTCAGGTAAGTAGAGTTTGGCCGCAACCCTTTTTGCGTCCCACTGCTGGGCACGGGTCTCTCTCTCCCCATTATTGGGAAGGCCTGGAGCTTACTCCACCACGCTGCTCCAATGCGGGTTGGTGGAGATGCGGGTTAGTGGCCAACCCGCTGTAGGATGTTTTCAAACCGCCCATAAGGCCTCCGACAAGGTTTAACGACTGTTATCTATCGACAATAACCGGGACCGACGGCTTAACGTGCCCTCCGAAGCACGGAAACGCGCATGAATTTTTTTTGTCACTGGCGGTTACCCGTCTCACACCCGACCGCGCCCGTTTGGCTTAGTTGCATAGATCGTTTGCGTTCTACGCTAACCGCCGGGCCATGCGCGCTTCGTAGAGCGCGTTAGTTAGAGTTTGGCATAGCCAAAATATCACCTGAGAAAAATAAGGCGTAATTATTATTATATATATTGCGTAGTATTCTGGTCTAAAAAAGACTTTGGCAACATACAATGTTTAAGAATTATAATTAGCTAGTACGATTAGTATACACCACAGTTGCATAGATTTTTTTCTGTTCCTCAGACACAGAGCACAGAGTATTTTTTTTCATACGAGTAACAACATTTTTATTTTATTTTATGTAACTTGGATGCATGGATTAGTGCACATTTTGATATTGTAACCTATGTTAGTTGATGACAATTAAACGAGTTATTAAAATTATATATTAACCATTCACGTTCACGTTATTTGATGGCAACACTGGTTCTAGTACGAATAGTAGGTGAGGCCACCTCTACTATCATTCGTTTTCTCTGTGGGAACTACCCATTCTCAGCAGCAATTGTTGCCAGCCGCAATAATATATCTTCTTTGCAAACTCAAAATCCCCTATGTGACATCATAGTAGAAATCGACTTTTGTTTTTAATTTTAAAAGCATTTTTAAGCTATCGCCTGAAAAATTTCCTAATTGAATATTTTATTACTTTGTTTTTAATAATATTATGTGTCGGCTTACATTTAATTAACCCGCCATTTGTGTCGTATATTTTTTCAAATTCGCCTATTACATAGCTAACTCTGATCTAATTCTTTTTAATCCGACCGCAGTCTGACGTTAACTGCAGTATATATTTATTATTACGAGCTTATTCTTAATCCCTCAGATAAATGGTCGTTGCCCCCAAAGGAAACCATTACTTCACAGTGATGTAGTTAAAAATAAATAGTCAGGTCACGAGAATGAAAACGGTTATTGCAATTTGATAAAATGTTAGCTTTATAAAAAAGGATTGATTAGCTGCTGCTGTCATGCAGCAGCTGTCATGGAGCGCCAGCAATCCACGCCAAACGGACAGTCGGGTATGAGATGGGTGACCACTAGTAGCAAACATTTCATGCGCGTTTCCAGCATTCGGAAGGCATGTTAAGACGTCGCGACGGTTGTCATTGATAGATGTCCGGAAGCCTTATGAGCGGTTTGAAAACATCCGACAGCAGGTTGGAAACCAACCGCTTTGGAATAGCGTGGTTGAGTAAGCTCCAGGCCTCCCCTAATGGGGGAGTGCCCAGCAGTGGGGCGCAAAAAGGGTTGCAATCATAATCAGCGTACTAAAGCAGTGGAAGCCCCGGTTTCTTCGCCTGTACGGACCAGTTTTTTTTAGAAACGTTCAAAAATCACAACTTATGTGATACATACCTTTCGATCAGAATAATTAGTTTCATTGGTTTGTTATACGTTGGTGTATCTTTCCATTAATAATAATTATTAAGACATTAACGGAAGCAAAGTAAACTAATTACAGCCTAAACAGTAGTATTACCTTTGTACGTATTACATTCAGTATGTATTGAAATACCTCAATATCAATTAAGAACATAACAAAACCTTTGCTATAACTTGCTCGTATATCTATAGAATATTCTCTCTTATACAATAAGGCTAATTCTCACTAGGTGAATTTACTGCTCCCACAAAATTATCCATATCTAGGCTAATATGATCCATATAATGGAGTGATCTTATGAAATGATTTTAGTGCGTTGAGATAGTTAGAAAGCTGAGAAGTGACAGTCTACTTTCCATTCCCATTGGAAAATCATATTAATGTATGGTATGGTCCGCGCCAAACTTTTGCCGGATCTGAAGTTAGTAACAAGACGCGTCGCATTAGCTAATTTCAGGTGTTATCGAGAAGTAAAGTGACTTTACCGGCGCAAACAAGCACTCGCAGCTCACTTCAGGTCCGCAATAAAGTTTGGCGCGGACTTTACTTGATCATCACTAACGCGGATGAAAACGTTGGGCACATGGTATTTTTCTTTCTTTTTTTCAGTTACAGCATGGCATTGCTCATGTAAGTAAGAGCAATTCTTATTATATTATAGCGTAACTAGCCTTCCGCCAGCGGCTTCGTCCGCGTGGTTCCGTTTTATAGGTTCCCGTAGGATAAAAATCACCCTATGTCCTTTCCCAAGGTTCACTCTAACTGTGTTCCAAATTTCATTAAAATTGGTTCAGTAGTTCAAGCGGGAAAACGTAACTGACAGACAGAGTTACTTTCGATTTTATAATATTAGTAGGGATAATTTGAATCTAGGAAACGGCTTCAACGATTTTTATGAAACGTTGTATTGTGAAACGATAAATCGATCCAGCTAGGTTCAAGGTTATTAGAACTTGTCATTTTATCTATAGTTTCAATGATAATCAACTTAACACTAAATTTAAACCAAGAAAATCAATTGTCCGAGCAACGCTCAGTCGTCCTGGTACTAATCATAGTCATTATTTTCGTTGCATTATTCAATAATGTCATCGCAAACTCTGTGCATATTACTAACGTTAAGTATAATTTTTGCATCACTTAGTATCTAGTCATAGAAAAAATCAGTAAGTCGTCAGGTATATGTCAGTCTAGTGAGTCAGATGTTCAAGTAAAGCGATGCCTACTTTACCAAAACGGGTCCGATGGTGTTTTGGACGTAACCCGAAAAAACATGTTTTCGCACTATTTTTTATTTCACAACAATAGTGCACTATCAATAACCTATATCGAACATCAACTTTATCCGATACAACTCCTCAAAAATACATCAAGAAAATGAAAATAAAACAATAGCGCATGTTTCTTCGGACTTCCCCAGTATTATCAGTCACCAAATAGCACCCAATAGTCAGTCAGCGCAATCTGTCAGATATTCAAAAACAGAACATTACGTGACCAATGGAATTTGTTAGGAAATTTTGAACCAAGGTTATTTATAAGTTTATTTAAGGTTATTTATAGTTCTACATTAAGATGTGGTTTTTTAGCGAGTATAACCTTCGGTGGCTTAGAAACTTTTGCCTTAAGGGCTCTTAGGGCCTTACCCGTCCTCAATCTCGATTTAATTTAACTTAAGCTCTCCACACTAGTGCCAGTTATGGTGTGAATATGCCCTTATTCGCCTACGCCTTACTGATTGTATTGTATTAGTGGATATGTTGGCAGGTTCTTTATTTTCAACAATGTGACGTCAATCCAAGGGACCGTCATCGAATACAATGAAGACATTAATAGATTGAATGACCGTACTTCAAACGATTTAGAAAAAAACTCGAAGAATGTTATGTTACTCAATTTAAAAAAATGTCTATTGGGGTAGATTTTATTTGTTAGTTACCGCAGTTTTAATATTTAACCTTCCATGTTAAGTTCAATGATGTCCAATAAAACTCACTCTTTGTATTGTGCCTAGGTCATATAAATTACACGCACAGACATGCAACAAAACTGCACCTTGCTTTGCTAGTCGAATATAACACTTACAAGAAAAATGCCGAGCCTTACCGAAACCGAATCATCGTTAGTTGTGATGCAATGTCGATCAAACGGTGCAAGTGCTACCGTCTGCATTTCTTATTGTTCGTCAAAAAACAGGAAATGGTGATAACGTAATAATTCAGGTAATAAGAGGAATCTTCGTCATGACTAGAACTATGACAGCTAATAAGGAAGGTCTCGATTAGGAAGTGACCTAAACCGTGTGTGAATCAGGGGTCGCCTTCTCCTCTTTACTTGTAACCTGTCACAAAGAAACTGGAGTAACGAATGATCGATATGTTCCCAAAGACGAACCATTGGTAAGCGTGTATTCAGTAAGCGAACATTTGCGGAGTTGCTCTTACCGCTATTATCTGATGGAGTTCATTAAACAATATCATTAATAAATTTATAAATCATTCCAACGACAAACAACGTTTAATATCAATAATTTTGTTTGATAAATGAACTGTTAATGTCACGTAGATACATAATGACAAAACTGATACTATTACGGAAAGCACGTTCGATTTCTAACTGTGGATCATTAAAATTCTTGGCAAAATACCCTACACTCAACTAAACTTCTATACTCGATGTATAGAATTTTCGCACACATATAAAGACAGAAACATAAACAAATAGAGAAAAGTAATTTAAATTCATCGTTCAAATTTTTGCCTCGCCTCGTCGGAAACACTGGATAATCTAATTCGCATCAAGTTAATTTTTACATGTTGACCTGTTTTAATATTTGAATAAATCCAATCCATTTAATCCATTAGATGGATGGGACATACCAGAAAATACTTACATTGCCTAAATTAGTGTCCTATAACGAGTCAAGAAATTCAAGAGTGATTGCCTTCGCACTAAATTATTTATTAAAATACTCATCAAACGCGAAGTATTTAAATATATTTCGTATCTATATAGGCCGATGGGACTCACTGAAGCTTCATTCATAGCGCAATTGAGAGGTACTGTCGTGAACGAAAGTTAAAATATAAATAAAAATGAGCATGTCACTTTAGCCCATTGAAAATACATTATCATCATCAAACATGTTCAGTTTTCCCTGAGGTCCATACAGTTGCGATATCACTTCGAAGAGCAGTGTAATGTAGTGTTGATTGGACCGTCAATTGTACTCGTAATACTAAATCATACAGCAAAACAAAAAATTCATTTTACAGCGTTAAATTTAATCTGTTCCGACTATTTAATACTGTTATTAACTTATGAATGATGAATTTTATTTTGACTATGTAATAAATGTTAAAATTCCATGTAATAATTAAAATAACTTTAACTGTAGACATTGCCCTAAAACAAACTGTAAATATGTTGCATACCTACCCAGGTGTAATATAGGGAGACAATATTGTAAGAACTTTTTTGTGAAAAATGTAACTGTGTCTATATTCTGGCAAATAAAAAAATATGACACCAGCTTGACATATTTTTTATGTCAAACTTTATGTTATCAACTCTTACTAAAGGCGTTTTATAATAGCTAACAGTTTACCAACAAATAAATCTACATAGAATATATTGCCTATAAATAATTTCTTACTTAATTTTTCATTCTGTTTAATCACGAAGTTTATCAAACAGATCCGCGTCATTATTTATTGAAATTTTAACACTGAAATACTAATGTATTTTAGTGATAAATATTTCGTAATATCCTATTTATGTAAAAATATTTTTGAATCGTAAAACATCCCAGACATATTTCGCATGATTTTTATATTAGTAACGTTTATGAGTATCGTGAGGCCTAATAAAAGCTTCCCAAGATGACTATGCTATCAGTGCCACGCGAATGTAATTAATAGTGATTTTATCCTTGTGAATGTTTTTATACGTTTGCCACTTGATCTTGTTGATTTAGGTGACAGTAACACTCCCCGTAAAAAGATGTCCGACCTTGACTGCCATAAAAGCAAAGTGAAATACCAGTAGTTGAGAAACGACTTACACCACTCAAATACTTTATACCTCCAACATTATATCAAACAGAGTATCTACTAATTACTTACGAAACAACGTTGCCATTATTGTCCATTATACTTAGTTCTGTCGACACAAAAAGGCGAAATCAGACACTCAACAACATTTTTCTTCCAAACTGGAGTGATATTTCTAAGCACCTACTTCTAAGGGCCCTTCAAACGTTCTCCTCAGAAATACCAACAGTTGGGGCCTCAAGGGCCTTTTCCTTTGTTTAATAAATACATTTCCGGATGCTTATACCGTCATTTAACGTGCCTCATCTTATAATGAGAGTTGGACTGACTGCTCTCATTTATACACAATAATTCGATTATTTACAGTTCTAAACGTCCAGATATGGTTGACGAAATTGAATACGAATTGAAGTACAGCTGTTACACCAAATTCTACCGAGAAACAATACTACGGAATTTCGGTGGAAAGTCCCGGTAACACTCATCCCGACGAAACTTGAAAAGAAAGAAAATAAATGTCATTTTATTTAATTTTAATGCGGTTATACCGATTTTAGGCATAGGGACGTATCACCTTGGCATTCGAATGACCTCCAAAGTTAGGATAGTAACATTTAATATCATTGTCTAAAACTAACAATATTATTTAATATTTAATGAATTGATGCCACAATTATATTCATTCTTTTTGGTATTTCCATGCAAAGTTTTGTCTACTTAAGTAAGTCATATAATTCGAAATTACAACTAACTAAAAAGCAACTGACAGATGTCTACGAGCTACGTTTGCAGATTTATTAAGAAAAATACTGTTAAAAATATCACTTTTATCATTCACTGTACCGATGCCCAGCAATTAGGGCCTTGCGCGCTACTTAATTCAATTCAAACCCCTTAGAGACATTTTGTTTCTACTCAATTCTGCTTTCACCAGTAAAGTACTTAAAATAGGACAATTTCAACAAGATAACTTCCAGTACTACTTCTGTCAGTCATTGTACCGATACCCATCCATTAGGGTCTCAAGCGACACCTAATTTAATGCCGACCTTTTGAATATATTTTGTTACTACGCTATTATTTTTTTACTATTGATGTACTTTTGGTTACAATCCATTTTTCGTTCCACTGTTGGGCACGGACTAACCCCATTATTAGGAGGCCTGGAATTTACTCCACCACGCTGCTCCATGCAGACTGGTGGAGCGAGTTAGTGGGCAACCTGTTATCGAATATTTTGAAACGGCCGATTAGGCCTCTGAGAACGTTTAACGACTTTTATATATCAAAAACAGCCGATACCGAAGGCATAACGTGCCCTCTGAAAGACGGAAATGCACGTTAAATTTGGCTTAGCTGCTTACCTGTATGACTTACATTCTACGCCAACTGCCGGGCAATGCGCGTCCCATTAATGTACTTAAAGTGAAACGAATAAATAAAATCTATTTACAGTACCACTTCTATCCTTCACTGTACCAATGCCCGTCCATTAGGGCCCCGCGCGACACTTAATTCATTCGAGACTTCTTGAAGACGTCCCATGCTCGGTATATTTTGTACTCTCCTTTTACCAGTAATGTACTTAAAGTGGACACTAGTCACGTGAAAAAAAAAGTTGGAAAGTGTAGAAAAATTAATATTTTTTGGTCAGTGATAAAGTTTATTCATTCAGATTTTTGTAACTGTACATGTAGAGAAAAGTGATTATAATTAAATTAAAAGATAAAGTGCTAATGAATTGTAAATTTGATATGTCAAATTTAAGTGAACGATTCACAAGAAAGATGGAATTGCACAATACGAGTATGAAACGCCGCGGTCTGATTTGAAGGTAAAGTATTTCATATGCATTACTTAACTTTATTCAACAGATTATTATACAAAGCAACTAGCTAACAATTGTTTCACACAATAAATCTTTAATAGGTATTAAATTAATATAACAATAAGTGAATTTATAATTCTTCGAATCGAATTCGAATTCGAATAAATAAAATATCACAATATTTTTCCTCACCGTGAAATAGCGATAATTGTGTTTTTATATTTGTTTGTTTGTCCTTCTTTCACATATAAACGATACGGATTTAACTGATTTTTTGTGTGGAGATAGTTTGGATACCGGAGGAAATAATAGAAAAACGTGCAGCGCACACGGGCAATACCGCTGGCGGAAGCTTATATTCTATACATTCAGTTTATACAAAGTGTAGGTAGGCACCTCAAGTGGCCTTTACGTTTCGTGAATCAATACAGTTCCTTTACAATAGCTGTTATTAAGGAACAAAACTTTTGATGTTAGAAAATTATTCCAATCGCGACATTTTGGGTCATTTACACTCAATGGCTTTTGTCAGCAATATTTAGCTTAAAACATCGGCTGAGTTAGTAGGTAATGCTTACATTTCTGTATTAATTTACGTTTTTGAACTAAATATTAGGGATTTTCTTTGTGAAAAAGTAAAGTAAAGTAAAAAGGTATTTATTAATTAAACTTAGTCGATACAATCAGTGGCTAGGGCCCCTGTACTAGATTGGAAAACCTGTATTACGGGGTGCCCCGCTCAACCTCCGAGGCAAAACAGTATTAATGAACATTATAAGAAAAATATAAACACGAGTTTTAGTATAATATTAACATAAAATAATTATAAATTTATGAATTAAAAGATTTATGTGTGTGTCTCTGTGTGTGTGTGTGTGTGTGTGCGTGCGTGCCTGTGTGTATATTGAGTAACTTATTTAAGTAACTGTTCTGTTGTGATATGCTCGCACACAAAAACAGGAACACAATAACTCAGACCGAGAACAGAAAATTAAACTCTTCATTCAAATTACTGTTTCGCCGGGAATCGAATTCGGGACCCTCCGATCGGCAGTCCAGCATTGCGACCAAAGAAAGAAAAAATATTTATTTCATATTAGGAATACGAAATATTCGCTTAATGAATGTCATTTTTCCCGGTCATCGCCTTTAAGTGCCCGTTTGGGCTAGATGTTGAGCTGAGAGAAAAAAGGAGGCGAAAAAAAATCTCAGCAGCACTCTTTTAAACATAAAAAACGGCAAATTGTTTGTAAAGTAGGTTTACGTGATAACGTCCGCACGAGAAAATCTCCATTCGTTTGTATGCCGCTAGAGTGAGAGAGACGGAAGATCGGTCCACTCACTCGAACGCTATGCCAGCCTCCGCTCGTGAGGATTCCGCGTGACAAGTTTCACGGAATGACTGGCAGCGCTCGAGATGAGACGGGAGATCGGTCCGTCTCTCTCTCGTTATACCTGCGATCGCGCTCGTGAGGTTTTGGTGTGACACAAGTTTCTGAACATGTCACCCGACTAAAACGATTTTAAAGACGTTATCACGTCAAAAGTACCACACCCAACACGTTTTTCGCTTCAAAGCAGAGCATCATCAGCGTTATTGACTCTACGACGGTTACTCGCAAAGTCGTATGTTGGTGTATATTTTTTATTGTTGCATGTGCATGTATCATATGTGGAAGGGGTTGCTATTGCATGAAAAATATATTATATTTTATTATTATTAATAATATAGTACAAACCATCATACGTTCTTATCGCGGATTGTTGCAAATTGGCTGCAACCCTTTTTGCGTCCCACTGCTGAGCACGGGTCTCTCCCCATTATTGGGGAGGCCTGGAGCTTACTCCACCACGCTGCTCCAATGCGGGTTGGTGGAGATGCGGGTTAGTGGCCAACCCGCTGTCGGATGTTTTCAAACCGCCCATAAGGCCTCCGACAAGGTTTACGACTGTTATCTATCGACAACAACCGGGATAACGGCTTAACGTGCCCTCCGAAGCACGGAAACGCGCATTAATTTTCTTTTGCCACTAGCGGTCACCCATCTGACATCCGACCGCGCCCGTTTGGCTTAGCTGCATAGATAGTTTGCCTTCTACGCTAACCGGGCGGCGGGCCATGCGCGCTTCAAATTAGTTTAACCTGAATTTATAATAATGTTGCAAGTTAGTTTTTATCTGGCTTTATAATAATGATAATGCCTAAGATCAATGCTAGTAGCGCAACTTTAAATGACAGGTTTATTCTACTGCTACTGCATTTAAATAAAATAAATAATATTCATGAAATAATTTATTAATATTTCATGCTTGCGACCGCACTTACCTTTTTTTGTTTTATAAAAAAAGGTAGACGTGCGGTTTTTTTTTTTTATACCAGACTATTCTCTCAAGACTTATCCAACCCAACTGTTCACTTCCAAAACAGTTATCAGAACTAAAATACGCCATTGTTTATAGTTCACCTGCAGCAGTAAATTCTACTTAGCCAACTTTGCGCTTCAAAACATTGTACAGACGAACAAATGAAACAATTTTGTTCTGCGCTAAATCAATTTGCCGTTTCTAAATCGCTGCGTTTACGTTGCGATAGTGGATCTAAATAAGTTTTGTGCGGGAAGACAAGATAAAGGTTTTATCTCGTAAATAAAATTTTGCTACTTTAGCTGCCGTGTTTTTACGTTGCACTCACATTGGCATATATCACCCTTTTCATTCCAAATTGCTTTAAAGCTTACTTTTTTACCCGACTGCGCCAGAAGGAGGGTTATATTTTTCGCGAGTATGTATGTATGTATAATTGTTTATCACGCTCTGCAGCCAGAACAGCTTGATGGATTTTAGCTTAAGAGGTGTCGTTAGACTCGTATTTACTGTGAGAGTGACACTGGGTATATTGGCTGCAACCCTTTTTGCGTCCCACTGCAGGGCACGGGTCTCTCCCCATTATTGGGTAGGCCTGGAGCTTACTCCACCACGCTGCTCCAATGAGAGTTGGTGGAGTTAGTGGCCAATCCGCTGTCGGATATTTTCAAACCGCCTATAAGGCCTGCGACGAGGTTTAACGACTGTTATCTATCGAGAACAAACGGGACTGACGGTTTAACGTGCCCTCCGAAACACGGAAACGCGCATGAAATTTTTTGCCACTAGCGGTCACCTATCTTACAACCGACCGCGACCGTTTGGCTTAGTTGCATAGCTCGTTTGCGTTCTACGCTAACCGCCGGGCCATGCGCGCTTCTTCTGGGTACATTAAAATAATAAGACGGTAATTTGAAAAACTAAAAAATCTGACTGCGTTTATGTGTAATTTGGAAATGTAAAAACCCTAAAACAAGAAATTCGTCATACCCGATTGCACTTTACTTAAAAATCGACTAATTCACTTTCGCAGTTTACCTGCAACAGTGAGTTCCACTTCGGCAACTTTTCGCTTTTAGACAAAACAAATGGAACAACTTTGTTTACTCTCTCACAGTTAAATCAATTTGCCGTTTATGTTGCGATTATGGAGCTAAATAGTTTCACAAGTTGTGCAAAACAAGATGTCAATTGTTAATTGTACAGAACTTTGAGATAAAATGTTCTTTGTTAGCTTCTTGGCTACCAACTAAATATGTATGAAATTATTATATATTTATTTATTTAACCTTATAGCATTACCTTAAAATGAGGAACAAAAGGGCATGCGTAATGCCTAATGGCATTCAGACAACCCTGGGTGACGAGTAGAGCTTGTAAAATACATATTACACAGGGGCGTAGCCACACTGGGGCAAGCTGGGGCGCTTGCCCCACCCTGGCAAATTGATAAATCAAAATTACATCCCGCATTGGAGCAGCGTGGTGGAGTAAGCTCCAGGCCTCCCCAATAATGGGGAGAGACCCGTGCCCAGCAGTGGGACGCAAAAAGGGTTGCAGCCAACATTCTGGGGAAAAGGATGATCTTATAAGGCTTGTCACTTTATGCATGAATCAGAATTACTTTCAATATGACAACCAATTCTATTCTCAAAGAGAAGGCCTTGCAATGGGCTCACCTTTGAGTCCATTGCTGGCCGAGTTATTTATGGATAATTTTGAGAATAGATATATTGTGGGTGGACAGGGACACAAAGGCAGCTGGACGTATTCGTAAATAAACTAAATAAATTCACCTTAAAATTAAATTCAAATTAGAAGTTGAGGAACTAGGAAGACTGCTGCCCCACCCTGAGCCCAAGGCTGGCTACGCCCATGATATTACACATAGTACATATACATATATACGAGTATACAAGTATATGTATAAGTACTTATAGATATATTCCAAAAATGGGAGTTGTTGGCTATAAATAAAGCAAAATCAGACCAGCAAAAGATTCAGGTGGCTGTAGTAGAAGCACATAAAAGAAATCGTTAATGTAGATAAAAATAACAGTAGGTACTCGTATGCCTTGAAATACTGCCCTGTGGAAATTCTTAAAGTACATTTTATCGGTGGCGATCGCGGCAGTGGTGGCTTATAATTTATAATATATGCTAGGTAAATACTTATATTTATCTAGCATTTAATTAACTTTTTAATTGACTTGTTTAAATCCGCAGTTAATATTTTATTTACCAGGCGCAACTTCAAAGTATGTAAGAACATACTTATAAATTAAACATATTAAACAAATATTTCTATGTTTTTTTTTTTATTTGAATGGAGTAGCAGACGAACATGCAGGCCATGTGCTGTTAAGTGGTTGCTGCAGCCCATGTACATCTACATACAACCTCCAGCAAGCATAGGTAAGTCTTGTCTGATGCAGTTGCGCTGCAACTCCGGAGGCTGATGGTCGCCTAATGTAAGTGTGGCCGGCAACTGCTCCTTTTCACCGAAACACAATAGAATTGGTTCACGACAGAAGTGGGTGCAGCGGTGGTACTTCCCCGGGCGAACCATAATAGTTCTACCACCTACAAATTTTTTTTTGTATATTTCACAATTCAAATAATTCACCGCGACCCCGCAGTCAAGTATAATTTGTGTATAAATTGTTTCAAAAAGTTAAATCTGTTTGTTTTCCCTTTTTACGATGTTTGTGTGAAGCCAAAATTGTTTTTGACGGTTTCATTTAATGAGAAGGTAAAGACTTTATTAATTAACTGTTCAGAATTATATTAAAGAAACAATTTTAAAGCCATAGTTTTGAATTACTTAATATTCAGATGATAAGTTAGACAAATGTAATTTATGAATTGTCATATCAAATGTTATTTGTCACTTTAATATTATATACCTATTGATACATATGTGACCAAATATCATTATCATTATATATAATAAAACTAAGTTGATAAAATGTGCGTGCCGATAAAACTTAAAAAGGAGCCCCGGCACGATAAAGGGACTTATAGTGCGATAGCCCTTTATCCCCCCTCGAACAAGAAAGTTCCCGTTTTAACCTAAAGGGCGTGTTTTTAAAGATATAAGGGCTTTTCCAACCCTTCAACTTGGAAATTAAGTGTAGTGGCGCCATCTGTTGTCGAGTATTTGAACTTCATTCAGAACAACGATTATTTGGGTTCATGGGCGTACCCAGGTTCATGGCCAGGGGGGGCAAGTTCTTGGTCACTGAGGGAAGTGGTGCAAATTTTAAGGTTCTTATATTAGGGGTTTCAAGCTGGGTACCGCAATAACGTACCGCAGTCAATTTACTTTCCACGTTACGCGATGACACGCATACAAAAACCAAAGTCCACGCGGTCAAAGTCGCGGGCGGCCGCTATAATATTATAAATGCGAATGTAAGTTTTTTTGTTACTCTTTCACGCGAAAACTACTCAACCGATCATCATGAAACTTTGTACATATATTCTTGGAGTTATCAGAAGTAAAATAGAATACTTATTAAAAAATATTACGCGGGTGAAACTGCGGGGTGCAGCTAGTTTATAATAAACCAAATTAGGACTATAGAGTCATATAAGCTTCTCTCGAAATTAGTTATAATAGGGTCGCCGTAATCGCAATCAGTGAGGAGGACTGTATTGTTATATAGTACATAGATTTATATCGCTCATCGCTCGTCGAGCATCGCCGTGACGAACATCTAGCAACAATGCAGCAGAACTATTGGACACGATACCTTACCACCAGTTAGTTTAACTTTAAGT
Source organism: Pyrgus malvae (assembly GCA_911387765.1). Lineage (NCBI taxonomy): Eukaryota > Metazoa > Arthropoda > Insecta > Lepidoptera > Hesperiidae > Pyrgus > Pyrgus malvae. The sequence continues at coordinate 23,261,853 of OU426961.1, read as the reverse complement.
CCTTAGATTAGGCATCCGGACACTGACACTTTCCAGAAAGCAGTTTTTAGGGTAGGTAAATAAGTACTTTAGTTGAGGCACTACTATCGAATTAGTTTAATTTTAATAATGTACCAGGTTGCCCTAATTAATTGTAGTATTTTATTGGAAATAGATTACTTTTGGAGATAGATTACGTTTTATTTCTGCTCCTTACTCTGCAGCCTTTCATAACTAAGGCAAATCTACAGTGTGTTTCAAGCTGACATTTTGGAGTGGCTATAACGTACATGCATCTTATTATTTTTTTAGTTTACAATTATCACTGGTCAAAGTAGCATTGTATGCTTGTTCTTGTTTTTTTTTTTATATAGTAATACACCTTTTATACAACTTTAGTACAACAAATACCCTTTAATACAACTTTTATTATAGTAATACACTGAACAAAAAGCAGACGGGCCGCGTGGTGTTAGGGATCGCCGTCGCCTATGGACACGGGCAGCCTTTGGGGAGCCACCCGAGCATTGCCGGTTTTGGAGGAGAGCTTTTTTACAGTTTTCTTGAAGAACTCCATGTTATAGTCCAGTGGAAATGCCTCAGCTGGAAGGTTGTCCCATAACTTACACGTGGTATCCGTGGTAAAAAGGAGTGCAAAGCGGACGGTGGAGGACCGCCACAAGTTTTCAACTCTTACAAGCGTTTCATTCAATAGTTCAAGTAAGAGTGAAAACCTTTTATCGGATACTAATGGTATCATAACAATGTTTGACCACTAAGATCAAGTAACAAGCGCTATTAACTTGTAGTAGAAGCATCGAGAACAGATAGCGTAGCCCTTTTTCAATCTCGTTTAATGTCCCATAGCTGGGTACCGGTTAGTCCGTGTAGCTTCGGGATTAAGAATAGAGCAACGGTATCCCCTGCCTGATCGTAAGAGGCGACTAAAAGGGGGCTTCCGGGGTTGTGGACGGTGTGAGTGGGAGCTCGATCCATCCAACCAGCAGCCCCGGGAAGGGCGGCGATGTGTGCGTGGCCGCATGTCGCCGTAAGCATCGGAAGGTGCAGGAGAGCAAAGCTGCTCTCCCGAAGATGGGCCCGTTCTGGGGCGTCGCGCGTGGAGGACACCGGTGCGTTCCGCCGGAGATCCCGGAGTCCTCCCCAAGCGCAGTGGCAGCCACATAACCCGGTACTCTCTCCCAAGGTGCCGGGTACCTTTTGAAGGTTTCCTCCCCGACAACAAAAAAAAGCTGGGTACCGGTTCCCTTTAGGAATTTAGAGGGATTTAGGCATATCATGCTTGGGGGTTGGTGTACATGACAATCTTCTGAAACAAAACAGCCAGCTCGAGACAGCATCCGTGGAGTAGTAGGTGATGAGTCGACTGCGAAGCGTGAGGTCGTGGGTTCGATTCCCACCCAGGACAAATATTTGTGTGATGAACATGAGTATTTGTTCTGTGTCTGGGTTAGTACTATAGTTATCAGCTTTCTGATTACCATAGTACAAGCTCTGCTTAGTTTGGAATCATTTGGTGTTGTGTGAATGGTCCAAAGATATTTATTTATTTATTTAAAATTTTGTGTGACTCTTACGCATGCATAGGGATGGAAAACATTGTAATAAAATATATTTCCCCACTCCAGAGATAAATATTCTCATTTTTTTCGCAATATTTAAAAACACACGTGTATAATTTGGTTTAAAGTAGAAGAGTCATTTTAAAATTCAAAAAAATAAAAGCAAAAAAATGGGAAGGAAGAAGTAGGAGTCCTTCTGGTGCATGCGACCGAAGACAAAACATGCTTTTTTGACAAAAGCTTTCTTCAAGCGACATTTTAATGTTATCTATTATATATTATTAAAATTACTTACATTTCATTCGAAAAGCCAGAAGAAAAAGTGTGTTTATGGGACTTATTTGCAATCACGATCACGATTCACGATTAGAAAACTGAACCATGGCGGTGAGAAGTGTTGTAGCAATCTCGTGCGTGCCTTCTTCTTTGTTTTGAGTCACGCACGTTTTTATCAAGTTTATGTAAAGCAAAAAAAATGATTAAATATTTTATAACTTGGAGAAAATTGAATGCAAACCATGAAATATCATACAGTTGTATAACGTTTTTCATTTCTAATGTAACGTTTAAATGTAACACACTCAATCGACATAAATAATTAAGTTTATGGAAACAAACAGACGAAACTCTGAGGACGTCGCAGTCGACGTCGACGTCGTCGTGGCAATGTCACACACGCACCGGCCTGTCCGGTTCGCCATCTGAAGACGCCGCAGGCTCGTTGGTAAATGAGAAGGCGTGTTGTCCGAAACAAGTCTTTATATTAAGTATTATAACTAACCATCTTAAGGCGCTGACTGCAGCCAGCGACCTTCAGCAATGGACACTCCCCAGATGTTACCCTAAGTTGCCTAAGTGCCAAACCAGAAAATTCGTTATTTAAGTAAAAATTGCAGATTTATTGAAAATCTAATTCAATCAATTTCTTTACTACCGTTTATCACATAATTGTACTAAATTTCATTAACATTGTTGTAAGCACAACTGAGAAAAAAGGTCATTTAAGTATTTTCAGAGGCTACTTTGATATTTTTTTCTATCGAGTCAAGTTTTTGAAATTGTGTTTTGGAAATAATCACTAGGTCAGAAATATGTTCAATATAACTACATTGATGTTGATAATGATATGAGTAATAGGTTATAGACTATACTATACGAGTCTTTAAATAGTGGCTTAGTACTTTTAATAGTAATAAGCCAGGCACGATCCTAGTACACGTCATATTATTATGCATGTGCTATTATATCATCATATATCATCTGCATCATATCATCTATAGGGACACATGTAGCTTAATCCACCACGAAATGGAGATGCGTGTAAGTGGCTACCACACCGTCGAATGTCTTCAAACTGCCCATAAAGCCTCTGACAAGATTTAACGACTGTTATCCATCGATAACTACTAAGACTGACGGCTAACGTGTCCTCCGAAGCACAGAAACGCGCATGAAATTTTTGCCACTAACGGTCACCCATCTCACACCCAACCGCGTCCGTTTAACTGCGAAGATCGCTTGCATTCTACGAAACGGTTGTACCACATTTACTACATGCATATGAATTTTAAATACGGTACATATACAAAAAAAAATTTTTTACAATTTTTGTCTGTCTGTATCTGTATATTCCGGATAATCTCTGAAAGGGCAGATCCGATTTTAATGGGACTTTCACTTGCAGGTAGCTGATGTAATAAGGAGTAACATAAGCTACTTTTATTATAGAAAAATTCAAAAACTTAAGACCACGCGGACGAAGTCTCGGGCGGCCGCTAGTTGTGCATATATCGGTACATTTGCGTACCGGGGGGGGGGGGGGGTAGGAGGGCGGCAGCTCCCTGAACCAAAGTCCACATTCAGAGATTCAAAAAACTCAAAACACCTCCCAAACGAAAAATGAAACCTATAAAGAGTAACAAAAACCTATAAGCTAGATACCTATTATGCTTCCTCCTGCTGTTTCCTTTGGACTTTGGATTATGTGTGCGTGCCATTGTGTAACGTGGAAAGCAAATTTACTGCGGTACTTTATTGCAGTACCCAGCTTAATTCCCCTCCCCCCCCCCCAAGAACCTGGGTACGCACATGTATCGGTTTAAATAATTTACAACGCTAAACACTTCAAGAAGTCCCCGGCATTCGTCGCGATGTCACATCTCCTCTCCCTAAAGTCACGGAATAATTGGATTTCCCCCATTTATTTCTGCCTCGTACCAGCCGTAAAATTAGAAATGATATTACGCCACGATTTGAACGACAATTCCTTCACAATGCGGAATAATTGTCCCTCTGTCTTATTTTCGTCTCTGATTTGAATATCATAAATTTCTTTGATAGAACGCGGAAGGTCCTTTTGTTTTTGATTAGGTTTGAATAATAAATAATTGGAACATTTTTTGATAGGTATTTGAATTTTATTTGTTTGCAATCATTCTTTGTTGAGTGAATTCAAATTTATTATTGTACTTTGCTCCAAAGATTTTAATCATTTCGCTCATTTTTGTTGTACCTACGGTACTGAAATACTTCGCATTATTTTACATTTACGTATAAGATGTTATAAAAACATTATGATTCAGGAGTTCAACTTCGGCATAAACGCACATTTCTGAGTAAATCATCGAGATAAATTGTTACATGCTGGTCTGCACTTACGACAAGGCTTTAGCCGCCCGCAATTCCGTAAGCTTATTTTCGTCGCCTTTTATTATCAGACAAGGGATACCGTAACGCGTATTCATAATCCTAAGCTAGCATATCTGCCTCGGTATTTCATAACCACTTTTCAAAAGAATCAGAGTGAGCAGACTCGATTTCAATCAAGCTTTTTTACCCACCGGTCACGATCCAACCCTCTCATTCCACGATAACTAGCCTCAATTCTACGCCAGTTAACTGAGAGTCGTGGGGTGCATAATGTGAAGGACCAGGCCAGTTAAAGCAGAAACATACTGTCTATTACGGCGTAATGTTTTGATATTACCGAAAATGTAGGCTCTTTTAGAATAAGACTCAATGAATTATAAAATATGTACGTAGTTTTGGTTAATAATCTTGGCACTGCTTTGTAATGAAATATAAATGAATAAAACTGTTAAAAGGAAATAAGGCTTAATATAAGACACGTATAAAATGACCATTTGTATTTATTTTAAAACGTTACTGTTACAATTTTTTTTAATACGATTCCAATTAGGTATAAGATACAAAATATTGCTTGTCAAAACTTTCTAAGAAAAATAAGTTACAATAAGTATGAAAAATAAATAAATTCATAATGCAGCAAGCTAAGCAGTACAGGAAGCTAATGTTTTTAATAATAATTTTGCTGTGGATAGGACAATTTTATAACTGGTCCAGTACCTTATAGTAAATAATTTACCAAATAACAAGTTTTTCCTTTCGATACTATTAGTATGTTGATTAAAAAGATTATTTGATTTATAATTACAATTATATTGTCTACTATCCGAAATATTTTTTATCCATGAATTTTCAGTTACACTATACTCATGGGTGTAGCCAGGTTCTTAGACAGGGGGGAGGGCAAATTTTTAGGTCCCTGGTCAGGGAAGGCAATTTTTTTCAAGCTAGGTGCCGCGTGTTTGTTTGCGTTCCACGTTACATGAAGACACGCACACACAAACAGGGGCAAGGGGAGACAACAAATAAAATAGTTCGACAGTCAGTTTCTAGCTTTCGAAATCGGAGCCGAGAAGCGCGAATCAGTAATCCGATTTTACGTAGTGATTTTGTAAAATGACCAATAAGGTTAAGTGTACTTTAAAATTTTAAGAGCTTCCTTACACCTTTCACATTTAGGATTAAAGTCTATTTTACATAATACGACCCGTGTGGCCTAATGGTTACCATGTTGGACTGCCAATCGGAGAGGCCCGGGTTCGATTTCCGGCGAAACAGAAACTTGAATGATACTTTCTATTCTCGGTCTGGGTGTTTGTGTTTCTGTCTTTGTATTTGTCGAAGGTACCCACGACACAGGGTATATTCACCCTACTGTGGCGATATGATTATGAATCGTTTATAATAGAGAAAATATTGGGACGATTTGTAATTATTTTTAAGACTTTTTTTATATGAATTAGAAATTCTATTATTATTCTAGTAGGGAGAGTTTTAGCCGTATGAGGGGAAGGGCGCATAGTCCTGTAGCTAATGTAGAATGCAAGCGATCTAAGGGTCTAAGCGAAATGAGGGCGGTGTGGATGGGAAATTGCTAGAAGTAGTGTTTTCTGCAAGTTTCCGAGCTTTGAGCATTGGGCCATCGGCATCAGTTTTAAAAAAATGTTACTTATCTTCACCAACTCGCTTTGAAGCATGTCTCAGATGCCGCAACGTAAGCGAAATTTCTTTGGAATTTAATGAAATGAAATATTTATTTGCATGAAAGACGGTACATTTTACGATAAACATCTTACAATATTGTTCATGCGTGTCTTACCGATGTAGTCGGTGAGCAAATATCTAAAGTCATCGTGTCTTTAATTAAAATATGTACTTATATTTTTTTTAATTTCAGGAAATTAAACACAATTTCATACCCGAAGGTAGATACATGTTAATTTGTTACATTTTGTCATCAAAAGAGTAAAAGTTCCCTAGAGAATATTTTTCCCCGATAACTTCTTTATGATAATAACATTGTATATGTATAATTGGAAAAATATAGACAATAGTGCCTTGTTACAAATAATTTGGATTTTTCCAAGCAAATCGTACCAAAACGACCTAGGGGTACTATTAAATTTAATATAAATCTTACAAACGATTATAATAATAATATTGATATAAATGTACATTTTTATAAATTGTGTTATATTTAAGGTTTTTTTATCTTTATAATATTTGCATACCTCATGAAGGTAATAAGGCATATAAAATATATTCACAGCTTTTGTAAACACCCATATTTGTGTAAATAAAAATCTTTGTCTTTGTCTTTGATACCATCATAATATGACCCTCAATAGTATTGTTTTTGTCCGTCATTATTTAATTTTGTTGAATGGAAAGTAATATTTCACTTCACAAGTACGGGAGCAACCATTTGTCAAGAAGACGGGAATCCATTGACGTCCGATCCGATAGAAAGCTTATAAAATAAACTGAAAAAAGCTTATTTTCGGAACAAAACGGACGCAATATCACTTGAAGTTTGTAAAGCATTGTACCTATTATGTTTATGGTGTATTGAAATTCTGTTGATTTAAAAAGTCAAAAAAACAAAATAATAGTAAATAATTTTTAAAAACGACAATAATTCAACGGCAAGGAACCCCTTTTCCAATTTTTTTTTTTTGTAAAATTCCCAATTGGGTTTAATTTTAACGAAGAGAGTAACAAAAGATTATAAAGTCAGTTGTTTTAAGCTTCACTGATCATATTTAAAATAATAGAATTTAAATAAAAGATAAAGTTGCGGGAGTGATCCATACTAATTTTTATATTATAAATGCAAAAATAACTCAGCTTGTATGTGTGTCCGTTACGTTTTCCCGCCTAAACTACTGAACCAATTTTAATGAAATTTAGTACACAGATAGAGTGGACCTTGGGAAAGGATATGTATATTGTAAAAATGTACTGTTTCCGTGGAATTGATAGGTAGAAACTTATAAACTTAAATCACCCGTGCGAATAATTTATAATTAGAAGACGTCCGCTAAGAATGGATTTTGCCACAGGGTTGGATTATGGAGGTCTGAGGGCTCTCGCATGTTTATTCGAGTATAACAATCTTTCATTTTTTGTGCTAAAAATTTAAAATATGGCAGAGAAGTAGATGAAAATGGGTAAAAACAGGAACTGTTTCAGAAAGATGACAACTTGAGTGTACGTACATTGTACAAGAGAGGAAGGGATAAAAGGTTGGGTTGCATAGTTTGGGACACAAAGCGCGAGCGTATCTTAGTACTTTATAAGCGAGCGTTTAAAAAATTTGTTTTGTTTGCATTAGCAATTGCTACTTATATATTCGAGATTATCTGTCCGGGTTACTTTTGTGTTCAAAAGCAATTCTTGGGGAAAGCGTTATGGGCTTTTCATGAAAATACGAAAAATTCACTACGAATCTGCTTTCACGTAACATTTACCTTAAAATTAGGTAGTGTACTCATACTCATATATTTTGGCGTAATGGTTACTATGGTCTGCCGTTTAAGAGTCCTAGGTTCGATTCCCAGTGGAAAAAAAATCTGTTTTAAGTTTTTCTACGTATTTGTGTCCTTGACTATGAGTCTATAAGTGTATAACGCGCTATACCTACAACTCTACAATTGTATGATTTATGAAAACCTAAAAATTATTTTCTATTCTCTTTTTTTCCTTTTTCGTTTTTTGGTAGTTTTATTGTGACAAACAACTTTATATAAGCCGCGATAAGTTGTAAAACACACCATATATTTTCTATTCACTGAAGTTTTCTAGGTATCATTTACATTTCTTACAAAAAAGCAAGCGTCGCCGAGTCACTAATAACGAAAAATCTGTTTGTTCCAGGATCGAAATATGAAGCGTAACCAGACGAGAGCGTTCGAAAACACACCAAAACCAATCCACTCAACACATAATGAAATGAAGCAACAATCGCAAATCACGTAATCCACACGATGTATCTGAAATTGCGTAACCGAAGAGTGATGGATCCTGAACGCGTTTGCGCCAACCAGTGCGAAAACGCAACCGAAATAACAATTTTCACGCTAAAACAACCAGACTTCAACCGAACTTTCCTTGACCAACGAAACGATTCGATAAACTACGCCCTCCTAAATTTAAGTGACACTTTCGAATTCTACGATTTTGATCGAACACTAAATGGAACGTTCTCGAACGTGACATTCAAAAATGGAACGTGTAGTGATGTGAGTTACAATTTTTGGGCGTTATCGCTACTAGTGTTTCCGTTATTAACGTTATTCGGTAACGTGCTAGTTATAATAAGTGTGGCTAGGGAGAGAAGTCTTCAGACTGCAACGAATTATTTTATAGTGAGCTTAGCGGTGGCGGATCTACTGGTGGCAGTTGTGGTGATGCCGTTTGGAGTTTATTATTTGGTAAGTTTAGTAAATAATTTAATTTTATAATATCAATGATGAAGATGTTTCACATAAATAATATTAACGTAGAACATATTCTGTTGCAAATTTTCGGCGTGGCGTCGTGTCAAATGCTATATACGTATGACTTTCCAAACTTCTTATACAACCTACGGAATAACATCGATAGCGTGAATCAGAATCTATGATCTATCTTGACTTTTTTAAATCAATAAAAAAATAACCATACGGCAGTTCTATCTAGCTTTTGTTATTAAAGACAACCAGGTATTGAAGGATAGAATTATCCTATTATTCCTTTTAACACTATAACTTTAACTGATTCATACTAATTCCCTAACATAAACGACGTATTTTACGTATTATCAGTTCAAAATAATTTAGATGCTTCAAATCTATAAGGCGACTCGAGACAGCTTACATTTTGTTTTCTATTTTAAAGATACGCCTAATTTGCATTAGTACCCATCCAGCCTCTCCATGAACCGTTACCGATACCGAATTAGATCATTCAACACATGAAAGCTTTACACTTCATTGCCCTAATTGAAGGAACAATTCGAATAATTATAATTAACAAAAGCGTTAACAAAAATGTTTATGTTACCTCGGCTGTTCAATAATAAAGATAAATAATAATATAGAGTTAAGAATTCGGTACTTATAGCAGTATCTCCTAACCGCACTCAAAAATGCTTTTTAAATCATGTTATCTACCACCTAAACTCTAAAATCTAAACTACAGAATTGCCTGCCATCCAACTTATGGTTGAATCTCACATTGCTCAAATTTAAAGGTTACTTGTGGTCTGCTACACATAATAATTATCACCCAATTAACATCTCCTACTCCAGCCTGCCTACCCCTTCCCACCCCTTGAAATAAACATCCAAGTAAATCTTCTTAGGCGTAAGCAATTTTAATGCTTAAAATAACTCATTTAACGCATTAGTAACGATTAAATCCAAGCCTTTGTCATGCTCCACGTAGCGGTAAATGATACCGAAACATGAAAGCTTACAATACTATACCATGTACCTATAATCCTATATATTATTGACGACCCGTGTGGCGCAAATGCTACCATGCCGAACTGCTAATCGAACGGTCCCGGGTTCGATTCCCGGCGAAACAGAAATTTGAATGATGAGTTTAAATTTCTGTTCTCGGTCTGGGTGTTTGTGTTTCTGCCTTTGTGTGTGTCCATGGTACCCACGACATAGGGTATATCTACTTTACTGTGCGAGGCAACTCCGAAGACAACTAAAAAGGGGCTCCTTTTAGACGCCTCTAATGATCAGGCAGGGAATACCGTGGCTCTATTCCTAATCCCGAAGCTACAGGGACAATTTTATTACAACTACAAAGAATAAATAAATATATTTTTTAGGGTCAGGGTATAACAATTTCCCCTACCGAACATAATAAGAATAACATAGGAATCATAAATTATTCACATAAATGAGATCTACTGGAATAATGTTGTATTATTCCTTGACGTAACCTTGGAATATCTACTAAATTTCTGTAAGGTAGCTACCGAAAACTAATAAGAGACAGTGTGACAGATATTGCATTTTTCAGATAAATAAGTACCGATAGGGAATTCCAGGAATGTCCGCCGATCGTTCGCATCTCCGGAAGCTCATAGTCCCGCGGCCAGTGTACAATAAAATCCAGACAATTCAGCAAAATGTTATTTAAGAGGCCGTATACGAAATTTTGCTGATTTCGCTGATTTAGCTAATTTTACATATGAGATTTTGCAATTAAAATATAGCACTTCCATAAGTCTTATTGCACAAATTTGTAATATACTATTACAATAATCTATTAATAAGTATCACATATTTCCGGATCATTTTAAAACCTAAACGGATCAAAAAATGCTATGTGTATTGCTGTAAAAATCAAATATATAGTTTATAAGCCACTTTTTGCCACTCAATAAAACATTGAACTTAGTCAATTCTGAGAGAAAATGGGCCAGAAATTGCATTTGATTTCGGCAAATGGGAATAATCTTTCATAAAATTTACTAGACATAGTAAATACATTTCAGTTCAATCAACCCGTTTCCTGAAAAACAACAAATTATTAAGAAAAATTTGGCATTAAAATTCTTTTAAAGTAACCAAAAACTCTCATTATAATTCTTGACGCAAGCTTAAAAAGTGGCTAATGTATTAGATTTTATTGTCATGATCACCCTACTACGGGTTGCCAACTTTTTTTACAAGAATTAAAGTATATTTAGTTCTGAGAAGGAAATAAACAGTATTTTTCAAAAATGAACAGTATTTAATTTTTTGAATGTAAGGTGAATGGTTTCCACTCTCCGTCTTTTGTGAACAAAAACACTGATTGAAAAAATAAAGGCGAGCACGGTATACACGAAAAAAATGTTAAGTTCTACGCGCGACACGCAACGTGCATACTCGTACAGATTCGTTTTAAAACGCTCGATTATGACTGCGCTGCACTAACTTAGTGTTCGTCCGAGATGTTGATACTGAAAACACTGTTTTGTATACTTTATTTTTGTTCAACAAATAATATAGTGATAAACAGTATAATACTGTTTTTAACAGTATGGTTGGCAACCCTACGTATACGACCTCTTAAGAGAGTAACAACAATAGTAGCAGGTCAATGCAGATTAAGATCAATGCAAGTGTCGTCTAGAGGTCTTATACAGCTGACGCACGCTAGCCTAGGAGGCTTATGTTCGCCTCATGTAAGTCTGGCCGACAACCACAGATTCTATCGAAACACAAACAATTTCTTCACAGTAATCGTTTATGAAGCTACTGTACTTTCTCTACACACTATAAAATATCAATGGACATAACACATCCTCTTTTAATATGATCTGTGGAACTTTCATTGGCACATAATAAATTACGATTAAAGAACCAATTTTCAGTGACTATTTTGTCGTTCTGTGTGAGTTTTGGCGGGAAGTCGAAAAAGACATAATAATATTGTGCTCTTGTTTTATTTTCATTTTCTTGGTGTATTTTTGAGTTATATCGGATAAAGTTGATGGCATTTTGTTTGATATAGGTTAATTATAGTGCACGAGTGTTTGTGAAATAGAATAACAGTGCTAAAATATGTTTTTCCTGCTTGCCTCCAAAATTCCATCGGACACGTTCTAGTAAAGTAGCCATCGCTTTACTTGAATGTTGGACTGACTAGACTGACTGATTACTGACGACTTACTTACTGACTTTGTTATTACTTCGTCCAGTTTCATTGATACTGGCAAAAAATTGATGTAAAAATTATACTTGACGCTGGCAGTATGCGCAGATGTTGCGATGCCATAATTGAAAAAAAAACGTTTTGTGTGTACCACAAAGTCATTTTATTTATCTTCATCCATTAAATAAGGCAGGAATCTGTAAACATCAAAGCCAGTATCTGTCTGTGATGTTCGACGTACTCGTATTACTAAGTACTTAATTACAAGCATAACACGGTATTAATGTGCGACGCTACGCCAGTGGTCTATTATTGTGCATCAATGATACGAGTATTTATCAGAAATAATGATCATAGCCTCAGGGTTATTACGCTTCACGTAATTAATAAAATAAATCCTTACTAATATTATAAATCGGTAAGTGAGTTTGTTTGTTTGTTTGTTCCGCTTTCACGCCGTAACTACTGAACCGATTGTTTTGAAATTTTGCAGACGTAAAGTTAGAAGCCCGGATTAAATAATAGGGTACTTTTTATCCCGGAAAAATTTGATATTCCCAGGGAAAATAAAAATATTGTTAGCTTCATACCAGTTCGGTGATAGATGGCGCTGTGTGTCGTTTAAAACAAGGTAATATATAGCAAACGAATATGCACATATAAACTTAGAAGCTAAATGATACTATATGATTTGGTTTATCGTCTAAACTGGTTTTTTAAATCTACTTATCCTGTGTACTTAGAATTTTTTTACTGCAGCTAAGCAAAAACTTCTGTACTTAATAGTAAACATTATTATAACGTGCACACATAACAAATACTGAAATAACTATAAGTCAACGAATTACTAATTGGTATAAGTAGTAGTTACACTATTTAGTTCTTGACCTACCTACCTACTACACCGGTGCACTTTTCGACTCATTTATTTGCTGTTTTATCTTATTTCACTAGGTATACTTTATTTTTTTATAACTATTTTTCGCTTTTAAATTTGGTTCCTACCATTTTACATTAAATTGTGTATTTTGTAGATTTTAGGTTTTAGGCAGTAGCTGTATAATCTGTTGTTCTTTCACGCTTAAACGGCTGAACGGATTTTGATGAAATTTGGTATGGAGGTAATTTGAGTCCTGGAAAAGCAATGTTTTACCGCGGGAGAACTTCTCATTCCTACGGGAAAATCTAAAAAGCGCGATATAACCTAATTCCACGCGGGCGAAGCCGCGGGCGGAATGCTAGTAAATAAATAAACGCTTCACACCCACCGTAGGGTAGATATACCCTGTGTGGTGGGTACCATGGACACATACAAAGACAGAAACACAAACACCCAGACCGAGAACAGAAATTTCAACTCATCATCCAAATTTCTGTTTCGCTGAGAATCGAACCCGGGACCCTTTGATTGGCAGTCCGGCATGGTAACCATTGCGCCACGCAGGTCGTTAAATAAAATAGAAATTAACAAAAAAATAGAACCGACTTCAAACGGTAAAAAATAAAATTGTTCAGTACCTACTTCTTCTTGCTTATGGTAATGAGTGTAATGACTGTTAAAACTATATTGGAGTCGGTGCCCATTCAGAACGAAAGGTACACTATATTTACTAAGACAGGGCATATCACTAAGGGCCCGACTTCAAAAATTGTTTTAAGAGTCATTACCTTAAGCAAGAAGAAGTAGGTACTGAACAATTTTATTTTTTACCGTTTGAAGTCGGTTCTATTTTTTTGTTAAAAACTTAATTTATTTCACCCTTTTTTAGTAATTTTAATAATTATCTATGTATTAGCATAATTGGAAAAATTTTCACTAAACTTCTAAACTTTAAACAGATTTACCTTTTATAATCATGTTTATCTAATAGCCTGAAAGAATACTACTATCAGTTCACCTGAACGTATAAATTAAAAAATAATTTGCTCTTAGCTCCTAACCGTTGAGGAGTTGTAGCTTCAATCATCAGCCAAGCAACAGCAGGTGATAATTACCAGACATAAATATTTGTATTATGTTAAAAATATGACTAAAAGAATGTGTGTTCCTATTAAGTTTCAGTGTTTCCCTAACATCACATCATCAGATTTTGACATGGTGACAGTTGGACCACCTCAGGAATCTAAGATTTCGAACAAAAAACCATTTATTTAAAGAATTTGCTCTCAACTCCTAACCATCGTTGTACCTTCCATCATCAGTTCAGCAACATGATATGACGATAATTATACACAAATGTCTGTTTTGCTTTTGTAAAAATATGAAAATCATTTGTTGTACTATAAAATTTGAATGTTCCCTTCGATTTCTCTGGGATCCCCTCATCAGACTTTGACTTGGTGACAGTTGTCACCTCAGGAATGTAAGATTTCGAATAAAAAACTATTTATTGAAAGAATTTGCTCTCAACTCCTCACTGTCGCAGTACCTTCCATCATCAGCTCAGCAACATGAGGTGATGATTTATATGCGTAAATATCTCTTATGCTTCAGAAACTATAAGAAAATAAATGTGTGTGCCTATAAAATTTGAGAGTTCTCCTCGATTTCCCTGGGATCCCATCATCAGATCCTGATTTGGTGACAATGGGACCACCTCGGGAGTTTAAGCATACGAACAAAAAAAGAATTTTGAAAATCGGTCCACAAACGGCGGAGTAATCGGTGAACATATATAAAAAAAAATACATACAGCCGAATACAGTACCTCCTCCTTTTGGAAGTCGGTAAAAATAGAAAGAAAATCAGAAAATTAGTCAAAATAGAAAAGTAATCGAGTATAAATTAATTAGTATGGGTATTGCAGCATTTTTTTATTTGAATGGAGTGGCAGACGAGCATGCAGGCCACGTGGTGTTTAGTGGTCGCTGCAGCCCATGGACATCTACATACAACCTCAAGCAAGCATAAGTAAGTCTTGTCTGAGCTCGTATGCAGTTGCGCTGCTACTCCGGAGGCTGGTGGTCGCCTCATGTGTGGCCGGCAACTGCACCTTTCCACCGAAACACATTAGAATTGCTCGCGGCAGTAGTGGGTGCAGCGGTGGTACTTCCCCGGGCGAACCATAATAGTTCTACCACCTACCAAAACATGACACAAACATATAAAATGACATTCAATAAAACTTAGATACTTAGGGCCTCTTCTGCTACTCCATTCAAATAAAAAAAAACCCTGTGCCTAACAAGTCATAATCATCGAATCGAGATGTTATTAATTAAATATCTAAGGGATAAATAAACAAGGTATACCATCGTTTTTAGGGTTTCGTAGCCAAATGGAACCTTATAGATTCGTGATGTCTGTCTATCTGTCTGTCCATCCGTATGTCACAGCCACTTTTTTCCGAAACTATAAGAACTATACTGTTGAAACTCGGTACGTAGATGTATTCTGTGAACCGCATTAAGATTTTCACACAAA
The DNA here is from genome assembly GCA_911387765.1 of Pyrgus malvae. Lineage (NCBI taxonomy): Eukaryota > Metazoa > Arthropoda > Insecta > Lepidoptera > Hesperiidae > Pyrgus > Pyrgus malvae. Next base: position 23,246,580 of record OU426961.1, on the reverse strand, counting down.
AATAGAAAAAAACAATAAATTTTGAAGGTTCCCCATACTTGGAACTGAAACTCATAATATTTTTCATCAAACCCATACGTGTGGGTTGTCTTTGGATAGGTCTTCAAAACTGATATAAGGGTTTCTAATATAATTTTTTTTTAAACTGAATAGTTTGCGCGAGAGACACTTCCAAAGTGGTAAAATGTTGGTCCCCTCCCCCTGTAACTTCTAAAGTAAGAGAATGATAAAACTAATTTTCATCTCTTATTTTATCCCCTTGAGCATATATCAATCATCAATTTTAGTGGTGCATGAAGGTGCATGGTCCATTATACAGTAGTAAGTTACGAATTCGCCAGCTCTATCTATGCTTTTCATACTTCATGAGCGTTTGTTTGACGACCCGTGTCACCCGTGTGGCGCAATGGTTAACATACCGGACTGCCGATCAGAGGGTCCCGGCGAGGCAGAAATTTGAATGATGAGTATTAGTTTCTGTTCTCGGTCTGGGTGTTTGTGTTTCTGTCTTGGTATATGTCCATGGTACCCACGACACAGGGTATATTTAGCCTACTGTGGGACTATGAGTGCGAAACGTTATGTATTTATTTATTTGTTTGTTATTTAGATTTTTGGTGACATTTTGGAACGGATAACGTATCTACACCTAGTACGTACACCTATACGTTACCTAGTAACGTAGTACACCTAGGTACCTATTTACCTTATTATGTCAATGTTTATAGGCACCAACATATGGGCGCTCCAGGTGTGGGACGAATACATACTTCCAAACATAATAGCTTCCTACGACTATATACTAAGGTACCCCAATACGAATGGGTAGGTTCGTTTCTGAATATCACAGATTCACATTTAATATAAACTAACAGCGTCTCAATTTGGCTCAATAGTTCATCACAGAACTAATCTGCTGAACATGCGATCAGTCTGTAGTGCTTACTTGTTCTCTAATGCAATTATGACTTGCGTAATTACTAACGCAATGTGTACCCGCTACATATACGTACATACATATGTATCATTCGTTTGATAACCTGCGTGGCGCAATGATTACCATGCCGGACTGCTAATCGAAGGTTCCCGGGTTCGATTTCCGGCTAAATAGAAATTTCAATGATGAATTTAAATTTCTGTTCTCGGTATGGATGTTTGTGTTTCTGTTGTTGTGTGTTTCCATGGTACCCACGATACAGGATATATCTACCCTACTGTGGGGCTATAATACTCTGATATTTTTTCAGATCTATTTCTTAAGAAAAGCATGGAGAATACAAGTGACTCTTGTAAATAATTTGAAGGCCCTCTACGCGTGAGCGAGCGTTCCTTTCCGTTTATCATTTATCAATAGAGTTCGATAAACTTTGTTTCTGGCTTTTTGAGGACTCTTTTAAAACAGACATCAATTTCACGCCAAACCAACCCACCAACCCACATTGAAGAAAGAAAGTTAAGTCATTATACAAAGAGCACAACTCCATCTGCCCTGACTTACTTTCTCCCCCTCAATGATAAAATGCCAATAATATAATTAGCCAGCAGCCCCGGGAAGGACGGCGATGCTGCGTGCATGCCGACGTAAGCATTTGAACGTGCAGGAGAGCACATTTGCTCTCCCGAAGACTACCATTCTGGAATCTGGGCGCCGAGTGTTGAGGACACCGGGCCGTTCCCGGAGATCCCGGAGTCCTCCAACCCCCCCCCCCCCAGGTACTAAAAAAGAAGGTAAAAGGCTGTGTAGAATTTATCATCTCAACTAGCGAACGGACAATGCAAATTCCAGTTGTGTAATTACAATCGTAATGCAATTGTCACCTGATATGTGTGGCTCGTGCACTACTAGCTGTTAGGTAATTTATGAGTTTTCTCCAGGTACGGGTAGGTTTCCATGCGAAAATTTACTGTGTATCAAATTCGCCTTTCATGTTCAACTCACCAATCGACTGTTTGCCATCAGCCTAAGCATGGCTTGATCGTTTGGCTTGATCGTCGAGCTTTGCCACGCGGGGTTCTTTTTGTGTTTAACAAACGTGAACCAATTCTGTTGTGTTTAGGTGGAAAGGTGCAGTTGCCGGCCACACTTACGTGAGGCGACCACCAGCCCCCGGAGTAGGAGCGTAACTGCATACGACCTCAGACAAGACTTACCTATGCTTGCTTGAGATTGTATGTAGAATGTAGATGTCCATGGGCTGCAGCGAGCACTTAACACCACGTAGCCTGCATGCTCGTCTGCTACTCCATTCAAATAAAAAAAATAAAGCAACGCAATCCGCTCTGGAGGCCGATAATCGCCTCATGTCAGTCTAGTTGGTAACACCTTTCCATGTTGCACGGTAAGATCCGATTGAAAGTTGAAACTCCCTAAGCGTCACACGTCGCAAACTTTGCAAGGAGTTACGAAAACGTATCTGATTTGCATAATCACTTGTGAAATAGTTTTAGGACGGGACTTATGTGAGAAGTCTCTTATTAATCTTATAAAAACGAGCCAAGCGTGAGTCAAACTCGCGCATGAAGGGTTCCGTGCCTTATCTATAAAAATGGGGACACGTTTGTTTTGTGAGAGCCACTTAAATATTTATTTTATTCTGATTTTAGAATTTGTTGTTATAGCGGCTCAGATCCTCAGTGAAAATTTTACTGTCTAGCTATCACGCTTTATAAGATGGGTGACAGACGCACGGACGGACAGCAGAGTTAGGAGTTCCGTTTACACCCTTTGGGTACGGAATTATAAATACTTAATACAGTTGTTTATTGACCTAATAGATTAGGTCTGTGGAATTTAAGACAGTACAGCTTTGACGCGTAAATTTTGAGAAATATAGTGAAATCATGCTTAAGCTATTTTTTCCTAAATTAATAAATAAAGTTTTTAACAAAAAAATAGAACCGACTTCAAACGGTGAAAAATAAAATTGTTCAGTACCTACTTCTTCTTGCTTATGGTAATGACTCTTAAAACTATTTTTGGAGTCGGGCCCTTAGTAAAATCAAAAATGTCCTAGCTTAGTAAATATAGTTTACCTTTCGTTCTGAATGGGCACCGACTCCAATATAGTTTTAGCAGTCATTACCATAAGCAAGAAGAAGTAGGTAATTTCCCACTGTCTGTACTGTCGGTGCCCATTTAGAACGACAAAATACGACGAAAAGACGAAATAGTACGACATTTTAGTAAGGGCCCGACTCCAAAGATAGTTTTAAGAGTCATTACCATAAGCAAGAAGAAGTAGGTACTGAACAATTTTATTTTTTACCGTTTGAAGTCGGTTCTATTTTTTTGTTAAAAACTTTATTTATTTCACTCTTTTTAGTAATTTTAATAATTCTGCACATATTCTAAACGTTAAAGAGATACTTTTTATAATCAATATATAATAATAATAGCCATCTTATAGCCTGAAAGAATACTACTATCAGTCCACTTGAACGTATAAATTAATGAAAGAATTTGCTCTCAGCTCCTAACCGTTGAGGAGTTGTACCTTCAATCATCAGCTTAGCAACATGAGGTGATAATTACCGGACATAAATACCTAATAATACCTATTTGTATTATGTTAAAACATATGACTAAAAGAATGTGTGTGCCTATTAAGTTTCAGTGTTTCCCTCGATTTCCCTAGTATCACGTCATCAGATTTTGCCATGGTGACAGTTGGACCACCTCAGGAATGTAAGATTTCCAACAAAAAACCATTTATTGAAAGAGTTTGCTCTCAACTCGTAACCGTCATAGTACCTTCCACTTCCATCATCAGCTCAGCAACATGATATGATGATAATTATACACAAATACCTGTTTTGCTTTAGTAAAAATCATTTGTTGTGCTATACAATTTGAATGTTCCCTTCGATTTCTCTGGGATACCATCATCAGACTTTGACTTGGTGACAGTTGGACCACCTCAGGACTGTAAGATTTGGAATAAAAAACTATTTATTGAAAGAATTTGCGTTCAACTCCTCACTGTTGCAGTACCTTCCATCATCAGCTCAGCAACATGAGATGATGATTACTATGCACAAATATCTCTTATGCTTCAGAAAGTATAAGAAAATCTGGAAAAAGAGGAGGTACTGTATTCGGCTGTATATATAAAAAAATACATACAGCCGAATACAGTACCTCCTCCTTTTGGAAGTCGGTAAAAAATGATGATGATGTTGTTTTTTTTTTGTGTAAAATCTACTTATATTGTAAATATAAAAGGGTATTTGTTTGTTTGTCTTTAATTTCATGTCGTTTTTAAGCGTTCATAGTGAATATATTTACTCTAGGATTCCCTGCGATGGGCTCCATGTACACTCAGAAGGACATGAACACAAACACTCCGATGGAGAACAGATTGAAACTCATCATTCCAATTTTAGCCTTGTCGAGAATCGAACCTGGGCTCTGGGTTGGCAGTGTATCGTCCATTGCGCCTTATTAAATTATACACTGCTACAATAGTTAAAACTTGATATATCAAATGATATAATCGTCTAAGCAACAGAAATATAAAATTATTCCGTTGTTGCCAATGCTAAGAAACTACTCGTATTTTTACGCCTTTTTAAACCCTATTACTCGGTCTTTGAGAAGAACTCATTCCACTATTTGCACATTCTTTGAAAGAGTGAACTCGTAAAGGGATTAGTTACAAAAGAATAAATTCCTATTTATATGAAGGTTCTTTGATACTTTGTACCCAAACCTTAATGTAGGCTGATTATCGAGATAATTAAATTGAAGATGTAGGCAACACAAGGTAGTCCCTGTAGCTTCGGGATTAAGAATAGAGCTACGGTATCCCCTGCCTGATCGTAAGAAGCGACTAAAGGGAGCTTCCGGGTTGCGGGCGGTGAGAGTGAGAACTCGATCCGTCCAGCCAGCAGCCCCGGGAAGGACGGCTGTGTGTACGTGGCCTCATCCCGCCGTGAACACCCGAAGGTGTAGGAGAGCAAAATTGCTATCCCGGAGATGGGCCCATACTGGACGCCGCGCGTGGACGACGCTGGTTCATTCCACTGGAAATCCCGGAGTCCTCCTCAAGCGCAGAGGCAGGCCACCAAGGGAGTTTTAGTGCGTTAAAAATCTCACATAACCCGGTATCCTCTCCCAAGGTGCCGGGTGCCTTTTGAAGGTCATACCAAAAAAAGACTAATAAATCTGCTACAATACATCCGTCCGAAAATTCGTAAATTTTCAGGCCTCATTTTTTGGACAAGACCGAAGAAATTGAAGCAATATTATTAATTCAGTGGCTTTATATCATCACTCACTATGCTATTGTGATAAATTCGTGAAATAGAAATCCATGTGAATATTCCAAAAAATGCTTTTGAATATGTTTGAACTTTCGGACGGACGCATTCAGAATAGACCCTCAGTTTCTATATGTATTTTACCTATTTTTTTTCAACCTTTTTTTATGTCCCACTGCTGGGCACAGGTCTCCTCACAAGGGAGAGGGATTTAGGCCATAGTCCACCACGCTGGCCAAGTGCGGATTGGTGGACGTCATGCTTTCGAGAAATTATGAATTTCTCTCAGGCATGCACTGTGATGGAGAACATCGTAAACAATCAATTAAATATCACGATATTTTTCATCACCGTGGAGCAGCGATAAATCCGCACATTACAAATTTCTTTGCAAGAGGTGCGCGCCGAGGATTAGAACCCAGGATCGGTCGCGTCGAAGACCGTGGTTTTTACCACTCGGCCATCGCTGCTCTCATACCTACATTTTACCTATAGTACTGTCCAATAAAAACACCCCATTATTATTATTTTACTACAGAATTGCTTTTCGTCAGAAATCAGTGCAGCGATGGTGCTTCCCTGGTCGAACTATGACAGTTCTACCACTATAGTGCTACTATTAATAGCGGTTACGGTTTTTTAGAGAACTCTAAGATGCAAAGGTTGGAAAAGTCTCAAACATTTTCACTAAACCTGACTAAGCGTTCCGTAGATATTAAAGCGCCGTACGTCGCTAAGTTTGAAGACGGACCTAGTATCCGATTTGCATAATCACTTGTGGGACCATCGCGGGACAGCTCTTGTGCGGTGACTTTTTAGATAAGAGTTTTGTTGCACGTCTTTAACAATCCGTAAAGTTTTAGTGTAAATAATCTGTAATATTGCTTCACCTTCCATTGATGGTGTCTCACACCATCAGCTGTCACGTGTGTCTATTATCGACCCATAGCTATTCTGTATTGTCAAAATATACATAAATGTACTTTTTTTTTAAAAGAGTGCTGCTGGGAGTTTTTTTTTCTCCGCCTTTTTTCTCTCAGCTCAACATCTAAAGGCGATGACCGGGAAAAATTACATTAATTTAGCGAATATTTTTCGAAGCCGAAGCCAGGCCCAATCACAGTTGGTTCAAAATAAGAATAGGCATTAAATTGGATGCGCTGTATGGCGTTTCTCATAATGTCATCTTTTGTATCATAGGAGTCTTCCTTGAATGAATGAATTTTAATGAACTCTCTCTTCTTATCTCTTGTATCTTGAAAAGTACCTACTAATAAAAGATATTTAGAAAATCAAAAAACGTAACTCTTATCGGATAACTCGTGTAGTTGTTACAGCTAATTTAATACTTAAATGAACTTGCAGCAAAGGTTCGTTACCTCTGCCTAAATAAGAGCTTGATTGATGGTTCTTGAATATTTTTGTACACAAACCTTACTACTCGTAGTGCTAGGCGATAGGATCACATTATAGTATCGCTCGAAAAGTGTAACTATTTTCTTTAAACCTAACGGTAATAATCCCTTATTCATATCGGATTCACTTGTGGGACAGATAGAGTTTTAGTGAAAATAATAACAAGTGATGGTCGAGTGGTAAGGACCGCGGTCTCCGTCGCAGGAGATGCCGGGTTCAAATCCCTAGCGCGCAACTCCGACAAAAGAAATTTGATACGTGCGCATTGCTGCTCCACGGTGATGGAAAATTATTGTGATATTTAACTGATTACTGTTGTAACTGAACTTGGTATATAGAATAAAACATTTTTTATTTTTTGGTTTTGATTTTGATTACGATGTTCTCCATCGCCGTGCAAGCCTGAGAGAAACTCATAGTTTCTCGAAGGTATGAAGTCCACCAATCTGCACTAGGTCAGCGTGGTGTACTATGCTCTAAATCCCTCTCACTTGTTAGAGGAGACCTGTGTCCAGTAATTGGACATAAAAGTTGAAAAAAAAGCTTCACCCTCATAGCCAAATAGGACAAAAAGACACCAAGGCCCAGACCAGGAAAAGACGTAACCGTGTTCAATCTATAGGTGAGACAGAAACTGTTCTTGATCCGGTTGCATTACACCCAAGCGACCGGGAATACTAGTGTGTAGTCCCATGAGTGTTTTATTTTATTTATTTATGTTCACCAACGGTTGTTACATTATAAATCTTAATATATATAAAATACGCGTCACGTTGTTTGTCCGCTATCGACTCCTAAACTATTGAACCGATTTTAATAAAATTTGCACACCGTCTGTAGTTTGGTCCAACTTGAAAGATATGATATGTTATATCTTAATTTATAGTACTATACACTTTGGAGGATATCCGGATCGACAAGGACCAGATATTGTTGGAGAAAGGGGGGGAATGAGGGTGGTCCCCCACTGCGGGTGATGGAATTGTGGACTGTAAGTTGCGGTTTGAATTAAAGGTGGAAAACGAGAAGGATTGATAAAGGGAGCGCACTTACTTGGTGTATCCCAGGGGCTGGAGCAGATGGTATGCTCGTGTGCTGCTGAAGTCTTCATCAATCCTCTCTTGCCCGGGAACTGGTGTTGTCCTTCACTCTCACTATTATAGGTACCTATTCTTCACTTGACTATTAACAGCGGTGATGGTGGCGATGCGGCGAGTCTGATGACCACGTGTTAGGTGGCTTGCGGTGCGGTTGTCACTAGAGGACTTGCATACGCGTCGGCGGCGTGCGCGTCGGCGGCGGGACGAAGGCAGACTGACTTGATAGATCTTCCTGATCCATATTATGTAATAGTGCGCTTGCGGGAAAGAGAGGGAGGGTGAAGGGGAGGGAGGTGAAATGACTTAATTGGCGCGAACATCCCCCCGGCCTTGAGGTCTCCTCAAATAGCGAATTAAAAAAAATAAACATAAATATATACAGCGTAGTTAATATCATATAGAAAAAACTATATATGCGGTGAACAGAGGCGATGCGATGAATATAATTAGTAAATTAATAAAAATATTATAATAGCGGGATGAGAATTTATACTTAAACTATAACTTATAAAATATAAACTACAATATTATTGTGTTGGTAGAGGGCAAAGTCTAACAATGGGCCGCTGCAAAGTGGAGCTCTTAGTCTTCACTTGTGCAACGCGCACCACACCATCCCTACCAGGAAACAGTTCAGTGACGACGCCTAGCGGCCACTGAAGAGGCGGAGCGTTATCCATATCGATAAGAACAACGGTTCCTACAGAAATGGAATTAATAGAATGTTTATTCCACTTTTCTCTTGCTTGTAGTGTATGTAAGTATTCTGATCTGAAGCGCTTCCAGAATGACTGAACTATCGAATCAAGCAATGAAAAACGTGATAAAAGATTAATGCGTTCTTTACTAAGATCCGCGGCGGGTAAACATCCAAGTGGATTAACAGCGAGGAAATGCGCGGGCGTAAGTGCAGTAGGTTCCGCCGGATCGCTACTTAACACGTAAAGCGGTCGTGAATTTAATATGCGTTCGACCTGAGTGAGGACAGTAAGCAATTCCTCGTACGTGAGGATTTGCTTACCTATGACGCGAAATAAATGATACTTTACTATCTTTATATTTGACTCCCAAAGCCCACCAAAATGCGGAGCGTTTGGAGGGTTAAGTTTCCATGTGATGCGGTTATCAGAAAGGACCTGATTAAATACTTTGTAATATTCGTCTGAACGTAAAAAAGGAATGAAGTTCATTCAAGTATGAACGCGAAGCAATAAAATTAGTAGCGTTATCACTAGTGAGTCATCATCATTAACGATGTGCGAATAAATCATAAATCACGCAGCCATACGCCCTTTCACTGGCGTCGGCGAACGCGACTAGCGAGACTTGGGAATTTTTATTTATACCCATATGGCGAGGAAACTTTAATTTCGATATCAAAGGTAACTCTGAAATATATTGTTGCCATGCAGTGACAACGTGAGCGGGCGGAGCCTGGTCCCAGTCAAGTTTGAGAACCCATAAGGTTTTAATGAGAAGCTTAGAGAAAAGAATTACTGGACCCACGAGCCCCAGAACATCATACAAGCGAGCGGTTGCGGATAAAATAGAACGCTTGGTACAAGCGAGCGGCGGCGGCGAAACTAGAAAAGAAAAACAATCAGTTGCGGGGTGCCAACGAAGACCCAATACCTTAAAAATACTTTGGTCGTCGAATGAGACCTCGTCAAGCTGACGGTGCGTTGCGGGGATGTGCTGTAAAAGCTCTGAACTGTTACTAGTCCACTTAACCAATTCAAATCCTCCACGCTGAAACATTTGAATTAGTTCAGTGGCTACGTCAACGGCGCTGTTGACGCAGGGCGCGCAGGACGCGATATCGTCCATATAAATATCTCGCTCGACCACCGAAGCAGCCAGAGGATAGGACTCCCTCTCCTCGGAAGCCAACTGACGTAATGTGCGTAGCGCAAGAAAAGGCGAAGAGCGTAAACCAAAAGTCACACGATTAAATTCGTATGTTTGTATGTCTTCCTCATTAGAAAAGCGATAAAGAATGCGTTGAAACGCGCGGTGCGATTTTTGTACTTCAATGTATAAATACATTTGCATAGCGTCGGCAAAAAAGGCGATGCGATAAACTCGTACGTTTATTAAAATATTAAAAATATCAGACTGTAAATTTTGCCCACTATGTAAAATATCATTTAATGAAATGTCATTATCTGACTTAGCGCTTGCGTCGAGTACTATTCGCAATTTAGTTGTACTTTTATCATTACGTATGACAGGGTGGTGCGGGAGATAAAGCAAGGTTCCGTAAAATTATTTGAAACAACCAATGATAAAAAACCCTTGTTGATGTATTCTTGAATTACGTCATTGTAGCGGGTGTTGTAAGCGTCATAGGAGCGAGAAGCGTTTTTTAGCGGTTATAAAAGAATCTCTTATCAGGCGTGTCCTTGAAGGGCAGGGCGACAACACATCGTCCGTTCAAACTGCGACGAGTAGTGGAAGTATAAATATTCTCACATTCCTGTTCATCAGGACTCAAATAAGGTTTTTGCGGCAGCTTGCATGCATGAGTCGGCAAATGCATGAGCGACGTTTGACTATTATCAATAGGATAAGAAACTAAAGAACGCGGCATGCATGTAGGAAAGTCGATATCTGCGTCTCCCATTATAATGTATCCTAGTGAAGTTTCTATGGCACTCGGCGATTGCGAATTAATTATTTTATCAGTTAACAAAATTTGTAAATAAGTGTTAACCCCTAATAAAACGTCAATGTCACCTGGTGTATGGAATTGATCGTCAGCTAAACGTAAATTATTTATATAATTAATTTTCGAAACGTCTATTAACGACTCGGGTAATTGTCCAGTTATAGCGGGAACAACTAGCGGTTCAATATGATAAAGTTTATTTTCATCAAAGCGGGAGCTAAACTGCAAAGAACTAACACCTAAAATCTTCTGCGACACCCCACCGATTCCTTGCGCCTCCCTAACTGGTGTTTTATTGGAGATCGGTAGGTACAAACGTTTGCAACACTGTTTCGTGATGTAATCACATTGCGAGCCAGGGTCCACTAAACAACGCAACAAATATTGGTGTCCGTATTTAGTACAAACTTTAATCTTCGCAGTTCCCAATAATGTAGTGCGGTGCGGCGCATTACCACAATCGCGCGAAACGTTACATGACGTGGATGCATTTTTTTCTCCTGGACCTTGTTCTACCGAAGGCTGATCGACCTTATTCCTACTACTAACAAAATGAAGTAGCGTATGGTGCGAGCGGGAGCAATACCTACATCTACGCTGTGACTTACAAAAAGGAGTGGCGTGTTTATTACTTAAACAATTAGTGCAACATTTATTTCGTTTTACAAAATTGTACCTGTCCTGTGCATTTATTTTTAAAAAATGCGGACAGACAAATAGGTGTTCGTGATCACCCGATTCACAGAAAATACATGACCGATTCGAATCTGTATTAATAAAAGTTTTGCTTATATTTTTAGCGGGAGCGGGAACAAAATTACCTTTAATTTTATGGTTGTTAGACGTATGCGAAGTATTTATTGTATGGCATAAAGCCCTATTCTGGTCATGTAAAAACTGAACCAAAGCGGAATATTTCGGTATGTTTACGTTGCGACATGACATTTCGAACGACTTTACGGTATCGTTATCTAATTTTCTAAACGCGATATTTAGAAATAGAAAATCAGATATGTCATCAACATTAAGTTGCTTAAGAGCGTTAATAGAAGCATCAAATTTATCCATAAATATTTGATAACCAGCGGATGTGTTAGTGTTTACGTTCTTCAGTTCTAACAGCTGACTGACGTAGGTAGTCGCGAGCGCACGCTCGTCGTTATATCTACGTATGAGCGCGTTCCATATCACAGAATAGTTTTCAGCGGTAGGCATTAAGCCTGAGCAGATTGATAATGCCTTATCACTAAGTTTACTAACAAGATAATAAACGCGTTCAGCATCTGTTAATTGCTGATTATCATGAACTAATGTTTTAAATTGTTGGTAGAACATAGACCAGTGTCGTATGTCACCATTAAAAGAAAGTAATTCTATGGGCGGAAGCGACGGTATAATTTTTGTAGGTAAACTATTCTGTAATTTACTTGAAGATGAAGATGGAGCGTTTAATTTGGACACTTGACTTTTAATACGACTATATAGATCATGAAAAGATTTCCACGATCCGAAATCGACTTGCGCGTTCGGATTTAATTTTAAATTTGTAACATTATAAGATTCTAACGTGTCCTTGAACTCGGTACGCAAGTATTCAAGGTCAGATGCCGTGTCAAGAAATGTGTCCTGTTCGTCTGACGAACTTGATGCACTTATAGATAAATCATAAATTTGTTGTAAACGTTCGTAAATAGCATTTCGTTTTGCAATTAATATTTTCAAACTAATTTCGTCATTTGAAATCGTTTCAGATTCAATTTTACCTTTAGTAGACATTTTGTCGTGAACAAGATAAATCAGTTAAAACAGTTAAGATTATAAAAATTATGTATGGCGTAATGAATGAATACGTAGGTAGTTACTAGCGAAACAACGATCGCCGGTCGCGTCGGCTCCGGCAACCACAAATATGGCGGACTTCAATTAATGAAAAATAGAATGCGTACCTATGAGGTGTAATTTCGATTACAAATATAGGTAAATAATGGTGCGAATGGTGCGAATGCGCTTTGCAAAAATAATAATATACCTACGTGAGCGGTGCGTTATTAATATGCGGGATATAAAATAATCGTAGATATAATACTTATTTGCAAAAATAAATAGCGGATGGTGCGGTGTGTTTTGCAAAAAGAATATTAAACCTACGTGAGCGGTGCGTTATTAATATGCGGGATATAAAATAATCGTAGATATAATACTTATTTGCAAAAATAAATATGAATAGGCACTTATAATATATTACATGAAATACATATGTATGTGTATTTATGAGATTAAATAATTAACCCGGGTAAAGTTACTACTATTGGCTCGAAATCAGGCTCGACTGGACCAAAAAATTGGAGGATATCCGGATCGACAAGGACCAGATATTGTTGGAGAAAGGGGGGGAATGAGGGTGGTCCCCCACTGCGGGTGATGGAATTGTGGACTGTAAGTTGCGGTTTGAATTAAAGGTGGAAAACGAGAAGGATTGATAAAGGGAGCGCACTTACTTGGTGTATCCCAGGGGCTGGAGCAGATGGTATGCTCGTGTGCTGCTGAAGTCTTCATCAATCCTCTCTTGCCCGGGAACTGGTGTTGTCCTTCACTCTCACTATTATAGGTACCTATTCTTCACTTGACTATTAACAGCGGTGATGGTGGCGATGCGGCGAGTCTGATGACCACGTGTTAGGTGGCTTGCGGTGCGGTTGTCACTAGAGGACTTGCATACGCGTCGGCGGCGTGCGCGTCGGCGGCGGGACGAAGGCAGACTGACTTGATAGATCTTCCTGATCCATATTATGTAATAGTGCGCTTGCGGGAAAGAGAGGGAGGGTGAAGGGGAGGGAGGTGAAATGACTTAATTGGCGCGAACACACTTGATTATTTCTGATACTTTAAGGCAGGACAATATATGTCAGTCCATAAATATAATGAGGTTGTTTGAAAAGAAGAAAAATAAAAAGTAAATGTTTTATTAATAAATTAACGACATTGCGACATTAATTTTTAGTCATTACACAATAATCCAAATTGTTATTTGTGAGTGTCTTCACCAGACACAGGGTTTATCTTTGTATTAGATTGAAACATATACCAATATTAATTGAATTGGGGACTTAGGCATGTGAAACGTCCCCAAGGCAACATTAATGACTTTACACAACACATATAGGCCATTTGTAAAGTTATGTTTCTAGTGGAATACGCATGGAACGGAGACCCACGTAGAAAACTTGGGGAAACTTTGATGAGGTTGCTGCTAAAACTCTGACTCCACTGGGAAATGGGACAACATACACGTAGAAATACACTCGAAGTCAGAAATATATACAAAAATACAAAGAAGTTTTTTTTTATTTGAATGGAGTAGCAGACGAGCATGCAGGTCACCACGTGAGTTAAGTGGTCGCTGCAGCCTATGGACATCTTCATACAACCTCAAGCAAGCATAGGTAAGTCTTGTCTGAGGTCATATGCAGTTGCGCTGCTACTCCGGAGGCTGGTGGTCGCCTCATGTAAGTGTGACCGGCAACTGCACCTTTCCACCATACCACACAATAGAATTGCTTCACGGCAAGTGGGTGCAGCGGTGGTACTTCTCGGGCGAACCATAATGGTTCTACTACCTACCAAAGTTAGGAACAGAAGGTCTATAGAGCCATGTGATTTTTTTAGCTAATCTAAACTCGATTTTGTTTCGGAAAAATCAACAGAAATAACACAAATTTGTAAGAGTTTTTTGTGTACACAGATCCAAAGCATACTTTAGCATACCACCAAGTTCATGGGCAGTGTCCAGAAAACAGAAAAAAAAGTAGCCTTCTGCCAGCGGCATCGCACGCGTGGACCCGTCTTATGGGTCCCCGCAGGATAAAAAATAGCCTATGTGCTATTCCAGGCTTCATCGCTACATTAAAATCATAGGCGTTTAACCAGTTGCTTCAACCGCGTTGACCCTACTACCCGTTATCACGTAGGAATGAACATTTTCCCGCGGTAAAAAGTAGCCTATGTTACTCAGGGTGAATGTAGCTTTCTAATGGTGACAGAAATTTTGAAATCGGAACAGTATTTTTTGAGTTTATTCATTACAAACATACAAAAATAAATTTTGTAAGAAAAATATTGCTGCGCCCTTACAGGGTCTCATGCTGTGACTGACTCAATGAAATGTGCCTAACAACCATGTAATGTAAATGAAGCATGATGCAATAAAGAATGATTATGATATGATTAAAAGTACAAATATTTCCTCTTTATAATAGTAGTATAGATATACCTACGTAAAAAGTAAATAATCAAAAAGATTTAAATAATTCCGACTGATTAATTATCTTAGGCACATATTTTTAATATTAAATTTACCAAACTTTTAATCATTTTGCGTCAGAGGTTTTTGGACCTTTTCTATGGCCCAAAAAAAATTTGGGATTATTTTGGGATGGATTAAAGTCAAAGACAAGGGTTAAATTTCTTAATATAAAGTTTTAATAAAATTTCTATATGCGTGAAATTAAAAAGTAGCTTTATTTAAGAAACTGGCGTATGATTGTCAAGAAGCCATTTTTGTGTCTCGTGTAATAATACATTGGCGTTAGTAACCTGTAACTATTTTTAGTATCTTACAAAATCTGCTTGAAATTATAAATATTGTAAGGCAGCACAATTTGAACCTTGATGAGTCGAACACACGAGGTGAGAAGCCCTTATCACAAGAGTGACCAGACGAGTGCCGTCTCAAAAGTGATTATGCAAACGGGATAGCTGGGTCTGCCTTGCAAATTTACGACGCTTGTATCAACAGTTAAGTCGAGCTTAGCGAACACAAAGCTCTAAGTAAGCAAAACGTGGTTACTTTCTCTTAAATGATTCCAGTATCAATTTTTGATTTTGTAGGTACGTTCTGCATTTATCGTCGGTATCTATACTAATATTATAAAGAGGAAAGATTTGTATTTTTGTATTATTTTTTTGTATTTTTGTATGTTTGTTATGAATAAACTCAAAAACTACTGTTCCGATTTCATAAATCTTTCACTATTAGAAAGTATTCACAATATTCACCTTGAGTAACATAGGTCACTTTTTACCTCGGGAATATGCTCAATTCCTACGTGAAAACGGTTAATACGCGGTTGAAGCAACTGGCTAAGCGCCTATGATTTTAATTAATAATGAAGCCTGGAATAGCACATAGGCTATTTTTTATCCTATGGGGACCCATTAAACGGGCGGGCGAAGCCGTTGGCGGAAGGCTAGTCTAGTAATAAATAAAAACATGAAACTTTATTTTCCAAAAACCTTCGACACTTTCACTTAAATAATAAACATACAAAATTTTGACGACCCGTGTAGCGTAATGTTTACCATACCGGACTGCCGATCGAGGGGTCCCGGGTTCGATTCCCGGCGAAACAGAAATTTTAATGATAAGTTTAAAATGTCTGTTCTCGGTCTGGGTGTTTGTGTTTCTGTCTTTGTGTGTCCATGGCACCCACGACACATGGTATATCTACTTTACTGTGGTGCTATGAGAGTAAAAAGTAACCAAGGATAAAATTACCCTCACAATGTAGCACCCCCAGTTTCATGCCTATTCAAATTTAAATTTCTATCCTACATTTACGATGACTTAGCTAAACTTCTGAATAGTAGAACACAGTTTTACGACGTGAAATATCGTGAACGCAAATACCTACTTCGAACTTTTACCCCAACCTTTGAAAAGTTCGATTCGAACTAACCAATGGAAGTGCAGAGTATAGAAGTATCGAACAGCTGATTGAAATGCTATGTAGCGCGGAAAAACTTCCATCTGCTTCCTGGAATGTAAGCGTTTGGAGTTTAAATGTTTAAATGGTAAGATAACTGTTATTGCTACTGAGAACCCATCAGTTTTGCAAAAAAAAATTTTTTTTGGGAATTATAGGAACTTTTAAAAATGATGCCTGCGTCACCATTTTATGATTATACCACGACGAAGATTAAAGTTTCACCGACACCATCTGGACTCGTGGCGGTCCTCCACAGTCCGCTTTGGACGCTTCTTTTTGCCACGAACGTATAAGTTATGGAACAACCTTCCAACTGAGGCATTTCCGGTGGACTTCAAGTGTTACAGTATTTTCCATGGGGTTCTTCAAGAAAGCTGTAAAAAAACTCTCCTCTAAAGCCGGCAATGCTCGGTTGGCTCCCCTGTGTTGCCCGTGTCCATAGGCGACGGTGATCGCTTAACACCACGTGGACCGTCTGCTTTTTGTTCGGTTTATTTATATAAAAATGTAATTGAAAGATTCTATAAAGTAAAGAACAGATACTATCACTCAATTTGGCAAATCGCGGTATATACATATATATACGCAATTAAAACTACATAAATACGGAAAAATAATAATGAAAGCTTAAATGAGTCGTGGTGTCTAAAGATAAAGAATATTGTTAAGTAAAAAGCGAATAAGTTACTGCTCCTTTTATTAACAGCATTACTGTGACAACAAAATATTATTCATAACCTTCATTTATGTAATATTATTGATAAATCCTAATACCATGAAATATAAACAGACACAAAAATAGACTGTATTGTATACTACATTTTCATAGGACTTTCAGTTAAATAGTTGCGAAACCTGACATGTTACCATTTAGAGGGTGTATTGGTTTGGGTAATATTTTTATTATCTCACATCTGGAATTTTTCAGAGATCCCTTAAGATTAATAAAGATGTTTCATAAAACCCTATCAAGCTTGTAAGGAGTCATTTCGATTTCTCTCTAGACGGCGTAGGGTTAAACTTCTAGAATCGAACAATAGTCTTCTGAATTGTTAAACGATATCACAATATAATAGTTAGTAATATTTTCTATAATTTAACTGTCATCGCTTTTATTCGCCTTATAATATAGGTATAGATAAACAATCCAATCAAATATCCATACTAATATTATAAATTTGAAAGTAACTCTGTCTGTCTGTCTGCTACTCTTTCACGCTTAAACCACTAAACCGATTTTGATGAAATTTGGCATAAACATAGAAAGGACGTAGGCTACTTTTTACCGCGGGAAAATATCTCATTCCCACGGGAAGCAAATGAAATGAATGAAATGCGCCATGTAGTGTTATAAATACACTACATGTTATAAATTACTTCATTCACGTCCATTATCATATTTTATAACTTATATCCTTTTGTTTTATTCTTATACTTTGCTTTTCCTTTATTATTTCTTTACAAAATTATTTACTTTCTGTGTTTATTTATTTACATTTTGACGCAGCTATAAAAATTGTCATGTCCGTCTTTTATGTTTTTTATTTTATTCATTATAATTCGTTTTACGGCAATGTATAAAAAACCTTTCACCCATTCAATCCCTATCCCTACAAATATATATGAATTCGAACGTAACTCTGTCTGTCTGTTTGCTACGTTTTCACGCTTAAACTACTGAACCAATTTTAATAAAATTTGGAAAATAGATAGAGTGGACCTTGAGAAAGGACATAGGATGGTGTTTATCCTACGGGAACCTATAAAACAGGTGCACGTGGGCAAAGCCGCTGGCGGAAGGCTAGTTAGCTGATAAATGTTTAGCTGATGTACGACCGCCGCACGTAGCACTCGGAGTCACAAGATTGGGCGGGAACTTGGCGGGAAGCTGCGCTCAATATTTGCATAAATACGTGACACGGGATTAGGGCTGCCAAATATTTGGTTAACGAGCTGTCACCGTATTGCCCTAATTTACGTGACATGAAATGAAATATTCTTTACTCACTGTAAGGTTCCTTTACAAACTCTTAGGGCCTCTTTCACCACCTTCAAGTAAAGTGATAAGTGCGCTAATTGTCGGTTAAAGTCAACCTTAACTTCAATTTAAACACGATGTTTGAGTAGCACTAATCGTATGACTAACCGACCCGTACTCATAGCTTTTACTTGCCAATTAACTTTACTTGGAGATGGTGAACGAGGCTAAGGCCTACGTCCAGAGCTTGAAGCTTTCGAGATTTGTTAAAACAATAAAAGTGCATTTATTGAAGCGGAAGCAAAGGATATGGCTACATACTTCATTTCTTTTTTTTTAATTTAAATGTATCAGCCCTAAGAAACACGTTTGAGTGATGCCAGACCGCTCATGACGCAGGGGTGCATATTTTAGCTGATTATGCTCCCCCACCACACATTACTATGCGCAGAAGATATAGGATAATTTGCTTTAGAGAATTCGTGACATGTAGGTAACAAATATTAATATTTTGGTATATTAGTTTTACTGAAACTTGAAATTCAACACTTTTTTAATAAAATTAACGCAAGCTACTTTAAATTCAGCGTTCTCAGAAGTTACGCTGTTTAAATAACGTTAAAATATACGTTTACGTTAGTTGTAAAAAACGACTTTACATTCTACCTCAACCTACCTTTATTTTAGTATCGGGGGGGGGGGGGGGGGGGGGGATCTTAAAAGAGGATTGGCTTCAAAGGAGGAGGACACCTTGGGAGAGGATACCGGGTTATGTGGGATTTGACCGCACTTCAACCCCTCGGTGGCCTGCCTCTGCGCTTGGGGAGGACTCCGCGATCTCCAGTGGAACGCACTGGTATCCTCTGCACGCGGCGCCCATCACGAACCCATCTTCGGGACAGCAGATGCGCACATTGCACCCTCAGGCGCTCAAGGTAGCATGCGGCCACGCACACACCGCAGTCCTTCTCGGGGCTGCTGCCTGGACGGATCGAGCTCCCACTCTCACCGTCCGCAACCCTGGGAGCCCCCTTTTAGTCGCCTTTTACGATCAGACAAGGGATACCGTAGCTCTATTCTTAAACCCGAAGCTACAGGGACTACCTCAACCTACCTAAGAATTTTTATAGAGCAATAGATTTAGAGCAAGAAACTCAAAAGTAGAATTAAAATATGTTTTAAAAGTAAGTTTTTAGTTACTGGCTTTAAAGTTTGGCTGGCTGCAACCCTTTTTTGCGTCCCACTGCTGGGCACGGGTCTCTCCCCATTATTGGGGAGGCCTGGAGCTTACTCCACCGCGCTGCTCCAATGCGGGTTGGTGGAGATGCGGGTTAGTGGCCAACCCGCTGTCGGATGTTTTCAAACCGCCCATAAGGCCTCCGACTAGGTTTAACGGCTGTTATCTATCGACAACAACCGGGACCGACGGCTTAACGTGCCCTCCGAAGCACGGAAACGCGCATGAATTTTTTTTTTGCCACTAGCGGTCACCCATCTCACACCCGACCGCGCCCGTTTGGCTCAGCTGCATAGATCGTTTGCGTTCTACGCTAGCCGCCAGGCCATGCGCGTTTCTTTAAAGTTTACTCGCCTTAAAATACGACCGAAACTAGTGCACTACTCTTAAGGTTACTATGTTTTGTAAAAGAACGTCACGTCTATGTAGTTTATTTGTACAGAGTTACTTTTCGTTAGCAGTTTTACTGTCTTTTTACTTTTAGCACAAACGTGCCACCTCACCTTACTCTATTTTGTTTAAGGGTTGAATTTTTAAGCCAAACTGTAAAAACCTTGTTATGCTACTTACTTTTGCTGCACAAAGAACAGTAGTTTATATAAAAACAAACAATAATAAAATGATTTATATAGATAGGAATTCTTACACAATATTATTTTATGATATTGTCTTATTTGAGCATTTTGCATGGGACCAAAAATGTACAACAACCTACCGGAATTCCTCAAAATAAAAACAGGCAACAAGTTTAAAATTGAACTTAAAACGTAATTACTGAAAAAGGCGTATTACTCAGTCATTGATTTATTAAACAACTAGCTGTGCCCGCGACGTCGTCCGCGTGTATAAAGACTTTTATAAAATGGATTGATTAAAAATTAAAGATTATTTATTTGCATTGAATAAGTAGTAGGTAGATTATTCTTACATATAGTGAAATCACTTATAATATAATGTTCATATGTTCAGAAGAAACCTAATGTATTTTTTCTAAATCCTTCAAACCTAAAACAGTAAGGAATGCTTACTGTACTGATCTTACTATCCAATTTTCTCACGTTTCGCTTTTCTCGCGCAATCAGATTCTCTTTACAAATATGTACCTCGTTTATTAAAGTTAAGAGATACTGCTGTGCCCGTGGCTTCATCTATGTTAAAAATAGTATCTTTAGTAAATTGGGTGAATTTATACTGCAAATAATGTATAGACTCATTCTATATACATAGCTTTAACCTACTGCAGAAAAGAGGTGCACTATACAACTACTTGTAGTTGGGAGATAAAATTTCTAAACATACACGTGCTTAGGATTAAACAATCGGAAAAATAATTGTAAGGTCAATTAATAAACTATAGGTTTAAAACTTGCGGACAGCAGTTTGGTCATAAGTCATAACTCATATAACACAGTGAAAACTAAAGCAGAAGGCAGGGTCTCTACACAGTGTGCTATCTGTATTTGGAAATAAATAATATTTTTATAAAGAATCTTTAAAGAATCCTTAATATCTCCATCAATCAACGTGTGTGGATGAGCCCTCAGCCCGTACGCAATAAAGAGACGCAAAAAATGAGTTAAGTTATCATTGGTCCAATTAACAATGTTCAGCATCATACGTATACCTACCCAACGATGGGACAACCCGCGTGGCGCAATGTTTACCATGCCGGACTGCTAATCGAACTGTCCCGGGTTAGAATCCGGGCGAAGCAGAAATTTCAATGATGAGTTTAAACTGTTCTCGGTCTGGTCGGCTCTATGTGTGTTCATGGCACCCACGACACAGGGTATATCTACCCTAATATATAGGCTATACGTGTGAAATGTTATTTTTTATTTTTTTTACACTATGTACTTACTTTTATTAGACTTAAGGCTTTTATTTGAAATTATCTCCATCGAATCACTTTGGAGAAGAAATGAATATTGCTCAATAACGCCATCTACCGTATAGTGAAATACGTTAACGACAGCCGGAGGACTTAAAAAAAACCAAAACTTTTCTAAACTATTTAATTAATTAATTTAAAATTACAATTTAAATAATTACTAAGAAACAATACAGTACAATTCTGGTAGCTGATATTGAATGCTAATTCTAGAAATTACATTTATTAAGAAAGTTCGCAAAAACAATTTATCTAGGGCACACGCGTACTGACGGTGCAGATCGGAGCGCGCCATCAGCGATCCTCTAACAGGCTAGGGCTGTAACACCTCCACCCCCAGAGCAGCAACTATTTGAGAACCTTGAGCGAAAATGTTGCTGGCACGGGTTCACTCATATCTGTTCCACCAGGAACTGCATATATGGGCTCTTTGCTCTTCTCTGAAATTTCCTTTGTAGTAGCGATGCCTGGTCTGCTTCTTTGTAGATAACGGCGAATAATTATAGCTGCGGCGACTGTTAATGCACCAATTACAACGGCATATAGGGGTATCGTTGTATGGTACAATGCTGGGTCTATATTGCTCAGTTCTATTGGTTTCTGCAAGAATATTCTGTCCTCCAAGTTATGCAAGTTCTTGAGATTGATAGTATTGAGGGTTATTTCAGGAGTATTGCGATCTTCTCTGGTGACGTAGTTATTTGAGACTTCAGTAATTTTCAACGGTTGACCTTTCACTTCATCATTGATGTTAATAATCGTAAGTGTATCTGTACGAAGCGAACACTCATATGGAATAGTGGCGAGATAGCTTCCGGATAGTGATAGATATTCGTCGCGTCCACAATGTAATTCGACTTTCGTAGGTCGTGGAAAGATGAGGGTATAGTGACGGTCATCCAGTCGTTCCATGGCTTCGTTTGTGAATGATATTATTGTAGGGTTGCACGATTTCTCTATTCGTTGGTTAGCTATGATACTTTGGATGCAATCGGGGTGGTCTCTTGGTTGCAGGTTGCCCTTTTCCTCGCAGAGAAGTTGAAGACCAAACTTCGGGCATTCAGCCTCCATGTACATAAAAGATTTTCCATTGGTTGCCATAAAAGGGTGTGGTGGTAAAAAGGTCTGTTGGTATTTGTTAGGAACAATGGAGAGACGGAATAATTCAAATGTATCGGGGGATATAATGGGGAATTTAAATATAATTACCAATCTTTTACCAATAAAGTAACTACCAGGTCTAATAATATCGTAGTATTCTCTTATGTCTGCATCCACTACTTCTTTGTTACCATAAATTTCCTTAAGTCTAATTATCATATTCTCTAAATTAGCTAACCCTAACATGCTATGATGTGTGCTCGATGCACGAATAAAAGCTAGAATATTTTCTAATCTAATTAACTCTAAATATAAATCTTCAGCGTTCTCACTAATAATTGCTAAAAGCTGTGCGAATTTTGCAAACTTAATTTCCGAAATATATCCTTTATCCAAAATTAATTTAAAGGTATCATTTATCTTATTCTGATTATCTACTAAACTTGTTATTAATTGTGTATGTTGGGTCATCCAGGCTTTATTCAAACTAATATGGTTATTGAATTCAGATAAAAGTTTTTGTTCATTGCTCTCTAATATTTTAATTGCATTATTATACTTTACAGCGTCTGAATGATCTAAATTTCCTGTTAAACTTTTTATGAAAGATCCAAGTCCATCAAAAAGTCCCCTTTTGGAACGATTGGGCATTAAAGTTTTTAATTGAGAATTAATTTTGTTAAGTTTAGAAGTCAGATAGTCTATTTGAAGTTCATATATTGCCAAGGTATTATTATCTAATTCGGTTCTAAAATAATCTAATTGGTTATTAATAGAATTAAGATGATGTTCTAAGTCCGAAAGTTCTATATATTGTATGAAGGAATGATAATGGGTAATGAGTTTGGCTTGACCAAGTTTGAAGGGAAGAAGTCCAGGTCCATTGTCCAGTGATTCAAGTCTTATCTCGCTCGCCATTGTCAGGTGAATCGCTAGGAGTACCAGTCGAAACCTGTAATGATTTACACTTCTTAGGGGCACGCTTAAGGCGGGATTTGGCGACGGGTCCTTTCTTTTTGGAGGTATATATATGTATGGGGAGGTCAGCAAGAACAGTGTCTTGAGTATATCGGGGTGCTAATTTTTGCCTGGTAGCTAATGGATTCTTAACAAAGACTTGTTGGTCAGGTTGGTATTCGACTTCTGGCTCACGGTTTTTATTTCGGTTAGTCATTAAGTTTGTACGGTCAATTGTTGTAGATTCATTAATTAAGTCATATACCGTCTTCATTTGATCCCGATGTGTCAGAATGTACTGTTGCATTAGATATTCATTAATATCGATGTCTAATGGGTCTCTTGGGTCAAAATGTCCTCTTATTATGTCATGGGGTCTACATTTGGTAAAACTGTGTACTGAACTATTGTAGGCTATTATAGCATAGGGTATTAGATTTATAGTCGGTTCGTCTTTATGTCTTAGTCGGAGTATTCGTAAGTGTTCTAGTAGAGTCGAATGAAATCTTTCTATAATGCCATTATCATTGGGGGAGTGAGCTAAAGTTTTATGGTGGTTAATTCTGTGTAGTCTTATAAATTCAGCAAAGAGTTGATTTGTGAACTCGGTACCATTGTCTGTCACTATAGTCAGGGGTAGCCCATGGTGTGTACAATAGGTTAGTAGTGCTTGTAAAATACTAACTGCTGTACCATCACGTAAGTGGTAGGCCTGTCCGTATTTCGAGAAAGAGTCTACAAATGTTATGTATTTCTCGTTCATAGCAGTAAATAAGTCGAGGTGGACAATTTCAAATGGTTTAGTGGCTGGTGGTACAACGTTAAATTGAGGTCTTATAGGGTTCCTATCGTATTTCGTCTGTCCACATATAGTGCATTCGTTAATATACTTAGTGATTTCCTCTCTCATCTTGGGCCAGTAATAGCGACGGGACAGAGCTAGATAACATTCATTAATTCCTCTATGGTTTGTCTTTCCTTCGTGGTAATGTCTAATTATTTCCTGCTGTCTTAAATACTCCTTCACATCTTCTAACTCGGTTTTTGTCAAAACTAAATTCATAGATGAGCTTTTGAAACATCTTTGTAGAATTGGTATGATAGAGTACATGCCTAATGGTGGGGTAATCTTAAGGGCGGTTTTTACTTTGGGGTTTACATATTCTTTAATGGCGTTAACTACGTCCTGCTCTAATGTTGATTCGGATACTTGTATGTGGGTCCGTGTATGGGTGTCGAAAGGTTTTGTCACAGTTGTCCGTCTTTTAATGTCACCTACAATTGTAAAACAGATTTGCCTATGAAATTTGTTAAGGGGTTCGTCAGTTATGGGTATCTCAAGAATGGGGTCCTCTGCTGATGTATGTATGGTGGCGGTTGAAGACCCTGGTGGTTCAGGTACTATCGAAGTATCAATACCACATTCTTGAAGGAGGGATTCTATCTCTTCGTTGTTAATCTGAATGCGAGAGAGAGCATCCGCATTGGTATTATATTTTCCTTTTTTATAAATTACACTATAGTCGTATTCACTTAGTTTTAGTCGCCATCTAGTCAGTCTGGAGTTAGGCTCCTTTAAGTTCATAATCCATTGAAGGGGCTTGTGGTCAGTAAGAATTTTAAATCTACGGCCAAATAGGTAGGGTCTAAAATATTTAGTAGCCCATACTATTGCTAAAAGTTCTTTCTCAATGGTACTGTAGTTTAGCTCGCTGTCATTTAAAGTCCTAGAGGCATAGCAAATCGGTTTGTCAGATCCTACGGGCCCTTGGGAAAGAACGGCACCTATGGCTACATTTGAAGCGTCTGTCGTTAAGATAAAGTCTTTTGTAAAGTCCGGGTATTGCAGTATAGGGTCGTTAGTTAGTAATGTCTTACATTTCTCAAAACAATTAATATATTCGGAATCTAAGGTAATTTTATTAGATTTTTTTAAGCATTTAGTCATTGGTTTAGTCACACGGGCAAAGTCGGGTATAAATTTCCTATAGTATCCTAATAATCCTAAAAATTGCTTGATTTCTTTAGTGGTTTTGGGCAACGGATAACTTTCGATAGCTTTAACTTTGTCGGGGTTTGGCTTAATACCTTCACTACTAATAACATGACCAAGATATGCGGTTTCTAACTTCAAGAACTCTGATTTGTCCATTTGTATCTTAAAATTGGACTCGCGTAATCTACTGAAAACTTTCTCGAGATTTATCATGTGCTCTTGGAGTGATGTACTGAAAACTATGATATCGTCGAGATAAACTAAACATATCTCATTTTGTAATCCTCTGAGTACATTATCCATGACTCGCTGGAAGGTAGAGGGTGAATTCTTAAGACCCATGGGCATGCGTAAAAATTCAAAGTGCCCATGCTCTACATTAAATGCTGTTTTGGATATGTCATCGGGGTTCATTTCTACTTGGTAAAATCCTGATGCCAAGTCCAAGGTGGTAAAATATTGGCACCTACCGAGTTTATCTAGTACGTCTGTTATGTTGGGAATGTGGTATTTGTCGTCAATGGTCTTGTCATTTAATTTTCTGAAGTCTACCACAAGTCTCCATTTCTGTTTCCCGGACGCGTCTGCCTTCTTTGGGACTACCCAGATGGGTGAGCTCCAAGCTGAGTCAGAAGGTCGTATGATGCCTTGTTCTAACATCTTAGAGATTTGATCTCGAACTTCTTGTCTGTGTATATGGGGATAGCGATAGCTTTTAGTGTATACTGGAATTTCGTCATGAGTTCTAATGCTATGTTTTATTTTATTAGTGAAAGTTAGAGGTTCACCATCAATATAAAATACGTCGGCATACCGGGCACATAAAGTCTCTAAGTTAACACGTTCTTCGGCATTTAAATGTTTAGTTCTAAGTCGGGATAAGACGTCTTTAACTCGGTTCGGGTCTTGTCCAGTACGTGTAAGTTCGGCATTGCATAAATCTATTTGAATGTTTCGGTCAAATGTAATAGTTATGTCTCTGTCTGTCGGGTTTTTAATCTCTAATATACAAGTCCTGTCAGTTACGGTCGTAATACATTCGAGAATTAAGCAGTTACATAAAAATTGTTCAGGTATAAACACATCACCATCGGGGTGGCAAATAGGGAAATTAATTAAACGGGAAGAATTTGCGGGGATTACTTCTTCAGATGAAGGTTTCCTACACTGATACCGCAATAATGGAATACTGGCATTTTCTGTAAATAGTATATTGTGTTTTAGGTCTATCTTGCAATTTTCTAATAAGTCTAACCCTATGAGTCCGTCAAAGTAATTATGAAATTTGTAGATAAATAACTTCATATCTTTTTGCGTATTAAACTCTGAAAAACTTGGTATTGTAATAGAATAATCATGAATACTAGTGACACATGAATTAGTTACTTCGAAGGGATCAAATTTTTTTTCTACATGTGAATAAAAAAATTCTACAGCTTCGGGACTAATAAAAGATTGGTTAGCTCCGGTATCTATAAGAAATCTAAGCGGGGGATTATTAATCTTTATGAACGGTAGCTCTTTTCTAGATTGCAAGTTGAACTCTATTTTGGTTCTAAATTGCTGCGGCCCTTGTGAAAATCCTGCTCTTTGTGATCCTTGGGGTTTTCTATCGCTGAGTCGGGAGATTGGTCATAGTGTTGAGGGTCACTGACTAAATGGTACTCGAGGGGCATAGAGTTACTGCTATGGTAATCGTAGGAATTGTAATAGTCACAATTATTTTGGTAGTAGTATTGGGGTTCAGCATTATAATAGTAAGGGTAATTGTAGTCATAGTTATAGTCGTAATTATAGTCATAGTTATAGTCATAAGTCTGGTTAAAATTAACCTCCTTGGATTTAAAATAGTTAGATGGAGGGGGATTGCCATGTCGTTGCCAGTCATGTCCTGGTATTCTGGGGGGTAACGGTTTCGACACAAAATGGCTAACTCCACTCATGGGTTTAGGACCACTAGAGTGCGGTACATTACTATGGGGAATTTTAAAACCAGTGTTATAATTTGGAGGAGGGGCTCTAAACATTTGCTGCGTACGAGTAGGCTGCATGTGCGTACGCTGTGGAGGTTGGTTAGATTGGAAAGGGGGACGCCAATACTGAGGTGTATGAATTGGTGTGATGGGTGGTCTCTGCCAGCTTGGTCCAGGAGAAGCTAAATTAAAACACCTAGGCACAGAATTATGAATTGGGAACGGTACATGGGGCTGCGTCTGAGCTGGTGGTGGACGCCGGTCCGTAGCTGATTTATTCCTATCCTGTAGATACATTACATTCAATTCCTCTTGAACAAATTCCAGAGCCTTTTCGATAGTCTCGGGTCTCATACACCGTATACGGGACCCAAGCGGTTCTTTCAAACCTCTGACATATGCTTGCATTGTTAACTTGCGATAAAGATTTCGCTTGGCTTCTACGGTAGTAGCCACAGGTTCATGCAGTGTTACATATGTCATTATGGTACTAAAGAGGGTCTGGCATTTGTCATAAAATTCTTGGGGGCTGTCATTTCCCTGGGTAACCAAAGATAAATCGTTATAAAGGGCTGTTTCATCGCGTTGGTCAGCGAAATTATTAATTAGTGCATTTCTAATTCCTAACCAATTCTCCGGAATACCGTTGGCATTAATAGTGCGGGCAGCGGCACCTGTTATTTTATTCAAAATGCCGTTTATTAAACTAAGATTCGATAACTCATGGCCTGGTTCTTTTTTAATATATTGTAAAACTATTTGGTCACAAATTCTAATAAATCTAGTTAGAATATTAGGGTTCCCGTCAAATTCGGGAACGGGGCGTAAGGCCTTAAAAATCGTGTCTGGGTCCATCGTGGAATTAAAATCTGCTGAAGTATTTAAATCTAAGCTATTATCTAATAAACTCGAACTATCAGATTCTAAGTTTGAACCTATACTTCTACTATTATCTAACACACTGTTTCTATGAATCTGTCTAGAGGAGACAGATTCTTCCCCGAGTTTTCTTGGATGGAAAATGGTGGGAAAGGATGACAACACTTATAGAAAACTTTAATGTACTTACATTGGTTTTTCTTCTTGCACTGATGCTGAGTGCGTCCTCGGTCGGGTCGTACGTAGATTCTGGATAACTCGATAAAACACTTGAGAGTGCAAGCAGGTGGTTGAGGTCCGCTTGAGGTCGATGTCTGGATCTTCGCGTCTAACGCACACTGCTTCGAATTATCCTACCGACTGCGCCAAATACGTTAACGACAGCCGGAGGACTTAAAAAAAACCAAAACTTTTCTAAACTATTTAATTAATTAATTTAAAATTACAATTTAAATAATTACTAAGAAACAATACAGTACAATTCTGGTAGCTGATATTGAATGCTAATTCTAGAAATTACATTTATTAAGAAAGTTCGCAAAAACAATTTATCTAGGGCACACGCGTACTGACACTACTGACGGTGCAGATCGGAGCGCGCCATCAGCGATCCTCTAACAGGCTAGGGCTGTAACAAGTGTGTAAACTTCGTTGTTGATAAATCGAATGTCAAATTACCAAATACCTAGGTAGATATTAAGATTAACAGTTGGTTCACTAAAAGTTTAACTATTCGTCACCTAGATGTCTGCAGTAGTCTCGTTTTGTTAAGGCTTTTTACATTCTGTATGAAGGTTTAGATTCCGTATCTTACAACCTTAATGCTGGATACATTGAGATTGTAAGATTTGGATTTCGGTTCATCGGAGCTAGAGGCCTCCTCAATATTGGGAGAGCTCCATGCTCAGCAGTGGAATGCTAAAAAGGTTGCAGCTTGATATAATGTAGCGATAATAATCGTTTCAGCTGCAGCCTGTTCATAATCTTCCACCCCAAAATAAGACTAATAGGCTGAGCAACTAACTCAATGGAGCCTGTGATGTAAGGTTCGGCGGCGATAAGGCTCGCGATGCACTTATTAGGTACCTATAGTCTAGCCATTCTCGGCCTACGAAAGAAAATACAATAAGCTGATCTAATTATATTTAATATAGTCGACAATATTAGTGAGAGTTCAAAATAATTTTACTTAAATTTAAACTTTTATTTATGGTTTTGAATGGGCTGTTACCGAAACTTTCATACAAATTCCCCAAAGTGCCTTTTAAGTTTATGTCGCGTATTGTGTAAATGAACATAACTTTTTTGTTTATCACCCGATTGATATGAAATACACACTAATGTTACGGAAATTCATTCAACAATATATCAGTAAACACATCATTCAAAGAAGGGAAAAGAATTTGAGAATAAAATATTAAATTAAGGTTAATTATTGTACGCTTGAGATACCAACTTTCGAATCCATTTTATTTGCTATTGAGGGCTAGTTTTGAAAAAAGCTTAAATAGAATTCTTACTATATTAGTAAAGATTACAAATACAAAATTATAAGTATATTACTCTGCACAAAAATATTCTGTACATCAAGTTTCGACACTCAATTTTCAAAGAGTTTCAAAGAAAATTGACATTTAAAGGGTGAATTTCGGGAAATGCTGAAACACATATTCTTTTATTTTAGTTAGAAAATATTTATACCAAATTTCAAGAAAATCTATTGAAATAATCCAAGTTTTCCATACAAATTTTCATCGCTCATTTCACACCCTTAAAGGGTGATTTTTAAAATTATCTATAGCCTAAATATTAGCGAGGACCAATAAATATAAAACAAAAAAAGTTTCATCAAAATCCGTCCAGTAGTTTTTGCGTGAAAAGCTAACAACAGACAGACAGACAGACAGACAGACAGACAGACAGACAGACAATAATTTCAAAACTTATATTTTTAGCTTTTGTTACTTATAAAAAGACCCCTAGAAGTATTTTTTTTAATTTATATGCAATGTACAGAATTGACCCTGCTTACAGTTTTATTATATGTATAGATAAAGCGGAATAAAGGAATTCCATAAAAACCTGGGAGGATTTTTTCCCATAATTATATTAGTTAATTCACCATAATTGTGCAAATAAAAGTATTTGTCTGTGTCTTTGTCTTAATTTCCTAAAAACTATTTCCCCTCGCACTTCTCAACCAATAATCCTCATTGAAACGTAGCCACTTGAATACTCGCATTCCAAAAAGCGAATTCCCAAAAGCAAATGGTAGGATTTCGCGCTACATAGCATTTCAATCAGCAGTTCGATACTAGAATGCATTGCACTTCTATTGGTTTGTTTGAAACCGAACTTTTCAAAGGATTTTTTGTGATATAAATATAACACACCTAATAGGTACTTTATATAGATTATGATTTAGTCTGTCTTAATGACTAATAAAATAAAATGAAGCGCGCATGGCCCGGCGGTTAGCGTAGAACGCAAACGATTTATGCAACTAAGCCAAACGGGCGCGGTCGGTTGTGAGATGGGTGACCGCTAGTGGCAAAAAATTTCATGCGCGTTTCCGTGCTTTGGAGGGACTTTAAGCCGTCGGTCCCGATTGTTGTCGTAGATAACAGTGGTTAAGCCTTGTCGGAGGCCTTATAGGCGGTTTGAAAAACATCCGACAGCGGGTTGGTCACTAACCCGCATCTCCACCAACCCGCATTGGAGCAGCGTGGTGGAGTAAGCTCCAGGCCTCCCCAATAATGGGGAGAGACCCGTGCCCAGCAGTGGGACGCAAAAAGAATTGCAGTCAATAACTAATAAGTAATTTTACTCCTACTTAAATTGTTATTTAGAGTTATTATTGTTAAAGTACGCGTCCACTGACACTGCACTTTATTATTCTAACACAAAAAGATCCAGACACATTGTACTTGAGTTCTTCAAGTCACGTTTTTTACTTTCACTGCACTACACTTTATCACTAACTAGCTGCCGCCCGTGACTTCGTCCGCGTGGACTTTGGTATTAGTCATAGCATGATGTTAAGTCTATAGCCTTCCTCAATATGTGGACTATTTAACACAAAATAGTATATTTCATTACAAGTGCGGAAAGGCTGTCAGAGCAAGGAGTTCCGACAAATGATAAAATGAACTCCTTCCAATGACGGTTCCGCACGTGTACTGAACGACTATTTTTAATACAGTTGCGAAAAAATGTAGCAATTTAATAAAATAATAAAAACTCGAAAAGAACATTTTTGAAAAATGGCGCCAACCGTAAAAGAATACCTATAAGCAGAGATTTTTTTGTTTTCTTCACCCATTCTGGGTAGGCAAAGGGAACTATGCCCATACAGCCAAGTCTTCAGTAGAATTTTTTATTGATATGAAATGAAAATGAGAGATTAATGAGATGAAATGAAATGAAACCTAACCTAAGTCATTGAATCATATCATTAAATCTGATATTGAAACAAATTAGTAGCTTCTTTTTAGAAATATTTGCATGAATCATAAAAACTTCTAAAACTTCGTGGTTGGTTTTTTTCTTTTTAATAGACATTATTTTGACAGTTGGGAAAGAGAATGCACGAGTTTGGAAAAGGTAAAGAAAAAGCACGAGTGTGTAATAGCCCACTTCCCGCACGCTATACGTCCCTGCAGTATCACTTTTTGAGCAACTGTATTAAAAAGTTTTTTTCAATTCGAACCAGTAGTTCCTGAGATTAGCGCGTTCAAACAAACAATAAACAAACTCTTCAGATTTCTATATTAGTATAGATTCAAACAGTTTTTTACGTTTGTCGAGAGTTGTCTCTGGTGGTTTCAAAGGAATGCTTCGCTGGTTTACACTGTTATCGTCGTAGATTTTCACGTTTGGAAATTCAGAAGTAGGTACATATATGTATATGTGGGACTACGTTGAAGTGAAAATATTGATGGTGATAATTAATACTTGAGCAGCG
The DNA here is from genome assembly GCA_911387765.1 of Pyrgus malvae. Taxonomy (NCBI): domain Eukaryota; kingdom Metazoa; phylum Arthropoda; class Insecta; order Lepidoptera; family Hesperiidae; genus Pyrgus; species Pyrgus malvae. Next base: position 23,214,396 of record OU426961.1, on the reverse strand, counting down.
ATGGCCGAGTGGTATAAATCCGCGGTATTCGACGCGATCGATCCCGGGTTCAAATCCTCGGCGCGCACCTCTGACAAAGAAATTTGTAATGTGCGCATTTATCGCTGCTCCACGGTGATGGAAAAAATCGTGATATTTAATTGATTACGATGTTCTCCATTGCCGTGCATGCCTGAGAGGAATTCATAATTTCTCGAAAGCATGACGTCCACCAATCTGCACTTGACCAGCGTGGTGGACTACGGCCTAAATCCCTCTCACTAGTGAGAGGAGACCTGTGCCCAGCAGTGGGGCATAAAAAAGGTTGAAAAAAAAAATTATACTTTATTTACTACTTCAAGCACAACGTACATATTTTCAATCTGCTGTTAGAATTCTAGGGTTGCTACTAACACATTTTCAACTACCATGCTAACGTGTTATAAAAAATACAGTAATAATAGGGAAAACAAATCATAAAATAACTAATCAACACAATATTAGTCCACATAATAATATATGCATTATTTTATATTATATACTTTTACGATTCTAAGCAGAAGCCAGCTCCTGTTCGTCGTTGGTAAGTGTATGTAAGTGAGTGAGTGTTGTATGGAACACTATGATCCCGTGTCCTGGGTGACGTGGACTTACAAAATTATTCAAATCTCTGCCTCGCTGGAAATCGATCCTACGACCCATTGAACGGCGGTCCGGCCTAGTATCCATTGCGCTATTACTTTACGGGTTGTCGAGTATGTATGTTGCCAGTGGACACCCAACATAAAATACGCACCTTTATGATAGCTCAGGGCCCATTCAACACTGTCAACTAAGTGACTCACAAAACAAACGCAATTTTGGGTTTAAAGCTCTATACTTTTATCAATTAAATGTACAAAACTGAGGAGACATACGCAAGCAGATTGTAGATATACGAAAAATTCTGATTACCTATATAAAACAATTAAAATATGTATTAAGATTACCTAATAGGTAGGACTCGCTTGGTTTGACTGGAGAAGAAAGACCGCTTAGCCCATTTCTGCTTAGTTTATAGTGTTTCGGTAAAATCGTAATGCATACAATACAATCCATAACAACTCTTGAACCTCGCTTAAAAACGTGTACCTATCCATGGACTACGAATAACAAAAACGAAATAACTTGGTTTGTATTTTACATAAAATCTATCAGTACCGCAATGTTAATCATAACAAATAATATTTAAAATGAAGTGATGGTGAAATAATGTGAAGCATTTAGGAGACAAAATATTCCCGATTTATTAAAAAAAAAAAATCCAAATTTGCCGGTCTATTTTGAGAGCGCACATACATCTTCCCTTTTTTAATATTTTTGTTGATAAGTAAACTAGTATCGTAAATGTTTTACCCCTATGTCTGTTATCCCCTAAAATAAAACCATGAAATAAAACCCTTCCTAGTCTGGGCTCATTTAACGCTGTCAATCTAAGTGACTGACAGTCACGATTTTGGTGTTAGAGCTCCCAACCCCTTCAAAATTGTTTAATTAATGCTTGTTGAATGATACGTATAAATCGCGGTGACATAATTTGACGATGTTAATGTTGAAACATTTAAATAACCTACTTTTTACCTGTTTTTATTAAATTACAGTATATTATATTAAAATACAATCATAATATAGGTGCCAATTATTTTTGTAAATCCAAAATGGCTACCGTATCAAAAGGGCGGGGTAAGAACCTATCCTCCTCCTCGCGTCGTTTCCTCAATGCTGAGGGTCGTGACCTCTGGTATAGGATGTGGCAATTGTGTTAGTTTGGACAGATCTTAACTTGTCCTTCCATGTCTTGCGATCTGTGGCGATGTGGAGAGCTTCGTGCATCTGGGTACCAAGTGAGGTACGGATCTGATCAGACCAACGTGTCGGGCTGCGACCGCGCGGTCTCTTTCCTTCGATCTTTCCAGTGACTATGAGTCTTTCCAGATTATCAGGATTTTTCCGTGCGATGTGACCGAAGTATTCGAGGGTACGGCGAAGACAGGTGGATGACAGCCTAGTCTTGATCTTTAATTCTTTCAGAATGGACACGTTGGTTCTTTTTGCGGTCCAGGGTATCCGCAACATTCTCCTCCAACACCACATCTCAAAGGCATCAATCCGCCTACGGTCAGCCGATTTAAGGGTCCAGGTCTCTGCCCCATACAGGAATATGGAGAAGACCAATGAGCGGACTAATTTTGTTTTGGTTTTGATGGTGATGTTTCTATCTCTCCATATTCCCTGAAGTTGCGTCATAGCCCCTTTAGCCATTCCAATGCGCCTACGCACTTCAAGCTCACATGATCCGGTGTTGCATATGTTGGAACCTAGGTATATAAAGTTGTCTACTATTTCTAAATTGTGTGCGCCAGTAAGTTCCAACTTTTTGGTCCTATCAACCACCATCATTTTTGTTTTGGCCCTGTTTATAGCAAGTCCCATGGATGTGCTGATACACTCCATCCTGTTCAACAATTCAATCATCTCTGATTCGGATGCAGCCAGTAGGGTCGTGTCATCGGCGTATCGTAGATTTGTTATTTTGACGCCACCTATTGTGACGCCACCATCCCAGTTTTCGAGTGTCTTACGTATGATGTATTCTCCATAAGCGTTGAACAAGATGGGAGATAAAATGCAACCCTGGCGTACTCCCTTTTCAAATTTGAAAGGGCCCGAGAAGGTGTCATTGACCCTGACCACTCCTTGACTGCTGTAGTACAGAGACTGTAGGAGGGCCGTAAGGTGTTGTGGTACTCCAAGCTCTTGTAGTACCAGCCATAGACATTGCCAGTTGACACAGTCGAAAGCCTTACTATAGTCAACGAAGCATAATATTGCTGGAGTATCGAACTCGTAGCACTTTTCTATCACCTGCCTAACGTTGAGGATCTGCTCACGGGTGCCTCTGCCTTTGACAAATCCAGCTTGTTCTTGTGAGATTTGCCACTCCAGGTAGTAACCAATTCGGGCGTTTATGATGTGTAGCAAAATCTTACTAGCATGCGATATTAAGGCAAGTGTGCGATAGTTGTTACAGACTTTGGTGGATCCTTTCTTATGGAGAGGCAGGATTATAGAGTTAGTCCAATCTGTTGGCCATTTACCATACTTCCATACCAGGTTGCAAATTTTGTGCAGAGTAATGGTTCCTGCATCACTAAGTGACTTAAGTACTTCAGCTGTAATGTAGTCAATACCTGGAGCTTTCTTGTTCTTGAGCGCTTTAATAGCAGCAACTATTTCGGAGTGTAGTATGGACGGCTCAAGGTCTATATTTTTCCAGTTAAATGGAGCTAACTCATTTTTAGGGCTCTTGTACAAATCTTCACAGTAGCGTTGCCATCTATTTGCGATCTGATCTAGTTCACTAATAGGACAGCCGGATTCATCTTCAATGACCCAAGTCTTCGGTCGGAACTTCTTACAGAGCAGTCTCACTATACATAGTCTCACTACACAAGAACCTATAAGTATACATAAATAAGAATATTTGTATGGACATCAAAGAAGCCTGTAGACAACATTAAAAACTTAATATTTTAGTGCTTTCAAATAAAAGTTTTTCAAAACACTTTATAAAAAAAACCGACACAGCTCTTAAAATCTGCAAGCTGAAGTGGCAATGGGCAGGCCATATAGTTAGGAGGACCGACAACCGATGGGGAAGAAAGGTCCTTGAATAGAGACCACGTCTCGGCAAAAGGAGTACAGGCCTCCCTCCACCCAGGTGGACTGACGACCTGAAGAAGACGGGTAGTCGCTGGATTCAGAAGGCCCAGGACCGGGAGGAGTGGCGAACGTTAGGGGAGGCCTATTTCCAGCAGTGGACAATAAAAGGCTGATGGATGGATAATTTATTAATTTTAATAAAAATATTACATTTAAGTTTTATTTCTTTAATGATTAGGTAAATCTTAAATGTATAGGTACCTACTCAATTTTACAAAAGTGACATTAGTTTTATTCCAAGGATAACTACGCAAGGTTTAGGTTAGGTTAGGTATATAGGTATTCAACTAGTTATCCCAGGAAAACCTTTGTTTATTCATGTTATTAAAAGATTATTGTGGCACTTTATACTACAGTAATATACCTTCCGTACAATCAATCTTTTCGTGTAATTAATGGGGCACAAAATGTTCTAATACCCATGGGTAACTAAGGGAACACGTTCACAGTTGACCTTTACTTTGATAATTAATTTCTTCTTAAAAAAGATTGATTAATGCCGGTCTTCCTTTTGCCTTGAAAAGCCATAGAAGTTTAAATAAATCGCGGTGGACCTTACATTTTTATGAATTGTAATTGGAAACTTCGAAATTTTACACTAAACATTTACTAGGAGATCGACCAATTTATAATATTATTACTATAAATTAAAAAAAACTAAAATTAGAACTTTTTTAGCAACGAACCGCGTGGCGTAATGGTTACCATGCCGGACTGCCTCTCGGAGGGACCCGGGTTCGATTCCCGGCGAAGCAGAAACTTGAATGATGAGTTTGAAATTTCTATTCTCGGTCTGGGTGTTTGTGTTTCTGTATCTGTGTCTGTCATGGCACCCACAACACAGTGTACATCTATACTACTGTGGGGCTATGAGTGTGAAGTGTAGCGTTTTTTAGGGTTCCGTAGCCAAAATGGCAAAAAACGGAACCCTTATAGATTCGGCATGTCTGTCTGTCTGTCTGTCCATCCGTATGTCACAGCCACTTCATTCCAAAACTATTAGGACTTCAAAGTTGAAACTTGGTAGGTAGATGTAATCTCTAAATCGCTTTACGATTTTTATACAAATATAAAAATAAATTATTAACAAGGGGGGGCTCTCCATACATGGAACTCAAACAAAAAAAAACTTTTTCATCAAACCTATTCGTGTAGGGTTTCTATAGATAGGTAGGTCATTTAAAATGACATTGAGGTTCCTAAAATCATTTTTTCTCAAAGTTAATCATTTGAAAGATAGACACTTAAGAAAGTGAAAAATCTATCAAAAATATATGTTGTAGATCTCAATAAAAACTTTCAACGAAAATTGGTTCGAACGAGATATAGTACGCAGTTTTTGAGATATAGTAAATTTTTAAAAACCTCAAATATAACTTTGTCGTTCATACAAACACTATGAAAAACAAAGTTATTTTTGCTGACAAAAAATAATAATGCTTGCTACTACGGAACCCTTCATGGGCGAGTCCGACTCGCACTTGGCCACTTTTTTTAGTTGACTGGGTAAGCACCGCCGCTGCACCCACTTCGGCCGTGAAACAATTATGTTCGGTTACGATTTAGAGGCCGTGCATACAAATTGAATAAAATAAAACATTACATTGAATAAAAAAATGTGTTTTTAGGAATCGTACAATCGCAGGGTATTAACATTCACGACCCGTGTGGCGTAATGGTTACCATGCCGGACTGCCGATCGAAGGGTCCCGGGTTTGATTTCCGGTGAAGCAGAAATTTGAATTAAGTGCGCCACACAGGTCGTCCAAATTTTAATGGGCATGTGGTCAGACAGTAGAGTTTAACATTTCTGTATAACACCGGTATACAGTAAAGTTGTAATCATTCAACGTCAATCTTCCCACTACTTCACTCCACTCCATACCAAACCCCCTCTCCAACAAGAGTATTGTTGGCGGCGTAATTATACAAAGACAAAATCCTCGTCTTAGGCCCCTTGTACACGCTAAGAAAAGTCGCCGTGACTGCTGTAGACAGGACAAATTCATCATGTAAACGCCAAGAATTTTGTCGGACCTAGACACGAAAACCACCGCACCGCAGCAAAACCTCGCGCGTCGTGTCTAGCGCAGACAAGAATTTTTTTCTTAGTCAGCGCCGGAGCAGTGTACACAGTTCGTGTTTAGAAACGACAAGAATTCTTGCGTAGGCCCGACGACTTTTCTTAGCGTATACAAGGGGCCTTAAGCTCTTGCAGTGTAACTTGAGGTGTTCAAATTGGAATAGCCCGCATCAATCGTTTGTTTTCAAAATTATTTCAAACACGTCTTAATTAATTGACGCGATTGAAAAACAAAAGTCGCCGATAGCATGACGTGAAATTTAGAGTAGAAAAATAAAAGTTACTGTTGAAAACGAGAGGCAAAATTAGTACCTACTAGCATTTAAACACGCTTTGATGCGATAGCTGTGACGCCACAGATTACTAAATAGTTACTAGTGACGCTCCGAACGAAGCTAAGCAAATAAGACGCGTTCAGGATTGAGATGGAAGACAAAAGTATGGGTTGCACGATATACGAAAAATATGGCACAGCGTCCCACGTTTTCTTCACAATAATACTAGTAGTTTTTGTTCATTATAATTTTTTGCTTATATTAAGTATTATTTCTAACTTTTTTAGTTTGATGAGCTAAAAAAGCGCGTTTTTAGTTTTTTTAAACTATATTTATCTTTCATTTTTTAGTTCAATTTATTGCTAAATAATTATTTCAGGTTCTCGTTGTTCAGGAGAGCACATTGCTCTTCCGAAGATGGGCCCGTACGGGACGTCATCGCGTCATCCGCGGCGGATACCGTTGCATTCCACTGGAGATACCGGAGTCCTACATAACATGCAGGCCGCGTGGTGTTAAGTGGTCGCTGCAGCCCATGAACATCTACATACAACCTCAAGCAAGCATAAGTAAGTCTTGTCTGAGGTCGTATGCAGTTACGCTGCTACTCCGTAGGCTGATGGTCGCCTCATTTAAATGTGGCCGGCAACTTCACTTTTCAACCGAAACACAATAGAATTGGTTCACGGCAGAAGTGGGTGCATGGGTGGTACTTCCCCGGGAGAACGATAATAGTTCTACCACGTATAAACTATAAACATAACTCGGTATCCTCTTCTAAGATGAGAAGTTTCCCCCGATAGAAAAAGGGGTACTGTAGCTCATATTCTTAATCCCTAACTACGTGCTATAAAAAAACGGGGCTATAAGAAATAATTTGGACACCGCACTATACAAATAATATGGACAAATAATATCCGATATGTGATAAAAAATACCAATTAACCTAAATTACTATTATTAAAATACCTATTTTTGCATGTCGCTTTGAAACAGAATTTAAAAAGCTTCTATTACTCTCCAAAACGTTTTTCACACGAAAAAGTATGCAAATAGCACCTACCTTGAAGTGTAAATGGAAATGTTTCCCAAACATATGGGAATTACAAGCAAAGCGGTTCTCCCTGTTCCCTTTTATTCTCCATAGGAACCATTGGACATGAGAATGAGGGTCTGTTTTGAGAAAGATCGATAATCTTTGATTTGAAAGTTACGACCTAGTAATATATTGTTTAGCATAATATCTATTCAAACTTTAATCATTTAGAATATCAGTTAAATATTGGAATGGGCACATATCTACTATAAAAACTAGTTCTAATCTAGTAGACAGAAGTAATTGACATGGCTATTAGATAAAATTACTTCTAAAGAAATCAAGGTCAAGAATAAACTATTAATTAGTTTATAAACTGTACCTAAGTGTGAAAATTGTGAACTCAACCGCAGCAGAAATTTGATCAGAGCCCTTAGTGTAAGTTTGTAAACGCGCAAACGTTACTACTGTGTCCGAGTTAAAATTGGACAGATAGATCTTAACGCAAACGCGGTAGTAACATTTTCGCGTGTAAGACTTACATAAGGCCTCAGATCGTGAATGTGGCCGTCTATAGTTTCTGTTGTTGTCGCCATTTCCTTAATAATTAAATGTTAATTTTTTGCTCCGTAATAAATTAATTCTGTTAGTAATGCGCATTATTATATTATTTACCAAACAGTCCTACGATCACGTTTTAATCTACGTAAGCATACCATACCTCTAAAGTGTAAATGGGAATGGTACCCCATACATGCGAATTGTACTCAAAGCGTTTTCCGATGAGACGCTCTGTGGCGTCATCACTCTCCGAAGAACAGGCTGAATATAGGGTGGTGTATTCATATTTAACTATACTGAAAAATTAAGTTAAAGGAAAGATATAAAATTTTATCCCTGGAAATGACTAATGGACATGGGTAAACTCTTTATAAAAAGTGCGTCTTTTATGGTTCCGTAGCCAAGTGGTAAGAATCAGCAGAACCATTATAAATTCATCAAGTCTGTCTGTCCGTCTGTATATCACAGTAACATTGTTTCTTGGCACTTACAGCAAAAAATCATCAAAGTTGGTTGATGTTATAAAAATTCTGAGGTCAGTATAAGTATCAATAAAGAGTAAAAAACACAGATCAATTCGTGTTGTGAAATGTGAATCGTTAAAAACGATGTGAAAAACTGTTAGTTGTAATTCCATGAAATCGTCCATCCAAAAACATTATAAACATAGTCTTTATATATATAATTCTTCTGTACCTGTGTTGACAGTCAACTGCTCCTAAACGGCTGGACCGATTTTAATGAATTTTTTGTGTGTGTTCAAGTGGATTCGATGATGGTTTAGATTCACAATTCGGTCCACTGGAAAATGTTTTGTTTTTTATTATTTTATTTATTTAGATTTTCCATAGAAATTGTTCCTACCTGTCAAACGTTTGTATTTCGTGCCGTGTTGTTCTAAACTTTGACACAGTTAGAATAACAGGACAGTTCGTATTTCATTATTTATTTTATATTTTTGTTTGACAGTAACATGAAATCTCTTTAAGATAATAAGAAAACAAATCCTCTTTCAATGCTTTTAAGGCAGGACAAAGTCTGCAGGGCCCACTAGTATAAATATAAATTTTCTGTATACGTTTGAACACTTTAAACAGAATATTTCGATCACTTGGAATACAGAAAACGAATTAACGAGAATATTTAATTGGTAGTATACGGTTAAATCCTTAGTCTCTGGGGAGCTCATAAAATTTTGGGGCGGTTTCCAAGGACAGGATATTCGCTGAGGTGAGGTATAAATTATAAGCATAGTGGACCGCAAATGTACATTTTCAGACCTTAGGGACAATATTGTTTGTACAGTAGTAAGTAATTAATAAGGTAAGGCGCTTAATAAACACAGATTTCATATAAACTATATTGCTGTACCAATTCGTAAATAAATTTACATTTATAGATTTAGTTATCTTTTAACTATTATCTCATATTTGAAATTCTAATATAAAATTGTCCTTTTGAATCTGTTCACTAATAAATTAGACGTTACAGGTTTTCTAAAACCTATTATATCATTTATCATTGAAGCTTCGGTTAATTTTGCCTGATTTGTTTCAGGAATAGTAAATATATAAAATAGTAAGTAAATTGATCGAAGCTGATTGAAAGTAAAATAAAGAAAAGGTCACATAATATTTTTATTCATGACTAGCCTTCCACTTCTTCGTTCACGTGGACCTGTTTTTTGCGTCCCCGTAGGATAAAAAATAGCCTATTAGCTATTCCAGGCTATATGTCTAACTTTCTTCCATCCATTTGAAACACAACGTAAGACGATATATTGCCATATTAAAATCATAGGCGTTTAGCCAGTTGCTTCAACCGCGTGGACCCTATTACCCGTAATCCCGTAGAAATGAAGCATTTTCCCGTGGTAAGTAGCTATGTTCATCAGGGATAATGTCGGCTTCTAATGGTAAAATATTTTTTCAAATCGGTCTAGTAGTTTCGGAGCTTTTTCAATACAAACAAACAATCAAATCTTTCCTCTTTATAATATTAGTGTAGATGTTATCCTGATTACAAATATTCTTATAAAATATCATTTACAGTTGATAACACTTTTAAGGCTTTACATTTGAATGAAGCGCGCAATATGCATGAAAATAAATATTTTGCACACTCGTTAGGGTAGAACAATAGTAGAACACATAGAACTAGGTATGTTAATATTTTTAAGACCTTTGTTGTATCACTATGTTCTTGCAAATATAAATATATTTTTTGAATCTCGGAAACGGCTCCAAAGATTTTGATGAAATTTTGTACACTGGTTGCGGGGATGATAAATCGATCCACAAATTTTTATTGATAGAAATTTTCGTTTTATTTAATGTTTATGCAGTTAAATGTAAAATTACTCTTACTGACAATTATTGGAGAATATTAATAATATTGTGGCGTAGAAACCGTCAAATATCGACCGTCAATCCACACTTCAAACAAATGACAATGTTGATATGAAAGCCCTCTATAAAAATTTCGTCAACGGAATTAAAGCTTTCTTGGTCGAATGGTTACGAAAGCTGACTAAGGTTCAAATCTCAAGTAGGCAAGTTGCGTTTTATATTTTTTGTGACAATTTTTTTTAAAATTGGGAGCTAGGTATTTCAAAAGGATTTGTAAATTAACACTAAGTCAATGAATGTTTTGCTTAAAATAAACCATGAAAATAAATTGTTTTTATCCGAGCAACGCTCGGGCGTCCAGGTACTTAAATTAAACTGAATTGAATTAGCGGCAACTGTTAAATATGTACTACGCAATTTGGGGCAGTCTAACTAATATAAACATTAGGGCATTAGAATGCAAATTTATATTTATTTATTCGCTTTTGTTCCTCAGCTACTCAACAGATCATTAGAGACTGTTGTACACAACTGTGTTCATGTCTTTGGGTACCTTAGGGTACCCACGACACTAGGATTTATTATGGCGCTATGAGTGTCTGGCGTTCTTTATTAAAAAAACTCATTATCTCGATAGATCTATACCAACTAAGGCTTTACAATATTTTTTCTAATATAAGTTAACTTTAAGATCAGAAGTTTAAAATCATTTATTTAGGATTAGACTACCGCCAGCGGCTTCACCCCCGTGGACCCGTTTTATAGGTCCCTGTAGGTTAAAAATCATCCTATGTCATTTTCCAAGGTCCACTTTATCTGTTCCAAATTTCATTAAATATGCTTCAGCAGTTTAAACGGGAAAGCGTAGCAGACAGACAGACAGACAGAGTTACTTTCGAATTTATAATATTAGTAATTACTTAGTAGGAAAGTAGGGATAAAAGAAGGTCTGAGTCACACGGAGGCATTAATACTTATGCGTACGGAGATGGTCCCGAGGTCCAAAATGCTCAAGTGTAAAAGAAACCATACTATTCGGAGGTTTAATTTCTAGTTGAATCTTATAGCTATGTAGATGAAGTTGATTTAGGTCTTGGACAAGTCAGGAAGCATCGTAGTTTGATCTCTCTTGTATTTTCTCTAAATTTCTAAATGAAATCTGTCATATTTATAACCTAGACATAGATATAGCGTTTGAATTGCAAATTCTCAATATTTCTCTTTTATTCATTCAGAAACAAATTCCGTATTCAAAAAAGTGCAAGCGACATAAATTTACGGGAGTGTATAGATGGAATTCATAACTGGAATTGATTAAAAAAAAGTCAATTTTAAACATTTATAAACAGCATGTTATATAAAAAGGGTTTTTCCAGTTAAGTAAAAAAAGGCTAAAGATAAGGTAAAATTTGCTTATTCAAATGCGTCAATCGAACGCATTTCTTTTGTAGTTAGTCTTACAAAAGAAATGCGTTTTTTTATTTAACCTGGTTTTCTATGTGGCCATTTAGCTATGACTGTTTATTTTATTTAAAAAAAAGTGTAATTCCATGAAATCTGAAAAAAAAACTTCATTTAATCGCAATGAGAAGTTAAAAAATCTGCCAGATTTAAGTTTAAGTTTGAACTGTAAATTTTAACCATTAGGTATTCCGTTATTTTCAGAAACAAATACCGCGTAAAATAAAAGAAAAATAGATATGTACAGGAGTTGGAGAGATTCATTCATACTGATGTTGACAGAGCGGTCTACGATACTAAGAAGCAATATCAAGGAAGGAAGAACACATTTTTGTTTGCATATGACATATTGGAAAAGTATTAGAATGTTAAAGGTTTCTTTTGAGCGCCTACAAATATTTACATTGAGTCTATGTTATTGAAGGATCTCTAATCGCGTGCAAAACGATTTACAGCACAATGCCACAGGTTTTTATAAGATGGGCGATCGCCAGTGGCTAAAATTCTATGATCCAGTAATAGTGGCAAAAATTGTAGATCAACTCCAGCAAGACTTACATAAGGTAACCTCGAAGCCTCTGAAATAGCGGAGCAACTGCATACGATTGCAAATAAGACTCAGATTTTCTAGAAGTTGAATGTATATATGTCGCAGTCAACTGGTTCAATCCGCTGCTCAATTGAATGACCAGCGCGTTCATCGAATGATGGCATTCAATTGGATCACTAGGCAGAACGTTGATAAAACAAGCGTCACTCAACGTCCAACTAGATCGCGGATTGAAACATAGCTCTTTGAACAGCGCGGACATAAAATCAGTCAGGTGATTAAAATTTAGTTTAGTTGGATATGACAAGTGGCTCTGTGACATCTCCGGCGCTGGGGCGGAGGGAGTGGTCTCCCTCCGCGCCTCCGGCTTTTTATATATGTCGCAGTCAGATCATATAATCCGCCGTATAACATTACAGCTAGCCGGTTCCTAAAACAGGGCCGTTCTGTATTGTGGCGGGTCCACGATTAGCCGGATTGTTATTGCGATACGTTCTACAATATGGCGGCTCACGTTTAGCCTCATTGTAATGAAGCCTCGTAGGCACCCTGAAACACATTTTCACTATAATTATTTATATTCGAAAAATACCCAAACCGAATCAGAGCATCCCACTATCCACGTGGTCTTGTCTGTACTACCCCTAGAGTGTATATAAAAAGCCGGAGGCGCGGAGGGAGACCACTCCCCGCCCGCCGTAGGTAAGCGCAGGCATCAAGAGAGCCGTAACGAAGGCGAGCGCAGGTGCCGCGCTTTCTTACGCTGGGGCGGAGGGAGTGGTCTTCCCGCAGCGCCGGAGATGTCACAGAGCCACTTGTTTTATTACATTATCCAAGCCTTGGAAAGTGATTAATTCATTGTCAATTATCACTTTATCTAAATTGAGTAGATATTATAAATAATGGCTAGATAATTTATAATACGGCGGCACGATATTACGCCGCTTTGACGAACGCGAAGAGCTTATACTATACAACGTTCGCTAATTTAGCTGAATTGCAATCCGGCTGAACGAGAGTGCGCCGCATTACAATACAGCCCTGTTTTAGGAAATAGCTAGCCGGAATGTAATACGGCGGATTATACGATCCGACTGCGACATATACACTCTAGGGGTAGTACAGACAAGACCACGTGGATAGAGGGGTGCTCTGATTCGGTTTGGGTATTTTTCGAATATAAATATATTCGTTCAACGACTTCGCTAAATAACGTTCAGTCAAAACGTTGAACGTTACATTCAACGACTTGACGAGTTGTCCTTTAGCGATCCAATTGAATGCCGTCATTCGATGAACGCGCTGGTCATTCAATTGAGCAGCGGATTGAACCAGTTGACTGCGACATATCCATGAGCTGCTGTAACGACAAGTAATTAAAAAAATCGCTGCATCTCTGCTTTCCGGGCCTTTGAAGCATACATCAAATCAAATTACTATTAGTCTATCAATAAAACAGGTTTCATAATATTTGTTGGCATTGGATTGACGAACTGCCTGAAAAGCTAGGGAACACTCCAGAATCGCGACTAACCACATGTTCATTGTTACCGTTGTGTATCGTATACCTAGTCTGCAGAAAAGGCAATTCGCTGTTTCCCCTACATCGTCCTAAAATATCGTCGACAAAATATTTACTCGTAAAGAACGGAATACAAAACATAGAGTTGGTAGTGATTTTCGTGCAAAGAATAATGGTTCGATCGGAAAACGTTTTGCATACAATCCTGGGTATGAGATGCTTCGATTTACGTGTCGGAGAATGGGAACATACTTATATGTTACTATGTGCATATATAGTGATACATATTGTTACGACTTTGAGTACCTATACCTCGTAAAACGAGCGTCGTACAGCAAAACCCCAAAAACGCATAAAGGTATTAGGTATTGTATCGAATCGTGAAGAAAGTTCTCATCATCATCAAGTAATCATCGAAATCGGATGATGTTTACCCTAATGAAAATGTACATCTCGGCCAATTGATAACAACCTCCTGTTTGTAGAAGTCGATGAAACGAATTTCTATAAAATATTATTTGTTAATCGAAAATTGGAGGATTCAATTTAGATTTAGTTTGAGTTGTACACGAAACACACTCATTGTTATTCGAAGAATAATGGTACACGATCGGAAAACGCTTTGCATGCAATTCTCAGTACGAGACGCGTCAATTTATGTAACGTGGAATGGGACAGGGAATAATTTACTTTGCTAGGATTTTGTTTGACATACTATCTCTATCTACTCGTCTTTGTTATAGGATGGAACATTATTAGACACGAGGACTTTGAAGAGCTATGACTGGAACTTTATAAAGCCATATTTTTTAATGGAGTACCTGACAAGCGTGCTGGCCACGTGGTGTTAAGTGTGTAACCTTAAGCATACTTAAGTTTTGCTTGTGGTCGTATACAGGTGCGCTGCTACTCCGAAGACTGATAGTCGCCTTATTTGAGTCTTGCTCGGCAATGGCACCTTTCCACCGGAACACGACAGAATTCCTTCACGGTAAAAGTTGGTGCGTTGTTAAAGTTCTACCTACCTACTAGAGTACTATCGTTGTCTTGTTTTATTTCAATTCTACTAGTGTATTTTTGAGTTATAACTAATAACGTCTACAGCATTTCACATTCACATTGGCAGATATTGTATATTTTAAAAGTAACACAGGCCTTTAACAAGATAGACTGAACCTGAATTCCCTAGGAACGTCGTGCAAATAGCCGCACAAAAGCAAAAAATTGTTCTAAACTAATAAAAATACTTCTCCACACAACAGTAAAGTTCATGTGCAGTAGTTTGTTGCACCTACCTTCAGAGATACAAAGATCCGTTGAGACAACTGTATGGCCGCAACCCTTTTTGCGTCCCACTGCTGGGCACGGGTCTCTCCCCATTATTGGGAAGGCCTGGAGCTTACTCCACCACGCTGCTCCAATGCGGGTTGGTGGAGATGCGGGTTAGTGGCCAACCCGCTGTCGGATGTTTTCAAACCGCCCATAAGGCCTCCGACAAGGTTTAACGACTGTTATCTATCGACAACAACCGGGACCGACGGCTTAACGTGCCCTCCGAAGCACGGAAACGCGCATGAATTTTTTTTTTGCCACTAGCGGTCACCCATCTCACACCCGACCGCGCCCGTTTGGCTTAGTTGCATAGATCGTTTGCGTTCTACGCTAACCGCCGGGCCATGCGCGCTTCAACAACAACTGTATAGGACCGGTATATTAGAGGAAAGAAAACATGAAGAAGAAAAAATTATTTCAGGCTAGCTGACCCGACAGACGTTAGTTATCCTGTCTTACTAATGAATGTGGAATTCGAATTTCAAATGAAAAAAATATATAATAAGGTGGTGAAGTATTCTTAAAAAAATTTAAATAATTTTTCTTTCATAAGAACCTAGTATTCTCTAGTTCTGTTTAATCAGGAACATTCTTAGACTATTGGGAACATTGGTGTTTATAGTATGTAGATATTTGGTAACCAATCACAGATCCGATATGCAGTTGACAGAAACACGATCGGAAAACACTTCGGGAATCATTCAGCGTGGTGCGTTAAATTTGGAAGCTTGTGATGGAAATTGTTGGCCGTATGCTGACTTTAATTGACATTTTTATTAAAGTTTTTGTGATATTTAAACGAAATTAAGTAATACCTAACTATAAGGGAATAGTCCTATACTAATTGACGACCTGCGTGGCGCAATGGTTATCATACCGGACTGCCAATCCAGGGGTCTCGGGTTCGATTCCCGGCGAAACAGAAATTTGAATGATGAGTTTAAATTTCTGTTCTCGGTCTGGGTGTTTATGCTCCTATCTTTGTATGTGTCCATGGTACCCACGATACAGGTGTGGGGCTATGAGTGTGTAACGTTTATTTATTTATTTAATAAAAGCTAGAAACACAATTGCCATGAATAGAATTAATCAGACAAAATCATTGAAGCCAGATCTTTATGGTTTTACTAATAGGCATCAGGGTTTTGTCACCCAACTTCTGACCCCGTCATCAGACCATATTGTATTTTTATAGGATCTTTGTATAATTGCTAACTGTATGATGATGAAAGAATTAGAAGTGAGTGAAATAACTTATTTAGATTTTATTACATAGGTACTTACAGTTGCACATTGTAATAGAAAGAAAGAAATAATTATTAAGGTATTAAAATAGCTGTTTAATATACATTTACTAGTTCCATATTATTATTTAATGTCGAAAAATTAAATAACCGCACCTATAATCAGCCTAATACTAATAGTATATGTGAATGTTATAATCACAGAACATATTAAAAGAGGTTAGAATGGAAATGTGGGCGGGGCAGACGCGTCAACGATTTGAGCAAACGCTCGTATCTCTACAGAAACGCGCGATCGTGCTACGATGCGTGCTTGTGTGCGTGCTTGGGTGTGATTCGTTCATTTGAGATCGCGTGATTATGCGGCGCTAAGATTGGCTAGATTTGAAATTGCAAATATGTGTGTAAACTTAATATTTATTTAAGTATAGATGTAATGGAGGTGAAAGGTGGAGCTTGATCGGCGACACGAGTTTTCATACGAACGGCGCATTATTGCCGTTCTACCTCTTTTAATATGTTCTGTGGTTATAATTTTATCGTGCTTTACAGGTTTACATTGATCCTTGTGATGTAAGATTAGGCGAAATTTTTACAAGACCTAATTTATTTCGAGTAAGAGACTAAATTATCTAACTTTCCCCGATATCGTGTTATATGTAGTGATGACATTAAGTTTCATTTATCTAACTTTACAAAACTTGAATCTGCAACAAAGAGAACGTTGACAGCGGTTGACCGACATCGAAACCTTCGAAAACATGGCGCTGTATGTACCGAATCCCAATAAATTGGGTACACGGGTGTGGGCAACAAGCGGTGTCGGTCTCGGAGCAATACGACATGATCGGAAAACGCTTCGCGCCATTCAGTGTGCGGGATGCGCTCCAATTTACATCTCGTGATGAAACTGTCCAATATGCAATAGTAGTAACTTTGATACCATATGTATGTAGGGGGGGGTCGTGTGTGGCGGATGAAGAGATACTAAATCTTCTTAAAAACTATATCTTCTTTTAATAACTTTTCTTTTTAATTTATATGTTCAACTTCTTCGCAGACTTTTCACCTTGACCTCTTCTCCCATCTTAATTCTTTCATGCACCGTTCATTCTTACCCGGTCACTCCATTATCATTCAATCGCCTTACCATGTATTTAAATGCATGTGTTATTAAAAGTTTCGGGGTAATAAACCGATTAAAAATATCTAGAGTTTTATAAATGGACGCAGTGACATCAATATAAACGGTAGTAAAGGTAACTTCAGACCATGGGAATCTTAATCGCGCTTTTTTTAGGTTTTTTTATGAGATTTAGTACCAAGCGGTTGATACAAGATTTCATTAGTAGGTATAACCTTCTTAATTTAATTTAATTTAATATAGCAGTTTTAGATATGATTTTTCCAGTTTTATAAAATCGTAAATCAAGCAATGCAATTTTCTTATAAACAGTTTGGCGTTTCGATTATGGTTTTACCTTTTTTGTGTTTGAATTAACAGCACAATATTCGTTTAAATAGAACACTATATGTATGTACAGATACCCAATAAATTAGACACACAGTTGTCGGCAACAAGCGGTGTCGGTCTCGGGGCAATAGCAATAGGACATCGCCATTCAGTGCGGGGGGTGCGCCCTAATTTACATATCGTGATGAAACGCTCTCACATGCAATGCTAGTTTCGTTCAGTGGCGCATCCAGGATTTCAGTTTGGAGGGGGGGGGGGGGGGGTTTGTCGACAGAGGGGGGGTTAATGGACGCGTAATGACGCGTTAATAAAAGTTTCATAACACAAATTTTTTTTTTCAATTATGGCATCGCAAACTCTGTGCATACTGCCAGCGTCAAGTATAATTTTTGCATCAATTTTAGTCAGTAAGTCGTCAGTAATCAGTCAGTCTAGTCAGTCCAACATTCAAGTAAAGCGATGGCTACTTTACTAGAACGTGTCCGATGGAATTTTGGAGGCAAGCAGAAAAAACATATTTTAGCACTGTTATTCTAAATATTATCACTGTTATCCTATTTCACAAACACTCGTGCACTGTAATTAACCTATATCAAACAAAATGCCATCTACTTTATCCGATATAACTCAAAAATACACCAAGAATATGAAAATAAAACAAGAGCACAATATGTTTTTTTCGACTTCCCGCCAAAACTCCAACACAAATAATTCTAAATCTATGACCCAGCGGACTTCCTAATTCAAATTCCGAAATGGAACTACAGTACACTTAGAAAATGATACCGCTGGGGGAAAAATCGCCATCGTAAAAATTAGGATAGTGTTTTCCTTGTTAAGGTTTTCAACAGAGTCATAAAAATCTCTTGATGTTCCGTTACTGGTAAAAGGTCTTATCTTAGTAATAAGGATTACACTTATCCCTTGATAAATTTTTGAAAAACTCGAAAGGGTTGAAACGGCAGTTACATCATAATATTATCTCTATAAGCGCGTTTCTTCATGTTAACGTTTGTTTTTATGAGTAAATCTCTGTAGCAGGTTGTAAAAATTAATGATATATTTACGTTCTGTTTTAGGGAGATGGGAAATATTTTCTGACAGCAGAACATCGTGCGATTTTACTCTACTGATGCATGATACAAGCTACAAAAAATATTTAATTCGAAACAAAATTTATTTCGCTTTTTTAAGCTTTTTAAAACATTTTTTTAATGGAGTAATAGACGAGTATGTAGGCCACGTGATGTTAAGTGGTCGCTGCAGCCCATGGACATCTACACACAACCTCAAGCTAGCCTGTCTAGTGTGTGGTCGTAGTAAGTGCGCTGCTACTCAGAAGGCTTTTCTGTAAGTTATTAAGCCGCCTAAAAATGTCTCTGTTTCGCCCAAAGGTGGCAGAGAATGCTTTTAGCATTAAGTCCGCCTTTTATACCTATCTATGTGGTGTAATAAAGAATTAAATAAATAAATAAATAAGGCTGAAGATCGCCTGGTGTAATTCTGGCCGGCAACTGCACTTTTCCGCCGTAATCTAATGAGTGTGGGGTCCCTGGGGACCTACTCTGTTGCCTACTCTGCCTTCTAGTTAATCCGGCCCTGTCTGCATGTTTGGAAATAATTTTGAGCTTTGTGTATTTAATGGGCAATATTACAAACGTTTATGGTCTTTAGTGCTACAGCTTAATGATGTTGATTAATGCTATTAAACAATTTTCATAATAAAAGAAAAATGTAAGAGTGTAATTTTTGTTATTATTGCTTCACGCTTATTGTCCGAGCAACAGCTGCATTCAACCACAGCGCTGATTTACAACGGCCCAGCAGGTTGCAGTCGTAATAACAGCAATGAATTAGTTATTTATATAAGCCTGTAGGCGAACAGCGCCATTCATCAGAATTCTCTTGGGCGAGGAAACTGACAATGAAAAGACAGTAAAGTTTTAGTTTACAGTTGAACAGACAACCTTAACTTTAGGCGTGGATTTAGGGGCGCTCTGTTCTGTCTAAATTTCAGAAATATTCAACACCTTCAGGCAGTTGACCTCATGAGTCTGCCCGGGCAAAGAGGAGCCCCTCGTGTCCCGTATTCCCTATACCATTAGAGCCACTAGAGTATTGCGTAGGAAGACTCTCAGTCAGTCAGTCAGTGTTCACTTGATAACTAGGCTTAAATTACTAACCAAAAAGTCAAAAGTAATAAATTAAATAACTTTACGAAAATATTGACAGATACTCGTATTTCCCATATTAGTAACATTTAGGAACATTATATTTTAAGGTGTCAGAAACATATCCATGGTATATCAGAAATATGAAAATGAGTGCTATTTATATTTAACACTAGTGGACCCCGCAGACGTTGTCCTGCCTTAAAAGTATTGAAAGAGGATTAGTTTTTTTATCATTTCAAAGAGTTTTTATGTTACTGTCAAATAAAAATATAAAAAGTAAAAGATGAATTATTATTCAGACTATGTCAAACTTGGTCAATAGCGCGAAGAACGAATGTTTGACAGTTACTTTACTAACAGTTTTTATAGGAAAATAAAATAAGTTGTTTTACAATTAATTTCGATTTTTTCCATATTTTCTCACCGTTTAAACCTTCCCTGGACTTGTACTAAGACTTCAAGACCAAAATAAGCCACATCGGTTCAGCCGTTCTTGAGTTTTAGCGAGACTAACGAACATCATTTTTATATATAGAGATATAAGTCCATAGAGATAAAATTATTCATACTCGTATGTGACGGGCCAGGCAGGTAGTGATTCATTACCATTTTTGGTGGTTAGAGTGCGACCGAATCTAAATACATTACAGGAACAGTACGTTTCATTCGTTCGGGATAAAAAGTAGCCTATGTGCTATTCCATACTTTGATCTATCTACAATTGTTTTATATTATAATTATTATGTGCTAAGTCCGTTAAGCCGTTCTTAAACATACATTCAAACTATCGCATTTACTAGTATAACATTAGTATAAAAGAATAATTTGCCTGCAAATCCAAAACTCAGTTCAAAATTATATTCAATTTAATGAAGGCGAAGTATAATGCGCTCGTTCAAAGGAAGCTCGGCTTACCTCGTTTGCCTAACCCAGGAACTGTGCTCATTAATTTCCATTGGCGGTAATGGATTAAAATAGCAAATACTTACTTATTTAATGCGCCAAAAGTGATTTTTCTCCGCCTCTTGGTTTGGTGTGATTTTTCATTTCCCGTGATCAATCCTACCATTATTAATAAAAATAACAAATAAATAATAAATAAACGTTACACACTCAAGAAACGCGCATGGCTCGGCGGTTAGCGTAGAACGCGAACGGTCTACGCAGCTAAGCCAAACGGGCACGGTCGGTTGTGAGATGGGTGACCGCTAGTGGCAAAAAATTTCATTCACGTTTCCGTGCTTCGGAGGGCACGTTAAGCCGTCGGTCCCGGTTGTTGTCGATAGATAACAGTCGTTAAACCTTGTCGGAGGCCTTATGGGCGGTTTGAAAACATCCGACAGCGGGTTGGCCACTAACCCGCATCTCCACCAACCAGCATTGGAGCAGCGTGGTGGAGTAAGCTCCAGGCCTCCCCAATAAAGAGGAGAGACCCGTGCCCAGCAGTGAGACGCAAAAAGGGTTGCAGCCAAACACACTCATAGCCCCACAGTAAGGTAATTAATACCCTGTGTCGTGGGTGCCAAAGACAGAAACACAAACACCCAGACCGAGCACAGAAAACTCATCATTCAAATTTCTGTTTCGCCGGAAATCGAACCCGGGACCCCTCGATTGGCAGTCCGGCATGATAACCATTATGTCCCGCGGGTCGTCAATTATAAATGCGAAAGTTTATGCGAATGTTTATGAGAAGTTTATTAGACGCAAGAACGACTGAACAATTCAGTATTTGGTACAGAGATAGATATTTTGATGACATTGATTTATTAACGCTCTGATTGCTCAGGAACCAGATGTCGACATATTTTCAATGTCTGTTTCCAATTTTATATCCTTTATGTATTCGCCACTTTACTTTTAATAATTGATATATTAAATTAATATATTATTGTAGTTATTGTATGAAGCTATTGTCTTAAAATTTATATCTATTTTGTAATAATGGTAGCTTGCAATGCGCTTTGGCATTGCTGTAAGTATTGCAATCATGTTTCATGTATGTAATAATAATAAATAATAATAAAAAATAATAAATTATAGTCTGGAATATCACAAAGGCTTTTTATCTTGCAAAAATGTACCTACTATTGTGGGATAAATAAAGTCAAATTATCCGAGCGAAGTTGGCCCAGATAATCTGTATTTTTTATCAAATAACGGTAGGGTATCCTATATCATGGGTGTATTGTACACACACAATGAATGAGAAGGACACAAACACCCAGATCAGGAAAAGACCTCCAAATTCATCAGTTAGATATCTTCCAGGCTGGGAATCAAACACATGACAGCCGGTTCTGGCTTAGTAATAAGTGCACCAAACAGGTCGTTTAAAAGATTCTGTTCTGTATGTACGGTAAGTTAGGTACCTATGTAATTTTTATGTTAAAGTTGAGAGTAATGTGTGTAAAAAATAAATTACAGTTATACGATCATTTATAACTGCGAGGGCAGAGCTGAAACGACCGCGAACTCCGACACGGAGATACCGGGTTCAGATCCTCTGACAAAGAAATTTGTAATGTGCGTATTTATCGCTACTCCACGGTGATGAAAAATATTTTGATATTTAATTAATTATGACGTTTCGCATCACGGTGCATGCCTGAGAGAAACTCGTAATTTCTCGATGGCATTATGTGCACCAATCCGCACTTGGCCAGCTCATATGGCCTAAATTCCTCTCACTTGTGAGGTCCAGCAGTGGGACATAAAAAGAAAAAAAAACTGTTTTCTTAACGATCATTTATATAATAATCTTTACTTTTCCAGGTAAACGGAGTGTGGGGTCTGCCAGCGGTGGTGTGTGACTGCTACATCGCCATGGACGTCACCTGCTCCACCTCAAGCATCTTCAACCTCGTAGCTATATCTGTCGACAGGTAAATATTTTACATTTACTATGAGATACGGAAGCATTTTTACACTGCCTTTTGTAGGTGGCACAACGTTAATGGTTCGACCGGTCGGGGGCCACCGCTGCACACACATGGGTGCACACGCATGAGTATACGGAGAGGCAACAGGGGGCAGATGTCCCCTGGATGAAGGTCAAGATTCAGGGATTCAAGAATCCTTAACGAAAAAAGAAAACCTATAAAGAATAACCTAGATATGCTAACTCCTTTTTTTACCGCTCTAAAACTCCCTCGGTGGCCTGCCTCTGCGCTTGGGGAGGACTCCGGGATCTCCAATTAAACGCACCAGTATCCTCCACGCGCTGCGCCCCAGAACGGGCATGGGCCGGTTCTGGGGCGCAGCGCGCCCACAATCCTGGAAGCCCCCTTATAGTTGTCTCTTACGATGAGGTAGGGGATACTGTAGCTCTATTATTAATCATGAAAAAAATTTGCCCCCTGTCTAAGAAACTGGGTACGCCCATGGCCGTGCTTGTTGCAATTCTATTGTGTTTCGGTGGTAAGGTGCAGTTGCCGGCTAGACTTACATGAGGCGACGCGCGCCTTCGGAGCGCAATTGGATGTTACCATGGACAAGACTTAGCTTGCTTGAGGTTGCATGTAGATGTCCATGGGCTGCAGTGACCAAACGGCCTGCATGCTCGTCTGCTATACCATTTTATAAAAGTTAAGCCAATTGGGCACTGTGAGATGTGTGACAGCTAGAGGCAAAAATACTGGACACGAGTCTGTCCCTCATAATGATATATTGAAAATGAAAATAATTTATTTGCACAAATATGGGTATTACAAAAGTTGTTTTATGTACATTTATTAGTTCGCCATATTTACCTCAGCGAGGTACGCAAATTTGGAGGACAGAATTAAAACATAAGTTAGCAGTATAACTAAAATTACTTATAACTAATTTTTTTATAATTGAAGACAACATTGAGTTTATTTTATTGATTTTATTTGGAGAAGCTTGGACGTTTCACGAAGCACGACCCCAGTATGTGTAAATGTGGGTAAAAAAGGTATAAAAGTATTTCAAAAGTATTTTGATAGCATTATACTACCCCATGCGGAGTACAAAATTGTTAAGATAAGAAAAATAGCCTCCGAAGTATTTAATCGGTAAAATGACGAGCTTTTCATCCGGTCTATACACGTTTTTTGCGGATTTTCCCATCGTTCGTCAGGCGCCGCATCTCCACAGGCGACGAGTATCCCCACGATAAAGAAACCGGACAAGTGCGAATAACTCGATTGGAATGGGTTCTGTACCTTAATTTTTGGCTTTTTTTTAGTTTTCCTGTAATATTTAAGCACAGTTTTTTAGGTAAAGAGGGATGAAAAATATAAACGTTTATGTTAAATCGTCTATGTTGCCGTCGTAATAGACCGACTGTAAATTCTTCTTGCACTGTATAGAATCGTTCTTTTTGTAAACTTTCAATAAATTTTAATTAAAATTTACAGTAAATATTCATTGGAATCAATCTTCTTGTATACTCGCATACATACATACATGTTGGTAGATACGTTGAAAGTTTAATTTAAATTGCTCCTGGAGTCCTTTATATCAATTATTCTGAGTGGCGGTGACACTTTATTAATTGACATTTATTACTTTACGCACAGTCTCAACTATGTGTAATGTTAAAGTATGGAATGCAGCGTTACGTATTTGTAATTAATTAGCAATTGAATTTTGTGTTAATATTGCCTGTCTGTCAACAGTACTTTAGGGTGATAAATTCTCGCGAAATAATTTTTCGTCCTTTGATTACACATATACATATATCACTAGCCTTCCGCCAGCGGCTTCGCCCGCGTGGACCCGTTTAATGTGTCCCCGTAGGATAAAAAATAGCCTATGTGCTATTCCAGGCTTCATTGCTATATTAAAATCATAGGCGTTTAGCCAGTTGCTTCAACCGCGTTGACCCTATTACCCGTTTTCACGTAGGAATGAAGCATTTTCCCGCGGTAATAAGTATTAGTAATAGTAAATAAGCCTATGTTACTCAGGGTGAATATAGCTTTCTAATGGTGAAAGAATTTTTGAAATCGAAACAGCAGTTTTTGAGTTTATTCATTACAAACACACAAAAATACAAATCTTCCCTCTTTATAATATTATAAGTACATAAGTAATAAGTATAAGTATATAAGTATAGATAAACTTTTAATAGAATTTACGGTAAGGTGCAAATACTTATTCAGAAAATATCGTTTACAATTTTGTTTTACTTTCTTTGTTAGATATTATTCTAAGAAAATTCGTTTTTATCTCTAAAATATTCGCTTCTCGCTTTCTAACAATAGGCGCTTTATTTTAATTACTGTAAGGCAGGCAAGTATTGGTTGGTTCTAGATTTAGAACTTGAAAGGAATTTATGTTATAAATAAACTATTAAATCGCTATATTCTGTTCTTTTAAGTAGATAATAATAATAATGTTTCCCACTCATAGCCATTTAAATTGCAAATTAAAATTATATCTCAATGAAACTCCCTTACCTCGTATTTACGACAAGTACTGTCAATATAAAGTGGCGAGCCTTTCGCACGACATCCTTTATCGATAAATTCGTAGAATAAAATATAAAAAAATAAAATAGAAAAAAATAAGTAGTGAGACTTATTATCTGATAAAAATACTAAAATTTATAGTCCTAGGACTTGTTTTTATTAAGTTATGCTTTGTTTACAAAATTTGGTGAAATTATCATCCACGTAAGCTAAATATTAAATTTTACCATATCTGCTTTGTTATTTTGTTGTTATTTTTGTTCAAGGTCATTGATAATACATAAGTCTTCCTAATTAAAATGATATTCAACCATAATTAACAACACAAAAAAAAATACAACCCATAATAGTTGCAAATTTTACGTTCAAAAGTTTTCTAACTGAAGTTTGAACAACGCTGGTGTAAAAAAAATGTATGGTAACCTTGTGAAACTTTATTTTAAAAACATCTGCATTTCATAACAATTACAAAAAGGTGTAATTCTTAGGTATAAAGTAGCATATTTCTTCATTTATTCAATATCATAGGATATTTTTGGGAGAAAATAAAAAGACGTGACATGATACGGGCGTAAATTATTCCGCTTCAATATGCGATGTACTGTACTTCTTGGGATACCATTGCGTCTAGAAATACGGCGAGTACTAGTTGAAGGATCTTCTTCTACTTCTGCCAATATCTGACGTTCATCGACTGCTCTAGGCCTTCCTTCATGGTTTCCAGTTCCAACTACACACGTGTTTAGCTCGGACCCGTCATTACGATATTACTATTTGTTAAAGTGCGCTTGAATTGGACCTTGATTTTGCTTGTGATTTGGATATTGTTCGACTTGGTTTTTTTGAAGAAAAATGCCTAATACATACACTCCACGTGAATATGCAGAAATGTTTTTTTCTTTATGGTCTCTGTGATGGGAATGCTCGGCAAGCAGCACGTACGTATCGTGAGTGCTATCCCAACCGGGATCGCTATCCCGATCACCGAATTTTTCTGAGAGTGAATAACGCTTACCTTGAAGGTCGAATTCCTGGAACTGGAAACCATGAAGGAAGGCCTAGAGCAGTCGATGAACGTCAGATATTGGCAGAAGTAGAAGAAGATCCTTCAACTAGTACTCGCCGTATTTCTAGACGCACTGGTATCCCAAGAAGTACAGTACATCGCATATTGAAGCGGAATAATTTACGCCCGTATCATGTCACGTCTTTTTATTTTCTCCCAAAAATATCCTATGATATTGAATAAATGAAGAAATATGCTACTTTATACCTAAGAATTACACCTTTTTGTAATTGTTATGAAATTCAGATGTTTTTAAAATAAAGTTTCACAAGGTTACCATACATTTTTTTTACACCAGCGTTGTTCAAACTTCAGTTAGAAAACTTTTGAACGTAAAATTTGCAACTATTATGGGTTGTATTTTTTTTGTGTTGTTAATTATGGTTGAATATCATTTTAATTAGGAAGACTTATGTATTATTAATGACCTTGAACAAAAATAACAACAAAATAACAAAGCAGATATGGTAAAATTTAATATTTAGCTTACGTGGATGATAATTTCACCAAATTTTGTAAACAAAGCATAACTTAATAAAAACAAGTCCTAGGACTTTAAATTTTAGTATTTTTATCAGATAATAAGTCTCACTACCCCCCATAACCCGTTGATCCACTATTTACGGGACACCCTGTATTTGTCTTATTCATATTTTGCTATTATTCGTTAACAGGAAGATATTACTCTTTTTCGACAGTTAATAATAATATGTATATTATGTATATGTTCGTCACGGAGGAAAAAATGGCGTACCAATAAAATGTCTTTTAAGCAACTTTTGTACAACTCTCTTTTTTACGACCTGCGTGACGCAATGGTTACAAAATTTTTAATGATGAGTTTAGATTTCTGTTCTCGGTCTGGGTGTTTGTGTTTTTGTCTTTGTGTGTGTCCATGGTACCCACGACACAGGGTATATCTCTTAATTTTAACATTTTCCACCAGTCCTCTAAACGCGTTTTAGAGAGAGTTGCGATCCTTTTGACATCTTCTCTTGCTGAGATCCCGCTTAAATACCCTCTATTACTTGACAGATTTAAACCATACATACTCATACGTTCAAGATCTGTTAATCATTAATTCCTTAGAAGTTCCATCTTGACTTCAAGGCGACAAGGGTAAGGGTAGAACCACTCAAACTCGCACCGATAATTAAATTAGAAGCAATTTACGCGAAACTTTAAGCTTTAATGAAGAAATTGTTTACATTGATTAGATGTTTGGATACATACCTATCATCGAAGATTTAAGTATTATATTTTACTGTTGCTAAGAGCGTTTTTGATCATTTTCATTTCCCATTTCTGGACACGTGTCTTCTCGGGTTAGAAGAGTTCAGAAGGAAGGATTTCTCCACACTTCGCAAGCCTGGTGCTTACTCCGCCACGCTGTTTCAATGTGAGTTAGTTTAGACTTGGTTTAGTGGCCTGCCTGTTCATATACGTTTATAAGTCTGTTTATCGGCTGTGCCTTTCAAAGTACAGAATCGTGCATAGAGTTTGTCATTATGGTCACTTTGTTCATCCATTTTACTTTTCTCTTCATTTATTTGCAGGGGTAGCAAGCCGGTTTGTCGGCCGCATGGCTATAATCGCTACATAAAGCATACCATTTCGTGGCATGTAAAACGTACATGGCCTTGCATTTAGCGTAAAACACAAGAAATTGATCTACGTAGTTAAGCGAAACGGTCGCGGTCGTGTTTAGCTGATTTTACATATTATGAGACTTTGCAGTTAAAATACATTATTTCCATAAGTTTTATTGCACAATATGATTGATCATTTCAATAATAAACTACTTTTTCATTTTTATTACGTCGTTTTGCTTAATGCACCTGAAGACGGTGAAAGTTTTTTGTAAAAGGTATTGAATACTACACATTATATTTTCAGATCATTTTAAAACCTAAACGGATCGAAAAACTGATGTGTTGCTGTAAAAATCGCATAATAAAATGAGCAGTTATATCGTGCAATCAAACTTATGGAAATACTGAACTGCAAAATCTAATGTGTTAAATCAGGTAAATCAGCAAAATCGGCAAAATTTCGTATAGTACGTACAGGGAGGCCGCCCTGTACGTTTCCGACCTCGTCCTCCCAACCACGTCAGTCAGCGGACTCGATCGTTAATGGTAGATAGCAGTATTAAACCTATCTAGCTTAAAAATATCTGACAGCTGGTTGATCACTAACTCGTATTGGAGCACAGTGGTGGAGAAAGCTCCAGAACTCCCAAGTAACCAGCATTGGAATACAAAAAGGGGTTCAGCTAAACCTGCTACAACTGTAACATTTTTACGTCCCACTGTTTGGGACAGTATCTTTTTTTTATTTGAATGGAGTAGCAAAAGAACATGCAGGCCACGTTGTGTTAAATGCTCGCTGCAGCCCATGGACATCTACATACAACCTCAAGCAAGCATAGGTATGTCTTGTCTGAGGTCGTATGCAGGTTGGGCTGCTACTCCGGAGGCTGGTGGTCGCCTCATGTAAGTGTGTCCGGCAACTGCACCTTTCCTCCGAAACACAGTAGAATTGGTTCACGGCAGAAGTGGGTGCAGCGGTGGTAGTCATCCCCCATTATTGGAAAGACCTGGAGCTTACTCCACCACTGTGGAGGCAGCTAAGCCTACCGCATTCTAACTGTACAATTTATTTGCCTCCAACAGGTACATAGCAGTGACGCAGCCGATCAAGTACGCAAAGCACAAAAGCAACGCCCGTGTGTGGGTGATGATTGCCGTGGCCTGGCTGGTCTCCGGGGCCATCGGGT
The DNA here is from genome assembly GCA_911387765.1 of Pyrgus malvae. NCBI lineage: Eukaryota > Metazoa > Arthropoda > Insecta > Lepidoptera > Hesperiidae > Pyrgus > Pyrgus malvae. Next base: position 23,185,312 of record OU426961.1, on the reverse strand, counting down.
CCCCCGTGGTCCTGGGCCTCAACAACACGCCGGACCGCAGCCCGGACCAGTGCCTCTTCAACAGCACTGACTACGTCATCTTCTCCTCCCTGGGCTCCTTCTACATACCCTGCATCATCATGATGTTCCTGTACTATAATATTTTTAAGGTAAGCTAGTAAATGTTTAGTACGTAATGTTTTAAATACAGGTCAAGTAAAAAGCTCAGTGTAAAAAGGTCAGTGCAGTGCCGTACGCGCTCGGTGTCGTACACGTACATTGCACTTTCGAATAAAAATTATTCGCGATCTGCGCGGCGATTGCCGCGGCTCGTTGCAATGGCTTTGAGTTCGGAAAAACTCGTGGCCAATGAATTGCTGGCGTTTCTGCAGCACGCCATCGACAGCATGGACGAGGTCAGCATCATCCAGATCTGCTCGTCCAACTATTCGTGTGAGGAGATAGTCAAGTCCAAGGCGCTCCTGTTTGAGTCGGTCGGAAAGATCGACCAGATGCAGTCCCGCAGAAGGGATGAAAAGGGAGAGCGAAGCCTTCAGGACATAATCAACTTACTGAAGGTGACGGATCCCGATGACGTGCCGTCCTTCGTGGCGAGGAACTTGAATAAGTTGCCACCCGTCACGTTCGACCACGTAGATGTCACCAGGTTGCTGAAGGACATAACAACCCTGAAAGCGAGCCTGGCGGATGTGGTGTTGAAGTTGGAGACCTCTCAAAACACCATCTGTGACCTGCGAGCTGAAGTTGAGTCGTTGCGAAGTACTTTGACTATAAGTAGGTCACCAGAGTTCATTAACGTCAACACGCGTCGTGGAGCATGCATCGCTTCGCCGTCAAGCGTCCAGTCAGCGAAACTTGACGCGTCACCGGTCGCTGTTCCCGCACGTGATAGCGGTGTCGTAGCCGCTGCCCGCCCGCTACCTACCCCCGCGGAGGTGTCGCCTGCGCAAGTCACGTTACCTCCTCAACGTGACTACGCCGCAGCTGCCGCCCGCCAGCAACCCGAAAAGCGGACTAAATTGAGGATAGAGAGTGGGAGCGCAAAAAGTCGCAACGAACCCACTCGTAGTGCAGTGCCTAAGGGGCAGGCCGATAAGGATGGCTTCATCAAGGTGGAGCGGAAGAAGAGGAAGCCTCCTTGTCGCAACCAATGCGGCACTGCACTGACTGGACACAACCAGCTGCTGCGTCCCGCGGTTCCAGTGACATACATCTACGTCTCTCGTCTTCACTTCACTACGAAGGCCTCCGACATCGTGGAGTACCTGAAGGTGAAGACGAAAGTCGGAGTATTTGCTGAGAAGTTGGAGTCACGCAACGCAGTGAACTTTAGTTCATTTGCTGTACGCGTCCCTACCGAATTGCTGAGTACGTTCTTGGACGAAAAGTTGTGGCCAAAGGGGGTCGTGTTCCGAAAATATCATGGACGTCGACGGCCGCCAGAAGTCACCGGACCCGCGCTCACATCGCCGCGATAACTGTGACGTAGATTTTAAGTAATAATTAATATGTATGTTAGTCTGTAAGGTATTTATTGTATGGGCCTTGATGCCTGAATTAAAGGATATTATTATTATTATTATTATTATTATTATTATTATTAAAAAGCATGTTATAGGTATGTTATCACCGCATATAGCATATCGCTGATCGCCGATCGCTCGTCGCGCATCGCGGGAGCATCGGAGGGTGCAGGAGAGCACATCTGCTACCCATGAGGATGGGCCCGTTGTGGGGCGTCGCGCGTGGAGGACACCGGTGCGTTCCACTGGAGATCCCGGAGTCCTCCCCAAGCGCAGAGGCCACCGAGGAGGTTTTAGTGCCGTACAAATCCCACATAACCAGGTATCTCCCAAGGTGTGGGGTGCATTTTGAAGGTCCCGTAGTATTAATTGGTTTAGTTTAAATAATGTAATTTTTAAGATAAGGCAACCTGGTTTCTAACATCGAGCTACCCCAGTTTGAGATATTTTTTTTAAATTGAAATAGATTAGTTTTTATAGTAAGTTTTATTTTGCCTCTTCCTCCGAAAGCACAAACAAAGGAGGATTCCGTATGTAGAAAACCGACCTGCCAAAAAGAAAAAAAAACATTGGCCTCATTACAAAGTAAGCGGATGGTTTTCTATCGCTCTTAATCAAATTTATTTTTTTCAACAAGAAGTACCTTTAAATTTTGTGTGTTATGATGGTATCAAAGTGATGGTAGAACTCTTACGGTTAGATAACGAACGTTCCACAAGGCACGTAAACGTATAAGTCAGTCGGAATAAACTTAGTTAAAAATCTAAGAAGGCCATTTTCCACATTTCCTATAAACAAGAATAGTGTTACAAAATTCACTCTATGCCAATTAAAATATTATGGAGAAACCTTTCACAGATTATGTGCTAAAATGTGCACCTATTACACTGTTTTTGTATCCAGAAACAAGAATAAGAACAAAAAACAGTTTTTTATTTGAAATTGTGAGAAAAAAACATTTATATCTTTATTAGTCCTATACATATATATGTTTGTATTGTAGTTCACTTAATTTCTCTGAAACTAAATAACATATCAAAATAATACTTTTTGATTGAAATCCTGTACATTCCAACTTAGGAATTAGTCAAAGTTTCATCAAACTTGGTTCAGTAGTTTTTGAGATATCGGTCATTATCGGTATCCACGCCTTTCTAGATGTGGTATATATAATATTTTCCCAAGGGTCTTTTTAAAACGAATTTTATTAGCAGAAACTTTGAAGTAAACGAAAGATTAATATTAAAGATCAATATTAAAGGCCTATCAACCTTGAAAATCTTTAATTTTGTAAGTACTTGATTTATGATTTTTATTTAGGTATTTTATATACTCACCGCAAACATAGAAAAACAAGTCAGAATCTCTCACCTTCCGAAGCCATTTTGTACGTACGTACGAAATACATATTATTATGCAAACCACATTTTATTACTGTAATAAATGTACCTATATCTGCTGTACGTACTGTTGTTCACAGTTAGCAAGGCGGGAAATATTATCCCCAACATCCTACTTATTTTTAGATAGCGACAACGCGCAATGGTCAACGTTCATTGGGTGCAAAAAATCAAAAATTGTCAGAGCGCTTTAAAAAAGCTATTTTTAAAAGCAAATACTTTTTGAATTTTTTAAATTGAATTAAATTTATATTTTTGCGTATATAATCCTTAGAACATCAAGGTATGACAGGTATGACACGCGTCAGAGAGGAGTGGCCTTTACGGGCGAACCCCTCGTCCCAACGTCCATGCACAATGTGCTTTCTAGTTAGACAACTAGTGTGTCTGTGTGTGTCTGTGTGTGTCGGTGTCAGTGAAGACGGTGCATAGATAATGACGTTGTTAATTGAAATTGACATATTTAGAAATGTATGCGTCTGTAGCGATGAAAGAATTTTTGTGAATGTGTGACAAAATTAAAATGTGTGCGTTCTTCCCCCGCACCAGATTTGGCACAAAAATTATGTATCGAAGCGAGGCGCTATGCTGTCTCTACTAAATGGTGAGTCAGTAACTTTGATGCTCTAAGACAGCGATACTCTAAGTGTGTTCCGCGGAACCCTAGGTTTCCGCTATACCCCTGTAATTGTTCCGTAAGAATTTAGAAAAAAATCAAAACACCTCTCTTTAGTCGACCATTCTGACGCGGCGTATCATTTTACTATGCGGTACTCTGTGGACGTTTTTAAAAAAAATCTGCTTTTTATTTATCAAAGGCGCCGACTCGAGTATTTTGACGATCGCGCCTTGACACTAGTCAGTCGAGCGACGATTAGTGTTCGTAGTGTACGCAGTAACGATCATGCATTATTTTAACCACACCATCCTGACAGAATGGAACGTTGGCTTAAAGGCGTTAAAATATTTAGTTAGCTATCGCAATGCACAAGTAGGTGAAGCACATACTATCGCTGAGAATTTAATAAAACTATGTGAGTTAGACATAACAAATGAAATGAAATGAAATGAAATGAAAAACGTTTATTGATGACGTATGCTCGAAAAGTATGCTCGATGAAAAAATTGCAACAACATATTGGTGTGAAACAGGATTCTCAACCTATGCAGCCACGAAAACAAAATACCGCAATAGACTGGACGCAAAACCTGCAATGACACTTCAATAAAATTGTCCTCTATAAAACCTGAAAAACCGATTGATGAAAAATAAAAATAAAAACAGTTTCATACCTCCCATTAGTAAAATTTTTTTCTTTGTCAATATCTTCTATTATTATACTTGTTATATTTATAAGTAGTAGTAGTACTTTTATCATTCTTATTAAAAAGAATACACTTTTAAATTAATTTTGTAAATTAGTTTTATTGTAGGGTTCCATCAAGTATATCGCTTTTCAAAAGGGTTCCGTCACCAAAAAAGATTGAGAACCGCTGCTCTAAGATATAATCAGAATATACTCAGGATACCTAAATAAGTTACAATTGTCTTATCTGTCATTACAAATTAATCCAGATTAAGTATTTCTTCGAAACTAAAGACTAATTGAATAGTCGGTTTAATCTCTCCTTTGTTTAACGCTTATTGATAATAAACTTAAAGCAACAACTAACAAGTTTATTTGGAAGTTCAGTTGTAATTGAGTTAAAGTTAGTTAGCGAGTTCCACAGAAGGTGGACAGTAAGTTCGGAAAGATACATGGGTATATTAAGTATACTCTACTCCGCAATTACGCAGTTGCATGAAAGTTAGAGTTTGAAAATAACTTAGAGCTGTTTAAGACTAGCGTAGACGGAACGGCTCACAGACGAGCAATTTTTTTTTATTCATACGCCCGGACACGGGCTTTTTTCTGAATTTCCACTCGAACCGGTGGCTAACAAAAAAGTATTGCTTAAAGCGCGTCAACGCCCAGAAGATTCACATGTGTGGCATTTTTTTTAAATTTATTTTACGGCATTGGATAAAATCCTTGCAGCCATTCAATATTTTCGTTTCATTATTAAATAATGGCATCGCGCTCTGTGCATATTGCCAGTGTCAAGTAAATTTTTGCATCGTAGAATAAATCAGTAAGTCGTCAGGTATCAGTCAGTCTAGTCAGTCAGTCAGTAAAGCGATGGCTGGATACTTTACGAGAACATGTCCGAAAGAGTTTTGGAGACAAGCCGAAAAAACATGTTTTCGCACTGTTATTCTATTTCACAACACTCGTGCACTATAATTAACCTATATCGAACAAAATGCCATCAAATTTATCCGATATAACTCAAAAATACACCAAGAAAGTAAAAAAAAACAAGAGCACAATGTCTTTTTCGACTTCCCGCCAAAAAACCGAAACAAGACTTTATAATAAAGTTTGCACCTGACCATGGAAACGCAATACACATTAATTGCTTCGCGGCAGGAGTGGGGGCAGCGGTGATACTATTTCAGTTTTACCACCTTTAAACGCGTATGTGTGGTTCATTCTGCCTATTTTACTCGTATCTTTTTCTTATGAAGACTAATTTTCACATTGAAATTCCCGAAACGCCTGAATGGCCCTATCACCATTGTATTTATTCGTAGCCGAATATAACAACTAATATATTCCCATTTAGAACAGAAAATGCCAGTAAAAAATCCAAGAATACATTTCGCTCCCAATCGAGGTTCGTGACGGGAATATGACCTTTTTTGAGATCCCATCAAAAGCTTGTTACTTTTTTTCAACCTTTTTATGTCCCAGTGCTGGGCACATGTCTCCTCTCACAAGTGAGAGGGACTTAGTCCATAGTCTACCACGCTGGTCAAGTGCGGATTGGTGGACATCATGCTTTCGAGAAAGTATGAATTTCTCTCAGTTATGCACGGCGATGGAGAACATCGTAATCAATTAAATATCACATTTTCCATCTTCGTGAAGCAATAAATGCGCACATTACAAATTTATTTGTCAGAGGTGCGCGCCGAGGATGTGTACCTCTTTGTGGTCTTTTACCACTCGGCCATCAGCGATGGCTCACTTAGAAAATTTTAATTTATTATTCGGTAACTAAAAGAATAATATCAGAAATAAGAATAATATGGAAAACTAAATGCTATTTGGTAAAGCCTGTGAAAACATAAAAATTAATATCGCTTATGAAATAACACTTCGGACAACTAGACTGGGACTTTCTGTGTTGTAGGTAGATACAATGCATACATACGAAGACTAAGCTCAAACACGCAAACCGAGAAAAGAAACTGAACCCCATTATTCCAATTTCCGCCCTCTTGTAAATCGACGATTTGATGAGGACGACGGCTGGACCGATATGAAAGAAAAAATTAAGAAATATATATATATATATAGTTTATAATGTAGTAAGTATGCGCCTACCATAAGTTTTCCATAACACCCAGTGTTGGCTGGGAGAGAATGCCATTAGGCATTAAGCACACCCTTGTATCCTTAGAATAAGGTTATACTAAAAATAAATAAATAAATAAAGAAAATTAGTCAGCAAATTAGAATATTTAAGAATACTAAACCACCATATTTTTATTTAATTTAAAATTCGAATTCAATATTCATAGTTAAGACAGGACAACGTCTGTCGGGTTAGCTAGTATCTAAAATATTTCCATCTGGAGCTGAAAATAGCAACAATAAATGATCCCAGAACACTCTTCGCTCCCAATCAGGATGCGTGACTGAAATAACGGACTTTGGCCGAGATTTATAAATAAAAGCGAGTAACTTAGGAAACGGTCATTTTATGTTCGGGCGAAACCACCATGATTGCGCTGCGCTTGCAGTTGATCATTCTTTCTTTTTAACCGACTTCAAAAAAAGGAGGAGGTTACTCAATTCGACCGTATATATGTTTTTTTGATGTTTGTTCGCGGAGAACTTCGTCGTTTATGAACTGATTTTGATTATTCTTTTTTTGTTCGAAAGCTTATACTTTCGAGGTGGTCCCATCGTCACCAAGTCAAGATCTTATGATGGGATCCCAGGGAAATAGAGGGGAACTCTCAAATTTTATAGGCACACATATTGATTTTCTTATACTTTCTGAACCAAAATTGATATTTGTGCATAGTAACTATCATCTCATGTTGCTGAGCTGATGATGGAAGGTACTACGAAGGTTAGAAGCTAAGAGAAAATTCTTTCGATAAATGTTTTTTGTTCAAAAACTTATGCTCCCGAGGTGGTCCAACTGTCACCAAGTCAAGATCTGATGATGGGATCCGAGGGAAATCGAGAGGAACTCTCAAATTTTATAGGCACAAATATGTGGAAATATCGCTATTTATGCTTAAACAATACAGAATTATTAAATTAAAGGTACTAAAAAGAGTGAAATTATATAACTAAGTATAAGTTCTAAGATTTAAGGTATAAAGAAAATAATTATTCGGGTAAACATTTTTTTAATTATTATGATTTTTTTTTATCGATAAAAAGCAAAGAAACAATTTTACAAAATTATCTTAACTTAAAATAAAGGTTATTTTATTTATAATGATTTATAATAATAAATCGTTGCGACACCACACTGTTCAATGTAAAATAAAAAGACGAAACGAAAATCAACGGCTTGCTGTCTATGAGAGAGAGATAGAGAACACGTGCACGCCGCACGGCATAGCAAAAAGTGTCGTTACAACTTTTCGTCTTAATTTTATCCGTCTAGCTCCCTTTCGCAACGCGCGATAAGGAACTTCGTTCCCAAACGGTGGCATTTAACCATCTTCGTCAATATGTGATGCATGGACAGTCAACGTGTTATATGTAGCTTTCTTGCCACGAAATAATTTATTAAATACATAATAAATAACGCTTCACACTCATAGTCCCACAGTAGAGTAGATATACCCTGTGTCGTGGGTACGATGGACACACACAAAGACAGAAAGACAAACACACAGACCGCGAACAGAAATTTAAACTCATCATTCAAATTTCTATTTTGCCGGGCATCGAACCCGGGACCCTTCGATTGGCAGTCCGGCATGGTAACCATTGCGCCACGTAGGTCGTAAATTTAGGATTCAGCAAAATGGAAACCAATGTTTTATTATATTAAATTGATACAAGAAATAAAATCTATATTTCCGTTGCCTTCTCGGAAGACCGCTCAGTGTCGCCAATAAAACTTTCCCGGAATATTATAGTTGAATCGTTGTGCGTGACGAATTTTCAGAGGAGCGGAATACTAAAGGGACAAAGTTTCTAAGGGCAAATAATTGTATTATTACTTTTCGCTCGAAAGCACTGCTCAGATAGAAGACGCGGTAAATATTAAATGGCGTACGTACAGTTCGGTTCGGTTCGTTCAAAACTGATTTCTATTTATGACATCTTTATTTTATTGAATGAATAGTGTCCTTTTGAGTTGGTTTTTCTGTCTAACAAAATAAATTTGCGAAAGAAACAACAGAACTACCCATAATTTCCCCTAAAACTCGAATTCAAAGTTATGATGAGTTTTGGGTAACTTTGAATATTTATTTAGAATGTAAAAAACCTTAATATTTTAAGGTTTAGGTAAAACAAAAAGAAGGTATTATTAAATTTAAAAACCTTATCTACAAAAATGACATCTACACTGACGTAAAAAAGTAACAAATAGCTTGGTTTTGCCATATGAATCAAAGTGGACTAGTTTACGATTCCAAATCAGAGCTCAAAAACTTCCAGCAACTTAACCACGGAATTTTCAAAGGCGATAATTTTCAAAATTATGACATTGACAGTTTATTTCTTTAATTTTCATTTGGTACAAAAACATTGGGCAATCCATTTAACACAGTTATTATATTGAAATATCAAAAGTTTCAATGTAATAAATTGTTAAGTCTTTTTTCCTACTTTGTTCAAAGTTAAACGTCAATTCAAAGTTACCCGTAATGACTGTACCGGATATCGTTATAAAGCAATGTTTAGTATCAATGTACAATGGATACTTATGTCAGTCCTCTATTCCTATTAAAATAAAACTGACCAAATGCGACTCGGACTCATGCACAAAATTTCCGTGCCATTATCTATAAAAAATCACGTTTATTGAATGGCTGGCTGGCTGCAACCCTTTAAGCGTTCCACTGCTGGGCATGGGTCTCTCCCCATTATTGGCGAGGCCTGGAGCTTACTCCACCACGCTGCTCCAATGCGGGTTGGTGGAGATGCGGGTTAGTGGCCAACCCGCTGTCGAATGTTTTCAAACCGCCCATAAGGCCTCCGACAAGGTTTAACGACTGTTATCTATCGACAATAACCAGGACCGACAGCTTAACGTGCCCTCCGAAGCACGGAAACGCACATGATTTTTTTTCCCAGTAGCGGTCACCCATCTTACACCTGACCGCGCCCGTTTGGCTTAGTTGCATAGATCTTTGCGTTCTACGCTAACCGCCGGGCCATGCGCGCTTCTATATCTATATTGTATGGGAGCCCTCTTAAATATTTATTTGATTTTATTTTTACTTTTAAACAGTCTATAAGGACCTCCGAAAAGGTATAATGAATGCCATCTATCGACAACAACAAGTTAACGTATCCACTTAATATAAACTTATTACAAAGCCACTTACTTAAGACGCATGGAATTTGCCACTACCGCATCTAAATTACAACTGACGACGTCAGTTTCACTTACCTACGTAGATCGCGTGTGTTTTTTCAATATTATAAAATTGAAAAAAAATTACTTACCCCAATTTGCTTACTGAGGTGTTACCGTGTCAATTTATCCCCGTCTCGATCAGGCGTTCAGCCGTTTCTCGGTCGGTACGTGCCTTACAACACCAAACTCGAAACTAAATCAAGCTTTTCATTACATTCCTTAGAGCAACAAAGGTCTTCAGGAGAGACTGCATACCGCCTCGCTTCGATACATAATTTTTGTGCCAAATCTGGTGCGGGGAAAGAACGCACACATTTTAATTTGTCACACATTCACAAATATTCTTTCATCGCTACAGACGCATACATTACGACTCCTTAGTTTAAACTAGTAAATTAATCTTGCGGGCGGACAGTCAGTGAAGTATGAACATCCATCTATGTATATTCATGCAAATAAAAAATAATAAAACTCTGTCAACGCTCGTATGCAATTGGTAATTCCGAACACGGTTTGAATTAAAAACTATTCTTAAAGTTTTGTAACGAACTTCTTTAGAATTTTAAGGTGAAAGTTCAAGGGTCGGAGCCAACGCAGGTTCAAGCATATAATTAAACGTTGACTTCATAGATTGCTTTGAATCCGATCTGTATAGATTGAAGGAAAATATAAGGGAAGAAAGAAGGAAGGAAAAGCAGTGGAAAGCTTGTTTGGGGAAAGTAAGTAGCGACTGAGAATCCATTTAACTAGTGAAAATGACAGTAAGCAACGACTCCAAATTAAGTTTTTGGGAGTCTGTGTAATTACTAAAAAGGGTACTTGTTTCGTACAAGTAAAAGTTATACTTTTGAATATTTGATTTCGGTTTTTATTTTTGTTTACATTTATAATTATTTTCTTTTTTACTTTTTTCATTCTTTTGAAGACAAGTTTTTTTTAAAAGATGAATAAAAGTAATCAACAGAGATTGTATGTATATACAAGTATATTGGAAATAAGAAGATAAAAAAAAACAAAATTGCTCAAAACATTAATTTTCTACGTTACCCGAGAGGAATAGTTAAAAATTAAAGACTTTGAAATAATTAATTAAAAAAAATTAAGGATCCATTTTATCAATACTTACTTAAAAAATATTTAAGGTATTGTCATAACCATAACAACAAAATCATAAAAGGTTGTTATACAAAGTATAATTTAACTAGATGAAGGACTGACTGATGAAGGAGAAAAACACGCTTTTGTGAAAATACAAACTAAAAAGTAGAAAATAAGAAGAAAATTTATTTTACTGTAAAAAAGCGTGGGGTGCATGGTGTCAATAGAATCTCAAAAAGCTTCAAGTTAATCAGACGCTTAGAAGTATGTGAAAATGAAGTTAAAAGATTCCGTTACATACATACATACATACAGGTCAAGCCTGATATAAGGGTCAGTAATATATGCGTGTTAATAAAAGTACGTTTCGCTGAGACATTACAAAGCAATTAGAAATTTCTGAGTTAAATGTTCTGATATGCAAACAAGGTGAACAATTAAGCAAATTTAACGTGAATTGCTATAGGTATTTAAAACAAATTACTGAAGATTTGGTCTAGACATAATTTAGGTCCCTTTGGCACTGAGGTTGAATAATAATGTCTTTATAAATAGTTGAAAAACTAATAACTTGAAGACCCGCGTGGCGCAATGGTTACCATGCCGGACTGCCAATCGAGGGGTCCCGGGTTCGATTCCCGGCGAAACAGAAATTTGAATGATGAGTTTAAATTTTTGTTCTCGGTCTGGGTTTTTGTGTTCCTGTTTTTGTATGTGTCCATGGTACCCACAACACAGGGTATTAATTACCTTATTGTGTGGTTATGAGTGTGTAACGTTTAGTAACTGATGACCTTAAAAGCGGTTTCACCAGTACGTTTTCAAGCAGCAGCACGTAGCGCGTAGTACGGCCTTTTTTACTGATCCTTTTTAGATAATAACTGTAGTTTGCTCGGGAGACCTCGGTGCGCAGAGCCCCTAACGGGCCCGTCTTGGGAGAGCAATATAGTTCTCCTACACTTACAGGTGCTTAAAACGGCGTGCACACATTCACAAGGTTCGAAGGTTGGCCTTCCCTGGACGGTTTGAGCTTCCACTCTCGCAGCAACTGCAGAAGCCCTCTTTCGGTCGCCACTTACTATTAGGCAAGGGATACGTTGCCTTTTATGGCTCATATCTCTTAGGGCCTCTTTCACCACCTTCAAGTAAAGTGACAAGTACGGTTAATGTCGTTTAAAGTCACCCGTAACTTCAATTTCACTATGTTTGAGTAGCACTAGTTATGATAACTGACCCGTAGTCATAGCTTTTACTTGCCAAGTAACTTTACTTGGGACGTAAAGAACTAATCAACACTTTACTTGGAGATGGTGAACGAGGCCTCAATTTCGAGCAACAGGAACGTGGCTACTACGCATGGGCGTACCCTGGTTCTTAGACAGGGATGGTCAATTTTTTTTCAAGCTGGGTACCGCTCGTAAATTTGTCTTCCAGATAACACGAAGACACGCACACAAAATCTATATTAATATATAAAGCTTTTTTTTAAACTTTACACACTCATAGCCCCACATTAAGGTAATTAATACCCTGTGTCGTGGGTACCATGGACACATATAAAGACAGGAACACAAACACCCAGACCGAGAACAGAAATTCAAACTCATCATTCAAATTTCTGTTTCGCCGGGAATCGAACCCGGAACCCCTCGATTGGCAGTCCGGCATGGTAACTATTGCGCCACGCGGGTCGTCTAAAAAAGCTTTGTAAGTGATTGTTTGTTTAATCTCATGAACTAATGGTTCGAATTGAAAAGATATTTTGTGTTGAATAGTAGATTTATTGGGGAGGGCTTTAGACTATAAGTATAACATCATGCTATGACTAATATCAAAATACACGCGGACGAAGTCGCGGATTCCAGTCCAGGGAAGGCAGCTGCCCCCCCCCCTTGCCCTCGTTGCCGACGCCCCCACCCCCTACCCGGTACTCCCAACTACGCCTGTACTTTACCTAAACTAATTAAGATTAATATAAGAAGAGAAAGTACTACCCGGATTGAACTATGGTTCTACAATCTACAAAATTTAATCTAAATACTTTAAAATTCACTCTATTCTAGTAAGTCTAGAAGCCAAATAAAAATACACAATGAAACATGGGTTAAACCTGTCCACGCGTACTTAACGAGACTCGTTTTATTGTCTCCACGTGTGTCCTTAATGTCGTTTAGTTAGGACCCAAATTAAATTGGGCTCTAGTAAAGTAACATGTTATATAGGTTTATTACTGAAAGAGAGTCTGTTGTATAAAATATCCAAAGATACCTATAAAGGCGAAGTGTAAGTTTTTTTGAAAGCGCTAACCTCGGGAACTACTAGTTCAATTTTAAATTAAAAAACTAAAAAACACGCTTTTGTGTAAATACGAACTAAAAAGTAAAAAATAAGAAGAAAATGTATTTTACTGTAAAAAAAGCGTGGTGTGCATGGTGTCAATATCAATAGTATCTCAAAATCCACCCCACGCTTATTTTATACATTTATTTTTTATTTTTTAGTTGGATCTTTTTCATATTATTTCATTGTCATCTGCCTTAGAACGCTTAGAAGTAGGTTGTAATAGTTCAATATCGCCATCCGTTTTATACTTTGACACCGGGACGGAGAACCTCAAAAGGGGATGGTCCCGTTCAAAACGGGACGTATGGTCACGTTAGTTATATAGGCAACAACACAGAATATATTAAAAGGGGTTAGAATGGAAATGTGGGCGGGGCAGATGCGCCAAGGATTTTGAGCAAACGCTCGTATCTCCACAGAAACACACAATCGTGATACGATATGCTTACTTGGGTGTGATTTGCTCATTTAAAATCGCGTGTTTGTCGACGCTAAGATTGGCTAGACTTAAAATTGAAAATATGTGCTTAAGCTTCGTATTTATTTAAGTACGATGTAATGGAGGTGAAAGGTGGAGCTTGATCGGCGATGCCAGTTTTCATACGAACGGCACATTATTGCCGTTCTACCTCTCTTAATATGTTCTGTGGGCAACAATATACATAACGGACGGACGGTGTCATCCTATAAAGGTTTTATTTTTTGCTGTATCGTAAGGAACCCTCCCTTCTTGAGCACTCGTGTCTTAATAATACATTTTGATGTTTTTCACACATAGGTACAGCGTTGACACATGTCGCAACGGTAAAACTCACATTAGAGCTAGCTTGATGGGCTTATTACTGTTAGTGCTTCATTACTTTACCTGTTATTATTGTGTGTTTATCGTCTATACAGCTTTATTGATATTATAAGAAATCCCAATCAACCACAAAAGTAAGTGCTATAATTATAAGACTTACACTTACATGAGGCGACCACCAGCCTCCGGAGTAGCAGCGCAACTGCATACGACCTCAGACAAGACTTACCTATGCTTGCTTGAGGTTGTGTGTAGATGTCCATGGGTTGCAGCGACCATGGCCTGCATGCTCGTCTGTTACTCCATTAAAATAAAAAAAATACGACAACTTGTATGGCGGAATGCCGAATGCCTCTTTGAATGTCCCAGGATAGAATCCCGGCAAGGCAGTTTGTATGCCAAGAAAGAAAGTTTCAAATTTTGTTCTTGGTAGTGGTGTATGTGTCATGTTCATTGTGTATGTCCATGGTATTCATAGCATAAGGCATCTGAGTGAGGGGCTATACAGTATAAGTGTAAAGGGCCACAACGAAATTTATTCGATTCAACTCGCGCCTAAACGTTTTTCTTCTTTAATGACACCCTCATTTAAAGTAAGCTTGTTTGAATATCTATTACCTAGAACTTGAAATTAAATTTAATCCTTATTCGAGAAAACGTCTAGACTGCTAAAGTGATTTATTAATGACGGCTCAGTCGACTTTGTAAACTTACAACTATCAACTTGTTCATAAGTATTAAACGAACCCATACAATATTTAAATTTAACTTCAGTTAGTCTGCTGGTATATATACTGAATTAAGCTTAAAAGTACAAATATATGTAATGTAAATTATTTTGATGCAAATGTGGGAGCACAGCTTCCATAAATTATGATGATAAGAGTTTTTTTAATGTAAAAAGACTCCTTGTTAGAAGTAAAATAAACAACGCAAAAAAGAAATAAAAAATTGATAAATTAATAGAAAACAGCAACAAACAAAAAACCATTCAAAATTTTGGCCCGACGAGACCAATTGGCGTTTTTGACAGCTTGCTCCACAGAACATATTAAAGAGATTAGAATGGAATTGTGGACGGAGCAGAGGCGCCAAGGATATGAGCAACGCTCATATCTCTACAGAAACACGCGATCGCGCTGCGATATGCATGCTTGTGTGCGTGCTTGTGATTCGTTCATTTGAAATCGCGTGATTGTGCGGCGCTAACATTGGCTAGATTTGAAATTGCAAATATGTGCTATTGGTATACGCTTCATACGTATTTATTTAGGTACAGATGTAGTGGAGGTAAAAAGTGGGGTTGGATCAACGATACCGATTTTTATACGAACGGCGTATTATTGCCTATTGCCATTCTACCTCTTTTACGATAATATGCTCTGTGGCTACACACCATGCTTGCACTGTACTTAAAAAACTTATTAGATGTCATGTATATAGAGCCCGGATTCTACGTCGATAAATTCTATTTAAAGAACTCTACAAGCTCCTGACTTCACAAGCCCTACACTAGCATATACCTTAATCGAAATTTCGTGGCTTTTCCGTTGTAAAATGGCCAAGCAACGAAAATGTTGACTGAAATGTAGAGTTTGTGAAGGATGAACACAAAATGTTACCTTATTTTATCCATTTTGAACACTAAGCCTGTAGAATTAATTTTAAAAATGCAACTTTCATCGTATATGAATATGGTATAGTTATAAAAATAATTTATCACAGAAAGGAGTAATAGGGGCATAGAAATAGGTAATATCTGTTTTGGTCATTCGCTCTAGTATCATAAAACGGTCGTATGCGTTTGTATAAAGAAAAAATTATAATAGTCGATGAATAGTTGAATAACGGAGCAAGCCAATAAGCTAAACCCAGCTTGAAAATGCTTATCCAACTGAAATACTAGTCCACAGCGAACATTGAATACAATGGCGTCGTTAAAGCTAATTGGGCCATATATTCTGCGCGCTTGTTTCTAATGGCGAGATGTATAAATACGTAATAAATACGTACAGATGCTTACACAACATAGATCACTGCATTAGCTTAATACAAGCATCTAATTAACTTTAATACAGCAAAATTATTATATAAATTCTTCCTACCTTCATACTGTTATTATATAATGTCCTACAGCTGTGGATTATAGAGTGGGAGGAAAAATACTCGTAGCTTCGTAAAAAAAGTTATTCGAACAATTCATACTTTAAGACAATCCTGAGTCTCTCAAAGAAAAAATAATAAAGTATAATAAAATTACATTAACATTGCAGTTGGTTTTTGAAAATATAATGAAGGTGAAAAATAAACATAAGTTTACCACATTTATGGGTAAGGTCGTCAAAAATTGTAAATAACGCACTGGAAGATATATAACACAATAACACATTGGCTCTCATTCTCAACATTCTCAAATATTCCGGTTTTTTCCATATTACTCTAAGTATGATTATCATTATATTACGATATAATGATATTAACATACTATTTGTTAGTGAATGGTATTCAGAATCAAACATGAGTTCACCTCATAACTTTTAAAAAGTACATTTTTTTACGACATTACCCTTATACATTAACCTAGTTAATACTTTGTATCGTCTGTAATGGAAGTAAACCCTTGAAATTTGCTGTGTCTAAATGCCCGCTCAATAGATTAATAATAAAACCCTAGCTGTATTCAACAAACCTGTTGTTAAATAAGGAAGAACGTTAAAGAAAGCTAATAAGCTAAACCGAAAATATTAGAAAGGCACCAACAAAGTGTGCTTTCAAGAAGTTGCTACGCAAACACTTGTTATCAAGTAATGCATGAGTCCCTACGAGCTTCTGAGTTCACATTATAATGTATGTCACGTATAATATATATATGTATATGTATAGACATATGTATTTATGTATGGTGTTATGTAGTATATATGTATGTAAGTATGTATGTATGTATTATAAATATGTATCTATTGATTATATTGTTTATATTATTATATAGTATATAAATAATCTCTGGCAATATAATAAAATACTGGTTATCGTGCATAAAGTCGCTGTTCTCCGTCCGCATACCTAAAGTTCTCTCCAACACCCAGGGTTGACTGGCAGAGAATGCCATTAGGCATTAAGTCTACCTTGTAACCCCTAGTTTAAGGTGGTTCTAAATTATAAATAAAATAAAATAAATAAGCTAAACCCAACTTGAAAATGCTTATCCAAGTGAAATAGTAGTGTACAGCGAACATTGAATACAATGGCGTCGCTATTATAATTTGGCCGTACATTCTGCGCGCTTGTTTCTAATGGCGAGATGTAGGTATGTATTATATACGTACAGATGCATAGTTAGTTGCGTTAGCTTATTGCAAGGATTTAATTTATTTTACTGTTTACTGAACATATACTATCTACCTACTGATCATTGACAGACTGACTAAACATATAAATTCCTTGTTACCTAGGGTGTAAAATTAGCAATGATGATGTAAACCTAGAACGGGAACCTGAAAGAGACATTTTTGTGAAGTGAGTATGTTATCACTTCACGGTAAAGATGGTAATGATACTAATGATAATGGAGCAGGTAGAATGCACGCCACGTCTACACGCAACCTCAAGCAAGCCTAAGTCTTACCTTTTTTGTATCGGGGGGAACCTTTAAAAGTTACCCGGCACCTTGGGAGCGGATACCGGATTATGTGGGATTTGACCGCACTAAAAGCCCCTCGGTGGCCTGCCTCTGCGCTTGGGGAGGACTCCGGGATCTCCATTGGAGCGCACCGGTGTCCTCCACGCGCCGCGCCCTGGAATGGGTCCGTCTTTGGAAAGGAGAGTGCTCCCCTGGACTTTCCGATGTTTACGGCGACATGCGGCCACGCACACACAGCCGTCCTTCCCGGGGCTGCTGGCAGGACGGATCGAGCTCCCACTCTCACCGCCCGCAAGCCTGGAAGTCCCCTTTTAGTCGACTCGTACAATCAGTCAGGGGATACCGTGGTTGTATCCAGTTGCGCTGCTACTCCGAAGGCCGCTGGTCATCTCATGATGCATATCTTGAAGGCAAAATTGTATTGCTTCACGGCAGATGTGGGTACAGCGGTGCTACTTCCCCGGTCGAACTATTAAATTCCTGCCACTTACAAAAACCTGTCTGAACCGCAGGACGCCGCTAATTTAACATAATACATTATGTGAAATATTATTTTATTTCTCTGTTTTTAATTAATTCTTGGAAGGCGCTGCCTCTTCCAAATCACATTTATCAATTTTGAGGAAAACTTCAACACTCGTGCTGAGTTCCTTCTTTAAAGGAAAATTTTGTTAATTACCAAACAGCAAACAGACTTATAATTAGAGAGACCACAAATCATTTTTCCTTCTCCAAAATTGGAGCGCCTTTTTGTTGTTTTGACATATTGTTTATAAATTTTCATGTTTCCACGTAAGCTTTATTATATGTATTAGTCGAAACTGTGTTATTATAAGTGTTCCGTATATCAAAACACTGGCCACGTTCGTCGACAGATGATTTTTTGAAAACGCTAAAACAATCCATACTGATATAATAAATCTGAAAGTGGGTTATTTGTTTTTCCTTTCACGTCGCAACGGATTGAGCTGATTTTTTGTATGGATATAGTTTGGGAGTTGCAGAATAACAAAGGCTACGTTTTAACCGGGAAAAAATATCTCATTCCTATGGGAAATAACGTGTAGCCCACGTATGCGGTAAGCTAGTAATATAAGTTAGTAAAGTGACTTCTTCCGATATTGCTGTACAGTTCAGGCTACACTACTATGGAACACCCTACCAGAGACCGTTCGTAAAGCTCCTAGCAAAAGTGTGTTCAAGATACTTGTTCGAGACCATCTCTTGCGTACTTCAACTCACACCTGAATCATTTGAGGATCTGACTTTAACGGTTTTGTAATATGCTTACTTGGTTGTATTATCGCGTATGTTACTCGTATGTATTATTATTGCAGCGCCCACCACAAGCTCTACTGTTGGCTGGCACCGAATGCCATTAAGTAGGCAATAAGCACGCCCTTGTGTTCCTTATTTTAAGGTAATGTTATAAGGTTAAATAAATAAAATAATATTTACCCTTTCAAGCAAACATTAAACATGAAATACCAGGTATCCGCCCGCGTGAGTTATACGTTCTTTCCCATGTGAATGAGATATTTCCTCCAGGGTAAAGTAGCGTATTCCTGTAGTAGTCTGTCACTTTCGAACCCCCATCCTACTTCCGTACAAAACACCGGTCTATCTGATTCGTCGTGCAAGAAGGACAAACAAGCCTTTTCACATTTATATTGTTAGTATGGATTCGACATAAATGACCGCGGCGTATCTTTGTTTGATTTACGTTCGTTATTAATCACAACTTCATACGTCTACGCCTTCATAATAAATAAGGTTTTGACAAACAGACATTTACTAGTTAGTTCATACATTTATTCAAATTAAAAGAAAAAGAAAGAAAAATACTTGTTTCATATTAGGAATACAAAATATTCGATTTATGAATGCCATTTTTCCCCGGTCATCGCCTTTAGGTGGCCGTTTGGGCTAGATGTTGAGCTGAGAGAGAAAAGGCGGCGGAAAATATCTTCCAGCAGCACTCTTTTAAACAAAGTACAACATGATATATTTGAGATAACAGAATGGCTATGGGTTGACAATGAGCACACGTGACAGCTGATCGTGTGAGACACTAAGTGCTTACTTAATTTTTAGGTGTTAAAACTACATACATTCTTTCCCAATGCTTTTCTGTTCTGGTGAAGGAGATAACTTGGAAAATTACCGAATAGCAAAGAGATTCATAATTACAACGACCGCAAATCACTTTTGCCGCCGAAATTGGATGCCGCGCTCCAAATTGTTTTGGCGCTTTGTTTACGAAGTTTGGTATTTTGGCACAAGTTTGATTACAATTAGGTAATACAAATCTAATTAAGACAAACCAATTGACCGATGAATATCGTATTTACAAAATAAGTACCCGGACGACCAAGCGATGCCCGGATAAAAACGATTAATTTTCTATTGCTTAGTGTTAATTAACAACGCCATTTGAAATAACTTCTTTAAAAAATGTCACTAAAAATAACACTACGCGATAGTTTTCAGTTTATATTTAAGTAAATTTAAGCAGAAAATACGGATGAAACGACAATTTCTAAAAAATAAAACCTAGCTGGTTCGACTTATCACCACCGAAACCCCTGGATTGATTTGAATCTAATCATACATATAGGTATACAAGACGCTAATAAGCATAATCTAATACCTCTCGAAACTTGTTAGTGCGCGGTACCCATTTCGGACGTAAGGCAATTCTTTCGGACTCTGTTCGACATAAAAAAGTGGCAGTTGTCAGCACAACTTATATAACCCAGAATTTAAAGCGCTACTGTTTACGATCTTATTTAGGGTTAAGTTAAAGAGCTTTGCAGGCTTCTTTTGACCATGTCAAAAGTTGGTGTGGCGCAAATTCGACAACCCGTGTGGCGCAATCGTTACCATGCCTGACTGCCAATGACGGATCCCGGGTTCTATCCCCGGCGAGGCCAAAACTGTGATTAGAGTTTCAATTTCTATTGGTCTGGATTTGGTTGATCTGAGTATTTGTGTTCATGTCTTTTTGAGCTTCCATGGTGCCCACAACACAGGGATTCCTAATATGGAGCCATGATTGTGTAGCATTATAAAAAAAATCCAGTTAACATATTTCCAGTACACAATGATATCTTAAAGAAATCGGTAAAGGAGCTCTCCTTCAATGATCAGGAGACTCCCCCGGGTTTGCTTGTGACGATAGGCGACGATGATCGCTTACCATCACACAACCCGTTTGCCTGGCTTTTGGCGCCTAAAAGATATCAATGCGCTGCAGCGACTGCATTAAGACCGCGTGGTCTGCATACTTCTGCAACTTCATTTTAACGAATATCAGCCTCACCTCTATCTTTTTGAACCAGGCCATCCGTCAACGAGCGAAGAAACAACGCGTCGCCAAGAAAACATCATCAGCTCTCAGCTCGGCAGTGTCTAGCGGCACGGCAGCGGTGGTGATCGAGAACATGGCCCATCAGAACCAGTTCGCTCCTCAGGAGGACAGGCCCACCAACACGGCGTCTGGGAGCAACGAGGATGAGGACGATGAAAAGTAAGTAGTGTACTGAGAAACAGGATTGGTAAAGTAATATAATTGATGTATATTCCATTTTATTACATAAATTACAGAACTATGTATGTTTAAGTTTAACATATCACCGTTGATGTTTATGGACTGGAAGAAAATGACTGTTAATCTCCATGATTAGGTCACTGCAGCTCACGAATATCGTGAGGTAATCTCAAGCAAGACGACAAGTCCCTACAGATATCGTATGCTGTTGCGTTTTTAATAACCTAAATACAGTAAATACATATCATTTGTGTGAGGCGAATAGCAGCTAAGACAACTGCCAAACCACACTAGCTATTTTATCATAGACGATTGGCGATCTAGTCGCTAAACGCAGCGATTCACCATCAAAACACGCGAATCCGATGCCGCGTCCTAGAAAGTCGCGTCGCTAATCAACGCTGCTAAAAGTTGCTGGTGTGGCCTGGCCGTCAGCACTTTAACTTTGGCCTCACTGTACTTGAATAGTTCTTCTATCTCACGAATGCGGATTAACAATGGCTGTGGGGTTGTATGCAGATGTTATCTCTGTGTGGGTTACTTCAAGTTTGTTGAAGAACATGTTGCGGGCCTCGATGCAACGTCGCAACGTCACCTAGATATACTCGTAGTGTTGCGCGTCATGTTGTGCGAATTTTTTCTCCTAATGTATCCGAGCCTTTAAGGTATCAACGGGTTACGATATCAGGCTAGTTGTTAGTGTGTAGCTGAATGAATTATAACGTGTGCGTTATTACAGAAATGTGCGTTATCTTATACCTAATACCTGAACACAGACAATGCTTGTCCTTGATAGGGTTGCCATCTCTAAAATTTGTCAACCAGGACAAGACGCGTTATAACCCCGGATTTTAGAGCCCAAAACCCGGACATGTCAACAGCGGGGGGACGGTGAATTTAGCGTGTCAGTTCGTCAGTTGATCGCGACGAGCGGGCACAGTGTGTGTGTGTGTCGAGGGCGGCCCAAGACTTTTTTTTAAACCCGGATTACAAATGAAGTCCGACCCGGACGCTCCCCGGACGCCCTCTAAACTAGGACAAATCCGAGGAAACCCGGACGGATGGCAACCTTAGTCCTTGATAAACCCGCATTTGTAGGATGATATTGCTATAATTGCACCAATCTTTATTGAACATATATGACAAAATCCTTACCGTAAATTAAGTAGAAACACCACTAATGTAACTTTAGCATCGCATGACCCCCTACACATCAGTAGGTACCATTATTAGTTAGTCAGATAGTATTTATTAAGAACGCACCTGGCCAGTTGAATGTTCCCCAGTATTTCGGTTCGCCACGACCCTTGTGGCGCAATGGTTACCATACCGGATTGCCAATCGAAGGCCCGGGTTCGATTCCCGGCGATGCAGAAATTTCAATGATGAGTTTAAATTTCGGTTCTTTCGGTCTGTGTGTGTCCATGGTACCCACAACACAGGATATATCTACTCTACTGTGGGGCTATGAGTGATTTTACTTTTAAGCTATTGCATACCTTTTATCGCGGGCTTTGAGCGCCGCGACTGAAACAAGAAATTCCGTAACAAAAAAAACCTGACAATCGTCTAAGTTCGGCTTCGGCTTCGACTTCGGCACGGCATGTATGTCGCAGTCAGATTGGATATGCCGATGTTTTACATTACGGCTAGCCATTTTTTTATTATTTTTTTCCCAATTCAATCCACAAGATTAGCACACCTCAACAATTACCCCTTACCCCTTATGAATAGCACTGTTTTAATTTTAACTAAAAAAGTAATTTATTGAACGAACACCCAAAATCGCGCATAGCTATGTAAAAATATTCATCATGCAACTACTGAAAAGCGTAGATGCCGACTATTTAGTTACCTCATTGCTTTTGTTAGAGTCGGTAAAGTATGACAGAGATATATTAATTCCAGACTCATTTTTCCCAAAACCTGTGCTCAGTGGTGGAACATTTATATATTTTTATCGCAATTAAGAAACTGAATTCAATTAGAAAGTAATAAGTTAAATGTGTAGGGCATTTAAAAACACCTGCTACAGTCCGTTCAAACCAAAGTACCCGAACGACCGAGCGTTGCTCGAATTTAATGAATTATTTTTTTGGGATTTTAAACAAAAACCTCATGGGCTTTGTGTTACTGTTACAACACCATCTGAAATAGCTCCCAATAAAAAAAAATGTCACAAAAAATAAAAATATGCTCGTTTAAGGTTTGAACCCGGGTCTCCGCAGTCAACCTACGTAATCATTCGGTCACAGAAGCTTTAATTTGAGTGACGAAATTCTTATGGCGGCTCCACATTATTGCCGTGAATTCACGCCGACGTATTTCAGTCATCAATCTGATTTTCTTATTTTGAAAGTACAAATAGGTACATAGTTATATGTTGCCACAGTTAACAAAGTAAACGCAGCAGCAGCTTCCACGTCCATTTCGCGGCAAGTTTCATTCACGAATGAATTTCGTGAACTCATGCTGGCGATAATGTGGAGCCGCCATTATAGAGCTCTTTCAAATCGATCATTTCATTGTTTGAACTGCGTATGATATTTGACGGCGTTCTACGTCATAATTTTTTTAACACTTTCCAATAGATGTCAGAAAGAGTCATAATTTTCAGTTTATATTTAAGTTAAACGTCAATTTATAAAAATAAACCTAGCTGGATCAATTTATCCTTCCCGAAATCCTCTGGGTACTAAATTTCATGAAAATCGTTAGAGCCGTTTCCGAAATTTAAATCATATATAATTATACGTATTTACAAGAATTGCTCATTTAAAGGTATTAGATTAGATATACCTACTTCCAATAATACTTTTTCAGTCAGATTATCTCCTGTCTATTTCCTAGAAGCGTAAGTTGCGTTCTGCCTAAGAATCGTAATAGGTCAACCAGTTGGAATAACAGGTTTTTGCCACTCATTTTAAAGGACCTTTTAGATCTTAATAGGAATTAGACTATTACTAAAATATTTGGTTTGTCTTTACAACCTAACTTTGATAGATTAGAAATTGGTGCGTAGGTACGCCGAAATTCTTTGTCAATGAACCGTTAGATCTTAATTGGAATGAATTACAAAAATTATAAAAAAAATGTTTCATTTGTCTTTATAACCTAACTTTGATAAAACAGCAATTGGCGCGAAAATTCGTTCAATTTCTAAGAACCATTAGATCTAATTGGAATTAAGTATACCAATAGCGAATAACTGGTTTGTCTTTATAACCTAACTTTGATAGAACAGAAATTGGCGCGTACGCTGAGGAGCTGGCGAACACCAGATCAGCTCGGTTCATGCTGGCCGCCGTCGTGGAGGAGACTGGGCTGTGAGTATTTGGATGTTCCACTGCTGGGCACTTGCAAAAGGTTTTGCGCTTGCGCTTATTCAGCTTGTAGAGGTTTCGACTGTAAAGGCAGCTGTATTCCTTGCTTATATGATTAGTGAAGAGTGTTCGTGGCTAAACACTAAAAGTATGTAGTATAAAAACGGTTTAACTCCCATGGTTTTTCGTAATCGCCCGACTAGTTTCGGACCATTAATTAATGGTAAGTACGATCATATTTTCTAAAAAAACTATTACATCTATTATTGAAGCCAACTAAATGTTCCGCTAAAGAACAGTCGCATTATCGAATTTGTCGGATTATACAGCCCTTACACTCTGCTTTAAACCCTCTATAATACTACTTTTTTTCTGTTAAGAGTACCCAGTAACTCGACATATTACAAATTCGCACAATAGTGGTGGTGCGTACAAGCAACATTTTATCTAAACATGAATTGCAAAGGACGCCGGATCTGCCACGGGCCGGATTACACGGAGTCCACTGTAATAAATCATTTAATGGTGGCATGACGACCGGGTTAACATACTACTTCACTTAACCAAATAACAATACGTGGAGTAGTAAAGATGAGCATGAATGAACGTGACTTGTAGTTTTAAGCAGTGGCAGCACTGCATCAATATCTACAGATAGCCTTAAGCAAACTTGAGTTTTACTTGGGGTCGTAAGTATATACATATACAGTTGCGCTCACGTGCTTTATTTATAACTACGTGGTTGCGCTGCTACTCCGAAGACTAATAGCCGAGCCTAATAGTAAGTCTGTCCGACAGCCGCAATTTTCCACCAAAACATAATCGAATTACAGAAATGAGACCGTTGCCGATAGTACTTCCGCAAGTTCGACCACATTATATTGCCACAATATGTTTGCCATTTAATAACGTGTTGGTTTCGTAGTCTCGCTAACCGTTGTATCCCAAAATTTTGTTACTTGTACCATGAATGGTCCTTTTTTTTGGTGTCGGGGGGGAAACCTTCAAAAGGTACCTGGCACCTTGGGAGGTGATACCGGGTTATGTAGGATTTGACCGCACTAAAACCCCCTCGATGACCTGCCTCTGCGCTTTGGAGGACTCCGGGATCTCCGATGGAACGCGCCGGTATCCTCCACGCGCGGAGCTCAGAATGGGCCCATCTTCGGAGAGTAGATGTGCTCTCCTGCACCTTCCGATGTTTACGGCATCATGCGGCCACGCACACACATTGGCATTCTCCCCGTCCACAACCCCGGAAGTCCCCTTTTAGTCGCCTCTTACGATCAGGCAGGGAATACCGTAGCTTTATTCTTAATCCCGAAGCTATAGGGATTACAATCAATGGTCCTAGCCTTCATTTCTACTGGTATTAAGTAATTTATTTTAAAGCTTTAAACTTTCTATCACCAGAATTATGGCGAACCTGGCGTCACCAATCCCCATAATGGACCCGAACACGAACAATGACTCGGGTTACGTGCCTTCCAATATGGACATGGACAAGGACCACAGTCTACCACCCTCGCCTTCGAAAATCAACGAGGAGAAGAAAAAAGAAGAAAAGGAAGTGCCGAAGAAACCGGAGTTAAAGTGAGTTAAGTTTTTGAATCTTTAATTTTTATGCGATTACTTCTAATGCAGATATCACGCCTATTTTCGGCGAAGAATTTTATCAAACTACCCGTACTTATACAGCACGGTCTCAGCATCTCATTTTTAGCAGCGAGCTTTTTACTTTTGTTACTTGACTCTCTGTTTACCTGAGGAGGTCTTTTTTGTTGGTGTCAGGGGGAAACCTTCAAAAGGTACCCGACACCTTGGGAGAGGATACCGGGTTATGTGGGATTTGACCGCACTAAAGCAGATGTGCTCTCCTGCACCTTCAAGTGTTCACGGCGGCATGCGGCCACTATACTATACTATACTATATACGATACACTATACTATACACCGCCGTCCCTCCCGGGGCTGCTAGCTGGATGGGTCAAGCTCCCACACTCACCGTCCGTATCCCCGGAAGCCCCCTTTTAGTCGCCTCTTACGATCAGGCAGGGGATACCGTAGCTCTATTCTTAATCCCGAAGCTACAGGGACTTACCTATGGAGGCCTGGGCCTCTGTGAAAAAAAAAATTATGTTATTGCTAAC
This sequence comes from Pyrgus malvae, assembly GCA_911387765.1. Taxonomy (NCBI): domain Eukaryota; kingdom Metazoa; phylum Arthropoda; class Insecta; order Lepidoptera; family Hesperiidae; genus Pyrgus; species Pyrgus malvae. The sequence goes on along the minus strand of OU426961.1, from coordinate 23,158,817 downwards.
TGTAATTTGTTTCTCAGGATTAGCTCTAGCTCTTTTTAAATTACCGAAGGCCTCGGACAAAGTTAATCTGATATCTATGCCTACTGAAAGGTTTAAATGTGTGCATTTTTTTTTCAATTATGGCATCTGGCATCAAACTTAGCAGTTTAGACACTGTAAAATAAATTCATGGTAAAAATGGGTTTTCTCGGGTCGGGCCGTGAAAGTTCTATCACCTACAGTAGCTTTATTTAATGTAAGTTTTCCATAAAAGAAATAGACATACCTACATATATACTTAGAATAATTACAATTACATTATAGAAACCAAGTTCACGCGCCCAAATTGAAGCATGTTGATTGGTGCCATTAATGGCACCAAACGCCGGGCCGCTCCGTAAGACTTAAGGTTAAATTTTATCACAACACTTTTCAAAAACAAAAGAAATCTAATAATATAACTTCTCACAGTGTTTTCAATATTTTGTAGTATTTTATAGTTAATTTGGTCAAAATAAAAATTATTTGTTTGTCAGATGTGACAGCTGTATGAATCTATTTAGTGCTTCAATTTTGACAGCGCGCTTGTATGAAGACACGTATACGTATTTATTCTAAGCGTATATATTATAGTAATACATACGTATAACATGACATAGAAAATACGTATAATGTACGTGTTGAATCGTTATGTTAAAATTCATTCTATTTAACTCTCTAACATACTTATCTCTCAATATTGAATTTGATTCTGAACTTTGCCAACAATCTCATTGCTTCCCATATTTCTCGTAAACTTATAAAATTCTTATTAATGTCCTCATACCGAATAACGTGGAGACTAATTATGCCTCAGCAAACTATCCACAAAGTTCTCATTCTTAATACAGTTCTGAGTTATATTAGTATAATTACAGAAAGACAGAGCTCAGAAACTTTTCGAATAATAAACTTCGTCATACATCAAAGGGTAGGTATCCGTACATTTAGCGCTTAGGGAAAATAATTTCTACATGTCATGATGTGATAAAATCAAACATCTCAGAGGGGCAATTCAAATAGGTATAACGAATTCAATCTTGTTTCGTTACAAATAATTCCTGCTTTATTCATTATGATTTAGTATTTCACTTTTAATGACAATGTCATTAAGTTTCAGTAATAACTTAGCATATTATAAGTCTATGGTAGGGGTTTTGGCGGGAAGTCGAAAAAGACATATTGTGCTCTTGTTTTATTTTCATTTTCTTTGTGTATTTTTGAGTTATATCGGATAAAGTTGATGGCATTTTGTTTGATATAGGTTAATTACAGTGCACGAGTGTTTATGAAATAGAACAACAGTGCTAAAATATGTTTTTTCTGCTTGCCTCCAAAATTCCATCGGACACGTTCTAGTAAAGTAGCCATCGCTTTACTTGAATGTTGGACTGACTAGACTGGCTGATTACTGACGACTTACTTACTGACTTTGTTATTACTTCGTCCAGTTTCATTGAAACTGACAAGAAATTGATGCAAAAATTATTCTTGACGCTGGCAGTATGCACAGAGTATGCCATAATTGAAAAAAAAAGTCTATGGTAATAACTCCATATTAATAAATCATCAATTTTAAAAAGTCAACGCTCTCCTTTGTTATTTTTTCACAACCGTTCTATTTTCAAAATACGCGTCATCACTTTTTTTTTTTTTTCAATTATGGCATCGCAAACTCTGTGCATACTGCCAGCGTCAAGTATAATTTTTGCATCACTTTTTTGCCAGTTTCAATGAAACTGGACGAAGTAATAACAAAGTCAGTAAGTCAGTCAGTCAGTAATCAGTCAGTCTAGTCAGTCAGACATTCAAGTAAAGCGATGGCTACTTTACTAGAACCTATCCGATGGAATTTCGGAGGCAAGCAGAAAAAACATATTTTAGCACTGATATTCTATTTCACAAACACTCGTGTTCAACATTAACTAAATGTTTCCTCGTTGAAGTTGCTAGCTAGGAAGCGGTAGCCGCGAACATCGCAATATTTCTAGTTGCCACAAACTTGGTACAAGCTCGCAATTTCTCGCTACAAATTTGCCACAAACCTGCAACACAAGATGCTACAAATATACCACGCGCCGGCAACACAGCACGTGTTTGTTATGCCAACATATTGTCTTTGAAGGTACTAAAAGGATTTTCCGCAAGAAATAAGAGAGAGGCTAAGTGCCGGAAAATGAAACTCACAAAACTATTTTACGCAGAACGGTTAGACACAATAGTATCAGCTCACAAAGAATATTGATACCGTTTTGTTTCATCATACGTCGCGTCGACTATGTACGATATCGTGTGTTTACTCCATAGATACGAGCATAGAAATCGAAATACAAGAAACTCGTCCTTGTGCTCGTATATCACATTAAAGGTGTTATTTTAGGGTGTATTAGATTCTGACAGCGATTTTGTGAGAGTAATCAAACACGACAGATTTTTACTTAAGTGTTTCGTTAACTATATCTACATCAAATTAATAAATTATTAGCGGAGCCGGCAGACGTTCTAAACGTAACAGAAACAATCAAGCTTGTTCGCCGGGTCAAGTACCTACCTACATAAAAACATAAAACAAAAGAATAAAACCTAGAAAATCAAGAATCACGTTGCAGAGTCAGTTAATTTAACCTCTTTGGAGTATTCAACGTACACAAAAATTTGCATTTTAATCTATCTGACAACAGAACAATTATAATTATTAAACAATTAAATAATAATTTAAAAAGTAAGGTCGTTCACGGACAAACTCAGTTGAACTCGGTCTGGGATTAATCAAACATTTTGTTGTCAGAATTTAAAAAAATGAATCACAATCACGGACTGAATTTGGATTTAGAACATCAAAGCGAGGCTCTTGTATGCAAATCGTTTGTACAAAATGAATGATTCGGAGCAAAAATTTGAACGAACGAGTTGGGTCGTCGCGAGAAATCGCTACCGTTCGCAAATTAACTCCACCTTTATGATAACCCGTGCATGTATTCAGAGGGAAATTCGCAGCAAATTCGGCCGATGAAAGCTATTTAACAGTACGTTTGATGGTAACACAGCACCTCATCACGGAAGGAAAACTCACTGCGTTGCCCCTTTTGTTCGAATTTGTCAATGAAACTGTTGTTACCAGATCTTCAAATAAAGAATGTTTAAAGTATTATTAATTGTTCTGAATTTACGACTACATTAATTTTATAGAAGAAAAAAATTAATGGCTTACACAGTGCACTCCAAAAGACACTAAAAAAACGAAAATTTAAAGGGCTATCAACCTTTTGATGGCGACGCTCTTGCGCCCCACTGTAGGCTGTTCTCGTGGTTGGAGAGTTCTTGAGTTTATTCCAACCACCACACTTGTGAAACATTTCTAATTCGCTAATCTGTGTAGATCGCTTGCGCTTTTCGCCGGCTGCAGGGCCATGGGCGCTTCAATTGCCCATTCATAGTAATTACTTACTACTTTATTTTTACTGTTCATGCTAGTAACTATGAAGACCGCAAATTTAAAATTACTCTTTAACAGACAGTTAAAGTTTTTAATATCATAAAGAACATAGAAGCATATTTTTATTTTCGACCTGTCTCTACCCGAGGGCTCTGTGTCAAATTGTGTCAAATTTTAAAGCTTCAAGAATTTTATAGTGTCAAAATCAATATTCCAGCTCAAAAACATTCCAATAGTGTTCGATATTTGGTCTTTGTATGACCATTCATGCATACCATCGCGTTTGCCATGAAATTGTGCACGTCGGTCCCAATTTACTGGGCAATTGATCATGACATGTGTGACCTAGAGGTCCTAAACCACTGTCCTTTGAATAAATAACGCCTAAGTGGTTTTGATTCGTCATTTAATTTTATGGGATTAACTTGATCTTAAGTTAGAGTTCTTTTATATTTTGTAATGTTTATTTTTATATACTCGTACAAACACTTAGATCCTAATTATCGCGGAGGCAGGTGTCACTACACTAGGTACAGCTATTATATAGGAATTTTAATGAAAAATAAAACTTATGTCTTTGTAGAAAATTGTGATGTTTTTCTTAATCTAAATAGCTTCCAACCACCAAACCTTCTAGTTACTTCAGTAGATGTCTTCCTTCTAGCTACTTCAGTAGATGGTTAATTCTTTGTGTTAACAAGTCAATGAGTCTCTGAAGCAAATCTATAGGTGGCACTAAACCACGTCTGGAAAGCAGGATGATTGGTAATTTATTTTTATACATGGTTTTTATCACCTTTTAAATCAATAAAAATATAGTCAATTGACTTTGAATGAATTGTGACGTCACAAACCATTTTGTCGTATAAATGTATAAAATGTATGAGAATGTCACGTTCTGACAGCTCATCAATAGTATCTCTGTTGATTGGGCAGTCCAAGACAGGATTGTTATTATACGAGCAACCTCAGTCATCGAGTTTCTAAAACATTAAAATTGTACCGTAATTATTGTCAGAACAATTCAGTAAAAATTGAACGTCTATTCAAAAAAACTGTCACAGTAGAAATATATGCAAAGTGAGTAATTTGCTTAATTAAACTCAACCGATTAAATTCAATTCTCGCAAAAGCGAAAATGCCACATAAAATGTCGAAACATTGAACCGTAATAAAGTCTATTCTACAATGCACATGATTCAGCTGATAATAACAATGAGGAATTTGTCCGTGAATTTGACTTATTTACACAAAGTATTGTGGTGCGAGTTATTAAAGCGGCACTGAAAATCGGTATGGATACTTCAACTCAGTTGTGCGCGCGGCGCTATGTGTGGGTACACCTGTATATACACAGTGACTTTGTGTGCGTGACAAGAGGTACAGTGAAGTTGCTCGGACGATCACGGCACTGGTCACTGTCACACAAATTAAAGCTGCATAATTACGAGCCCACGCACACATAGCGCCGCGCGCACAACTGAGTTGAAGTATCTTTACTGTGGTTTGTTGACGCAATATTGGTAAAAGTAGAGGCATTGCCAATAATGGTAATTAAAACGGTTTTATATTCTCTTTAACTGCTAATTGAAATGTCTATTTTTATGGTTTAGTTAAAACGCGCCTGGATGTAAGGCGAGGATACACATGCCAGTAAATCGGGAAAGTAGCTGGCATGAAAGTTACTGGGATGTGCGAGTAACTGGCACACTGCGGTAACATATTCAAGTAATACTGGCATGCAAGTTGTGCCCTTGCGTGCCAGTATTACAATCGCGTATACACAGGCAAGTTGTGAAACAGTTACTGGAACGCATAGTATTCTTGCGCGCCCGAAATGGATAACAATCGAAATGAATTGAATCAAATCGTATTGTTATTAGCAATTGAATGTGTAGCTAAATTTCTTCCAGCTTCCAGAGACATACTCTTTATACAAATGAATGAATTCTATAGTTCTTTCATCTCCCCATCGTGACGACATGGTGAATTCAACAAAAGAAAACTTGAAACCTTGACAAAAACTTAAACAAACAAAAACATGCGCCACGAACACATCGAGTCTGATACTGGCATGCCCGTAGCTGTCGCGTCTATTCACACGTGCCAGTTTGGCAACCCCCCGCGTCCCCTCCCTCAACGGGCATGCAAGTAAATCAAATGTTGTGCTAGCTACTTGAATGCCAGTTACAGGCATGCCAGTTAGCGTATACACATGACAGTAGCTGGCACTTGCAAGGAGCTGGCACGCTAGTGTGCAAGCTACAGCTATCCGGGAGACCCGTGCGGGACATCCGTGCACGGGAGATCCGTACGGGTAGCGCCAGGGCTCCCAACTTAGGTCTCTTAGCCCTAAATTTAGGGCGCAAACGTGCTCATTGGGCTTTTTAAGGGTCTAAAAAAATTGGGGCTACTATTAGGGGTATAAAAAATTTCATGCATCATGTCATGATCCAAAGCGAGATATAAAGGCAAGAGTAGGCGTTGTTTGTTATCTACCTCAGAATCCGCAGAAAACGCTTTTTGTAAAAAAATTACAGCTGGTAGCGACCTCTAAATCTTAATAAAAAATAAAACAAAAGAAACTAATTTAATATTTAGAGGTATACAATCAAATGTGGAAGTGCTTGGTAGAAAGAAAGTGGTTTTGGGGTTCAATCTCCCAAGAAAAGTTAAGGTATAATTTTAGACATTCATAAAATTTAAATAAAGATGCGGGCGTGGGGTATATCTCATTCATTAAAAATAATAAATAAATATCTTTGGACAATTCACACAACGCCATCTAATTCCAAACTAAGCAGAGCTTGTGCTATGGTAATCAGAAAGCTGATAAACATACTTATATTATTATAAATACATACTTATATAGATAAATTAACACCCAGACACAGAACAAATAGTCATGTTCATCACACAAATATTTGTCCTGGGTGGGAATCGAACCCACGACCTCACGCTTCGCAGTCGGCTCATCACCCACTACGCCACGGAGGCTGTCTTACTTTACATTACATTACTATTCCTTTACTAAAATATGCGGTTTGCTTTTTCAATTATTATTTTCTTATGCATACATACATATATGAATCTAAGAATAATTTTCATGTACTTTTAGTCGTTTTATTTTCTTGAACAATTTTTTTTAAACTTTTTTAATATAAAATAGAGTATTTGGTAACGGGAAGGAATTACACAATATAGGGCTTTTTAGGGCCTTTTTAATTGTGCTTTAGGGTTATTTAGGGGTATTTCATTTTGGTCTTAGGGGTATTTTGTTTAAGTAGTTGGTACCATTACTACATTTTTTATCTACTCTGAGTGATACTACGTTTTTACTGACTATGATCAATCAATTATATTAATGAATACATTAAAACCGATTAAAAAGTGAAAAAAATATCATACTTTTTCTTGCGTAAAATTTTGGTTTCGTGCTTTTAGTGGCCTACCATTCGTTCTGAATGTTCACCGACTGTGAGTTGTATACTTTTTTTTTTGTATCGGAGGGAAAAATCGGGCACTGGTGTCATCCAAAACGGGCCCATCTTCAGGAGAGTAGATGTTTTCTCCTGCGCCCTCCGATGCGGCATGCGGCTAGGCAAAACCGCCGTCCTTCTCGGGACTGTTGGCTGGACGGATCGAGCTCCCACTCTCACCGTCCGCAGCCCCGGAAGCCTCTTTTAGTCGCCTCTTACGATCAGGCAGGGGATATCTCTATTCTTTATCCCGAAGCTACAGGGACTGTGAGTTGTATACCTTTTTTTAATATCGGTGGGACCTTCAAAAGGTACCTGGCACCTTGGGAGAGGATACGGGTATGTCGGATTTGACCGCACTAAAATTCCCTCGGTGGCCTGCCTCTGCGCTTGGGGAGGACTCCGGAATCTCCAGTGAAACACACCGGTGACTTCCATGTGTACCTAGGTACTGGTTTTGGTATTTAGAGAGCTATACTCATTTGAGGCCTCAATATCTTCATATGGCTACAAACTTTTTTGGGTCCCTGTTCTGGGCACAGGTCTCTTCCAATTATTAGGGAGGCCTAAAGCTTACTCCACTATACAGCTCTAATGCGTATAGTGTCCAACCCACTGTCGAATAATTTCAAACCGCCCTAAGGCCTCCGACTAGATTTGACGACTGCTATCTAACTATAACAACCGGGACCAACGACGCAAAAATCTCACATCCGATCGCGCCTGCTTCGCTAAGCCGCTGGGACATGCGCGCTTTTTATATACATACTTTTAGAAATAGATATACTGATTAAGGAGTAGTCCTTACCTTGGTATGTACATGAAGATACAAAATAACCTAGGATAGGACGGTATTGATCACAGAACATATTAAAAGAGCTTAGAATGGAAATGTGAGCGGGGTAGACGCGTCAAGGATTTTGAGCAAACGCTCGTATCTCTACAGAAACACGCGATCGTGCTACGATATGCGTGCTTGTCTGCGCGCTTGAGTGTGATTCGTTCATTTAAAATCGCATGATTGTGCGGCGCTAAGATTGGCTAGATTTGAAATTGCAAATATATGCGTAAGCTTCGTATTTATTTAAGTACAGATGTAATTGAGGTGAAAGGTGGGGCTTGATCGGCAACACCAGTTTTCATACGAACGGCGCATTATTGCCGTTCTACCTCTCTTAATATGTTCTGTGGTATTGATGTATGATTGGTTTTTATGTAACTGTAGCAATATTTTCGCCAGTCTGTGTACGATTTATCACTGCTACATAATTGGTTTTCTTTCTGTGCCAGACTGGAAACAAATATCTTCTATTATAGCAGTACACCTTTTCACATGTTTTTGTATGGAGTAATATTTTACTACAAAAACGAAATTCTTCACTTAAGCGTCATAATATTTATCTCTCAGATTTATTATCTATCCTGTACATAAACTAAACTGCTTTAATTTCTTAGAAACCTTAAATATACCTAATATTAATTATATGTGGGATGTGGCCCAGGCAAAAAAACAATTTAGTAATTTAATTTGGCTGCAATCCTTTTTGCATCCCACTGGTGGGCACGGGTCTCTCCTCTTTATTGGGAAAGCCTGGAGCTTAGTCCACCACGCTGCTCCAATTTGGTTGGTGGAAATGCGGGTTAGTGGCCAACCCGCTGTCGGATGTTTTCAAACCGTCCATAAGGCCTCCGACAAGGTTTAACGACTGTTATATATCGACAACAACCGGGACCGACAACTGAACGTGCCCTCCGAAGCACGGAAACGCGCATATGTTTTTGTCACTAGTGGTGGGTCTCACACCCGACCGCGCCCGTTTGGCTTAGATGCATAGACCGCTTGCATTCTACACTAGCCGCCGAGCCATGCGCGCTTCTATTTAGTTTAATCTTTTATTTTATTTTTCACAAGAAATTTTACAATACGTCTATATTTGCTAACCTTGTCTTTTATTCTCTATTTTTAAATAGATATCATATTTGTGTCTTCCTCTTCCTTCATTTCAGCCATATTTACAACTTAATAATATATCTAAATTGAAAGATATTATTGGTGGCACATCCAACAGAAACTACTATAGCATTTCTTCAAAGGAACCTTCATTAAACTGACGTAATATTACCAACAGGAAGAAGCTAAGTCGAATAAGCAACAGCTCGGTGATGTCGACACCTCGGAGGCGGTTTCGGACGGCGGCATCAGCGGCGAGGTTCACCATCTTCAGGGCCAACCGAGCCAGCAAGCTGAGGGCTAAGTCCTTTGCCAAGAAAGAGAAGAAAGCCACGCAGACTCTGGCTATAGTTCTTGGTAAATATAATAATATTTGTCTACGTAAATAACACATTAGATGATATAAGTAGCAAAGGTAAAACTAACGTAGTTTGAGAAGGGCAGTCCGCTGCACCCTTTACTGCAATGAAGGAATAGGGTCTTAGACACTATGCCCATAAAAATTCTAAATGCATACCTTAAAACGGTGGCACTAAACCACGCTTGGAAAGCGGGATAAGTTTAGCAGCAGCTAGTAGCAGTTAGAAAGCAGGATAGGATTTATTTTACTTTTATACATGATTGTTATTACCTTTAAAATGAATAAAAATTATTAAATTGACTATACCTAAGTATATGAGTTGTGACGTCACAAATCATTTTCTCATCTCATATAAATTGTATGAGGATCTCACGTTTTGACAGCTCATTAAAAGTATCTCAATAGATTTGGGTGTACAAGACCGGAGTCTATTGTGTTTCGGTAAAAAGCTGTGATTGCCGGCCAGACATACGAGTACATGAGGTGACCATCAGGTTTCGCAAGCGGCTCAACTGCTTACGACGCCGACGTTCGGCAAAATCCAGGTTGTGTGTAGGCATCAAACCACCGTAATATACATATTTAGGTAGCCTCATAATAAAATACATTATAGATTTTCACATTTTATTTCGGAAGTGACATGACCTGTCAATCTACATTCTTAAGAAGAAGAAAATATTCATAGACTACATTACATACATCACACCTTCACCCTAAATTATCACTATGAAATCCAACAAAACATAATATTCAACAAATAAAAAGAAAACTAACTAGATAAATGTAATAAATAAAATCTTATTCAAAACCATATCTTTTAATGGGATTGAACAAATTTCTAGGCCTTCGCCAATTCGAGAAGGTCCAGGGTCGTTCAACGGCGGCTCATTATTACCCGAATCATCCGGTGGCTCATTGTTTTCCGAATCTCTATCAGATGATTCCCGAGTGTTTTGAGCATGTGCAGAATCACATGAAACTGTCGGACTCAATAAGGAAGCGTGACTACTATTACCATGTAATGAAATTGGAAACGTTGTAAACGGTGATGATTTTAGCCCACCTTTTTTTGAACCTCTACCTTTAATCTGATTTATATGCCTTTTAACAGCTGTACCATCTTCCCATGTGCATGGGATGTTACGACCTTTACATAATTTGGCCTCCATGCTTATCTGCCACTCTTTTTTAAAACAAAAGATAGTTTGACATATGTATTTCACAACATTCATGATCAGCATAGTCATTATCTAGTTATCATTTTCCCGTTGCATTTCCTAACTTCTAAAAATAAATCGAATCTCTTTCCATTATGTTTATTTAATAATTATGTTGTCAACGAAATTTACTAATGAATTACTTAATAAGAAATGATATAAACTTTTACAGCTGTATCTCTATGGCTTTTAATCTCCTATTCCAGGCGTGTTCCTCTTCTGCTGGGCACCATTTTTCACCTGCTCAGTATTAGACGCCGTCTGCACCAAGTTCGGGTGGGACTACTCCCCGGGAGTCACAGTCTTCATCCTCACCACCTGGCTGGGCTACATCAACTCCTTCCTCAACCCGGTCATCTACACCATCTTCAACCCGGAATTCCGGAAAGCGTTCAGGAAGATACTCCATTGCGGTTCTTAGCCCAGGAACTTCTTCATCGTCAGGCAGTGCGTCGGTGTCAGTCCAGTTTCCTCTGTCCCGTCTAGGTTCCTACAGACTGCTGTCTAAGAATTTTCTATTTTTGTGTAAATTGTCTTTAATATACGATACTAATGTAATTTAATTACCTAGGTCTTCATACTTTTACTTATGAGCTTTACTGAGATTTTAACGCAATTATAGAAATTTTATTATATAACGAATAGTGAGTGTAACTTGACATGATTAATAATCTTTATACGTTATAGTACCTAAATAGAGAATTTATTATAAAAAACAGACACTTTTAGAACTAAAGTTTTGCATTTAATTGAATGAAAATTGTTCCTGTTTCCTTTTCCTTTAGGTTCCTTCTTAATATTTATTGTTTAATTAATCTTTAAATCACTGTGAATACTCAATGTTATATTAAATTTAGTTATAAGTGTAAGATATATTACAATAGTTTATTACAATTTTCTACCATTGTATAGATAATATTGACCCTTATAGAAATCCCCCGTGGTTGTGAAACTCTTTTAAGTGTAATTCAAGCAATATTACTTATAAAATATTACATATTTATGCATTTGTACATTACGCGTATGTAGATGTAGAACATTGTTTCCCACTATTGAGCCCATAGCTGGGAAACATATCACGACTTTTTTTATGAAGTTTTAACTGCTGGTTATTTTTCGCCGTTACTTTTCTGCACGATTTAATTAAAATTTAATATTATGTGACAAATTAATTGCTCGTATCATCTTTAAAATTGTACAAAAAAAAATTATAAGTACCCTTTACTGTAAGCCACATAAACAGAAGAGTTCGAGAGTGTACGGCAGTATATGGATGGTCTTTTTCCTTTTTCTTTATAAGTATTTATAACGTCATTGGCGAGAACTGTTATGAACCGCTGGATAATGGCCCCTTTAAATGTGGCATATGACAGATTTGTCCTCCATATTAAACACGTAAGCTCCTACTTGCCATCTTAAAGTTTTGCCGCATACAACATCAAGACATGCGAGGGACCTTTTTTATATGTATACCTATGGTATGTATATGTCACCGGAAAATAACAAAAACCGCAAATTTATAAATTTTCTAGTAAATTTATAAACCTTCGTAGGATTCTAAACGAGATATAAATTGTATTATTTTACGCTCATATTTTCGCAAATTTATAAACTTACCGAACACACGCGTAAAATAATATGTAAGCAACCAAACGCCATGTACGCTCTGATTGGTTGAATATGTCATGTCCTTCCTCTCCACCGCCACTGTTTGCCACGAAACATAAACAAACCGGTTGCTCCTGTTTTTATAAACTTTGACACTGTAATTGTGAATTCGCCTGAGACTCACGATTTTTTAGGAAATTAAATTTATAATTTTTGGCAATAGGTCGGGTTTTATGTTTTGTGATTGCTTTTTCCTAAGTCTATGGACACAAGCATTGCCACTGTGAACATCGACCAATCAGAGAGCAGTGTGTTATTTGCCGATTTTAAAGAAGCGTATAATTAAAAGCTCTTCTGTGATTGGTCGAACCGTTTAGAATCTTAGGAATGAATATCCGTTAGTTTATAAATTTACCACGAGACGTCGCAAATTGATAAATTTGCGAAAACGTGCCCGTAAAATAATATAATTTATCTCTCGTTTAGAATCCTACGAAAGTTTATAAATTTCCTAGGAAATTTATAAACTTGCGGATCTTATTATCTTCCGGTGACATCTATATATGGTACCTACCTACCCAAATACGAAATTAAGCACCGTGTAAGCAATTTATTAACTGGCAAAAAACTAATAGTCGAAACATGATGTATTGTTATATTTCTGAAAGCGAAAATCATTTTGACGGATTCACTTTCAAACGGCGAAAACGGTCGTTCGAAGGTTTTATTATGTATACAAATACCCATTGAAAAGCTTCGGCTTCTTTCCGGCAAATTAATTTTTGGAGCATAAATAAACAGTTTTCTGTACAAACATTTTGTAAAGGAAATCAAAAATATTTACAATGAAGCGTGGTTAGAAATGTTGACTCGTTTATTAAAAGTAAAGATGGTTTACAGTTATTGTTTATAGCCTTCCGCCAGCGCCTTCGCCCGCGTGGTCCCGTTTAATGGGTCCCCGTAGGATAAATAATGTAGTTTAAAAAACTAAAAACACGCTTTTGTGAAAATACGAACTAAAAAGTAAAAAAATAAGAAGAAAATGTATTTTACTGTAAAAAAAAGCGTGGGGTGCATGGTGTCAACAGTAACAGTGGTAAAAACCACCCCCCGCTTTTTTTTACAGTAAAATACATTTTCTTCTTATTTTTTACTTTTTAGTTCGTATTTTCACAAAAGCGTGTTTTTAGTTTTTTAAACTACATTATTTATTTTTAATTTTTTAGTTGGATTTTTATTCTCAAATTATTGCATTATCATCGGCCCTTGACCCCTATGCAAATTTTCAAGTTAACCAGACGCTTAGACGTGTTAAAGTACCTTAGGCCACGAACTTATCAGCCGCCCCTCGTATATTTTATTTTATCCTGATGATCCTAGTTACGACTTTAACATAAAGTTATGAGATTATTGTATTGTCATCGGTCCTCAATAAATCTACAAAGTTTGAACGAAATCTGGCCGTTTAAAGTGGGTCAAAATCGCGCCCAAAGAAGTCGGTTACAAACATACAAATATACAAACATACAGGTGAAGCTAATAAAAAGCGTGTAAAAATAGCCTATCTGCTATTCCAAGCTTCATTGCTATGTAAGACAGTGGTGATCATTATTGCGCTAACAGTTAATTTAATGAATTATTTTCATATAATGAATAACACTGTTATTGGATACTGAAATAATGAGCTATCATTAATGCCTGTTATTGTTAATGTATCTTACGCCCTGTTGCCGTGCCGTGTATGTGCTATCGTTAATTAATATGAGTGGGGCGTCCGCGTCCCGCGTCGCGCGCGCGTCGCATGCAGATACATTAACTGACATACATTGTTTCGTTATTTGATTATTTCAGAATTAGCTAGCTGTTATCTAAAAATGAATTAACACCTCGCCAAAAAAATAACAGGATAACAATAACAGTTTACAATAACAGTTATAGGTAAATAATTTAACAGTGTTATTCATTATTTTAAAATAGCCGTTATTGCCATCGCTATGTAAGAATCATAGTCGTTTAGCCAGTTGCTTCAACCGCGTTGACCCTATTACCCGTTTTCACGTAAGAATTAAGTATTTTCCGCGGTAAAGTGTAAAGTAGCCTATGTTACTCAGCGTGAATGTAGCTTTCTAACGGTGAAAGATTTTTTTAAATCGTAACAGTAGTTTTTCAGATTCATTACAAACATACAAAAATACAAATCCTCTTTATATTTATACGTTTTATATTCAAGAACGTTACAGTAAAATTAAATAGGATATTAAAGTTTTTGTATATTAATACAATTTATTTAGAAAAATCGCTTAATTCACATCGAAAATCGCAGTTAAATGTAACTGTACTGTATATCTAGAGGTAAATATTGTCGTTTATAATGTTATGAGAGAGAATTTATAATATTATACCTAATACGTGTAAATAAAAGTCATATTTTCTGTAATTTTGCAAATAATTTATTATTTTTTCAGTATTATATAGTTACTAAGTCATCCAGCTTTAGATAAATGCAAATTGTATTCACATGTGTGTAACTACTTACATAAGTAATTTATTTTAATATATGTGTAGATATTTTAATGTAAATATTGTAAATAAATGTTTAGATGAAATATAATTAAATAGATGTTAAATTGGAGTGTTTTATGATATTTCCTCTGAGAAAAACTATGTCTAGATATTATATGGCCGCAACCAATTGTATAGGTGGTAGAACTATTATCGTTCGCCCGGGGAAGTACCACCGCTGCACCCACTTCTGTCGTGAACCAATTCTATTGTGTTTCGGTTGAAAGGTGCAGTTGCCGGCCACACTTACATGAGGCGACTACCAGCCTCCGGAGTAGCAGCGCAACTACATACGACCTCAGACAAGACTTACCTATGCTTGCTTGAGGTTGTATGTAGATGTCCATGGGCTGCAGTGACCACTTAACACCACGTGGCCTGCATGCTCGTCTGCTACTCCATTAAAATAAATAAAATAAAAAACCTTTTTGCGTCCCACTGCTTGCACTGGTCTCTACCCATTATTGGGGAGGCCTGAAGCTAACTAAGGGTTGCAGCCAAGCCAAGGCTCGACGAAGGTTCGACAAGGCTAAACGACCGTTATCTATCGATATCAACCGCGACTAACGGCTTAACGTGACCTCCGAATCGCGGAAACTCATAAAATTAGCCACTAGCAGTCACCCATCTCACACACAACCACATTTCGCGTGGCGTAATGGTTACCATGCCGGACTGTCGATCGGAGGGTCCCGGGTTCAGTTCTCTGCGAAGCAGTAATTATAGAATGTTGATTTTGAAATTTCTGTTCTCGGTCTGGGTGTTTGTGTTTTCTGTCTTTGTGCGTGTCCATGGCACCCACGACACAGAGTATATCTACCCTACTGTGGGGCTATGAATGAAAAGCGTTATTTATTTATATTTTTTCGAAAGGCTTTAAAAATAATAAGGAGCATAGAAGGTAAGAAGGTATTTTCTGATTTTATCACACCATTGCCTTAATATTTAGAAGCAGAGAGATAAAAAGACGACAGCGTCTGTGTGTCTAGCGTTGTATATGTCGATTACTAAAAGCTGGCGAGATGACATTACTCACACAAGTGCATTTTCATTTTGCGACGATATCACGCTTAATCCACGTGTGTTGTGTAATGTATCTTCACAGTCAATGCACACTCTCATACGTGAGTCTATAGCATGTATCAGATTTCACTTCCGTAATCGACCCATATTGAGATGGAGATAAGAACGCCAGCAATTCCTCTTAACTATAAGGCAATCTGATCTGATTTGATCGACCCTCAAAATTTTAATCCTCAATATCTTGACCCAAATTGGGTCAATCCGCCTGCGAGCCTTGACCTGACAAATATGCAAGAGATGGGACAAAATGTCACTAACCCAATCCACTCCATGCTTCTGTAATAATCCCAGACGATAGGAATTTAAAATAGGATACCAATAGGAAGACTTTTTTTTTTCAATTAGTACCCGACACTGGGTACACACTACACCGAGTAAAGTAAGATTTTGACAGCATTAAAACCCTCGGTGGCCTGCCTCAGCGTTTGGGGAGAACTCCGGGATATCCAAAGGAACGCACCGATGTCCCACTCGCAGCGCCTCAAATCGAGCCTTCGATCGATCATTCCACCCACGACACAGGGTATAACTTACCTTACTGTGGGGCTATGAGTGTGAAACGTTATTTAATTATTTATTGGAGCGATGACCTGCGATGCTGACATGTGGTCTAATACCGTCTTCTCCACAGGCTCAAAGTAGCTCAGTGAAGGAAAAAGCTATGTTTGGTGTTTACTGTTTATCTATGTCGTCACAGTATCCGAAACGATGAAATTTGCAATGGGCCGGCTGCTTGTTTGGAGGACCAATACCAGTTTGGAAAGAAATGACCTCGAAAAGGGGACCACGTCCCGGCAAGAGGAGCACAGACCTCACTACTCATGCCCTCCAACCAAACCACCTGGGATTTACGACAAGAAATGACACCGGGAAACGTTGGATTCAGGGCGTGGAACCGGACGAACTGGCAAATTGTAGGGGATCCTGTGTTTAACAGTGGAATTGAAAAGGAAAAAAAACAATGGGTTGCACTCCGGGAGTGCCGGCAGAAGTGAAAACATTAACGTTGTGCATTTTTGATGTCTTGGAATCGTTAGGGAATAATTCCGCACGAATTGCTTGAATTAGCAGTACCTATTAATTTCTATCTAGTATTTTTACAAAGTACTCTCTCATTTTCTTTCACTATTTCTTCGTCACTTTTTTCATTAATAGATGCACTTTGTTCAATGTCCATATTTTAAATACTTGATATAAACGAATTTTAAGATAAAATTATACTTGACGCTGGCAATATGCAGAGTTTGCGATGCCATAATTGAAGAAAAAAAGTATAGACAGCCGTCAGATGAGCCGTCATCAGCTGTCACCCCTCCGTCTTGGTCTAAGAGCCGGTGAAGATATTCACTCGTTCGGTTGTTACAAGAGTGAAGGTGATATGAAAGAAAATTGATTAAAATTAATTAAATTAAAAATAGCTATGAACACTTTTCGATAGTCAAGTTATCATAGGCATATATGTTTATAAATTATATTTGGTAAACAATATGTCTCATCGAATTATCAGATCGGTGAAGGTCGATCTTCCTCGTCTCCTCTACTATCTTACGAAATTATGCGATCAGCACACGTGACCTCGCGCGAGTTTCATAGTTTTTACCCACCCCACAAAAAGTGCTCAACGCCGCTAAAGAAGTTTTCACTTCAAAAATTGACTTCCAAATGCTGATGAATAGATACCTAGATGGCGGGACTTTCAGAAAGAGAAAAGCCATGGAACTAGGTGCTATGGCTACGCATATTCTCTATCTGAACGCACTCAACACAATATCCCCATATTTAATAACAATTATTTTCAGCACAAAAACATTTAAAAAAATTAATAATATTAAAAATGTATTAAATTTTTTTAATAATATTAAAAAAAAATTGTAATGTAGGTAGATAAATAATAAAGATTGTTGTACGCGCGCTGCTAGCTGCTAGTCTTCCAATAAACGTGTCATGGTGAAGTCGTGGTTTCATTACAAAGAATTCCTCAGTGGCGACGAGTTGGACATACTTATACGCGTGTGTAGTCTGTGTAGTGCAAAATAGCAAAATGTCGATAGGGAAAATTGGAGAATTCGACATAAGGACTGATAACTGGCGATTATATATCGAGCGCTTGGAACAATATTTTGTGGTTAATAAAATTGATAAAGATATGTATGTACCGACATTAATAACGGTCGTTGGGGCAGAATGTTACGAATTATTAGTGAACCTGTGTACACCAAAAAAACCTCGATCTATGGGGTTTTCTGAGTTAACGTCGATTGTAGAAAAACATTTGCAACCAAAACCGAGTACGCTCGCAGAGCGTTATAAATTTCGATGTCGGATGCAAGACGTCAACGAGACGGTCGCGGATTACGTGGCGGTGCTAAAAAAATGTCAACCACGTGTGACTTTGGCGGGACCTTGGAAGAAAATTTGAGAGATCAGTTTGTGTGTGGCTTACACACCGAATCAATTCGACAAAGATTACTAGCCGAGGACGACATCGATTATAAAAAGGCGTATAGACTAGCGACTAGTTTGGAGGCAGCCGAGAAAAATGCGGCGAGTATCACGGGGCGAGGGGGCACGACGATGGCGGGCACTGGCAGCGTCGCGTGTCATGCCGTAGAAAGAAGAGGATCCAGCTCTCGTAGTACGGAACACAAAGGGAAGAATATCACCGAAAGTAGCAGCCGAGATGGGGCGCGAATATTGCGTCCACAGCTGGGACAAGCACAGCGTGCGCGGCGATGGGAGCGCGGCCCGGTGCGGGAGGGGACCGGACCGGCGGCGGAGCGCCGGCAGCAACCATGTTTTGCGTGCGGAGGACCGCACAGCGCCGCTACGTGTTCATTCTCGAAATATGTGTGTCGAGTATGCAACCAGAAGGGTCACTTGCGGCGGGTGTGCCCTAACTTGAGGGAGCACCACAGCATAAATTCGTCGACGGCGCCTACTGATGATAACAAAGTTTGGGAGACTCGCGAAGACAGTGACGAGGTAATAATAAACATTAATAGTGTGTCGAACAATCAGTATAAACCTATTATGATAGCAATAATGGTACATAACCGGTTACTACGTATGGAATGCGACACGGGTAGTGCAGTGTCTTGTATTAGTTATAAGATTTATAACCAACATTTTAGAGATCTGAAATTAAAACCATGTAAAATTGTACTTAGATATTACACCGGGGAACTTGTGCGGCCCTTAGGAATGATAACACCTTTAGTTAAATATAAAAATAGACAAGAAAAATTAGATTTATATGTCATAGAGAATGGGAAGTCAATGTTATTGGGCCGGCAGTGGTTAGCACAGTTAGGTATAAATGTATCTTTCGAGGACATTAGTGCGGTACATCGTGTGGAATCGGATGTTGAATTTAATTTAAATGAATTTAGTTCCAGATTCTGTAACGTGTTCTCGGACGGCTTGGGGCGGTTTACCGGCGGCACTGTCAGCATACGCGTGCGCGAGGGCGCGCGCCCCGTGTTCCTGCGCGCGCGGCCCCTGGCCTACGCGCTGCGCGAGCCCGTGGAGCGCGCGCTGGATAAAATGGTAAGCGACGGCATTCTCACTCCTGTTGAACGCTCTGACTGGGCTACGCCTATCGTTCCCGTTCTTAAAAAAGATGGTGATATTAGGATATGTGCAGACTACAAGTTAACCTTAAACAAAGTATTGGAAGTGGACCGTTATCCATTACCGAAAGTTGACGATTTATTAGCACGTTTAGATGGCGGTCAACGTTTTAGCAAAATTGATTTGTCACAGGCGTACGCACAATTTGAACTGGATGAATCGCGGAAATACACTGTTATTAACACTCATAAAGGTCTGTTTATGTACAATCGATTAGTTTACGGGTTGGCGTCTAGTCCGGGAATTTTCCAAAGACGTCTCGAACAATTATTTTCAGATTTGCCTTATGTGGGAGTTTTCTTAGATGATGTTGTCATAACAGGCCGGGACAATAAAGAACATTTAAATAACTTAAATAAGGTATTCGAAAGGTTGCAATCCAATGGACTTAAAGTGAAAAAGGAAAAATGTTCATTTTTTGTAGAATCTATTAATTACCTCGGTCACGTGATTGATAAGCAAGGTGTACATGCTTGTCCAGAAAAAGTTAAAGCGATAGTGGGCACGCCACCGCCTACAAATGTATCGGAAGTAAGGGCCTTTCTAGGTTTAGTAAATTATTATGGTAAGTTTATAAAAAATGCTAGTACAATTTTGTCGCCGCTATATGAATTGTTACGAAAGGATGTAAAATTTCAGTGGAGTAGGGCTTGTGATTTTGCTTTTAATAAAACAAAAGAATTATTAGTGTCAAGTGACGTGTTGGTGCATTACTCCTTAAGACTGCCGCTAGTACTGACTGTGGATGCGAGCGCCGTCGGAGTAGGCGCGGTGATATCGCATGTGACGGCGACAGGGGAACGACCGATCGCTTTCGCATCGCGTTCGCTATGTACTGCGGAGCGGTCGTACTCTCAGATCGAGCGAGAAGCGTTGGCGATAATATTTGGAATTAGAAAATATCACCAATACTTGTACGGCCGTGAATTCATTCTTAGAACGGATCATAAACCGTTAACGTTTATTTTTGGGGAAAAAGTTGGTATACCAATAATGGCAGCATCACGACTGCAACGTTGGGCTATTTTACTATCGGGCTATAATTACAAAATTCAATATGTACCATCAGCATCGAATTGTGCTGATTCTTTATCTAGGTTGCCGCTGCCTATAAAGGAAGCTGAAGCGTTGGAAGAAATGACGTATTTAAATTTCGTTGAAACTTTTTTACCCGTTACAAAAAGTCAAGTAAAACATGAGACTTTAAAAGACCCGATCTTATGTAAGTTATTATCTTTTATACAATCAGGGTGGCCCCTAGAATGTAAGGATGACAGTCTTAAGCCATATTTTTGTAGGCGTAACGAAATTTATTTAGATGGTGGGTGTATTATGTGGGGATATCGGGTAATTATTCCAATGGCTTTGCGCTCGAGTATACTCCAACAGCTTCACATTAGCCACATGGGCATTGTGAAAACCAAGTCGCTCGCCCGTAGTTACGTGTGGTGGCCTAACATAGACCAGGACGTCGAACACCTATGTCGTCAGTGTGTGACATGCGCCACGGAGACCTCGGCGCCGCCGCGGGCGGCGCCTCAGCCCTGGCCTTATAATACCACTCCGTGGAGTCGATTACACTTAGATTTCTTGGGGCCGATACGAGGAAAGACTTTTCTGGTTCTAGTAGATTCTAGTTCTAAATGGATTGAAATTTTCGATGTGGCGAAAACTAACGCGAGTTCTGTTATTAGAGTATTAAGGAGTACTTTTGCTCGTTTTGGGTTACCAATGGAAATCGTCTCCGATCAAGGACCACCCTTTACGAGCGCGGAATTTCGAGAATTCTTGGAGCGTAATGGTATACGTCAATCGTTATCACCGGCTTATCACCCGGCTTCGAATGGCGCAGCGGAAAACGCGGTGAAACTCTGTAAGCAGGTCATTAAAAAGGCTTACAGGGATTCAATCGATATAGATGCGGCCCTACAAACATTTCTATTGGCGTATAGGAATAGTGTGCATAGTACTACCGGGGAAAGTCCAGCAATGTTACTACAGCGGCGAGTTCTTAGATCGCGTCTCGATTTATTACGCAATGACGGGTCACGAGAGGAACGCGTGCGCCACTGTCAACAACGCCAAGCGGGCGGCGGCGGCGCGCGGGCGCTGTGCGAGGGGGCGCCGGTGTGGGCGCGCGATTACGGCCGCGGAGAAAAATGGGTGTCCGCCATCGTTCGTGCGGTGGACGGTACGAGACGATACTTGTTGGAAACGGGGGATGGACGTCAAATGCAAAGACATATAGATCAGATTAGGCCGCGGTCACGCATATCGGATGTGCATATGCCTATATCACCATCTTCTAATAAGCGCAACGGAGTCGAGGAGGCCGTCGAGCCATCGACTTTGGTGGCGGACGAGATTAGGCCGATAGATTTAGAGCGGAAGAGTATAGCAGCGGATCATAGTTGTGAGGCTGTGGGTGGGGAAAGCCATTTAGAATCCGACACATCATTGCAAACAGCTTGTCCGCCACCAATTCCGCCACGTCTGTCTCAACAGTCTACGCTGACGCTGTCGCCGGTAAAACGTGATAGGAGACCTCCTATACGATATGGTATAGATGAGTAGGGCTAACGACAATTTATAAAATGTATATAGGATGATTCAACTGTGTATGTATTTAGATTGTAATTTAATTAAATGTTAGTGTTAAGTTAGTGTAAGTAGATATTAAGGGTGGAGGTGTAATGTAGGTAGATAAATAATAAAGATTGTTGTACGCGCGCTGCTAGCTGCTAGTCTTCCAATAAACGTGTCATGGTGAAGTCGTGGTTTCATTACAAAGAATTCCTCAAAAATAATATAGTTGCTCAAAAAGTGGCGTATTGCAGGGATGTATAGCGTTCGGGAAGTGGGCTATTATTACACACTCGTGCTTTTTCTTTACCTTTTCCGAACTCGTGCGTTCTCTTTCCCAACTGTCAAAATAATGCAAAGACCAATAATCCTAAAGACAGCGGGTCGGTGTAACCACTTTGTTGGCATCTCTTTTTCGCAGCCAGTGTTACCCACTTATCATATTTTCCCCCAAATTTGGTAATCTACAATATCAAGCAAGTAAACTATAAACATTGGCAGACCAAACTGTGAAAGGATTTATATGCTTGTGCAATAAATGGTTGGTTGTTTGTGAGTTTAGATTGGTTGACTGGCATAAAGTTAATTGGGTCAGCAAATTACAGGACATACATATAGGAGAAAATAAAAGACAAATACAAAGATTTTTAATGGCACCAATATGGGTGTTTACAAAAGCTGTTAATACATATTTAGTACGTCATATTTACCTTAATGAGCTATGCAAATATTACAAAGATAAAAGTAAACACTTAGTTATAACGCAATATATAAAAATGTACATTTGTATCAATTTTATTATTATTTTTCTTCTCTTTATCCTTAAAATGCTCATAACGTGCACCCCAGGCGCGGTCCCAGGTGGGGGAGTCACAGGACATGACCCCCCCCCCCCCCCCAATCCGTCAGTCATGCGTACATGGAAGGTAAAACAAGCGAATTTGAGACACTTCTTCCCTCAAATTTCTTGGCGACCCTCCCCCCAAAATTGAAGGCTGCGACCGCGCCTGGTGCACCCAGCCTATAACATTTTACTGGTCTCCAGTAAAATGTTATAGGCTCCATATAAACAGGGGTTATTTGAGCCTCCCGCTTGAAATGTAACTAACTACTAATGAGGTAACACATAATCTTTGATATTATTATTGTCACTGTTTTTGTTAAAAATAATTATATTTAAATAAGATGGTTAATTTTTTACTAATACGGGGAGGATATTTTGATTCGAGATCTGACAACACAATTTCGAATTTGACAATGTTTGAAATAAACAAATATAAGTTTATTTTCACGAATTTCACTATATTTACGTTGACTGACTAGTTATAAGACAAAAGTAATTAAATATCTATATATAAACAATACATATTTAGTACATTTTAAAGAGAAGTATTTAACTTACGCGTAAAATGTAATACCTTCCGGCAGCCTTCCTGTTTACGCTCACTGCGGCTCTTACAACCTAAAATACTGCAGCTCACCATATTATGGAACTAGAAAAATGTTATTTGCTTTTAATACAACACAATTTACAGCTGTGAGAATCGATTTTAACACATAAATATTATAAAACAACAATGTCACCCCGACTTCCACAGTTTGCCTGCCACATAATTAAAGGGCACTGTCAAAATATGTGGTTACACCGAAAAGGACAGAAAATCTCGCTCCCATCTCTTTTTAACAAGTTCCTTAAGTATATTTCGATCTCGCTTTAGCGTGCCGTAATGAAAATATGCCTCTGTCTATAGTACGTAAGTACATTATTCTTAGTCTAAGAAATAATGTCTATTAAAAAGAAAAAAAACCAACCACGAAGTTTTAGAAGTTTTTATGATTCATGCAAATATTTCTAAAAAGAAGCTACTAATTTGTTTCAATATCAGATTTAATTCAGTAGTAGTATTATTCATGCAAATATTTCTAAAAAGAAGCTACTAATTTGTTTCAATATCAGATTTAATTCAACAGTATTATTTCTATTAAATTTATATGTTTTATATAAATTATATATAAATGCTTATGCACATATCTTTATATTTCTTTAGTTGTATTTTCATTGATAATTTCCCTATTATATATATATTTTGTTTTTGTAAGTTATTATTATGCCGCCTACAACTGTCTCTGTTTCGCCCAAAGGTAGACTGGCAGAGAATGCTTTTAGCATTAAGTCCGCCTTTTATACCAATCTATGTGGTGTAATAAAGAATTAAATAAATAAATAAATAAATTTAATGATTTGATTCAATAAGTAAGGTTAGGTTCCATTTCATTTCATCTCATTAACATTTTCATTTCATATCAATCAAAAAATTCTACTGAAGACTTGGCTGTATGGGCATAGTTCCCTTTGCCTACCCAGAATGGGTGAAGAAAACAACAAAAAAATCTCTGCGTATAGGCAACGGTTGGCGCCATTTTTCAAAAATGTTCTTTGCGAGTTTTTATTATTTTATTAAATTGCTTCATTTTTTCGCAACTGTATTAAAAATAGTTGTTCAGTACACGTGCGGACAGAGGCGGCTCGTCCTAAAGAGCGCTGGTGCAGTGCACTCCCAAAAAAATTACATAGGTAATCTATGTCCCTTCATAATACACACTATCCTTACATTACATTCATTCTATTCTAACATACCTATACATAGTATATTATATTCATTATTACCTATATCTACGCGTACATTTAGCGTCAAGATGTAACGAGTGGAGCGCCAGCGATTGCGCTCCTATGAAACGAAGTTTAGTACGATTCCTAGCGCTGTATTCAATGAGTGCGAAAGAGAAACATCGACACAGGCCGGCGCGTGAAACAAAAGATTTCGTATGAGAAATTAACCTAATCTGGAGCGCCGCTCACGCGCGACGTTGCCAAACCGTGGGTTCAACCTGCCTATGCGATGTAGCCGTTCTTATGCATACAAACAAACGTGTCGTCGTCTTAGTCAGTTATTTCGTAGTTTTTCTTTTAAATGAATATTTTAAAAAATAGTTTATATGCGACATTTTGTGTTAAAAATGGAACAATGCAGTGTTTCTTTTATCATTTGTATCTTTTAGTAAGCGGTGTGAAAAAAACTTTCGAAATACGCCTTGAACTGAAAGCAAAAAATGTAGTACGAAAACTAAATCTTTTACGCGTGTTTTTAAATCTGAACAATATTTTAAAACACATTGGTTGTGTGGATGTGAAGATAGCAATAAATTAATTTGTTTTCCGTGTCTTGTGGTTATCAACTGGAACTGACACCGACAGTGGTGGTGAATATGCTTGGATGGCAACGGGTGGTAAAATTTTTTTTTTTTGTTTTTTTTGTGAACCCCCATCGAAAAGTGTCACTAGCCGCCACTGCGTGCGGAACCGTCATTGGAAGGAGTTCCGACTGCCAACCCTCACCTTCGGCTGCGCTCGGGTCGGGTAGACATTTGTCGGAACTCCTTGCAATGACAGCCTTTCCGCACTTGTAATGAAATATACTATTTCACTCTCCAGCAACACAATGCATGCAAGTGGTCAACCATAAATCTCAAAAAAAGAAGATTTTTTATGTCTGTGCCTCGTCTGTTCCTAAACAGCAGTGCCCGTAAAGTAAATCCTGTGTGGCGCCCTGATTGAATTAATAATAATAATAATAATAAACATTTATTTCAGACATAAATTACATCCATATATCGTTAGTACGTTAGTAACAATCATTCTTAATCTATGTTAGTTACACAACACAACTTTATATACTTTATTTCAGCCCTATAGCTCAATCCAGTGGCCCTGGATGGAGCAGTCGGGCCTGGCAGCAATCACCTTTAGGATGCCGTTGTCGCTATATTATTAAGTCGCTATATTGTAATTATTTATTTCAAGCAATTATACCAATAATTACTAATATTTTATTGATGCGGTCCTTGTTTGATTTCGTTTTTAATATGCTTAAAGTAGCAAACTTACTAAATAATAATACTTAATAATTATTGTTTACAATCGACCATACTACAGGTGCATAGGAAATGCACTGTGAGAATTGACGGTTGTAAATTAAATAATCATGTTTATTGACACTCACGATTCGTCATATTATAAAATAATAGCTGTGCCCGCGACGTCGTCCGCGTGAATAAAGACTTGAATAAAAGGGATTGATGAAAGATTAAAGATTATTTATTTGCATTGAATAAGTAGAAGGTAGATTATTCTTACATATTAGGTAAGGTAGTGAAATCACTTTTAATAAAATATTCATATGTTCAGAAGACACCTTATTTATTTTTTCTAAATCCTTCAAACCTAAAACAGTAAGGACTGCTTACTGTACTCAGATCTTACTATCCAGTTTTCGCACGCTTCGCTTTTCTCGCGTAATCAATCCGATTCTCTTTACAAATATGTAGCTCGTTTATTAAAGTTAAGAGATACGTAGTACTGCTGTGCCCGTGGCTTCATCTATGTTAAAAATAAATAGTATCTTAAGTAAATTGAGTGAATTTATACTGCAAAGAATGCATAGGATACATAGCTTTAACCTACTGCAGAAAAGAGGTGCACTATACAACTACTTGTAGTTGGGAGACAAAATTTCTAAACATACACGTGCTTGGGATTAAACAGTCGGAAAAATTATAAGGCCAATTAATAGACTAAAGATTTAAAACTTGCGGACAGCAGTTTGGTCATAAGTCATAACTCATATAACATTGTGAAAACTAAAGCAGAAGGCAGGGTCTCTAAACAGTGTGCTATCTGTATTTGAAAATAAAGAATCTTTAATATGCAAAAAAATTAGTTAAGTTATCATTGGTCCAATTAACCATGTTCAGCATCATACGTATACCCAACGACGGGACAACCCGCGTGGCGCAATGTTTACCATGCCGGACTGCAAATCGAAGGGTCCCGGGTTCGAATCCCAGCGAATCAGAAATTTCAATGATGAGTTTAAATTTCTGTTCTCGGTCTGGATGGTTGTGTTTCTGTCTCTGTGTGTGTTCGTGGCACCCACGACGGGCCACGACACAGGGTATATCTACCCTACTGTGACGCTTTAAGTGTGAAACGTTATTTTTTACACTATTGTCTATTTACTTTTATTAGACTTCAGGCTTTTATTTGAAATTATCTCCATCGATTCACTTTGTAGAAGAAATGAATATTGCTCAATAACGCCATCTACCGTATGGCATGTAAACTTTGTGTTTGATAAATCGAATGTCAAATTACCAAATAGGTAGATACCTATTGAGATTAACAGTTGGGTCAGTAAAAGTTTAACTATTCGTCACCTAGATGTCTGCAGTAGTCCCGTTTTGTTAAGGCTTTTTACCTTCTGTATGAAGGTTTAGAGCATTGAGGTTGTAAGATTTGGATTTCGGTTAGTCGGAGCTCGAAGCCTCTTCAATATGAGGAGAGCTCCATGCCCAGCAATGGAACGCTAAAAAGGTTGCAGCCTGATATAATGTAGCGATAACAGTCGTTTCAGCTGCAGCCTGTTCATAATCTTCCACCCCAAATGAAGACTAATAAGCTGAGCAACTTACTCAATGGAGCCTGCATGTGATGAAGGTTCGGCGGCGGTGAGGCTCGCGATGCGCTCTTTAGGTACCTATAGCTTACACTCGGCCAACGAAAGAAAATACAGTAAGCTGATCTAAGTATATTTAATATGGTCGACCGTATTAGTAAGAGTTCAAAATAATTTTACTTAAATTTAAACTTTTATTTATGGTTTTGAAAGGGCTGTTAACGAATCTTTCATCCAAATTCCCCAAAGTGTTTAAGTTAATGTCGCGTATTGTTTAAATGAACATAACGTTTTTGTTTATGACCCGATTAATATGAAATACACACTAATGTTATGAAAATTAATTCAACAATATACCAGTAAACACATCATTCAAAGAAGGGAAAAGAATTTGAGAATGAAATATTAAGTTAAGGTCAATTATTGTACGCTTGAGATACCAACTTTAGAATTCATTTTATTTGCTATTGAGGAGTAGTTTTGAAAAAAGCTTAAATATGTTTCTTACTATGTTAATAAAGATTATAAATACAAAGTTATAAGTTAAATACTCTGCTCAAAAACATTCTGTACATCAAGTCTCGACACTCAATTTCCAAAGAGTTTCAAAGAAAATTGACATTTAAAGGGTGAATTTTGAGAAATGCTGAAACACGTATTTTTTTATTTTGGTTAGTAAATATTTATACCAAATTTCAATAAAATCTATTGAAAAAAACCAAGTTTTCCATACAAATTTTCATCCCTCATTTCACACCCTTAAAGGGCTATTTTTAAAATTAACTATAGCCTAAATGTTAGCGAGGACCAATATATATAAAACAAAAAAAGTTTCATCAAAATCCGTCCAGTAGTTTTTGCGTGAAAAGCTAACAACAGACAGACAGACAGACAGACAGACAGACAGACAGACAGACAGACAGACAGACAGACAGACAAAAATTTCAAAACTTATATTTTTAGCTTCTGTTACTTATAAAAAGACCCCTAGAAGTATTTTTTTTAATTTCTATGCGATGTACAGAATTGACCCTGCTTACAGTTTTATTATATGTATAGATAATAGTAATAACCACGGACCTGGTTCTCCCTGGTCCCCCTGTACCTCGTCTCCGATAGGCGGAGTGATGACCTAGAAGAACAGGCCCCCACCTCTGACTTGCCTTAATTAGCCGTCAAGAGTGGAGTCGTTCGAGCTAAGTATATGCTAAGGGTGGAAGTTTAATGTTAGGTAAGTAATTGGCGTAATGACGAGGAAACCCGCTTCGAATTGGATTTATCCCCCGCGATGGTGCTCACTCCTCTCGCCACCCCAATGATGGGGGACCATTCAGTGAGCGGCGAGTCACCACCTGGCTCACCTTAACTTATTATTATGATCTAAACGGCCGGTGTCCCATAGTTCTCCATAGCCCATCTACCAGTAATATAACTTTTATTGGCATGATAAGGCCGTGGATGGCATCCGCCACGTATAACTCATAACAACATTAAAGTATCTCGAAAGCGCCTCTATAAGTAGGACTTATGTCCCCAATACAAACCTTCCAAATT
This sequence comes from Pyrgus malvae, assembly GCA_911387765.1. Classification (NCBI taxonomy): domain Eukaryota; kingdom Metazoa; phylum Arthropoda; class Insecta; order Lepidoptera; family Hesperiidae; genus Pyrgus; species Pyrgus malvae. The sequence continues at coordinate 23,129,822 of OU426961.1, read as the reverse complement.
CCAAATGACGGGGTCAAATAACATCTTCGACCCGCCGATCCTTTAGGAAAGATATACCTAATATTATATGCAATAAATAATAAAAAAAATTAAAGAGAGAGAAAGAGAAAGCTCTGAAAGAACTTCACCATTGTTTCACACGGGGCCAGTAGCTTTATTATAAAAGAAAAATGTGAATTCAGTAGCAATCTACCATAAACGTATAGCAAGTCATTTTATTTGGGGTCATCTTCAGACAAACGAATACTACTGTAATAAAACTTAATTACCCTACCAAACTTTTCACCATTGCTGAGAAAATTCATTTAGATGAAATAATTTGAGAATCATTCAACAGGACTAGTAACGTCATCTATGATACATACAAAAAATTAAGCAAAGCATGTAAGGCATGTCTTTCGTCTAAATAACTCTAAACATTTCAGAGCAAGAAGATATACAAAGAATAAAAAGCGTAATAAAGTAAATGATAGCAATTATGCAAAAAAAAACATATACCAGCAACAAATAGAAGAGATGTATTCTTTAGCACTATGAACACTATGAATTGAACAATAACAGACAAACCACAACATAAACACTCTTGAAATGTCAGCGCCACATCTACCGTGAACTAAAAACTACTTGGTCATGTAGGATACATAATAAATCCACTACTCGATAACAGATGACGCTACTCGTATAGAAAAAGAAGTAGTAAATAAATTGTCACGCCCAAATAAAACTAGGTACAATCTCGTGATTACGCTATATTCTGAAATAGAAAGTTATTTTTAACCATTTCCTAAGTGTTTTCAATTCATCACAATCATAAATTATATATATTTGGGACTTTTTCATTTGCAATAATATTGCATTAAGAATGTAAAGTTTGTTATGTTTGTGGTCTTTTCAATTACGCATGTCATGCTAGTTATCTCGCTCTAACAATAACGTCAAACCGCTGCAATAGAGCGAGCAATCAGATATTTCTGTTCCGCTTGAATCACATCGCACTTTCGTATCAGCTGACAACCAAAGCAAAACAGTCGGTGCGCGACCATCTTGTCAAAACTGGAGTCAGTGACAACAAATAAATATTGTAAAATGTCCTAAATCAATTATATGACATAACTACAAGTCTTTATCTATTAAAGTACAGTGCATAGTTAATTTGTGTGCAATTTTCATATCGGTTACTATTCATTTTGCTCCATAATTCGGGTTTGTGTTGCGTCAAATGACGTCATGTGTGTGATACACGTATTGCTGCCGAGTTCGTAAGTATTTTTATAATATTCCTCTATTAATTTTAATTACAGTATGCCTTAAATGAGTCTCTTTCCATTTTGTGAACTTTGGTTTCATTCATAATTCGTAGGGAAACTGCTTTAGAAGCGTACAGGCTGTCCATACTGGATAAGAAGTTGCCAGTTTATCGTGCCCTTGAAAATTATGCAGCAAAAATCACATAGCCGCTTGGCCGATTGACTGATTGAGGAAGTACCATCACTTTCTACTTCGTCAATGGGTCCCGAGCAGTCGGTCGATCATAAATACCTCCGCATAATTCACTTGGCAACCGATTAAAAACGAAGGCGCGCACTTCACTAAAAATGGAACGATCTCGAGTCATAGAAAGTATTGTTCTGTGTGAAACATTTTAAAGTGGTATATGAACGTGTTAATATTTGCGATGTTAGTGCTGAAAATGGCCGCACACGAAGCGTAGTGTATTATAATTATAATGTTAGCATAAATTTATGATCAACTTTCGAGGTCCGTATGTCTGCCGACCCGATCGCTTACGCTCCTGCATCGGCAATTCGGCACAGTTGCATAGATTTAAAATACGAATCAATGATGTTTTATTTTCATTTTCGGACTAATGCTGCTGATAATGTGCTACCAATATGGTTCACCTGTTATGTGACTATTTGTGGGCGGTACTTATATGCTTATAAAATTATACAGTGTCCTTTACTGCAATGTAAACAAGTTTTCAATCCCAATAAATTGAGTTTCCTATCACAGATTATAACTCAACAACAACGAATGTGCGGCGACCTTAATACATATTTTTACGTGTGTTAACGATGTTGTTGATAGTTGGGTGCCTAATTAGTTCTTTGTTCAAAAACTAAAGACGAAATGATAAAGAAACCCGTTTTTACAAAAATCAACCTAAGCAGGCAGAAAATGTAGGATAGGTCCTACCTACGAGCAATCTGGTTTGCTTTTTAATACCTTTCCTTTCCTCCGCCTATTTTTAATCTGTTAGTGTTTCTGTACTATGTTTATTATATGTACTGGCCGTACCTATATCGTTTTGCTTTTTTATTATTGGTCACGTGTTTGAAAATGGCTGTTCACGAACGCTAAACTCAGTGTTCCAAGTGTCTGTCGATATTATTCACGCTATTATGGCCCCTGTGACAATACACTTTGACCTATAATCCCATGTTCGATGGGACGGCGTTGGTATTACTCAATACTGTTGTGTTTTCTTGTATTATTGTTTTATTAGTTAATCTATTAGTAACAAAGGTAGATAATGTGCTCGAAACACGAAAAACGAATTGCTTCCCTACGTGTTCATAATGGCCTATCCATTACCAATGACGGTTCAGTTGCCTAACATTTTTAATTCTACAGGAAAAACAGTTAGAATTTTTGCATGAATTTACCCTATTGAGTAGCATTAGTAGACTGACATTACCAAGACGTCGATGTTACCTAACTACATATGAAGGTACTTCTAAGTTACAAGAAATCATTAGGATAACTGGTAACTCCCAAAACACTGCTGATACAGAATCTTCCTGAAATTAGCCGTAGTGTCCTTAGTTTCGTGTCGTTTAGTTTGGTACCACTCAACATTTCTTGCACGGTTTTACTTAGGTACGATAATATCACGGTGACTGAGTCGTTACAGAAATGCTAAACTTTGTGAGCTGCCTTGCCCTTCATATAACCCTCAGCTTACTAAAAGAAGAATGCTCTGATTACTGGCCGATTTCTTCTGGCAATTATCGTATAAGAGGTTTATCCTTGATAAGAGCCTATTCAATATGTTCTTCAATTTATGCATGCCTATTTACAATATCAATATCATTAAAATACCTAAGTCATAGCCCTAAAAATGTTAAACCATAACCTGAGGTTCTTACTCATCTCCAGTAGTTTTTTTGTAGTTTTCGCACAATGTGTCATCAGCACAGCGAAAATGTGATAGTATTGGTCCATTTTGTGTTAACTTTTCATGTATCTCATAGTTATATTATGAATCCGTTGTTACTCAAAATATTGTATCAGGTTAGATTACTTTCGTCTTAGAGGTTCTCTAGATGTTTCATTGTTCATTCATCTAGCAAAACTTGGAGAATTGGGTTTGGGATTATTTAAATGCGGCTGGTGTCAGGCTTCTTGTTTATTCTGATTTTCAATGAACCACCATCTTTGGAATCGGCAACATCGGCAATTTATAGCAAAATTCCTGGGGCTAATATCATAAGTGGCCTATAAGCTCAATGCCCTAAAAACTGTCCATTTTAAAAATTTAAAAAAAAATCATAGACGATGAATCTACGTCTACCCAATAATGAATCAGCTTTCAATTCAAACATAATGTTCATTAGAAGTCAATTAAAAAAAACACGTAAAACAATATGTCATAGAAAAAAAATCTATTTTGTTAATCCAAGTAGTAATGGAAAGTGTAGTGAAATGGATCAATAATCTCCTTTTCCGGATTATTAAAGTGCGACCTTAAAAACCTTAACCTGCAAAGGATCTTTTCTTTGTTTTTACTCTGACACAATTGTAATTCTAACCATGCCACTTATTTATACCTTGAGCAAAAAATCTTAAAGTGTGTCAAGAGCATGTAATTTTCAGTACACGCACATGACAAATTTTGCCAATGAGATGATTACTCACTGACTACGAAGAGATTAGCTTCTTTGATAACATTGCATAATATTACTAAAACTCCGCAATTAATAGTTACATACTGGCATTGAAAATGTGATTATAAAATTAACGGAAAAAACGGCTTAAAGTATTTACGACTAAGTTACTTAAAAAGCGACATTCAAATTTAACAAATTTGCTATTCAGAAAAACTGAAAAGGTTTTTAAGCAAAAAGTGTATTTCAAACACAAGATCTTTGAAAGGGATGAAGGAAATCCTTTTCAAGTTTCATCCGGTGTTATCAGTGAGCTCTTAATGAAAAATACTGGTTATGGGGTAAAAACCGGATGCTATTTTGATTTTGTCTAGCTACGTAGTTATTTTGATTTACTCTTTGATGAAAACACGCCCGATAATCTTGTTCTTATTAATGTTACAGCCGGTAAATTTGTCGAATCAGGGATACTCCATATTAGTGGTCAAAAACGATAGAAAAAAATTTGGAGCACTTTCGAGGTGGAGCCCTGATTCGACAAATTTACCTTACAGCCTTCCCAATTCCCTTTCCCCTTTTTCATGTGCTTCATAAAATTTTAAAAACTGTTTCGACTATACTGCGCTTGGAAACCTTTAAGGGTTTCTGGTCCGTAGTTACTTATTGCAAACTTCAAGGCTTTTTCTTATTTCAGACTTTTAATACCTGTTAATAAATACGAGAGCAGCAATGGCCGAGTGGTAAATAACCACGGTCATCGACGCGACCGATCCTGGATTCAAATCCTCGGCGCGCACCTCTTACAAAGAAATTTGTAATGTGCGGATTTATCGCTGCTCCACGGTGATGGAAAATATCGTGATATTTAATTGATTACGATATTCTCCATCGCCGTGAATGCCTGAGAGAAATTCATAATTTCTCGAAAGCATGACGTCCACCAATCCGCACTTGGCCAGCGTGGTAGACTATGGCCTAAATCCCCTCTCACTTGTGAGGAGACCTGTGCCCAGCAGTAGGACATAAAAAAAAGGTTGAAAAAAAATTAATACGAACTACAGGCACAGTTTTTACCGAGTGGGATGTTTTTATAAGCTGTTGCAGTAATATACAGAGGATGCATGTATATATTTACTAAGACATTCACATTCTGGAGTTCATCATAATATCTATAGAGTAGTATGTGTAGCTAACAATTTTTAAAGATGGATTTTATTTCAGTTCTTTTAGACTCTAGAGAGAAACATACTCAAGAAGAATAAACAGAACTATTTTGAATGACAGAAATCTTCACATTAATTTTTTTACATCTCATCGTCAACGTCTATCGAAAATCTGGCATCTTTCATAAAGTCGTCCTTTTAAAAATAAGAACAGAAAGGATTTCCGAAGCTGCCCTGAAGCTAATTGAATTTTAAAAGTAACTAAATTTAGAAAACTACTTTACATACTAAACTGACCTACTTCTGGGAAACTTCGCTGCGACAATACTTAAATGATTCATGTCATACTTAATTAGTCTTCGCTGCATATAATATTATCTAGCTAGAGTCGTGATTAACTACTTTAAAATATGTCCGTTTCTTTTTCCTAGACACGTCTACAAGTCATAAAGGTAAATCGAAATCGAGATGCTTCTTAGTAGTCTTTCTTATCTGACATCATTTCATCTCTTGGTCTGTGTTAGTTATAAGATCTTACCACATATTAGAGAATATGTACTACGCAAACGACATTATCATTCCTAAAAATTTCAGGTGCTTTTAGGAGAACTTCAACAGTCTTAAGTAAATTTAAAGCAATAATTAACAAGTTCGTTAATACATACTTATGGTCATGCACCAGTTCCAAACATTCTCTTTTCTCTTATACTTAATAAATAACTGCTGCTAATTAATAAGAAGGTTAGTTAAATTCGTTTAAAGCCACGACTTATGGAATTGAATTACAAGGGATCAGCGGAACAGCATTAATCTCCTGGATTTATAAATTAGTAATAGTTACTGTAAATCTGAAGTGAGTCACTCTCTTCCTCCTTTCTACGTTGAAATTTTCCCAAATAACCTTCTCTGGAACGACATGATATGTAATAGTGACAAATAATTTTATATGCGTTTCCTGTCTTTCGAGGGCACATTTTACAGTAGGCTCCGACTCCGATGATTGAAATCGATAAAAATCTAAACCTTATAAGTGTGTTAAAAACTTCGGAAGCATTTGGTCCACTAACCATCATTTGATAGATAGCTAGATAAAATAAGATTCAGCCTCCATGCTTATGAACAAAAAGGCAAAGCGACGGCATAAAGGGTTGCAGTCAAAATCCCTACTAATTATAAATTCTAAAGTAACTCTGTCTGTCTGTCTGTCTGCTACGCTTTCCCGCCTAAGCCTCTGAATCAATTTTAATTAAATTTGGAACATAGATAGAGTGGATCATGGGAAAGGACATAGGATGGTTTTTATCCTACGGGAACCTATAAAACGGGTCCATGCGGGCGAAGCCGCTGGCGGAAGGCTAGTATCATAATAATTTAGCACTTTATGATACTTAATGAGAAAAATTGTTGCACCTGTGAATAACGTAAACTGAACGTACAATAAATACCTACAAGTTCCTTTTAATATGTGTACATGAAACCCACACGTTGAAATTACTCATACATGTTCATTTCATTTCATTGTCTCATATCTCATTGCTATTATTAGATTACGTAATGTAGTAGATTCGAATAGCAAATTAATCATCGATACACAACTCAATAGCGATCGTAATAAGTGCTATTATTGCGAAAAATCATCTTGTTTTTGCATGTTTCAAATATTGTTCTCACTATTTGTTGTAAGTACTCGTACAAAATTTATTTACTTGGCTGTTTAGCGTAAAGAATGGTCATATCAAATCTAACATTATAACCTTATAGATCCGGCAATATAGGTGGACTAGTACTGTACACTAATTGTCCTATACCTATATCCTCTATTCATATTCTTTTGGAGTTGGATTTGCGACACTGCAACACACTATTCGATGAAAGAAATTATAATTAACACAAAAAGATCCTCCGTAATTTTCCTTTGGGAGTCCCCCCGGAGTCCTTTTGGGTTACTATGTCAAACAAAAAAACTTTAACTGATCTTCCTTTAATAAAAAAGGAATCCTCCTCCAAATCATTATTAATTCTAGCTTCATTATCTTCGGCTCTCCGAAGACGAATGTTAGCCAATGCAAGTAATATGACATCAATATAATATTATTGTATATCAGTTAAAACAGGCAAACTATCGATTGGAAATTAAATTGTATTGCTGAAAAGAAACAAGTGCAATGAGAAACTGTCCATTTTATAAACTTCGCTACTAAGTAAAGATTCCTCACTTCTAAAAACAGTACTAAAAGCGCTTTTTGCGTCAAATCCCTATCCCCTACGGAAATAATCTTGTCGTCATAATATGACGCGTATTTGCATAATGAACTGATGACGCAACTATGACAAGCTGCAAATATGCTTCGACCTGTACGCTCTTCATTAATACTGAGGTATACATGGCTGCAACCGTTTTTGCGTCCCACTACTGGGCACGGGTGTCTGCCCATTATTATTGGGGGGCCTGGAGCTTACTCTACCACGCTTCTCCAATGCGTGTTGGTGGTGATGCGGATTCGGGGCCAACCCGCTGTTGGAACATTCAAACCACCCATAAAGCCTCCGACAAGATTTAGCGACTATTATAATTATCTATCGATGACATCCGGGACCGAAGCCTTAATGAACCCTCCGAACCCACCCATCTCACACCTGACTGCGCGCGTTTGGCTGAAATGCATAGATTGCTTGCGTTCTATGCTAGCTGCCGAGCCAGCTTCGCTGAGGTATACATACGCATGGAAAATAACACTTCACACTCATAGCCCCACAGTAGGGTAGATATACCCTGTGTCGTGGGTACCATGGACACACACAGAGACAGAAACACAAACACCCAGACCGAGAACAGAAATTTAAACTCATCATTCAAATTTCTGCTTCGCCGGGAATCGAACCCGGGACCCTTCGATTGGCAGTCCGTCATGGTAACCATTGCGCCATGCGGGTCGGCGAGAAAAGGAATCCAAATTGACTTTTTAAGCTAAGAAAAGCTGGAGACTCGTTCAAAAGGATTATAATGCACTCAATCAGTGACTGACGACAGCGACAACTGTCAAAGCCAAGAGATTGCAGGGGCTTGTTGAATGGGCGTTAACAACACGTCATTATCCCAAATTATGACATCCATATGACATGAACTGCAGACGACAATCAAGTAATTAGTTATGTATGTAAACGTTATACGAATTTTCAGCAAATCTAGTGGACTTAAACTAGTCATTTTCTTCAAAATAATAAAGTAGTAAATGAAAATACACGCCAAACCTCCACCAGACTATGACTCGTGCCGCAATTCTGGAGACATGGTTACTTCATGTAAATACACACACCACAGCTTTCTATTGAAACACAAAATTACACGGTATCACGAGATGTAACAGTAGTTATATATAGTACAAAAGCACGACAATGAATTTACAAATACTTAAACAATTTATCTTTTAACTAGCAGTTCCCCGCGGTTTCACCCGGGCCGCGTAAGGAAGGTTTAGTGGCATGAAGTGAATATTCTCCAGAGGTTTCATGGGACCCTCATTTTTTTACAGGTTGGGTTATATCAAAGAAGTTTCATACGATCCCAAACGTTTTTGAACATATGAAATAACCTATGTTCATCAGGGATAATGTAGAATTCTAATGGTAAAAAAAATCTAATTGGTCCTGTAGTTTTGGAGCCTATTCAATGCAAAAAAAACAATCAAATCTTTCCTATTTACTATATTAGTATAGATGTGTTTGTAAAGCCCAGCTGAACGGTTCGGAAAACAGAAAATCCTATTAGGCCTGTCTTCATGCATATAGGCACTGCATTTTCATAACTTCCCTTTAAAACTGGGTCGTCAGCGGCATCGCTTGCTTTATAAAAAATATCTTGAAGAAAGGCCAAAACGTTGCGAAATTGTTACACGGCCTAATTCAATATGAATAAAGAGAATAATTGGAAATTACTTAGCGAGTTCTTTCTTAATATTTTATTAGGTAAATTACTGCGACTATAAACAAGTTAGTTCTACTTTAGAAGTGATTTAAGATAAGAAGTTGTAATATTCACACGTATTGTCTGAATATAGTACCTAAAATACACGTTGTCTTAGTTATACAAATTTATAATTAACCATCAAACATGAATCCTTTTTTTGTATCGGGGGGAAACCTTCAAAAGGTACCCGGTACACTTTGGGAGAGGATACCGGTTTATGTGGGATTTGACCGCACTAAAACCCCTTCGATGGCCTGCCTCTGCGCTTGGGGAGGACTCCGCGATCTCCAGTGGAACGCACCGGTGCAGCGGTGACCTCCACGCGCGGAGCACAGAGTGGGCCCATCTTCGGGAGAGCAAATATGCTCTCCTACACCTTCCGATCCTAACGGCGGTCTGCGGCATGTGGCCAATCAAGCTCCCACTCACACCGCCCACAACCCCGGAAGCCCCCTTTTAGTCGCCTCTTACGATCAGGGGGATACCATAGCTCTATTCTTAAGCTTCCCGAAGCTATCCTACATTAAAAAATCATTATACTGTAATACTTCTTTTCGATTTGAAAACTTCCATGTTGGCTAGCCTCATATCTCGTCCGTTCTTATTATTTTCCATGCCATATTTATTTACATGCACTTAATCCTTCACGCATAGTTACATACACAAAGAATATGGATTTTAATCTTATTCCTTATATAATTTATGCAAGAAGCTAGCTCCTCCTTCTCCCGTCTCTAAATACGTTACCTATAAAAACTATCTATCTTGATTATTTTTATACTCATTAAATGGAACTTATCGTTATCCTAATCATCAAGGACCCATTTAATGTCCATCATCAAGGACCCATTTAATGTTCTGCTAATTGAATTTCGATTGAGCTTTTCAACACAATCCTTGCAAATCTATATCTGTTTCCTTTGCAATCACATTTGCGCTATTGTTAGCCTCATTCTTTGTGTGAAGACATAATGCGTGTACATTTGCATAAACGCGCTTGTGTGTTATTCAATGTTGATGTGTTTATTCAGTGAGTATATTTTTAGACATGCAAAATTTTTACCTTTTTGTCTTTGTCGCTGTCAGTTCACTAAGACATGAGCTTCCAAGTTATTCCTAGGGGAATAGTAGTCTCTTTTGAGTGGCAGTTTTATTTCAAGCTACTCGTACGTAAGGTAGACGACCATGGAATGCATCGATTTCTTTACCGTTAAGTTAAAAGTACATTAGTTTCATTACTTAGGCACTTTGCAGCCCAACTTATTTGTAGCTTTCTGCACGTGTTAATATGTGATACAATTATCCATACGGTTTTGCTGTCCATCGAATACCAAGAGATTGTTTACCTTTTTATTTATTTATATATTCTTGCAAAAACTAGGGGTTACAAAGGGTTTAACCTAATGCCTATAGGCATTATCTTCCAGTCAACCCTGGGTGGGTTATTAGTGTGTAATTTGTAGTTGATACTTAAATGATTGAACAGGAGAAGTACCACCGCAATGCCCGTTTCTGCTGTGAAATAATTCTGTTGTGTTTCTGTAACAATTTTTGAAGTTGGTTGTACACTTGGTCTTTTGCCCGGTGTACAACCGCGTGATTTCCACGTAGCCAATTGGCTCCTCTTCATAATTTTATGAAAAAAAGTAATTCATTAGGCGTTGCATTCCTATTCACATTAGGTAAACAATAAAATCATAAATCATCAGCCAGATTAATAAAGTACCGCATTGCATGCTTTTCCGCTATTGTGCAGTTGTAACAAGTTTACAACTTTTATATCACTTTTTGTTTACTTGTTATAAGCTTGTTTCACGAAAACCATGACACTTTAGCGGGTTTCTTACTGTTCGGTTTCGAAAATAAAAGCTTATTCAACCAGTTTTTATATTAAAATACTTGCAGTTAATTATTATCTTGAATAACCGCCCACCTTATTGGATTGTGGTTTTCATAAATAGCAAATTTTCTCTGCAAGTAATCGTGCAAAGAGTTTATTTCACGACCACTAATTGATATTACAATGTCACGAACACCAAGTAGAAGTCACAATCGTAGGACCTACCTAGAGCCGATAACCGCGAAAAAATTGACGTTCATTAAGAGAATATCTGTATTCCAAAAATTAATTAAATATTTTAATTTTGATGTATATCTTTGAAGTGAACACTTCTTTAGCGGCGTTGTGCACTTTTTTTAAACTTTTTTGGGTAAAAAATAAACTCGCGCCAGGACACGTGGCTGTACTACAACTGTACCTCATAATATTCGTAAGACGGAAGGGTGACAGCTGATGGCTCGATTGTATATACTTGTAAAATTCCTTTATATCATTATTAAAAATATTATGGACATTGAACAAAGTTCATCTATTAATGAAAAAAGGGAAGAAGTAGTGAAAGAAAATGAGATACTAGAAAACCTACTGAAAATACTAGATGAAAAATAATACTGATAATAAAAGCAATTCGTGCGAAATTATGCCCTAACCATTCCAAAATATCGAAAATGCACATCGTTATTGTTCAAGTTTTCACTTCTGCCGGCACTACCGGAGTTCAACCCGTTGTTTTTTTATCTTAGTCAGTTGTAGTGCTGTATTACATTATTATTATTACATTACTACTTACATTTGATTTTACTATTATAAACAAATTTAAGCAATTAGTTAGTTAAAGCATCACATCACAAATCGCATCACGTGGATTACCAGAAACCAACTTTACGTACAGAACAATACTACTCGTAGTTAAATTTTCTTTTGGATAATTGGACAAATAAATTTCATAACAGGATAACTTCTGTGTCCATTAACGATATTTTAAGATAAAATGTCGGACTTTACCACACAGCATCAACATATCCATCGATCGAGTATCAACTCGAGTGAGGATGTGTCTGATACCCTTTTCACGTCCAATTACTCGCTTTCGCGTCGACCTATTTTATTTGCACCAAGCTTATGTGCTGTCTCGTTTGTGTTTCCGAGCCAATGTAAGTTTATTTACACCGGCTTGGCAAAGCATGTGCTTGAATGCGAGGATAGTGTGTTGCTCTATCCCATTATTAAAGTTTGATTTGATACCGTAGTCTGTTTGTGACATTAATGTTTTAAAGTGGTCAGTACAGTTATTAATAATTTATTAATATCCTTTACTTAACCTCTAACAATCTCAAATCTTGTCTGAGGTCGTTTTTATTTGCGCTACTACTCAGAATAATGTTCCCATCATACATATGTTATTGTAGCCAAATGCTATTCTATATATTCTTTATCATAGTAAACGTTTTTATGGTTGGCATACCCTTAGCCTGAATTAAACTTTAGCACCGCTAGAAATGTTAGGTGCATTACATTCTGAAAAAATACGAAACAAGTAATCCTTCTCAAAGGAATAACTTTATTGTTACACACTGATCTACTCTAAACTGAACAATCAATTGATATACATAGGTCGGAATTAAATTACAAAACACATTCTGAAGAAATACATACGAAACCAGTACATAATCCAAAGAAAGAGCTTTATTGTTTACACACTAATCTACTTTAAATTTAATATTCAATTGATATAGGTGTTAATTAAACTACAGAACAACGTGCTTTCTCCTTTGCAAGGTTTTATTTCGTGTCTCTGTCGCCTGTCTACATTTTCGGTCACCTCTACCCAAACATGTGCCTAGAGTCCTATCTGAGAACTTCTTAAATTGTTCTGCTACTCAGTTGGCTGTTAGACCACACATAAACGTGAACATCTACCGCACCTTTCTCCCGAAAGTATAAGTTCATGGCTAGTGTAACACATAAATTTGTAAGCTAAGCTAAGCCGACCCACCCGTTACAGGTCTTTAGTCGGTTTATAAAACTAATCGTTTTAGATATCAACCCATACAGACAAATTACAAAACCTAAAAGCAATAACGCAGCAGACAAATGCAAAACATAAATATTTTCAATTATTATCATGTTTCTTATTTAGTAATTATTTTCCAACACAAATAGATATGACTATCTTTACCGCTATATTAAAATCGCATTCGCAATGTGTTTCACCTTCACCTGGTCACATGTATTTTTTTAGCAGTATCTCGTAAACATATCGAAGAAGATCGTAAAATGTGGCGAATTGAGAAACTGCATAAAAGTATTTGTAGATTATTATTATCCTCATATTTATCTGCGCAAAACGGAGTCCTCAGTAGATCACAGCATATAGCGTGCCCTACCCTACGGGACAAAAATTATTTCCGTATGTGTAATCCCACAAAACTTGTCATCGCCTCTAAGGTAAGTACTCTTTGAAGCTAGATAAATAAACGTTACACACTCATATCCCCACAGTAAGGTAATTAATACCCTGTGTCGTTGGTACCATGGACACATACAAAGACAGGAACACAAGCACCCAGACCGAGAACAGAAATTTAAACTCATCATTCAAATTTCTGTTTCTTCTCTGGGACTTCTCGATTGGCAGTCCGGCATAGTAACCATTGCGCTACGCGGGTCGTCAAACCATCAAAATACCAGTAAAAGTTTCGCCTCACCCACAGGATCGATTTGAATAAGAAATACTGAAGTTTTTCAGAAAATTCTGCCATTCTCGCAGTTATTCAAATAAGCACATTATACATGGACACAGTGATACGTACGACCTAATTCCCTCATTGCTTTTCTGTGAAATAAGGCGTGTGTTGGGATACATCTGAATATCGTTTCGTCGATCGCGACAAAAGATGATATTTCCTAATTCAATATTATGAATACATAATCAGTCTCAAGAAGGCCTATACTCGCATAGGCCCCCTATAAATTGTATTAAAAAAATGCTTCCCAATTTCTTTATTCTACTGGGATTATCTTAAAATAACTTGACCTCCCTGTTTAATTTTCCTGTTAGAAAGTGTAAGTTAAGTATCATCGCTACATTAGATAAATGTTAGAAGTATAGTGAAGTAAGTGCTGATGACGTATTTGCAGTAACTGATTCACACGTGACTGAACATAAGCCTATAAGAGCGGAAGAGTAAGCAGTGCGAACTCGCATAATAAGGACTCTTGGAGTCGAGTATTATTTGCATAAAACATGCGACTTGTAAGAAAATTCTGATATGTTATTTATAGGCGTAAGTACTTATAATAAACTTTGGTACTCCATGTATTAGGTCCTTACCTATGAAGTTGCCAATACTCAAAACTGGCAACATACGCGTAAAAATCAAATATCTTGCGTATGATTAGGAATTCCAAATTTAACTTTATTTCGAAACTAGCTGTGCCCGCGACGTCGTCCGCGTAGATAGACTTGTACAAAAGGCTTGATTAGGCTTGGATTATTTGTTCCTCCTCCTCCTTAGTCGTTCAATCTTGACAGAGTGGTCGTGGCTGATCAGGTTGCAATTTCGTTCGTGACCGCTTGCCCTCCACTGTCCCTTGGATTATTGTTACCTTTTATGAAATTACTTATGATACAAAAGTTCATATTATTATGTTGAGTAGATACATTCTTCCTGAGTCCTTACAATTCTTACTGTACTCCTCTTATAATACCGACTTTTCAGTCATTATCATCAGTTTCTCTTTACAAATTAAACGTATTATAATAGCCTGTTTTTAAAGTGTTTAGATAGTACTGCTGTGCCCGCGGAAAGTATCATTATAATTAAATAATTTGTGCTGCAAATAATGCATAGATTCATTATCATTATATAACTTAAATATATTGCAGAAAGGTGGTGAAATGTCTACGCTATGTCAGGCGTGGTTAGTAGTTGGGAGTCAAATTCTTGGTTGCTTACACGTTGGTTGCAATTGTCGTTAACATACTGTCGTTCATACTTAATGGAGGTCTTTTGAGCGATTTAAAACTTGCGACAGCAGTTAGGCCACTAACAATGAAGACGTCATCAACCTGAATTGGAGCAGCGTGAGAGGATCAGGCCCTATGCGATTAAGAGTCAATTGGTCCTATTAACAACCCTTCACACAGCATTAGAAATAAATATATTGATTACTAATATTATTCTGGGCGTGACCACCATGCCGTGCTGCTGCCGTGACGCTTTAGCATATTAGTGTAACACCAGTGCCAGTACTGCGTATGTATGTAATAGCTCTTACTAAATTAACCACTGAAAACGTCTGCTCATTTCAATAACATTTTTTATTAGACCCTCGGCAATTGCTTATTCATTTATTCGAAATCACTTTTTTTATAAATAAACCGAACAAAGAGGCAGAAAGGCCGCGTGGTTAAGCGATCACTGTCGCCTATGGAAACGGGCAACCCCAGCGGAGCCACCCGAGCACTGCCGGCTTTCAAGAAGAGCTTTCTTTACAGCTTTCTTGAAGAACCCATGTCAAAGTCCACTGGAAATGCCTCAGCTGGAAGGTTGTCCCATAACTTAAACATCCGTTCAAACATCAAAAGGAGCGTGCAAAGCGGCCTGTGGAACTTTAACCTTCGACTGGTGGTGTAATCATGATATGGTGACATAGCTATCATTTTGAAAAGATCCCTCAGCATAGTAAAGTCGGTAGAACACTTTGATTTTTTTTTACGTTTCACACTGATAGCCCCAGAGTAGGGTAAATATACACTGTGTAATGGGTACCATGAGACACACAGAGACAGAAATACAAACACTTAAACCGAGAACAGAAAATTAAACTCATCATTCAAATTTCTGCTTCGCCGGGAATCAAACTCGAGACCCTTCGATTGGCAGTCCGGCATGGTAACCATTGCGCCACGCGAGTCCAGGCGCGGTCGCAGCCTTCAATTTGGGGGGCCCAATAAATTTTGGTGGGGGGTCACTAAGAAATTTGGGGGATGAGGTGTTTCAAATTGGCTTGTTTCGCCTTCCATCTACGCATGAGTGAGGGATTTTGGGGGAGGGGGGGGGGGTCATGTCCCCTGTGACCCCCCACTGGGACCGCGCCTGCGCGAATCGATAGTTATTATTGTCTATTAAATAAGGTCGATACCAATAATATGTGGATGTAACCACCGCGCCGCGCCTCCATAATGCTCTACCACAATGAGTACAATATCAGCGCCAGTTCCAAAGCTCTCTAACTTGTTAATTTTTTTATTAGATATTTCATGTAAATATACTCGTAATTAATTATTTGAAATAATCTCCACCAATCCACTCTGTAATAGCGTTATTGGGTAACGACGACATCTAGCGTATAGCGTGTAAACTAAATTGTCGATATACTGAATTTGCAACAGATTACTAAATAGTTCTGAATATGAACATAGATGTCGGCAGTAGCCTCGTTTTGTTAAGGTTTTGTACATTAATTTTGTATTGAGGATTTCTTTGAATATGTGGTGATATGTATGGTTTTTTTTAATATTTTGAGATGAAATCTAGCATAAGTGATTGAAAACTTGCTATCAGAATATTAAGAGATGTTAGTAATTATCGAAACTTGTGGTGTGACCGCTCGCATTTACTTTATTCTCTTACAAAAGTTACACACTTAAATTTAAAAACCCGCATTGGAGCAGCGTGGTTAAGTAATCTCCAGGCCTCTCCAATAATGAGAAGCCTAGGAGAGGAGCGAGACGTTAAAAGGATGCAGCTATTTAGCTTGTATCGGTAATGGTCGCTTCAGTATTTAATTCGATTCTTGAAATTGACGTAACTTTTTTGTTTGTGAACTGATTTAAATAAAACAAACCCTAAATGTTAATCCAAAAAAATACCAATACTTCAGTGAAAACCGCATCCTTCTACGTTAAGCCGTTCCTGAGATTAGCGCGCACAAACGAACAGATAAACAGACAAACAGATAAACAGACAAACAGACAAACAGACAAACAGACAAACAGACAATAATTCTAAAAATAATTGTTTTGGGTTCTATTACGCTAATAAATAGCCCTAGTGACAGTTTTTTTCAAATATCTTCAATGTACAGAAACCGACTTGTTACAGATTTATTATATGTATAGATAAAGCCAAAAAATATTGTTTTAAAAATTCGTATTTCATTTGTTTTCATATCATTTCTTTGAGCTTCAATATTGCTATAACAACAAGTATGGACAAATTGAAAATTCGCGGTATTTATGAATACGAGTTCCACCGTGACACCAGTGCTGCATAAACAACTTTAAGCATTAACGACGTGTACGGACCAGGCGCCGCTAACGAACGAACTGTTAGTTTTTGGTGGGTTTTTGGTTTCCGTTCTGGAAATTTCAATTTACTCAATGAGCCTCGTGGACGACCTGATACTCAAGTGTATAACGAAGAATTCAAGGCGATAGTGGAATTAGATCCATCTCAAACCACTTCTGAATTAGAAGCAGCCTTCGGCGTAAGTGGTAACGATAATATATTATAAGCAATATTAATTACAGTGTAACCTTAATTACTTATATGATAATAAAAATATATTTCATACTTAAATCACATAATTTTATTAAAATAATAAACAACCTGCGAAACTACCAAAAAAAATTATTTGTTCATGGCTCCCAACTATTCGTAAAAATGTATATTTCTGTTTTTAGGTGACTAATATTTTTTTGTTCCATCTCCAAACAATCAGCTGTTCTGAACGGTGCATTCATTATACTAATGTCAAGTTGCCATCAAATGAAGAAAATAATCCAGATTTCCCTACAGTTTATGCGGATATATGCTTAACAGCAGTATTATACAGGTTGACTACTGCCTGAGCCTGTAAATTGATGACACTCAAAACCAATAATTGTACTTTGCATCATATAATAAGTCGCTCTATTAAAAATCCGTTGTCCCTAAGGATCTCCTTCTCATCTTTCCCATAATTATTTTAAATCAGCACCTCATGTGCCAAATTCTTTATAACTAGAATTGGGTAAAAAATATTCCTTAAAGCTATTCTTTAAGTCATTCAATTCATACTAATATTATAAATGTGAAAATGTATTTGTTTGTTTGTCCTTCTTCGACTTCATCGTGTTGCTTTGGCCTGATTTTTTATGGACATGATTTAGAAGCTAGAGAGTGTCATAGGCTGCTTTTTATCCAGGTAAAATATCTCATATGGGAAAAAACGTGAAGTCCACGGGGGTGGAGCCGTAAACGGAAAGCCACTTCCTTATTATTCCACAAAACAACTTTTGTAATACCCATATTTGCGCAAATAAATTATTTTCGTTTCATTTTATTTTCATTTCCTTCTGTTCATTCAAATTAGGTAATTGATGACAATACTCAATATTTTATAAATAATTACTAGTCCGAAGTCCTATTATTTAAATTTGAGCCATTACGTGTTTTTTCCTCTTACCTTATCAGCATTATGGAGGAAGCTCGTCGGTTTTTATCGGGAGAGCGACGCGGCCGCGGCCGGTTGGATTGATTGTTCACATTCACTAAGCTTTTAAATATTTTACACTGTAAATGTGCTTTTTTCTGTCAACAAGAAAAGTGCAGAAGGTGATGAATCTCACCAAAAGTTTGGAGTCTAGAACAGAAGAAGGACTACATAGTTTTTTTGTATCGGGAGGCAAACCTTCAAAAGGTTCACGGCAGGTGTTCACGGCGTTCACGAAGGACGGGGGTGTGTCCGTGACCGCGGGGTCCTTCCCGGGGCTACTGGCTGGATGCTTCGAGCTCCCACTTCCACCGCCCGTAACACCGGAAGCCGCCTCTTACTAGGCTCTTACGATCAGGCAGGGGATACCGTAGCTCTATTCTTAATCCCGAAGCTACAGGGACTAAAGCTAACATTGAATAAAATGAAAGTATTTTATTCATTGTGCAGTTTTTTAACAATCTTTGTCAAGGTTATTTTATGATTCCCTCTAAGTGTGCTTATGCAATGCTAAGCTGAAAAAAGCAGACGGTGAAAAACTTCAGCTTTGTTTTAAAATATTGGTATACAAGACTCGTAATTAGCATACATGACAGCTACCGCATGTGCAATGTCGTCCCACACCAGCCATATGTAATAAAAGTATTCATGTAATAAAGATGAGTAGGTACCTTTATTTTCAGAGGTTACAATGTAGGACTGCAACTCGAAGCTGTTTAGTTTATAATATATAATCTTTTTTGTGTTGCTCATTACAAGAATAAGCTTTGAAGCCTCAGCAATTTGCACTAGCTTCTATAAGTCTTCAACTTTGTATCGCTCTTTGTTTCTTAAGAGGCTACGATATAATTTAAAAAAGTTGGTTACTAAATACTACAAGTTGGTTACTACAACGCCATCTATTAAAGTAGCTCCCAATTAAAAATAGTGGTATTACAACCTGCTAAGATGTCAGGAAGAGTCAAATTTTTCAGTTTATGTTTAAGTTGATTAACGCTGAAAATACGGACACGCCGGACACGATATTTTCTTATAATGAAACCTAGCTAGATTGATTTATCTTCCCCGAAACCCCCCACCAAATACTAAATTTGATAAAAATCGTTGCTTCCCTTTCCGATATTCAGATTATACATAGGCATATACAAGAATTGCTCGTTTAAAGGTGTAGATATTATAAGTTACATACAGTTATCTAAAATGACAGAATACGCCTGAACATGCATAACGGAATATCTGTGAAGGATAATAAATCGGTAAGTAAAAAAATAAACCGGAAGTCATGACAAACGGAACAGATTAAATAATGGTTAATGCGGTCCATTTCAAATGCGCAGTTGCATTCATTCACATCGCAGTAATGGTTTAATGACGATGGACGCGTTCAAAGTTTATCAATTTACTATTTAACTGCGGTAGGTGCAGTGACTGAGGGAATAGAAGATAGAAGATTAGGTTAGTTTAGGTTAGCTAAGCAACGATAGCAGAATAAGACCCGTCACATACATTCGTAATTCCGATTTAGAATTCCCAATTTTTTTCCCATGCGGGATTCCGAATCGGAAAAAATTTGAACGGATAATTTCCGTATGTATGTGGTAGGACTATAGAACTCACGAAGTTCCAAATTACGCGCCAAATCATGCTGATAAAGCAGTCGTATAACATCTTGCATTCCTGTAACAACAACAAGAGTAGGAAGAAGCGACTATCAGAACTGTTAGAAGTCACATTCACATATACGGACATTGCGATGATGCTCCATCGACAAAGAGCGACCTAATGACCTAGACAAATTAAAACTGAGTCTTCAATGTATCGAGTATGAGCTCGATCTATCGGAGGAGCGACATAAACTATTTCTTGCCGAGAAGAAGCGATGGGTTTCTTTTCTGGGTGCTGAAATTTATTGATATTTTGTCATAAAGAAAGAGAAATTTCTCAACTCTACGAGTGTTACAGTAATCATATTTTTTTTTAGAAATAAGACGACTCCTGTCGCGCAATAGTTACCATGCCGGACTGTCGATCGGAGGTCGGTGCCGGGTTCTATTCCCGACGAAGCAGAAATCTGTGATAAAGTTCTACCAGCTTTAAAGTAGGAAGAAGCTAATATATCTGCTGTATCATAACTGTCATATGTCTCCAATTTATCACATTACATTTTCTATCGACAATTGATAGTCCGACCTAATAACATAGATAATTTAGAAATGAATCTTCAATGGACTGATCTCATACGTACAGGACGCTTTCGGAGAACCGATAGGTTCTCAGGCGGTTACATTTTACGGATACTCCATTATTTCACAAATATTTATTATTACTTCTCATAGAGAGAGAAAAAGACCGACAGCAGTCATTGCCATTCATGTATTTGTGGCTGATGTCATTGTGGTAGGGTAATACTCGTACGACGTATGACAATACTAGTATTTTTCTCTGATGCAAAAAAGGTTACGGCCATTGTATAACGTTGAACAGAGTATGTTTTTTATAAAACCTTCTTTGTTCCTTTTTTTCTGACAATACAAATTACGAATATTTAACAACTCTCACTTTGATATGCAAGCCTTATTTCTTCTTTCATCAAAATACATTCAAAATTGTCATGATTATCCATTGCCTAATTACGTAGCCTATTGTGAATTCTCGTTCGAACTTATTTTTTGATATTCTCTATGCAAAAGTCTCATCACCACGGAATAGATCCAATCTGCGGCATGGCACAAAGCGTTGCAGCTACATTAGACGCAAATTTGGATTCTTTGGTATTATTTAGTTTTTGTATTACCAACACAAAGCCATTAACGGTACTTATAGATAACCATTTAAAGGCGATATGAAAATATCTTTGGAATTATTATTGGAATCCGCTTAATTAGTCGCTTAAATTCCCTAACGACATTGAAGCGACATTAGTTCAGAGTATGTTGAGGTCAAATTATTTTACGAATAGGTATCGCTTTCAAATAAATTATTTAAATTCGATACATTTCAGAATTATCACTTAATGTGAACACACAGGTTAGAGTATATTTACGACGGGCAGCTTATTTACATATTGTACTAAGCATTCTGTAGTTACATTTATCTGTTGCTTTCTTGTACTGTTTCTGTAGCACTTAAAATGTTAAACTGGCCTGCCTCTCCCCAAGCGCAGAGGCAGGCCACCGAGGTGGTTTTAGTGCCGGATTTGTACCGCACATAACCCGGTATCCTCTCCTAAGGTGCTGGGTACCTTTTAAGGATTTCCTCCCCGATACCAAAAAAAAGGTACGTCTTTATTGTTAGTCTGTCTACCAAAACAACAATTTCTCACTAACGCGTGGAACTATCAAGTTACAATATCATACCAGCAACTATTATAATATACTAGCTGACCCCGCGAACTCCGTATCGCGTTTAAATATTAAATAATAATAATAATGGATAGCATATAAACCTTCTCCGTGAAAAAATACATGTACATACCAATTTTCATAATAATCGGTCGAATAGTTTCTGAGTTTTGCGATGTCATATATACAAACATTACTTAACACCCCCGCAACCCCCCCTTCCGGGTGGAATTTCGTAAAATCCGTTCTTAGCTGACCTCTACTCGGCGAAAGGAATATTCCTACCAAATTTGAAGTCGGTAGGTCTTATAGTTCCAGAGATATCGTGATGAGTCAATATATGGGTGGAAATACCCCCCCTTCCGGGTGGAATTTCGTAAAATCCGTTCTTAGCTGACCTCTACTCGGCGAAAGGAATATTCCTACCAAATTTGAAGTCGGTAGGTCTTATAGTTCCAGTCCCTGTAGCTTCGGGATTAAGAATAGAGCTACGGTATCCCCTGCCTGATCGTAAGAGGCGACTAAAAGGGGGCTTCCGGGGATGCGGACGGTGAGAGTGGGAGCTTGACCCGTCCAGCCAGCAGCCCCGGGAAGGACGGCGGTGTATGCGTGGCCGCATGCCGCCGTGAACACCTGAAGGTGCAGGAGAGCACATCTGCTCTCCCGAAGATGGGCCCGTTATGGGGCGCCGCGCGTGGAGGACACCGGTGCGTTCCTATGGAGATCCCGGAGTCCTCACAAACGTAGAGGCAGGCCACCGAGGGGGTTTTAGTGCGGTCAAATCCCACATAACCCGGTATCCTCTCCCAAGGTGTCGGGTACCTTTTGAAGGTTTCCCCCCCGATACCAAAAAAAAAAAAAAAAAAAGGTCTTATAGTTCCAGAGATATCGTGATGAGTCAATATATGGGTGGAAATACCCCCCTTCCGGGTGGAATTTCGTAAAATCCGTTCTTAGCTGACCTCTACTCGGCGAAAGGAATATTCCTACCAAATTTGAAGTCGGTAGGTCTTATAGTTCCAGAGATATCGTGATGAGTCAATATATGGGTGGAAATCTCTTATATATATATATATATATAGATTAAGGTTCAGGTTTACAAATGTGCTCTCCATACTTCATAAACTTAACCGTACAGAGTTAATTTAGAATTACGATACAAAAAATTTTTTTTTAATTCCAAAATTATTGATGTAGATCCATACTAGTTCTTGCGGAACCGCGCGATGGGGTAGTGAAAAAAACTTGCACTTTTTCGGTTTAATGCTTAAGAACAAATCATGAGGAAATACACGAGTATTTTAGATTTTACCAGTAGTAAACAAACGATAGCTGAGCCCTTCCGTTCATTGCTCGTTGGACGATTGCCATGATCTTCAGTTACGGACTCCTGACAGTCATGGTTTTTTTCTTGAACCCGAGCTGTTGAGAGGTCAGCAAAGACATAAATCACGTTGTTAACAGAAACTGTTGTGATATTCAGAGCAAAAAACTGAGTTAAATACCACTTACGAACCTGATTTGTAGAAGATTGAGGAACATTGAGAAACACATACATATTTCTATATATGTATAGCCGCCTTAACCTCCTGCACCAAACACTTCAATAAAAGTTGTTTCCGCCCACACACAGCGCTATGTTCTCAGATTTAGCGCAAAAGGCATCGAGTCTTGTTTAAGGTACTTTGTCCATGACCTGCAAGGACTACACAGACTACCAGTACCACGTAACCATCCTATTAAAACCCTCCTATTGGAAACCTTTATAGGTGGTAAAACTTTCATGTTTTGACTGAGGAAGTACCACCGCTCCACCCATTTTTGCCGTGAAGCAATTTCATTGTGTTTCGGTGGAAAGGTGCTGTTGCCGTTTGGCAACATTAGGCGACCATCACCCCACGAAGTAGCAGCGCAATCCGGTCTTGGACTGCCAAATCAATTGAGATACTTTTAATGAGCTGTCAAAACGTGACATAATGAGCTGCTGACATCCTCATACATTTTTTATGAGAAATGGTTTGTGACGTCACAACTCATTTATAGTCATTTGTCTTTCTTTTTTGATTTAAAAGGTAATAAACATCATGTATGAAAATAAATTAACAATCATCCTGCTTTCCAGACGTGGTTTAGTGCCGCCTTTTTAAGGTATGCATTTTGAATTATTCTGTGCATAGTATCCAAGGTACTATTGCATCCAACTTCAGGCAAAACTCAGGCTAGCTTGAGGTTTTGTGTCCATGAACTGCGGTGACCATTTAACACTCTGGTGTCTGGTCACATACTGGTATGCTACGCTCTTCTACACTTCAACAAAAAAACTTGTCTGCTGAACCCATTTACCTAGTCAAGCGTTGTATAGCCTTTTGAATCCTTATGATTGCGTTTCATAATTCGAAGATCCATAACCTTGCCCTAGAACTGAACTATGCCAAGGGAATTTCGAAGATATCGCTTCTACTCTAATTTCGACTCTACACATTCAATGCCAAATCCCTCAATCTCAATATCTTGAAGTAAGGTTTGCTTTACAAATGTGCAAGCTGCAACACTTTGGGACTCACTGCTGGTCATCATCTCTCATTACCAGAAATGAGAGATTGCCCCACTACTCTAGTCAAGGGGTTGGTGGAGAGCTAAAGAAGTAATTTGCATAAATTCTGGTGAATTTATGTACCCTTGTTTATCCTATTTGCTTTTCTTCATTTAATGTTATTAGCAAAAGGTGTAGTTAATTGATGTCGCACTTTATTAATCCTATGGGTCTATAGCTTTCAATTACGTAATTCCAATTCAGTAATTACTTACTGTTTGTTAACCTCTATCATTAGTTTAACCCTTTTTAATGTAATGAAATAATACCATGTTTTCCCTCACCGTAGAGAAGAATCATAAAATTCATAAACGAACTTAGAGCTGCGCGAAGGGTTTTGAACCCGTGATGTGCCGCGTGCTCCTCCGTGAACCCATCTCACATTCTCACACTCTTCACCGCTCGGTTATCGCAGTCCCATAACTTAGCAATTCACCATACCTATTAAGAACTCATCGCGTTAGTAGAAACATGTTTAAAATTGGAACCCATCGCTCCCCAGCGACCTTGACCCACAGGCGAAGTGTGCCGAGGCTGGCCGATGCCCGCTCGACCGGCGAAAGTGAAAACTCGCGCGCAGACCCCGCCGTCCGCTACGAGTCCACGAGCTTTCATTGGACCGGTTCTTTGCACTTGTTTGGGCCCCGTTGAGCTGTTATTGTCGCCTTGGAATGTTGACGATTACTGTAAATGTATGGCTGTGGACGTTACAGCCTTTCCGAAAAATCTGCTGTGGACGTTACAACCTTTCCGATAAAGCTAGCAGTAGCCAGACTTACACGAGGCGACCATCAGTCTTCGGAGTAGTAGCGCAACTACATACGACCACAAGCAAGACTTAGGCTTCCTTGAGGTCGTGTGTGGTTGTAGATCTCCATGGGCTGCAGCGACCATTTACCACCACGTGGCCTGCATGGTCGCCTGCTGCTCCATTCGAATAAAAAAAGCCATTGTTAGCATCGGCGATTTATGCGCTTTTCAGAAGCTAAATACAGCGGCGAAATTGCTAAAACGCACGATTGTCATATTGCAAAAGAGTGGTCAAAGAGCGGTGAAGCATCGATGCATTCCGAAATTCGCAGATCGCCGATGCTAAAAGGAGGTCTTAAAGGTCGTATGTCCTTGTTAGAGGGCGGGCTGTGCTCCTTTTGTCGAGACGTCGTCTTTCGAGGACCTTTCTTTCCCATCGGCTGTCGGTCCTCCTAACTATATGGCCTGCCCATTACCACTTCAGCATGCGCAGATTTTGAGAACTATGTCGGTAGCCTTTATTTTTATGCCATCTCGTTGACATTATTCTTGATTCGATAGAATGTAATGTCATGAAAACATTTTAAAGAATTCTCTTTTTACCTAACTTAATTTCTTAGTAAGGCAATTTACTAAAATCTTCGTAGCCATTTAGATTTTGTACCCATTTAGGTCTGGTATTTTACGGACAAGCAATTTGGCTAATAGCTTTAATGTCGCAGTATCCGAGAAAAGGGTGGTAAAAAATGTTATAGAGGATATCCACAGGGATAACACACCATTTTTGGATTGTTATTGCTAAAAAGGAAGGGATAGGGTTGCTGAAAAAACCTATTATTATTATTACATTTTGCTATAACAATTTAGAATCCTATATAATAATATAATCCTATAGTCAAAGCGGTTTAAATTATACATATAAAACATTTGACACATCTACAGTGTAGATGTAGATGTAGATTCTACACCGGTATCGATATGCGTACTAAATTGTAGGTTTGGCAAAGTTAGTTGGCTGGTAACAGGTAACTTAGGGCATGTAGATTCAGTCCCTGTAGCTTAGGGATTAAGAATAGAGCTACTGTATCCCCTGCCTGATCGTAAAAGGCGACTAAAAGGGGGCTCTCGGGGTTGCGAGCGTTGAGAGTGGGAGCTCGACCCGTCCAGCCAGCAGCCCCGGGAAGCGGGCAGCGGTGTTGCGTGGTCGCATGCCGCCGTAAGCATCGGAAGGTGCAAGATGGGCCCGTTCCAGGGCGCCGCGTGTGGTGGACACCGGTGCGTTCCACGGGAGATCCCGAAGTCCTCCCCAAGCGCAAAGGCAGGCCACGGTTTTTATTTTACATGAACGTTAACTTTAATTTTAATTAATAATATAATATTGTATGCCAGAACATGGTAGACTGTTTACACTCTTATAATAATTTTAAACATCTAATTGTATGTATGTAAACAGTCAACAATAAAGTAGTTTCTTTTCTTTTCTTTTCTTATCATGGACCAAGATGCAACGATGCCGATCTTCTTATCTATCTATCTATATTATATTATCAAACTAACAGACAGAAGGCAAGTTGAACAAATGAAAGCATGTTGTAATAAAAGGAAATGTTAACAAATCAATGGGCACAATTACTTAAGTAGTAAAGTTAAGTAGTGAAGTAAACAAATGCAAAATAGGTATTTTATGCTCTAATAATAACAAAGGAATGAAAGCAATGCTTCCTGCTTTTCGGAAACATTCGGAATATTCCCACAACTTGCATCAGAATGCTACAATAGGAAATAGCTTGTTTTTGCAGCAAACATTTAACATTAGCTTTGTACCAGCCGCTTTTGACACATATTTTTATTTTAAAGCCATTTTAGGGTTCCGTACACAAACGGAACACAATAGGGTTCTTAGTTTTTTATTTGAATGGAGTAGCGGACGAGCATGCAGGCCACGTGGTGATAAGTGATCGCTGCAGCCCATGGACATCTACATACAACCTCAAGCAAGCATAGGTAAGTCTTGTCTGAGGTCGTATGCAGTTGCGCTGCTACTCCAGAGGCTGGTGGTCGCCTCATGTAAGTGTGGCCGGCAACTGCACCTTTCCACCGAAACACAATAGAATTGGTTCACGGCAGTAGTGGGTGCAGCGGTGGTACTTCCCCGGGCGAACGAATAATAATAACTAAGACGCAGCTGTCCGTCTGTTACCAGGCTGTACACATCTCATGAACTGTGATAGCTAGACAGTTCTGTTGCCCCTGAAACAATCATCGGGCAATAAAATGCATCAAACATTAGTTTCTATATAATAAAGTTGTCAATTTAAACAACCTCTATTGCATGTCTCAGTAAAATGAGGTCGAATGATTTCGATTTGAATAAATGTGCAATAAATATATACAAGTGTAATAAGTAATTATGCCAATTTACGTACCTAAGGATTCTAACCTCATTATTATTGAGAGGAAACTCAGTATGAGCATTGACTTGCATACTTCTGTAATTATTAATTCTGTGCCCTGGTTTACAGAAGTATTAATATTACCAAAATTGTTATTGAAATTACTTTTTTTCTTATTTTAATCTGAATCACTCGTATTGACGACATTTATTTTTATTGTACTTATATGGTACTATATGAAACTAGCCTTCCGCCAGCGGCTTCGCCCGCGAGGACCCGTTTTATAAGTTCTCGTAAAATAAAAACTATACTATGTCCTTTCCCAAGGTCTACTATATCTGTGTTCCAAATTTCATTTAAATTGGTTGAGTAGTTTAAGCGGGAAAGCGTAGCAGACAGACAGACAGACAGAGTTACTTTCGAATTCATAATATTAGTATGGATTGTTTAAGTCGCGCTATATTTGCCCATATTCCTCAAGTACAATTATCTCTATAACATGAAACATCTTACAACCGTAAAACCTAATTTTGGCATTCGATCGCGGTAATTTTCGAACAAAAATTTCATACTCATAACATAACATACATATTTATCTATTTTTTATGACATTATGTCATTGTGTCCACCATCATCGAAAACAAAATATTCGTCATCGTCTACTTATTTTCTATTTAATTCATCAACTCAATAATTGACACCCGAAATATAACATTAATAAGTATAAATACATTAATACGTATGTTTATGTCATATCAGCGTGTTATCTATGGGATATGATAGTGAATTTCTTTGCCAAGAGCAGTTTTCATCACGTGATAAGCGGTGATAAGCGGGGTCGATGACACGTTTGTTGGTTAGTTAGTATTGAGCTATTATGCTCGATCTATATCGTTTGTTTTGTTCAGGTCATTGCAGATTTTTATATCTCTGCGGTGATACGAGTATATGTAACGATTGTTAAAAACAAGCTGCTGATAAGAGGTTTTATTGTTGCTTTTACTTGTGTATGAATAAAGTAACATAGAGTAGAATAATGAAATAGAAAATTTGTGCAGTATGCCATACAAAACATTGAAAATTATACAAAAAATCATAAGAAAATAGTACCAAAACTATGTATCTGTTAAGATGTTATAATTTTCCTTGCGGTTCCTAAGATATATGTATCTATAAATCGATTGATAGCATCTTAGTACAAATTTTTCGAAAAAATAATCAGTAATTATTAATCATCCGTTTTACTACCGAATTTACTCATATGACATATTTGAGCATAAAATAAAATAAAAACTAAGTACAGCACTAAAAATTTTGGCTACAAATTAAAATCTCCGACACCATAATACCTAGTCGATTTCCAGCCCACAGAGGGTCACCATCATCAAGTTATACTTACCTCGGTTCATAAAATTCGTAGATTCAGTGTGCAGTGATGCGCTTAGAGCATCAAAGGTACTGATGAAAGCGTAGTAACTCAATGGATCATAGGTACTGACTCACCCGTCAGTGTCAAAGTGTCAATACCTGTGATGCTCTAAGCCATTGCCACAGGAGTAGATAAACGACCAGAGTGCAAGCTTCATACAACCGCGCGAATCGGTTGCACTACTACAAGCACGCGGAGCATGTGTGCGTGACCACTGGCCGCTTGTCGCGTACGCGGCGAGACTGGAAAAAACCGGTTTACGTTGGCACAGCCAGTTGACAATCTCAGGGTTTGTGCGACGTACGTTTTTTGTTTTGTTATTAAATTTTGCAAGTTTGAATATTTACTTAATATAAAAACGTGGTATTTTATTAATAACAACGGTTGTTTACTGTACTGTTTGTATGAATAATACTAGAAAAAATAAAAATATATCATACTTTAACTATCCCAAGGAGTACAATAGGTAAGTAAATATTTGATTATTACTTTTTCAAGTACACTACACAATGTGCTTTTACCTTTTTATTGTTATTACGAAATTTTACAAAACATTTGTAGGTATGTGGGTGGGTTGGTATGTGTGTTAAGTTGAAATATCGCAAGTAAGATTTGAACCACTTCCCGATGTTGTATACTTACCTGCGGAACTTTGGTGACAATCCAATAATGATAGATATAACTCCTGACAATTTTATCGCATTTGTTGAATTGCTCGAGCAAAAGTATCGCGAATATTTTGATCTTGAAGTAAATATTGTCAATGTTGGCAACGAAATACTTCAACATATTAAAGATTGCAAATTTGTTATGCCATGTGAGTGTTTCCCATTAGATTACTTGAAAAAACTATATGTTAGATTTAGAATTTACCACACCATTAAAAGAAACAATAAATTATTAAAAAACAAAAATTGTAAAAATAAAATTATTAGAGTAAGTATTTTGTAAAGTATTCTATCATACTGAATAATAAAACTATTTAACAAATGTTTTTATTTTATTTTATTTGTCTTAACCTATTGTGACAACCCTACCAGAATAGGTAACAATTTTTCCCGTTCTTAAGAAGCTTGCACTCTGGTCGTTTATCTACTCCTGTGCCATTGCGCCATACAGACTCACCTTCTTAAGGACAATGTCTAGACGTAGTCTATGCCTTTACAAAAATATATTATTATGAAGCAAAATACAGCTC
The DNA here is from genome assembly GCA_911387765.1 of Pyrgus malvae. Taxonomy (NCBI): domain Eukaryota; kingdom Metazoa; phylum Arthropoda; class Insecta; order Lepidoptera; family Hesperiidae; genus Pyrgus; species Pyrgus malvae. Next base: position 23,099,779 of record OU426961.1, on the reverse strand, counting down.
AGGTTTCAATAATTCTATACGTTCTCGTTTCGCAACAATGATGACACAAAATATTTTTCATCGCTCGTACTTATCGTTTGCACTATACATAGTTATATACAGTTGGAGTTATATGTATATTTACTCATTTACTTCAGCGCAGTGCTGTGATAGGTACTTATTGCATTTGGATTGTGCAATGGATTGCGACACCTTTATTTGTTTCTACTGAATTTTATCAATATTGACTGATTAAAATTTAAATACCTACGAATTGATGTCCTTCTATAATAACATTCACAAAGCAGTTACCTACTTATTTTATTTGGCAAAACGGTACATAGGTAGGTACATACATATGTATCACTAAAATATTTAAAGTTAAAAAGTACATACTACGGACTACAAGGATGTTGAAGGTTTTTTTTTTTCACTATAACCTTCTTTGAGAAGTTGACAGTTTTGTAATTCTAGATTCGGAATTCTTGATTCATTAATTAATTCTTGAATAATATATGAACATATAAACATAACATATGAACTAGATAGACACTGTTTCTCAACCTAAGCATCCTTATCACATAAACTGTAGTAAAAAGTAACTACAAATATGGATTTTTATTGGTAGGTACTTATTTATTTAATTCTCAAATGAAAATAAATAAAATAAAAGCAACCCTCGAAATTTATTTTTGATTTCTTAGATTTTAAAATTTTACTAAAGGAGTTTGTACTTTTGCTTATATTTTTTACTTTCAAAATCATTTCATTCCAATGAAATTACGATTGGTGCTTAGATTGGTGTTTACTGACCTAATGAAGAACATTTAAAGCAATGCATATATAATATTTAAATAATAATTTTAATCTATACTAATATTAAAAAGAGGACAGATTTGTATTTTTGTATGTTTGTGATGAATAAACTCAAAAACTACTGTTTCGATTTTTCTGTTGAAATTCTTTCACCATTAGAAAGCTACATTTACCCTAGGTAACATAGGCTACTTTTTACCGCGGGAAAATGCTTCATTCCTACGTGAAAACAGGTAATAGGGTGGTTGAAGCCACTGGCTAAACGCCTATGATTTTAATATAGCAATGAAGCCTGGAATAGCACCTAGGCTATTTTTTATCCTGGTGGACCCATTAAAGGGGTCCACGCGGGCGAAGCCGCTGACAGAAGGCTAGTCAATAATAATTAAGAAACGATTCAACTAAAAACAAAGCTTGAAAATAAAAATACTTCAAAAAACATGAATAGTGAGTTGTCTTGAAACATAACATAACATAGGTGCAAGACCTACAGTGATTGAACATGTAATTATCGTCCATCTCTCTTTTGCTCGCAGGTAGAAAACCATGCAAGAGCAGGACGGCGACGGCGAGCCGGCGCACCACGCGCGCCGGCCCATGAACGCCTTTTTGATCTTCTGCAAAAGACACCGCAGCGTCGTGCGCGACAAGTACCCGAATCTGGAGAACAGGTGGGAAATACATAAATACATAGCTATATTCATAATCAATACAATAACACGGCAAATAAACACGACAGTGTATGTAGATCATATTTGGATTCCATGTAACTATCTCTTCATAGTAATGCTCATATCTAGCATGGGTAAATGGCTGCAACCCTTTTTGCGATCCACTGCTGGGCACGGGTCTCTTCCTCCTATTGGGGAGGCCTGGAGCTTACTCCACGCTGCTCCAATGCTAGATATGAGGGTTAGTGGCCAACCCGCTGTCGGATGTTTTCAAACCGCCCATAAGGTCTACGAAAAGGTTTAACGACTATTATCTATCGACAACAACCGGGACCGACGATTTAACATGCCCTCCGAAGCACGGACTCCGCACTTGGCCAACGTGGTGGCCAATGGCCTAAATCCCTCTCACTTGTGAGCGGAGACCTGTGCCCAGCAGTGGGGCATAAAAAAAGGTTGTAAAGTTTTTGGCTAACCGTAGTACTGCTTAAATTTCCGACTGTATTACACCCAACGTCGCTTCTTTCCTTAGTATCTTCAGTAATATTATTATCTGAAAGTATCAACTAAGTAAGATAAGATAGAAAGTAAGGGGCCCGATATAATAAAAGTGAGATTGCTTACCCTAGAATGCTTTCTGTTGTCCTGTTGAATCTTGTTTATCTTATCTTTGTTTATCTACATCAATAATTGCAGTATGAGCTAAGACTAAAATTATTCATTTTACCATCCTTCAATTACAGATCTATAACCAAGATCCTCGGCGAGTGGTGGGCAAACTTGGAAGACGAAGAGAAAGCCTGCTACACTATTCTTGCAAAACAGGTAATATAATTTGCATACTTCAAATTGCCTTGACTAAAAAACGCCACCACCTAACTTTATTTTTTCCTTTTTCAGTACAAAGATGCATTCTTTTGCGCTAATCCTGACTTCAAATGGTACAAGTTGCCCGCCCCGCCCCTTCGCACACTCTCTTCTAGGCCTCGAGAACCTACAGAGAAACGAAACGAGTCCCCCACCAGCGATTCAGAAGTCGAGAGAACCAACAATAACAACTCCACTAAGGTTGACTTCAATAGGAAACCACCCGTAAATAATGTCGTCGAGAGCGAAGCTAAACCCCTATCGATGTTCACCCCGGGAAAGTTGGCCGACGAAGCTCAAATGGGGGGCCTCAGCAGCCTCCTGGCTACCAAGACTGAAACAAAAACTCCAAACCCCTACTACTCACCCCCCTCTTCTTTTAAGTTCAGCGCGATCTCAACCCCAATCGAATTCAGATCTCATAACGTAGAAAGGAGAGGTACTCGCGAAGAAAGCATACGTGAACTTCAAAATGCTCTTACAGAAACTACGAGGATATTCGAGGAGGAATTCGACGAGCAAATGTACCAAATGTACGGAGCTGTGCCAAATGACCAGTTCACGAATCAAGACGTGATAGACCAAATAGTCGATAAGAGATACTCCAGCGAGGATGGACAACAAAGGAACGGTTCGGACGATGAGAGACACTCGAGATCTGGGAGGTCGTGCAAGGGGAAGAGGTACCAGGAGTTCATGGCTGTTGGGGGACTGATAGTTAATAAGAGGCAGAGAAGAGATTATCCCGACAGAATGCCAGACGACGGCTACGGCGCTTCCTGTAGCTGGGATTTTGGCAGTTCGCGCGAAGAAACTATAGTTACTGACGAATCCAAATACAGCTTCTTTAACGATACACCGTCCGAAATCGAGTTAAAAACCGAACCAGCCTACGCGCCCGAACCAGACAATAACGGAAACAAAGCGTTCTCAGCTTCCGACTTTGATTTAGATGCGAAAATCAGAGCTCTGCCGTCACTGAGTCTGGAGAAGTTCCAACAAAAGAAACGTGATAGCAAACGTAAGAAAAAGACGATCAACCTAAAACCCAAAACTCCGGATCCTCCGCCGGTTCCGCCGCAAGTTCCGCAAATCATTAATTCCGTTCCGAGGCCCATTTTTGACGACAGGTATGAGATGGCGGAGAGTCCGCGAGAGGCCGCAATCGGGAGTCAAAAGCGGAAGCCGAGAAAGATCAGCATAACAAGGCTGGAGATCAACAGTCTCGTGTCAACGTCGGAGATGAACGGTACACACAAGAGCAGCCCGGAGATTAAGATCGCGACAGAGGCGCCGTGCACGGTCCAGAGCATGGAGATCTGCAACCACTCGCCGCACGGCAGCGCCGACCTGCTGGCCCTGGCCACGCTGGCCGAGGTCGCCGCCAACACCTCCAAGATCGAAAACACCCCAAACGACCTCACCGAAGAAGCGAGTGAGGACCACGCTTCCAAGGTATAAAATACCAATACTAGCCTTAAACAAAAAATTCCAAATATTTACATTATAATCAGATAATATTTATATAGATCTACTTTACATTGTACGCATAAAGATTAATATTGTATACTTTTAAAATGTAGTTTTTAGAGTTTATTTATATTGAAATGAAATAGAGAACTATATGTATACTTAGATTGGTTTCGATGTGTAGGCTGCGAATCGATCCGCTTTTAGATGTAAACTAAGAGGGTGTTAGATAGGTAGAGTTATATTATAAATATCACACAATAAAGTAAAGGCATAATGTTTACGTGTACGTTTAAAAACACATTAATATCCTTATACACTAATCAAGTATTACAGAACGATATTCTTTCAACCAACTTGTATTAGAAGTGGTTGAAATTGAATCGTACTGTATATAAGTCATGCATCACAATTTAACTTAAAAATGCCAAAAATAAGTCATATTACATAATTATAAAATCTTAAACCTCATTATGTATAAAGTTAGGTTACAGGAAATCGCCTTAATATTAGACTTAATCAAATGTAAGACACCATGTGCATAGACTGCATCGCATTTTTAAGGTGATTTTTTTGTTTTTAATAGAATTGCATTATGAATTGCAATACGGTATATGTATTTATATTTATACGTATTTTGTATATTTACGATTTACGACACTTGTGTGATTGTAGATCAAATAACTATTAAAATATTATTCTAAATGGAATTAAATGATTTTTGAGTCCATCACACTGTATGCATAGTATACCATGTATTTAATATAGCCCTGACCAATCCCTCGGGTTAGATGTCCTATCAATAAATTTTAAATAACGTCCTTTAATGATGTAAGTTCTTCTTCAAAATATTCTCAGAAGAATGCTGGCCGTGTCATTACGTTGAAAGGGGGTTAGTTATTATTTGCGAGTCAAAAATAAATTACTAATAATTTTATTGATAGCGAGTGTAACTCGCAAAAGTTTTAGTACCTTGTGATAAATATTATATATTAAATATTGTAGTGTAACAAAGATGTAGTAGAAAAACGTTTGTTTTTCATTTTATTTATCTTTTTTGTAACCTATCACTTGTTATTATGTGTCAAAGTAACTGAAAAACCATAAATTACTTTTCAATTAAAGTAATCTTGTCCCATTAGGTACCTGAAAATTATCGAAAATTTTCATAAATTTCACCACAAGCGTTATCATTTCATCCTTTTATTTAAGCTATTTTAACAGTTAAGGTTTAGTTTGTACGCACTATTCGTCATTTAGTTTTTAATTTTGTGGAACAGTGTTTCTCAAATTTTGTTCATGTTTTATTTAATCAAAGTTTTAATGGGTTTCTGTGATTGTTTCTTATATTTACGTTTTTAAAGTAAACCATGAATCCAAGGTGCAAGATTTATGATATAAAATTTAGATGGTCTAGTCTAGAGTAGTATTTTTATTGAAACAATCAATTATTAAATTTCAAAAGTGCACTTATTTTATTTAAAGTTACAAAAGATGACACAAGCCATAATGTGACATGCTCATCCAAAGACCAAATGTATTTAGTGTATAGAAGCTAGGCTGTAGTAGTATTTGTATATTCTATGTATTATAGAAGTGATATCTATATATTAAAAATATTTATATATAATAGATATATTTTAATATCTGGTTTAATAAATATTATGGCATTCCAGAATGTCGAAATTATGGAATTTGTTATTCTTACATAACGTAGACGTGCATTTTGTTTTTGGAAGTTTTCTTTCATCAAAGAGCTTTTAAATTTTTGTTGTTAAAATTTGTGCAAAGATTTATGAATTGTTGTGTTTTTGTAAGCGATGAGCTAAATAAAGGTTCCTTAATAAGATTTTTGGGAAGTAGCATAAATAAACCTTATACCTATATAATAACATAACTAATAGTTTAAATTGTTATGCCTTGTTGTATAGCAGCTTTATTCTATTCTGGAATTTAGTGATAAGGTTAAATTAAACGTGGGGCCAGTATGCGCAGAAGGATTACAGGATATCAGGATTAATACATTATATCGAGCGTATACTATCATATTCACTTACATTTTATGAAACTTTGAAGGAACAAAATTTGTGGAGAGCTTATATATATTTATAAAAGATAAAGTTGTCTCAGTAACCTGTAGCGTGCGGTTTTATATAAATAATGGTGCTGGCAGATCTGTATTAAGTTAATATAGGTAAGTGACGTCGGTCATTGCATCGATTCCTAAAGTGCAATGCAATGGCGGGTCGTCGGAAGTGATAGTAAAGTTATTGTAAAGATTTATCAATAATGTTAGGTAATCGCATGTAACTTAGTGCTGTAAACAGTGGCTTTTAAAAATATCATGCGTTATATTTTGCTAAATCATGAAATTAATTCTACAGCACGAATTCAAAGCGATATCATTAAAACCTTTGTTGTTCTGCAATCAATGTGTTTTAAGATTATTTTAACAGCCTAAATATGTATTTATGTACAACGAACTGTTTTTACTGATTTGAAATAGATGATTATATGTAGTATTTTCATAGAAAGATTGTTTGCAGAACTATGTTGTTTTTATATAGTGGGTACAGGTACAGCAGAGTTTAAGTTGTTTGAGAAACACTGGTCTCCTTATTTAGGGCATAATAAGTCTGCACCCAAAGTGTTTAGTTGGCTCCAAAGTTTTTGTTGAATGTTTTGTTGTATCTGCGCGGTTGATCTTTTGTCCTTTTATTATAGTAATAAAGTTTATTCATATTAACGACATGTGACTTTCATTTTTCACCTTCTGGTAACTAAGTAGATAAACAAAAATAATTCTCCAAAAAATTAATTGCTAAATGACAAACATATAAGTCAAACAATTGACAAATAACTGGGGATGAAGTAGGTGACTACCACAGGGTGTGGGTTACTTGGAACTCTGTGGTGAGTACCTACTTTATATTCCCAATGAGTTTTATATACAGTGGGCCCCCGGTAATCCGACAAACGTTTTGCAGGGCAGTGTCGAACTATCGAATTTGTCGGATTATACAGTACTACCTAAGACCCCCTATAGTTCGGATTTTTTTACAAAAGAGTACCTTGTAATCCGATAAATTACAGATCCAATTTAAGATTCTATATGTTATACAGACTCTGAAGTACAAATCATACTTCATTGTGTATGTCGAATTTAGTAAATTAAAAAAACACAATAGAGAGTTAAGTTTTATTACAAAATTAACGTCATTAATGCTGAAGAACTTACAAAAAAATAATAACTTTTATTTAATAATTGTGTACTAGACATGTCGGATTACAGGGGGCGCCGGATTAGACAGGGGCCGGATTACCGGGGGCCCACTGTATTTCCAACAACCGAGTGTCAAAGAGTTCTTGAGATGTCTACTGGAGATGTTTATATTAGTCATAAGTTCAAGATAAGCCGAATTTCAACTTTTTGAAAACACGAGGGGCCCTTGGGAATGGGCGCCGTAACGTAAGTAATTATTGTAGAGTGGAGATGTACAGTAACTGCTATCCAATGAAATGAAATGAAATATTCTTTATTCACTGTACGGTTCCTTTACAAACTCTTAGTGAACGTTATTTTTTTTGTTCTGTCTGCTCTGGGTGCGCTTAACTGCGCTTAGGCAATGCTGAGCTGAAGAAAAGAGCAGACGGAGAAAAACTTCAGCACTGTTTTAAAATATGGGGTACCTATACAATAGCTAACTTTCTTACAGAGTAGCTATGGGCATTGGGCCGATAAGGAACATACGTGACAGCTACCGCATGTGTCAATGTCGTCCAACAGCCACCTGATCAATCTTTAGATTAGAAAATGGTTATCCATGAACTAAAGTACTTTATCCAAAGGACGGGTACCTATTCATTTATCATTCATCTTTCTACATTATTGTTATATTTTATAATTAGGAGTGGATCCAGACAGCCCTTAAAATGATGTGATCTCAGTGACACAATAATATGTATGAGTTATTTGAAAATGAACTTTCTATCAAAACAGCTATAGTGCATTCCTGCAAATAATAACTTTTTAGTTGTATGATGATCTAAATACTTTGTATAGGCCCAAGTGAGCTAGTAACTGTGGAACACTGGACTGAAGCAATATAATGTACCTATGTGTTTGTCGCAAATTATAAATATTCTGCAAAGTTATATGAAAAGAAAAATTTGGTTCTTAATATTGATAACGTGATCAAATCAGTAGCAAAACCTCTTCACAATAAATAATTTAAATGGCTGTATAATGTGTTAACGTTGTGACAAACAAGCCGTTGAAATTTGACACATGTCAATTGTCAAAAAGCGAACGGGACGGGAGAACCAAAAAGAGTGTAATTTTGCCGCTAGTATAAATAAAAACTGTTATTTTTCTGTTCTGGTTATTAATAACAGAGAAAACCGTTTTATGCTTGTGAGGAGACGTTGAAAATACATCGCTTCAAATCTGGATGAAGAAACTATGATCGCCGCCTCTGAACCTCTGGTAAACAAAACACTGACTGCTACTTTGTTTTTTAAAATAATGTTTAAATTTCATGCGAACTTCATAAAAAATCAAAATATCAAGCTAATGATTATCCTCTCCTCTACATCTCTAATACTCTGTGCATCAAACTTATATTAGTTAGAAGTAGCAATTAACATTCAAACTGATACAAGGCTTTATACTCATTTGATACCTATCCCATTTCATAACAAATACTTGTGTATTTTGTAGGAGTTTGTGCCACACGGCAGGACAGTGTTGGCGAAGCACCCGGGTCAGATCTACAGCAGGGGGCATAACACATCTGTTTCTGAGAACTCTTTGCTGTACAAGCTAACCAACTTCGGCATTAAGGATGAGAGCTTACTCGAAGCCAAGGAGAGTGATGAGGTTGAATGGTGGTGCATCCGGGAGGTGTATTATAGAAGTGATGGTGAGCTAATGATACCTTATTCAAGTAGCTTCTTTTTTTCAATGTTGGGTATGGATCTGGATGGATATTCAAAGGAAGGGTATACTTGACACTTGTATATATATACCCTTTTATATGTGGTAGATTTTTCATGGATTGATTGAGTACATGGTGAAGTATTACTACTGCACCCATTTCTGCAATTCTATTGTAGAAAGATTTAGTTTGCTAGATGCATTTGCATGAGGTCACCATCAGCTTCTGGAGTGTGATCACAATTGCATATAACTTCATGCAGGACTCACGACATAGATGTCTTTACTTGTCTGCTACTTTATTTAAATAACCTAGCCAAGTGCAGGAGGCTGGAGCATACCTGCCTCTGAGAAAATTTAGGTCACTTTTTACATGGAAATATAGTATGTATATGAACATAACAAGTTTTCATTATGAAAGGGTCTGGATCTGGACCCATCCATACCTCAATATAACTGTTTGTTACATCAGATTTATTTTTGTTTTTCAGAAGTCAACAATAACCTACCAGAATCCCCAAAAGACTCAAAGTACAGTGATTATAATGACTCCTTCAGACCACCTAGTCGGCTAAAGAATGATTTCAACATATCCATAAAATCCGAGCTGATGGGTAAAAAGGATGACATGGGGTCCGCTGGTCCTTCAAGGGGCGGTAGTGCTAACAGTTCTAGTAATATGTCCAAAAAGTTTAACTTGAGCTCAGGGCAATGTAAAGGATCAAAAACACGGCCATTGGATCCAAAAACTGACTGTTGTTATGAAGAGGAGTTGTATGTAAAAGGATGTACTGCTGTTTGGTCTAAAGGTATGGGTTATTTAATTTACATTGCAATATGATTGAATGAAATGAAATGAATTATGAATTTATTTATAATAAAAATATTTCTAATAATAAACATTGGCTGCAACCCTTTTTGCTCCCCACTGCTGGGCACAGGTCTTTCCCCATTCATGGGGAGATGCGGGTTAATGGCTGACCCGCTGTCTGATGTTTTCAAACTGCCCATAAGGCAGATTAATGTATCGATAACAACCGGGATCAATGGTTTAACGTGCCCTCCGAAGCACGGAAACGCGCATGATTTTTATTGCCACTAGCTGTCACCCATCTCACATCCAACCGCATCCGTTTGGCTTAGTTGCATAGATAGCTTGCGTTCTATGTTAACCACCGGGCCATGCATGCTATAATTCATTAAAATTTTAGTTACAAAGGACAGAGCCACACTGTCTTCTATACTAAGTCTAGTCTAGTAAAAAGTATTCTTTGTGTAGTCTAGAAAATTACTTGGGCAGTTAAACAATGCAACCCTGTAATTGTTTTCAGGATTAATTTCGACTCCAGCTACAAAATTAACTGGGGCTGAACACAGAGAAACCATTGCCTGTTACACCATAGATAACCCCATTAAACATGCTGCCTTTGCTGATTTCCATATCTCAGTAAACAACACCATGCTTATTGATGCCCTAAATTCCCAAATAGGCGATGTAAAGAAAAATATAAAGATCGAGGACACAACAGAGCATATTGAGAGTAAAATCATGCCATCGATTCTGTTAATAGACAATAAATGCATGAGAGTGTTTGCTGCAGATGGCAGAGAATTTATAACAAACATACCATTCCAAGTTAAAAAGGTATGGCCCATGAAGTATGGAGTACTGTTGGAAAAGGATGCTACACCCACACTACATAATTCTGTGTTCCTGCCGTCTTTCCAAAAGCTCCAAGAGTCTTTTAACAGCACCCTTTCAAAATCAAGAACATTCCTACCTAACATGAGTGCAAAACTGAGGGCTGAGTCTATGTATGGTTATGACCAAGAGTGTCCATTACCAACCTGCTTTTCTCTATCACATCCATTAGATGAAGTCACACCTATTCTAATGAAATCTTCCTCCCAAGGCTTACAGTATTACAATGATGGAGATCTTCAAATTATATTTGTCAGTACTGATCCTAGCATAATTCTCATCTATGACTGGAAGCTAGGTACTCATTCTTTGTGGAAAATTCGTAAAGCAGTTCGAGAAGAATGCTTGACAATGTGTGCAAATACAAACAATTCCTCAACAGTTTTCAGCCAGACATGTGATTTTGTTGGGAGCCCCATGCACAGTATTGGTAAAAATACTACAAGCTGGATTGGAGGGAGTCCTTTTCAGTCCAAAAAGGGCCCTAGCACACCAAATAGGTCAAGACAGAACAGTCCAATGGCTCATATATTTCATCAGCAAGGACTGTCTCCTCATGCTTCTATTGGTCAAGCCTCACCGGCATCTATGATGGCAAATACAACAGTTGCAGCACCTCCATCCCTACCATTATACCCTGACATATGTTTGGATCACATCTGGACGGATAACCAAGTAATTAAAAGAGATCCGCTGGATTGTCCAAGTGACACGAAGACATTTCTTCATACTGATTTGGTTGGGCACGATTTCCTTTGCTTCATGGTGAAGGTGGCAGGTGTGAATAAGCTTCAGATTATGAGATTGCAAAAGTCCCATGTTCATGGACAGTCCGCAAAGACAAATTTGATTGTGGGCTCTGTATCCACAGTGCTAGCAAAGGATGCGGTGGTGCTGGAACATTTGAAGATGATTGCGTTGATTGATGAATCTGGAAATATTATACTGCAGTCTGGCAACTCCGTTGTTGGGAAGGTCAGTGAATGTTTTAGTTTTTCTTTTTTAATTAAATAAAAAAACTGGAGTTTTGGCGGGAAGTCAAAAAAGACATATTGTGCTCCTGTTTTATTTTCATTCTCTTGGTTTATTTTTGAGTTATATCGGATAAAGTTGATGGCATTTTGTTTGATATAGGTTAATTACAGTGCACGAGTGTTGTGAAATAGAATAACAGTGCTAAAATATGTTTTTTCTGCTTGCCTCCAAAATTCCATCGGATACATTCTAGTAAAGCAGCCATCTCTTTATTTGAATGTTAGACTGACTGGACCGACGACTTACTGACTTTGTTTGTTATTACTTCGTCCAGTTTCATTGAAAATGGCAAATTTTGATGCAAAAATTATACTTGATGTTTCACATTACAAACACACGTTACAAGTCAGTCTGTATCGCTGTATTGTAATGAAATCGCCTCAAATGATACATTACAAACAAATGGTACAAGTCAGTCTCCACCTTTAGGAAGCTGTTAATGAGACAGTCCAGCTGTTAATCACACAGTCCCGCCAATGTCAATTCAGGTTACTATGATGATCACTTTCATATAACTTTAGCGACCTGCAGGTAATTATAGTAATCTACAGCTAATTTATTTATTTATTTATTTATTGTTGTACCAACAAAGTAAACACTTAAACAGTTTTAATTGACAACTACTTGCATAACACACTTGGAAACAATGTTCTGTGAGCCAGTGTCAGATTTTCATGACCAAGTTCCTCAGTTAGTAACTTGTAATATACTTCAGAAATGTTACTTAATAAAGTCAACTAATAATTAAATATCTACAGAGAATGTTTGTCAGCTGATGCCCTGAAAGTTGTAATGCAGGAGCTAGCCAGAAGCATCTGCGCAGTTAGTTAATACTCCGCTCACGCTCCACACTACTCCTCTCTGATCTCTCAGTTTACAATTTGTTGGTTGAGAAGAAATAAGACAAAATATTTATTTCTGATCTGGATTAGGTACAAGAGAGACACCATTACAAGTATGGTAAACTCGCATTCGTGAGATAATATTACATCACACAAAAATCGTGACCTTTTGACTCCTCCCCCGTCTTTGTCACAGCTGGTCACAAATGTCACAATTAAGGTACCTACTCCCAAGTGTGACGTCACACATTTAGCTATTTTCTACATCTAGAAGGAATCGATGACATGAATCGAACATAAAAATATATACATATTTTTGTCTTTAAATCGCTAAACGAACCTACGAAGGATTGGAAAGAATTAATAAATAATGATAATGAATAATACATAAACAAAATTGTGGACCTCTCCCCACCCCTTCTCATGTCACATTTGGTCGGCCGCCTACCTCCCCTTTAACGTGTGACGTAATTTACGGATGGCCCCTTACGTCCTCGCGGTTCACACGCAGGTGCACGTGGGCGGAGTGCTGGCCCGCCTGCTGGCGCCCCCGTACAGCGCGGCGCTGGGCGGCTTCCCGCGGCGCAGCAGCCTGCTGCCCAGCCGCGCGCCCGACGCGCCGCTGGACGACCCCGCGCTGCACCTGCTGTCCCCCGTGCCGCACGCGAGGCGCTCCGCGAGGGACTGCTTGGGTGAGACACACACATACACACACACGTGCACACCAGTATTTGATAGTTGACCGATGTTTAGATTGTACATATTTCGTGTTTTTTTTTTATTTGAATGGAGTAGCAGACGAGCATGCAGGCACGTAGTGTTATGTGGTCGCTGCAGCCCATGGATGGTGAGTCTTGTCTGAGATCGTATGCAGTTCCGCTGCTACTCTGGAGGCTGGTGGTCGCCTCTTGTAAGTGTGGCCGGCAACTGCACCTTTCCATCGAAACACAATGTTTCACGGCAGAAGTGGACGCAGCGGTGGTACTTCCCCGGGCGAACCATAATAGTTCTACCACCTACAGAAATGTGATATTTAGATTATGTACTGTTGCATTAATAAAAATCTAAAGTATTTGAGAATTATTTTCTGTTTCTTTCTAGCAAAATAAAGCTTACCAATATACTATACTGTGCTAAAGACAAGTAACATCACCAAACGGTATTGCCCTCTCTGTCTAATATTAAATTTGAAACGTTTGTGTCTTGCATATTTTTTTAAATGAGTCAAGATTAGACTATTGGGTCTACTACCAAAAAGCTTCAATGGAACTAATAAAATAAATTTTACTCAACATCCCTATTACTCAACAACATATTGCAAAAATAGCTTGCCTGTTTCTCCTGTTGCTCGGCTTACAAGCCAACCAATCAAAAAGTAAATTAATATTTATTGGCCTATAAATAAAAGTTGTTTTAAGACTTTCTGAATGTACCTAAATAACGCTTCACACTCATAGCCCCACAGTAGGATAGATAAACCCTGTGTCGTGGGTTCCATGGACAAACACAAAGACAGAAACACACACACCCAGACCGAGAACAGAAATTTTTAACTCATCATTAAAATTTCGAGTTCGCCGGGAATCGAACCCGGGACCCTCTGGCAGTCCAGCATGGTAACCTCACGTCACGTGGGTCGTCGTAAATGAGTGCTTCATTTGTTTTCAGGACTCAGAGGCCTATGTGACGCGGCCGGCAATCGTATGACGTTATCCTTCGATGCAGGTCAATTGTACCGCATAGAGCTACCCACAGTGGCCTGTTCAACCCTCGTCAACCGTTGCTGCTCCGCCCTGAGTGCCACTTTACCTAAAGATGTTACTATGCAGGTATCACAACACAAAGTTGCTTTCGTAAAATTCGAAGAAAATTAAGCAAATTGTTATTGTTTACTTAGAAATACTGCCCTGTATGCAGGCCCGGTCGCAGCCTTCAATTTGAGGGGGGGGGGTCATTAAGAAAGAAAGAAAGAAAGGGGTGGCTTGTTTCGCCTTCCATCTCATGACTGATGGATTTTGGGGGGGGGGGCTCATGTCCACTGTGACCTCTCTCCCTCCTCCCTCCTCCGGGACCGCGTGTGCCCATATGTCTATTTAAATTCTCAGTAATGCTAGCGTTTTTTTTGCTTAAGAGTTAGATATATAGTTGAATACATGCAGCGGGACTGCTGGGCACATTTAACGATTGCTATCTATTGATAACAAACAAAACTGATGGCTTAACATGTTACTTCAAAGCACGGAAACTCCAACTTAATACACCCAACATCATCAGTTGCCCTTAACTGCATAGAGCACTTGCGGTCAACGCTAACTGCAGGGTCGTGCTCGCTTCAGATCAAAATATAGAGATGCTGTAGCATTCCATATCATTACCATGAATACTTTAAAAGAACCTATGTTTTTTTAAATACTGACTGAATACTTTACCTGTATTGTTTACTTGTAGGTTATCATAAAATGGTACGGCGTTCGAAACGCACCGGGGACGCAAGACCTGACACCAGAACAAGAATGGTCGATGTTCTCCAATCTCCTACTGTCACTCCTCGGCTACGACCTGGAGAAACTTAACCAGATAACTGAAGAAGAACCCGGAGAAGTCGTGCCGAAGAAGCAGAGGACGTCGTGCGATGGGTCGCAAGACGATTGGGAGTACTTACTGAACTCTAAACTGCACAAGACTATAGGCAACTCCATGGCAACCATGTTGAATATGAACCCCATACAACCAGATTGTAAATCGGGGAGGCCCAGTAAAGCTGCTGGTAAGATGGACACGGAGAAGCCAGCACAGTTCAACACAAATGCTTTACTGTTCCCTTACACTCTACAAGTTTTCTACTCCTTCCATTTGGTGTATGAAGATATAAAACTAAATACTCTTCTATACTCTGACTCGAAGCCGCTGTCATCATTCTTGTATCAAATAGCTAAGGACTTGAGATTGGAGAAGTATGTAAACCACTACTGGTTGGACTTCCCCACGGAGTATATGTTGGAGATTGATGGAGAAGATTCTCAGATGTCAGATTGCATACTGAAGAAGTTGATCCAACCAAACTATTTTTGTGCGGAACCACCTAATGTGTTTAGTTACTTAAATTCTGTTTTGATGAATGTTGATGTTGGTTACTATCCATACTTGATCGACGTTAATACGATGTCCAGGGATATTATTGAGGTTGGTATTTTGTCTTTTTACGGTTCCGTACCAGAAGGGTGCTAATGGGACCCTATTACTAAGCCTCCGCTGTCAGTCCGTCTGTCCATTTGTCTGTCATCAGGCTGTATCTCATGAACCGTGACGGCTGGATATTAGAAATTTTCACAGATGATGTATTTCTGTTGCCGCTATAACAACAAATACTAAATATAGTATAAAATAAATATTTAGGGGGGCTTCCATACAATAAACGTGTTTTTTTTAGATAATGGTACGGAACCCTATATCCCCTTGGCCGGTTTTATTTTGATTGGAGTAGATTATGCAGGTTAGTGCTGTTAAGTAGTCGCTTCCGCTAATGGGCATCTACACCCAACCCAAAGCCTAACCTACCTCAAACAAGCCTTATTTTTGCCTGGCTCTAGAGGCGAATGGATTTTTTTCAGTTTTCTGCAGTTTAATAAATGTTCAGTCAGGGTTCTACCACTTATTTATGCCATACTACTGTATTAGAGTATGATTCTGTACCTATGCCCTAAAGCATTAAACATACGAGCTTATTAATAGTATAACTATAAATACATCAATGCACTGATGGCCGAGTGGTAAGGACCGCGGTCTCCGACGCGGGAGATGCCGGGTTCAAATCCTCGGCGACCTCTGATAAATTAAATTTGTAATGTGCGCATTTCATCGCTGCTCCACTGTGATGGAAAATATTGTAATATTTAATTAATTACCATGTTTTTGATCGCCGTGCAAGCCTGTGAGAAACTGATAATTTCTCGAAGGTTTGATGTCCACCAATCCGCACTAGGTCCGCGTGGTGGACTAAGGCCTAAATCCCTCTCAATTGTTTAGAGGAGACCTGTGCTCAGCAGTAGGATATAAAAAGGTTAAAAAAAACATAAATACTTTATATTTCGTTTTAAAAATTGTATCAGAGGTAAAAAAAATTCATCATCAGTTGGTCAAACAAAAGTGCTGATCTTTTGGCACTTCTGTGTTTGTTCCATTGTTCCATGGCATACTTATTTAAAAATACAGATTAAAAATATGAAAACTTTGATATGTACAGACAGATGGATCACAGTTTTTGTTTGCTTACTACCTAACCTATCTCTCGTCTCTTCTTTCCAAATTGCTGTGCCCAACAGGGTCCATGTATACTTAGGGAAACATAATATGTACCATCTATTCCCAATAACATGGATTGCAATAAATAAATGAATATGAATATCTTATTCATACAATTTTAGATTTTTGTGATGAATGTGGAGTGAAATGCCATACTTATGACCATCTAACTTTCCAGATCTTAACCACCGCCGGGTTTGGACAATGCGCAGGAGTGCACACAATTAGCAGTCGTGACAATATTGCATCCAGTACTCCACGAGCTCGAACGGAACCATCTTTGCATGCTCCCATGAAAGCTGCTCAAGCCGTCTTAATTGCTTGCGAAAGAGGTAAGCGATCTCCGTAAAGATAGCAAATGAAAAAAAAATTTCCATCAAAAAGTATGGAGAATGTAGTGTCTTGCAACTAGTTTTTAACGTAAATTATCTATACTATTGGGTAAAACACTACTTTGCAACAATCCGCAATCAGAACGTATGATGGTGTATATAATATATAGTCAATTGACTTCATTATTATTTTCAGTGGTAATAAAAATCATGTATAAAAAAGAATAAACAATTATATTTCTTTCCAAGCATGATTTAGTGCAACCTTTTTAAGGTAAGGATTTAGAATTTTTTGTGCATAGTGTCCAAGTCCCTATTTTCTATTTTGAGTCTTAGGCATCCAGAATTGCAATGCAATACTTTTTAGGACGTCTTTTCAACTGTCTACCTTATTTACATAATCTTTGATTGGTATGATCATTTTTCTAATGGTTTCTCTAATTCATTCATAACTTTTGTTGCAGGCATAACCTCGCGCGACATAGACCAGCTACCCTGCGCGGTAGGCCTGGCCCTGCTGTGGATCCTGTCCAGCGCGAAGGCCTCCCCGCCGCCGCGTTGGCCCCGCGAGGCCTACGCGCTCGTCATGCGGCAGGACCTGGCGCTGCAGGCCGACGTCGCCGACAAGATTTCCACCACCTCCGAGTACATGGAGTGTGAGTATACCCCTTCCAACATAAAATTCTGACTTAGTACAGGAAGAAGGCGTTGAGGAACTGGACTGAAGAACCAGGGCACAGCCACTCCAAATAGAACCCTCAAAAATTTTAGGTGTTTGTGTTTTACAATAGTATTTATTCAGGCATACAATTGTTAATTGAACTAAATTTATTATTTGATGAATGTCCAAAAATAAAAAA
This sequence comes from Pyrgus malvae, assembly GCA_911387765.1. Taxonomy (NCBI): domain Eukaryota; kingdom Metazoa; phylum Arthropoda; class Insecta; order Lepidoptera; family Hesperiidae; genus Pyrgus; species Pyrgus malvae. Next base: position 23,081,967 of record OU426961.1, on the reverse strand, counting down.
TTACACACCTGATCCAAATGTCTGCCTCGCCTGGATATTGAGACCTAAACCCTTTAAATGGCATTCTGGCATAATAACTATTGCCCCACAGGGGTCATCCGTAATATCTGTTTTTTCGCCTACTAGCTACTACTAGAATGCGAGGTAAGCTTTAATTTGTCAACAGGCTATAAGAAAGAAAAAAAATGGTTTTAAATTTATAATAAAGTTATACTAATACATACATACTTATATACTTTAATATATATATACATATATACATAAAATAATATATGCATAAGCTCCACCAACCCGCATTGGAGCAGCGTGGTGGAGTAAGCTTCAGGCCTCCCCAATAATGGGGAGAGACCCGTGCCCAGCAGAGGGACGCAAAAAGGGTTGCAGCCAGTGATACTCAACAAATACTCCCGGACCAATTTTTAGAAAGCCAATTTACTAGGTGCCTTTCTGATATTTTCGGGTACGCCGTTCCAGAGCTGTATAGCTTTAACTGTGATGGAGTGATGGAAAAATACACTGTTATGTGGCGGAAGTAAAATGCTAAGGTTTTTGGAAGAACGTAATCCTCTGTTATGGGCAGAGCAGAAGAATTGTTACTCACTTTTCCTCGAACTGTGCCCGTTTTGCTTAACATTGTATGACCACTGCAGATCTACGTTCACTATTGAAGAAATAAATTGTTTTCTTCCAGCGCTAGCACTAGAAGTCCTAGAGAAAGAGACAGCGTACACTTTAGAAGACAAGCCGCCTGCAGAAACTGTACAGAAAACTGAAGACAGTGAAACCAACACAGGCATGGAACATCTCAAGACCAAGTTATTAAGGCTACTGTATCCGAGGGATCATAGGTATGTATATTTTTTTATAAAACAAAAACAATGGTTCTTTAGGTGTAGTTCTTTACTGTAGCGGTATGTGTGTAGCTACAACCACGCTATAAAAGTTTTCTGAATTGGCTGCGACCCTTTTTGCGTCCCACTGCTGAGCACGGGTCTCTTCTCTCTCATTATTGAGGAGGCCTGGAGCTTACTCCACCACATTGCTCCAATGCGGGTTGGTGGAGGTTTTCTGAATATCCGACCATAATTATTATATACAAGCTCCGAATCGAGTCAGTTGGAGTGCATTACTTTAGGAGGTACCCCGAAGAGGTCAGTCAGTCATCAATTTTATTATACCTAGTTACCAGCAGGTCAGTTTTACTATTAGAACCTGACTTGCAAAATTTGTACCAAAGGCAGTGTCACCATCAAATAGCATGAACTCACAAAAATTTGTACAATACAAACACAAAGTATAAAACAATTAGTTTTAGACTTTGTTCTAATAATCATAAGGAACTTTTTCGAATGTCGGCAGTGATAAGGTGTTTTTGCAATGATCGTTTAAGAGCAATAATAATTATTGTCGGCCCTTGATCCCACCTATAGTCACGCTACCGATACTTCGTGCCATCTCCTCTAGAGGTGTGCGATATTTGAAACTCCGTGGTTGTTTTTCAGATGAAAGAGCTGGTTTTGTGGAAATCTAATAAAATGCCCTTGCTCCCTTATCTACAGAATGGCAGAGGTATTCAACCTTCTTCAATCGTCAATACCAGTGACCATCAATCTGACGCAGAGGCCGGAGGTATCGGACCATGACTTCATCGAGGAACAAGAAAAGCATCTATATGCGATCAGTACTAGGACTATGGCACTACCCGTGGCCAGGTATGTTATTTAAACCTGTTTGCGATATTGATTTATTTTATTGCTTCAATCATTTTCATTTCATAGGTACTGATTTTAATACTGTGTATAGAAGAGGATAAATACATTCGCTTGCATAAATATCGCGATGCTATTGAGAGAGAGAGAAATAAAAACCAAAAATACGAAAAAAAATATATTTCGCTTTCTACTGAGAGTTGAGTGCCGCAAATTGGTTACTAGATATGTTAATATGGCAGGAAATAGAATATTTTAATATTTTTTTCCACTTTTGAACTGTCGTTTTTATGTATAATTTATTAATTTTTTTCTTCAAAACTACAACTCGTATTGAATCCGGGTTTAGACTGCAGTGGTTGAAATGATGTAATCTAAAAGTTTCACAAATAAAAACTACATGCAACAAAAAAGGGTTTCATACCACACTGAGTGACGGTCAGTCGATGGCCTTACAACAATGACAAACATCAAGTGTATATATTACGCAAGAAGTTAATAAACTACTTCATTGACTCCGTTGAAAAGCGTGCAGTCCGAATCGTCAACGACCCAAGATTGACTGACAGGCTAGAACCGCTTAGCTTGCGAAGAGACATAGGCTCGCTCTGCGTGTTCTACCGACTTTACTATGGTGAGTGCTCCGAGGAACTTTTCAAATTGATGCCTACATCGCCATTCCATGATTATACCACTAGACGAAGGCTAAAGTTCCACCGGCACCATCTGGACTCGTGGCGGTCCTCCACATTCCGCTTTGCACGCACCTTTAAACCACGGACGTGTAGGTTACAACTTCCAGCTGAGGCATTCACAGTGGACTATAATATAGGGTTCTTCAAGAAAGCTGTAAAAAAAAAGCTCTCCTCCAAGGCCGGCAATGCTCGGGTGGCTTTCCTAGGGTTGCCCGTGTCCATAGGCGACGGTGATCGCTTAACACCACGCGGCCCGTCTGCCTTTTTGTTCGGTTTATTTATATAAAAGAAAATATTTAATTGCTTTTTGGCACTGAAAACATATATTTGCGTTGAAAATCGTATTTTTTTATTTTTTATTTGATAGTATTTTTAAATTCATTTTATGTTACTCTGCCGATTTAAGACATATTATATTATGATATATTATTATGTTACAGTTTGGCCTTAAAATATTAATCTTCTTAAGTTGCATTAGTCTGATTCCCTAATTACAACTTTTTTCCTCAGAGGTATGGTAACTCTACGAAGCTTGCCTTGCTCACCCACGGAGCCTCTAACCCTGCCGAAGCTCTGTGTGACAGGACGGGGTCCTCCGCCCCGCTGCAGTAGTATCACATTGGGAGGCAACGACGCCTCGCCGCACTGTCTCCTGTGGCCTACATTCCACAACGGGGTAGCAGCCGGGTTGGCCTTAGTACCAGTTGCAGGATCCAGTATCCACTCTAGTTGGATTATGTTTAACAAACCTAGAGTAAGTATAATTGTAAACGGGCAGTCGTTTTGCTATAAGGATCAAATATTGGTGTTGGTTCGTATTGCAAGTGTTAAGTAAAAGTAATAATGTAACCATTCAACGAAATAACAGTTTGCATTAAAAAAAAAACCCATTTATTTATTTATTTAAGGTCCACCAACGTAGATTACACTTAGACAAATATATTTGCAAACAATAAAAATAAGATAATCAAAAAAATAATATGAACACGGCATACATATGGAGGACGCTGTATACATTAAATTAAATATGAGTAAAAAAAATACAATGATAAAAAATTACAATGAAATTTTGTTAAAACCATTTGAAATCATTGAGATGTCAGTAAGCAGTCAGTCAAGCCTATCAGATATCCAAGTAAAGCAACGGTTACTTTACAAGAGCATATCCGATAAGCCATGTTTGTATACTGCTATTTTATTCCAATAGTTGGTCATTGTAATTTACCTATATGAACGAAACTTCATCAATTTCATTCGATATAACGCAAAATTTTTATATAAAATAAAACATCACTACAACGTGCCTCTTTCTATTTCCCGCCAAAAACCATTGACCATTCTTTGTTCCAGGGTGCACAGGACATGTCCACGGAGCATGCCGGGTTTCTCCTCGCCTTAGGACTAAACGGCCACCTCCGAGACATGCCCTTCATGAACATGTACGAGTATCTCGTCAAGTGCAACGAGATGACCAGCGTCGGCCTGCTGCTGGGGCTGGCTGCTACTTATAGAGGTGGGAGTTCTGCTTATAAAACACTATCAGTGCAATGTTATAATACATAGTTCAAATTTCTTTTTTCTCACGGGACAAACGAAACTTGTAACACGGTATAATCCATACTAATATTATAAATTTGAAAGTAACTGTCTGTCTGTCTGCTACTCTTTCACGCTTAAACCACTGAACCGATTTTGATGAAATTTGGCATCAACATAGAAAGGACATAGGCTACTTTTTACCGCGGGAAAATATCTCATTCCCACGGGAAGCAAATGAAATGAATGAAATGTGCTGTGTAGTTTTATAAATACACTACAAGTTATTACTTACTTCATTCACGTCCATTATCATATTTTATAACTTATATCCTTTTGTTTTATTCTTATACTTTGCTTTTCCTTTATTATTTCTTTACAAAATTATTTACTTTCTGTGTTTGTTTATTTACATTTTGACGCAGCTATCAAAATTGTCACGTCTGTCTTTTATGTTTCTTATTTTTTTTTATTCATTTTTAGCGCATTTTATAAAAATCCTTTTAGCCATTCAATATTAAATGAAATGAAAAATTTTATGTTTCAAGGTATGACAGGTATGACACCAGGGTGAGTCAGTAACTTTGATGCTCTGAGTATATTTCTTATTTAATTTTATCTCTATAATATATAAAAATTAATTGCTGTTTGTTAGTCTCGCTAAAACGCGAGAACGGCTGAACCGATGTGACATATTTTGGTCTTGATATATTAGTAGAAGTACAGTTGATTTAAACGGTGAGAAAATATAGAAAAATTGCAAAATTAATAATAAAGCAACTTATTTTCGCAGGACGATGTCTGCGGGGTTCACTAGTCGTTTTATATGTCCCACTGCTATTAACATATCCATGTCACCCTCTCCCTATTACCGCGTGTAATGCAACTCAACCTTAACACAAAAATCATAAAATAAAACTGTTGAAAGCAGCTTTAAATGTTTTCAAAATATTCATATCGGGTTTTATAAATGCCTTCTGCAGGAACAATGGACGTCCAAGCGACTAAGATGATGAGCATCCATCTGGAGCCACTTCTTCCTCCAACGTCCATCGAGCTGGACATCCAGCAGAACATCCTCGTGGCCGCGCTGCTGTCGCTGGGCCTGCTGTACCAGGGCACCTCGCATGCGCACTACGCGCAGGTGTTGCTGAACGAGATTGGTGAGTGAACGAGATCAGAGAACGGATCAGAGATATTAGCAATATATCAAAGACAAAGACAAAGACTTTTATTTGCACAAATATGGGTGTTTACAAAAGTTGTTTTTATACATTTGGTTCGCCATATTTACCGTCATGAGGTATGCAAATATTACAATAATTAAAAACTTAACTAATTACAAATTACAAACATAAAAATGTACATTGAAATATTTTCATTTATTTTATTATATATGTATACTACATTAAAATTTATCTTTGTTTGTACCCATATTGCGCCTTTTAATTTATTTATTTTTATTTTCGGATCGGATCCGATCGTCAGCTTTGGGTACCCATATTGCAGGGTTTTGTACACTGAGAGGAAAAAAAGCCGGCGGAAAAAAAAACCTCCCAGGTTTTTATGGAATTCCTTTATGCCGCTTTATCGTTCAGAAAATCAGTGACTGAGTAATATGCCTTTTCCAGTAAATACGTTTTAAGTTCCTTTTTAAACTCATTGCCCGCTTTTATTTTGAGGAATTCCGGTAGGTTATTGTATATTTTTGGTCCCATGCAAAAGATACTATTATGATATTGTCTTGTTTTAGAAGCTATTGAACAAAGTTTATTGTTATGTCTTTTCGATTTAAGCGTTTCATATTTATTGATTTCAGCTTTGACCATTAAAGAGATCTCATAAATGTATGAAGAAGGGAGCGTCATTATTTTTAAATTTCGAAAGTGCTGCCTACAAGTATCCGTTTGTTGCAATTGACATAATGCGCGGATGCACTTTTTTTGGGCTTTAAATACAGTTTGATTTCCCGTCGCGTTACCCCAGAATATTAATCCGTATCTTAGAGTTGCACCAAGATAAGCATGGTAGGCATTTAAAACCGCCGTTTTACTGACAACCTTCTTTAATTTATATAGAGCAAATGAAAACTTATTTAATTGTTTACAAACATGTTCTTTGTGTGACTGCCATGTTAGTTTGCTATCTATGTATAGTCCTAAAAATTTTGTTGTTTCTATTTCAGATATTAACTTTCCTTTATAGTTAACATTTACTGGCTGTCCATTTATGATACTCTGTTTTTAAATGTCATTATATTAGTTTTATCGAGATTAATTTTAAGATTGTTACTATCTAGCCAGTCTATTAGTGCTTCAAGAGCGTTATTTATATTACTTTCGAAAGAACCTACGTCTTCTTTTGTAAATATAACTGTACTATCATCAGCAAACAGTATTATAGGTTGTTTTATGACTTTAGGAAAATCGTTAATATAAATCAAGAAAAGCAAAGGGCCCATACAGTACTTTCCTAGAGGGAGAAAGGTGTTTTCTTGAGTATTTGTGATTTCATTAATTTTTGTTATTTCTGTAATGTGTTGTCTGTCAGTTAAGTAGGAGTTAATTAGGTTTAATGCATTACCTCTGACTCCATATTTCTCTAACTTATATATCAATAATTTATGATTTACATACTCGAATGCCCGTGTCATGTCTATATAGAGTCTGATCACCTGTTTCTTATTGTTTAAACTTATCATTACTTTTTGTAAAAAGTTATAAATTGCAATGTTTATTGATTTATTTTTTCTAAACCCAAAAAATGGAAAAATTTGGGATAGTTAGTTAACGTTTAGTTGATGAATATGGCAGAAATATGGGTTATTTTACTGTAATTGTATTTTACAAATATTGATTTATTAAAGGATTTATGTGTGCATGTACACATTGCATCTGTGTGAGTTAGTTCAGAAGACTTCATAGTTATTAGTTATTATTGTTATAAGTCGATTGCTATAATCTCTTTCAACAACTTAAACAACTTTACTGATTGCTTGGTGCTAACACCTGATTCAGGTATTATAACCATAATAAAGTCGTGTGAGGAATGAGTATCGGTGTGATAAATTAAACAGCAAAATAAATGTCCATTAATGCCCTTTATTATCAATTCCAGAGGCACATGGTTAATGTGTGTAATGTAATAATTGTGGTACGTACAATATTATCGCTTGTAACCCGATTTACCCGTGACTGGCAAGTCAATACAAGCTATGAGCTGGCATAATATAAAGAGCACCTCTGTCTTTATAATAATATTATGGCGCTGAGCATGTGAGGTAAATACAGTGTAGACAACTTTTTCTGGACTTTATTAGCACCAGCGAACCCAGGGAGGGAGGGGCTACCGAGCTCAAGCCCCCTCTCCCTTAAAATCATTAGAGTTCACACTTGCACAAACCTCTAATTTCTCCAAAGTAAAATCAGGCGTGGTTCGAGTACATGTCATATGCATCAGCCGCCGCCACCCCCATCCCCCAAACTGAAATCAAATCGTAGGTCCGCTACAGCTTATCAGACATAAGAGATGTAACGTGGGGCAACGTGCGCAGGCAAGCCGCCCGGGCCGGAGACGGAGAGCTGCGTGGAGCGCGAGGGGTACGCGCTGGCGGCCGGGCTGGCGCTGGGCATGGTGTGCCTGCGCCGCGCGCCCGCGCCGCACCTGCGCCACCTGGCGCCGCGCCTGCGCACCTACATGCTGGGCGGGGACCGCCGCGCGCTCGCCGCCCCAGGTGCGTGCAGCCGCCGTAGCGCCATAGCGCCATAGCGCCTCGCTTCGATACAACATTTTTGTGCCAAACCTAGTGCGGGGAAGGAACGCACACATTTTCATTTTGTCACACATTCACATGTATTCTTTCATCGCTACAGACGCATACATATCAACCTTTGTTTGTCTACGATATTCATACTTATATGCCAAGCATAGCTTCCTCAACTGTTCACTGAGCGACCTTGAGATGTAAAAAAGGCTTACTACTAGATTTTTGAGTGCCAAACCTGTAAAAATATTTACTTAGTTTATTGTTATTGAGTATTCATTTTTGTCTTGTAATTAAAATCACTTCAAAATTTTGAGTTACTTATGAAAAAGTACCACGACGTTCGTCGTTTAAAGTAAGTTTCATTTTATTTTTGTTAATATTGAAATTACTCTCAACAAACTTAACTTTATTGAGGATACTTGTGTATATTTATAATACCAAGCGTGGATTAATTTGTATATTCTAAATACTTTAACCTTTCAAGTCACTCCTACATTTATAGTAATGATGGAATTTTCGGTATGATACAATCGATAATATTTACAATAACAGCAATATATTTCGTAATATTTCATTTGTACCGAGATGTATGAAGTTGTTGCCTTTTGACAGCACGAAACTCAATTGACACGTGAAGCCACATGTCACAAGAGGTAACAAACGCGTCTCCCATGCAGGTTTCCAGAAGGAGAAGTACAAGCAGGGCTCGAATGCGGTGCGCGAGGGCGGCACGGTGAACCTGGACGTGACGTCGCCGGGCGCGACGGTGGCGCTCGGGCTGCTCTACCTGCGCTCCAACTGCGCCGCGCTGGCCGAGTGGCTGCGCGCGCCCGCCTCGCCCTACCTGCTGGACTTCGTGCGCCCCGACCTGCTCATGCTGCGGATCATAGCGCGAGGTGCGTATGTACGTGTGTACGTGTGTACGCCGCCTGGCCGAGTGGCTGCGCGCGCCCGCCTCGCCCTACCTGCTGGACTTCGTGCGCCCCGACCTGCTCATGCTGCGGATCATAGCGCGAGGTGCGTATGTACGTGTGTACGTGTGTACGCCGCCTGGCCGAGTGGCTGCGCGCGCCCGCCTCGCCCTACCTGCTGGACTTCGTGCGCCCCGACCTGCTCATGCTGCGGATCATAGCGCGAGGTGCGTATGTACGTGTGTACGTGTGTACGCCGCCTGGCCGAGTGGCTGCGCGCGCCCGCCTCGCCCTACCTGCTGGACTTCGTGCGCCCCGACCTGCTCATGCTGCGGATCATAGCGCGAGGTGCGTATGTACGTGTGTACGTGTGTACGCCGCCTGGCCGAGTGGCTGCGCGCGCCCGCCTCGCCCTACCTGCTGGACTTCGTGCGCCCCGACCTGCTCATGCTGCGGATCATAGCGCGAGGTGCGTATGTACGTGTGTACGTGTGTACGCCGCCTGGCCGAGTGGCTGCGCGCGCCCGCCTCGCCCTACCTGCTGGACTTCGTGCGCCCCGACCTGCTCATGCTGCGGATCATAGCGCGAGGTGCGTATGTACGTGTGTACGTGTGTACGCCGCCTGGCCGAGTGGCTGCGCGCGCCCGCCTCGCCCTACCTGCTGGACTTCGTGCGCCCCGACCTGCTCATGCTGCGGATCATAGCGCGAGGTGCGTATGTACGTGTGTACGTGTGTACGCCGCCTGGCCGAGTGGCTGCGCGCGCCCGCCTCGCCCTACCTGCTGGACTTCGTGCGCCCCGACCTGCTCATGCTGCGGATCATAGCGCGAGGTGCGTATGTACGTGTGTACGTGTGTACGCCGCCTGGCCGAGTGGCTGCGCGCGCCCGCCTCGCCCTACCTGCTGGACTTCGTGCGCCCCGACCTGCTCATGCTGCGGATCATAGCGCGAGGTGCGTATGTACGTGTGTACGTGTGTACGCCGCCTGGCCGAGTGGCTGCGCGCGCCCGCCTCGCCCTACCTGCTGGACTTCGTGCGCCCCGACCTGCTCATGCTGCGGATCATAGCGCGAGGTGCGTATGTACGTGTGTACGTGTGTACGCCGCCTGGCCGAGTGGCTGCGCGCGCCCGCCTCGCCCTACCTGCTGGACTTCGTGCGCCCCGACCTGCTCATGCTGCGGATCATAGCGCGAGGTGCGTATGTACGTGTGTACGTGTGTACGCCGCCTGGCCGAGTGGCTGCGCGCGCCCGCCTCGCCCTACCTGCTGGACTTCGTGCGCCCCGACCTGCTCATGCTGCGGATCATAGCGCGAGGTGCGTATGTACGTGTGTACGTGTGTACGCCGCCTGGCCGAGTGGCTGCGCGCGCCCGCCTCGCCCTACCTGCTGGACTTCGTGCGCCCCGACCTGCTCATGCTGCGGATCATAGCGCGAGGTGCGTATGTACGTGTGTACGTGTGTACGCCGCCTGGCCGAGTGGCTGCGCGCGCCCGCCTCGCCCTACCTGCTGGACTTCGTGCGCCCCGACCTGCTCATGCTGCGGATCATAGCGCGAGGTGCGTATGTACGTGTGTACGTGTGTACGCCGCCTGGCCGAGTGGCTGCGCGCGCCCGCCTCGCCCTACCTGCTGGACTTCGTGCGCCCCGACCTGCTCATGCTGCGGATCATAGCGCGAGGTGCGTATGTACGTGTGTACGTGTGTACGCCGCCTGGCCGAGTGGCTGCGCGCGCCCGCCTCGCCCTACCTGCTGGACTTCGTGCGCCCCGACCTGCTCATGCTGCGGATCATAGCGCGAGGTGCGTATGTACGTGTGTACGTGTGTACGCCGCCTGGCCGAGTGGCTGCGCGCGCCCGCCTCGCCCTACCTGCTGGACTTCGTGCGCCCCGACCTGCTCATGCTGCGGATCATAGCGCGAGGTGCGTATGTACGTGTGTACGTGTGTACGCCGCCTGGCCGAGTGGCTGCGCGCGCCCGCCTCGCCCTACCTGCTGGACTTCGTGCGCCCCGACCTGCTCATGCTGCGGATCATAGCGCGAGGTGCGTATGTACGTGTGTACGTGTGTACGCCGCCTGGCCGAGTGGCTGCGCGCGCCCGCCTCGCCCTACCTGCTGGACTTCGTGCGCCCCGACCTGCTCATGCTGCGGATCATAGCGCGAGGTGCGTATGTACGTGTGTACGTGTGTACGCCGCCTGGCCGAGTGGCTGCGCGCGCCCGCCTCGCCCTACCTGCTGGACTTCGTGCGCCCCGACCTGTACCTCTAGTACAAGTTTTGCAATACAACGCCGTTTATCGTTGTCCGTTTTTGCGCGACGATCTCTGTCAACGTAGTAATTGGTATAGCGAGTTGCTATGTTAACAACATCGTCGCGACAGAAACGTACAGTTGCTCATGTGTGAGTGAAGTGTACAAATTGTATATTGCTTCTCTCTCATACATACGTAAAAAAAGAGATGCAAATAGTAGCGGCCATTATGCCAAATTTGACGCGGCAACCTATGTTTTATGACATAATCATGACATAATTTACTCTTGTCTATACTTGACTTGACTACAATAGACAATTTTTTTTTTCTTTTCGTAATGATGTCGTATGATCTATGCATATTAAGACACAGTATCAAGTAAAAATATTGCTATCGTATTTTTGCCATTTTCGATAAAATCAAGCGACATGAACAGTCAAAATCAGTAAGTCGTCGGAAAATAGGCAGTTAAATCTTTCAAGATATCCAAGTAAAGCGATGGCTGTTGACTTTACAATTAATTGTCTTGTCGGAGTTTTGGCGGGAAGTCGAAAAAGACATATTGTGCTGGTTTTATTTTCATTTTCTTGGTGTATTTTTGAGTTATATCGGATAAAGTTGAAGCATTTTGTTTGATATAGGTTATAACAGTGCTAAAATGTGTTTTTTCTGCTTGCCTCCAAAATTTCATCGGACACGTTCTAGTAAAGTAGCCATTGCTTTACTTGAGTGTTGGACTGACTAGACTGACTGATTATTGACGACTTACTTACTGACTTTGTTATTACTTCGTCCTTTAAATTGAAACTGGCAAAAAATTGTTGCAAAAATTATACTTGACGCTGGCAATATGCACAGAGCTTGCGATGCCATAATTGAAAAAAAAATGTAATTGTTTGTCTTGTCAACTCTTGTCATTTGTCTGTCAAGTGTCAATTCAATAGGTACCTACTTACACTACTTAAAGTTTAATTTTGTTTTCTTTGTTTTATATTTCATTGTATAACTAAAATAATATGTGATTTGGAGAAAGGCCTTTGTGCCTGTGACGAATGAAAACAACGGTATTTCTCTCGACATTCCGGGTTTGATTGTGAAGTGAGTGAAGATTTCCCCCCGAAACCAAATTCGTGAAAAAAGGGAACTTAGCCAGCCCTAAAGTGTACGTGCAGTGCATTTGGAAGGCCCAACAGAAAACGGAAGGAACTTCAACATTGATCTCTTGATTAACTGTAAATCGTATAGCAAATAAGAAATATCACTTCCGCAGAATAGTAAAATTAGCATAACTAAAAAAACCGTTACAATTAATTTGCTCCTCAGGATCTGGTACTCCAAAGTCTAATTATGTAGCACACTGCAGGCTATTATTATTTTAGCACATTTGGATGGTTGGTAGTGTAGAACTCTATCTTTGCAGAGACATCTCCATCTGTTTTTGAGATGTCCAAAGGTATTTTCTATAATAACCCTTGTTTTCCCGTGGATGTAATTATATTTCTCCTCTGCTGAGTTTGGAGTAGTGTGACTATATGGAGTCATGAGCCATGGCCTCTGTGGGTATCCAGTCACCTGTTGGACAAGTTTTAAAGGTATAAAAAATCTACAATTTATATCATATTATGTACCTATTATGAACAAAAATATCTACCTAAAAGCCAAACTGATTCATTATTCTGCTGCAAAGATTGCATTATTGTATTATGGCTGCTGTTTTCCCAAATAAATGCATCATTATCACTATGAATTATGTTCCCATGGTTTTGAGAAACATGACTAAGGTACAAATAAACCACTTCTAAATACCATTTGCACATTCAAGTAATGGTAGTGCTTTCTACAATAGTAATGATGTTCTTCATTTCTATGTGGTTTGAAAATCCTGAAGTCTACACATCCTACTAAACCAGGGAACCCATAACAGTCATAAAAGATGAAAAACAATAAGTCATCCTTTTATTTTAAATCATCTATTGTCACATATGTAGATAAAGTATAGATATCACTTACTTCTGTGCAACTTTTAATCTTTCCTCTAGTGTCCTCGGGAAGGTTATAAATCTCTTAATCATATTAGGATGGTTAAGAGCTTCTGTCACTTGCTGTACATATCTGCTAATAGCCTTTTGCGAGAGGCTATTAGCTATTCCAATTACTCTCTGGTAATCCCCATTTGCGTAAAACAATAATGCACTTAAAACCTAAAACATAATTGACTGATAAGTAACTGAAAAGTAAGTAAGATTAGTAGGTATTACAAATAAACTTTGGACTTCATTTGTAATGTCAAGAGAGGTGTCGAAAGCACTAAGTACCTTGATATATAGGAATAAACTATCCTAATCCAACATATTTATCAATAAAATGATTCTTTAGTCAGCCGGTAGCGTTGTACGAAATGTGTGTCCGAAATTCGGCTAGTTGGCGATAAATTCCGTCTCTGAAGTAAATCCTGTCGTTCCTCGTCACGCTGGTCCTCTTCCAAAGCTGCCAACAGCAACAATCGCCTAGTCTGAAACATTTTTAAACCAAATATTTAAAAAACGATATGCTTCTCACTAAAAAATTTCTAGTGAGATGTTAACAAACTGAGAAACGTCAAATTACCGTAAAACCGCTGTCATTTGGCCAAAATATGCAACACGTACTGCCAAATTCACCTTGACGGACCGTTTCAAACGGACCGTTTGTTGAAGTGCACCTTGTACTGCCAATTCGAGTTGACACATACCGTCCGCTAGAGGCGCTGCTAGTAGATGTATGGAGAAAACGTAATTTACTTTACGTAGATGAAAACGGTGCAAACTTGTACTAGGGGTACTGCTCATGCTGCGGATCATAGCGCGAGGTGCGTATGTACGTGTGTACGTGTGTACGCCGCCTGCCGCCTGGCTGCGCGCGCCCGCCTCGCCCTACCTGCTGGACTTCGTGCGCCCCGACCTGCTCATGCTGCGGATCATAGCGCGAGGTGCGTATGTACGTGTGTACGTGTGTACGCCGCCTGGCCGAGTGGCTGCGCGCGCCCGCCTCGCCCTACCTGCTGGACTTCGTGCGCCCCGACCTGCTCATGCTGCGGATCATAGCGCGAGGTGCGTATGTACGTGTGTACGTGTGTACGCCGCCTGGCCGAGTGGCTGCGCGCGCCCGCCTCGCCCTACCTGCTGGACTTCGTGCGCCCCGACCTGCTCATGCTGCGGATCATAGCGCGAGGTGCGTATGTACGTGTGTACGTGTGTACGCCGCCTGGCCGAGTGGCTGCGCGCGCCCGCCTCGCCCTACCTGCTGGACTTCGTGCGCCCCGACCTGCTCATGCTGCGGATCATAGCGCGAGGTGCGTATGTACGTGTGTACGTGTGTACGCCGCCTGGCCGAGTGGCTGCGCGCGCCCGCCTCGCCCTACCTGCTGGACTTCGTGCGCCCCGACCTGCTCATGCTGCGGATCATAGCGCGAGGTGCGTATGTACGTGTGTACGTGTGTACGTGTGTACGCCGCCTGGCCGAGTGGCTGCGCGCGCCCGCCTCGCCCTACCTGCTGGACTTCGTGCGCCCCGACCTGCTCATGCTGCGGATCATAGCGCGAGGTGCGTATGTACGTGTGTACGTGTGTACGCCGCCTGGCCGAGTGGCTGCGCGCGCCCGCCTCGCCCTACCTGCTGGACTTCGTGCGCCCCGACCTGCTCATGCTGCGGATCATAGCGCGAGGTGCGTATGTACGTGTGTACGTGTGTACGTGTGTACGCCGCCTGGCCGAGTGGCTGCGCGCGCCCGCCTCGCCCTACCTGCTGGACTTCGTGCGCCCCGACCTGCTCATGCTGCGGATCATAGCGCGAGGTGCGTATGTACGTGTGTACGTGTGTACGCCGCCTGGCCGAGTGGCTGCGCGCGCCCGCCTCGCCCTACCTGCTGGACTTCGTGCGCCCCGACCTGCTCATGCTGCGGATCATAGCGCGAGGTGCGTATGTACGTGTGTACGTGTGTACGCCGCCTGGCCGAGTGGCTGCGCGCGCCCGCCTCGCCCTACCTGCTGGACTTCGTGCGCCCCGACCTGCTCATGCTGCGGATCATAGCGCGAGGTGCGTATGTACGTGTGTACGTGTGTACGCCGCCTGGCCGAGTGGCTGCGCGCGCCCGCCTCGCCCTACCTGCTGGACTTCGTGCGCCCCGACCTGCTCATGCTGCGGATCATAGCGCGAGGTGCGTATGTACGTGTGTACGTGTGTACGCCGCCTGGCCGAGTGGCTGCGCGCGCCCGCCTCGCCCTACCTGCTGGACTTCGTGCGCCCCGACCTGCTCATGCTGCGGATCATAGCGCGAGGTGCGTATGTACGTGTGTACGTGTGTACGCCGCCTGGCCGAGTGGCTGCGCGCGCCCGCCTCGCCCTACCTGCTGGACTTCGTGCGCCCCGACCTGCTCATGCTGCGGATCATAGCGCGAGGTGCGTATGTACGTGTGTACGTGTGTACGCCGCCTGGCCGAGTGGCTGCGCGCGCCCGCCTCGCCCTACCTGCTGGACTTCGTGCGCCCCGACCTGCTCATGCTGCGGATCATAGCGCGAGGTGCGTATGTACGTGTGTACGTGTGTACGCCGCCTGGCCGAGTGGCTGCGCGCGCCCGCCTCGCCCTACCTGCTGGACTTCGTGCGCCCCGACCTGCTCATGCTGCGGATCATAGCGCGAGGTGCGTATGTACGTGTGTACGTGTGTACGCCGCCTGGCCGAGTGGCTGCGCGCGCCCGCCTCGCCCTACCTGCTGGACTTCGTGCGCCCCGACCTGCTCATGCTGCGGATCATAGCGCGAGGTGCGTATGTACGTGTGTACGTGTGTACGTGTGTACGCCGCCTGGCCGAGTGGCTGCGCGCGCCCGCCTCGCCCTACCTGCTGGACTTCGTGCGCCCCGACCTGCTCATGCTGCGGATCATAGCGCGAGGTGCGTATGTACGTGTGTACGTGTGTACGCCGCCTGGCCGAGTGGCTGCGCGCGCCCGCCTCGCCCTACCTGCTGGACTTCGTGCGCCCCGACCTGCTCATGCTGCGGATCATAGCGCGAGGTGCGTATGTACTAACGGATCCGGGATCCACAACCCACAACCCCCTATAGTCCTTTTGCCGTAATAAGATATCTCTGACATCTTCATAGTAAAGTCTTGGACACTAAGCACAGAAATTTTCAAAAAGGGCGCACTAAGTTACGCTTGGGAAGCAGAATGGTTTTTAATTTATTTTATACATGATTTTTAATAACTTTAAAATCAATTAAAATTTAGTCAACTAACTATAAATGAGTTGACGTCACAAATCATTTTCTCATAATAATATGAAATGTATAAGAATATCACGTTTTGACAGCTCTTTTAAAGTATCTAATGGTATTGATAGTCCAAGACCGAATTAACATTAATTCACAATAAAGTAAGTGACAAAAGTGATGTAAAATATCGTTAAAATATCGAACAAAACCAGTAATAACAAACTGAAAACTTAACAGGAAATCTCGACAAAAACAGACACAGAAGTTAATAAAAACAAAGAAAATCCCACTGATCCCTACAAAACTATTTCAGTTCATCCTAGACTAGATTGGACGTTTCATTATAAAATAGTAAATTATAGTAACCAACCAGCTTTATAACGACCTTCCGCTCTTCATCTACGGGTATTCGTGAATCATTCTATCATAGTTTTCTCAATACGCGACCATATACAAGTTCCGAATGTAGTCAGTTAGAGCGCGGCCGGCTCTGCGAGCATTACCACCTCACCCGGCGGAATATCTCCCTTTGCCAAAGCTTCATAACCTCGATAGGAATTTTATTATCAAAAAATTGAAAATTGATGTAACGTATTTGTTTCAACAAGAAAATAAAAATGTAATGGGCTACTTTAACCAAAATTAAAGAATTTTCTTTTTTGACCATTTAATCATTCTTAAAGTTTGTTAACTAACCAAAAATGTCTGGCATTTCCAATGAAAGAATGTGATACCTTTGTACAAACTTTCTTGTTTATTTATATTCTGCCGCCCTGTCGTTAATAATAATAAATAAATAAAGAGTTGGTTTTGTTTATTAACATAAATTGTTGTATATGCAGGTCTGGTGCTATGGGACAGCATTGAAGCTAGCGAAGAATGGATCGAGGACCAAGTGCCTGCCACAATAAAGCCTTATTGCTTCGTCAAGCCTACAGAGGACAACATTGACTATGAGGCAATGAAGTAAGTGAATCCTTATACATACTGTCCATGCTATCTAAACTAATATTATAAATTCTAAATTTACTTTTTCGCGGTTTCCCGTTTAAACTATTGAATAATTTTAATGAAATTTGGTACACAGATAGAATGCACATTGAGACAGGACATAAGATAGTTTTTATTACGAAAAATAGGCTTAGGAGTGAAATAAGGACCAAAGCCTTCTGGCCCTCGCTACGAAGAACGATAATATTAACTTGAACTTCACATGTACGACGGCGCGGGCGGGTAGCTAGTACTGACATAACGCCATCCCAGCCACGTACATCTACGTATCTCGTCTGCATCATGCCACGAAGATCTCCGATATCGTGCAGTACGTGAAGGCGAAGACGAGGTACACAGTGTTGGCTGAGAAGCTGGAATCGCGCGCGTAAACTTTAGTTCGTTTGTGGTGCGCGTCCCGACCGACATGCGAAGTACCTAAGTTCTAAAGGAGGAGGTGTGGCCGAAGGGGGTCGTGTTCCTCATATATCGTGGATGACGTCGACCGCGGAGTTATCGTAACCGCGTCTCACATCGGCGAAAAATGTGACTTAGTTTTTAAGATATAATAAATATGTATATTAGTCTATAAGGTATTTATACTATCATATGGGCCTTGTTGCCTAATAATAAAGAATTATTATATATAAATAATGCTACACATTCATAGCGCCACTCGGTTTCCCAGTGTTGTGGGTGCCATGAATATGGTATTGTGCTCTTGTTTTATTTTCATAAACTCTGTATGTATTTTTGGCTAATATCGGATAAATTTGATGGCATTTTGTTGGATATAACCTAATTGCAGCACGCGAGTGTTGTAAAATATAATACCTGTGCGAAAACGTGTTTTTTCGCTTGTCTCCAGAATTCCACCGGACACATTCTGGTAAAGTATAGATTTACCTGGAATATCTTCTATCTTCTAAATTTTAATAATTACCTATTCTTAAACAATTTATTGGTTCTATATTTTTTAAGCAACGAACATACGTACAATTCGGGTAACTTTGAACATTTTTTACATTATTTGTATTATTTAAACAGATTTCTATTTATGACACCTTTATTTTATTGAATGAATAGTGTCCTTTTGAGTTGGTTTTTATGTCCAACAAATAAATTTGCGGAAGAAACAACAGAACTACCCATAATTTCCCCTAAAACTCGAATTTTAATTCATCATGAATTTTGGGTAACTTTTTTTTTAGAATGTAAAAACCTCAATATTTTAAGGTCCAGTTAAAATAAAAAGAAGGTATTATTAAATTTAAAAACCTAATCTATAAAAATGACATCTACACTGACGTACAAAATTAACAAATAGCTTGGTTTTGTCATATGAATCAAAGTGGACTAGTTTACGATTCCAAATCAAAGCTCAAAAACTTCCAGCAACTTCACCACGGAAAAGGCGGGAATTTTCAGAATTATGGCATTAACAGTTTATTTTTTTTAATTTTCATTTGGTACAAAAACATTTTCGCAATCCATTATACACAGTTATATTGAAACATCAAAAAGTTTCGATGTAATACATTGTTAAATCTTTTTTCCAACTTTGTTCAAAGTTAAACGTCAATTCAAAGTTACCCGTAATGACTGTAATTTGAATGTTTAAATTCATTTCTCATATACAGGGTGACTGGTTGAATACTTGAAATATTGATAGAGGTCACTCAGTAAACGATGCTCGTTCTAAATAATAATATGTAAAAAAAATAGGTGCTTAAAATTTGAGATAAATATGCAGTAAATTCTTTAATTGTGGACGCATGCGGTTTGAGCAGTTCCCACGTTTATTGGTAGGTAAATAACGCCGCGCTTTATCCGAGCGAGCGAAAGAAAACAATAGATGACGACGACCGGGCCGAGCCGAGTGCCGACGCACTTTCTCCCGGCGTCCCCCGCACGCCTCTTTTGTCCTTGCTACCCTTACACAGTTTTGTTTTGCAAAGCGCACGCGCCGGCAATTTTTTTATACGTGCTTAGGCACTCGATTGCGCCGTGTCATTTCAATAACAACAATGTAATTTTCTTATGACGAATAGTAGGAGATGGTTCGTGCATGCTCGTATTGCTCGTACGAATGACAGTGTCCGAGATGCTATACGTTTGTACCGCAAATCCTTCCTCAATAGAAGAATCCAATGGTATATGTGATACCATGTGATTATGATGTGATTCTCAGTGTAAAGCAACAGTGCAAAAAGTGCTAAGTACTTAAAACTTTCGATGTACAAAGTACAATTATGTAGTAGTGGGTAGTGTAGTAGTAGTAGTAGTGTAGTAGCCAGGCGGTCGAGATCAAACGCCCGCCTAGTACCTACGTACAATGTGTCCGCACTTTCAGGATATTTTTGGATTAATACAATCTCAAGTTTTCTTAGAAAATAATTCGTATATTTTCTTAAAACTTTTTTTAAACGTTTAGTTTGGTCGTAAATAATTGTGTCCTCGAGTATCTCAAGTGTTCAACCAGTCACCCTGTATATTTGGTTAGAGACTGTAAACATATTGTTAGTCAAATTAGATTTAAATACAAAAATCTGATTTACTTTACTGAAATATTGCTGGCGACTGATTTGACTTCCTCTATTCTCTGCCCTGTAACAAATGGTTTCAACGAAACTGGAAACAATCGGTTACAAATATTAATAGCGAAATGGTCAAACGATAGAGACACCATTCGTAAAGTAAAAAAGCTATTAACAGCTAACTAACTCACTATAAAGTATGTTTTAATTTCAGCCAAGCGTATTGCAACATAATAGCCGGCGCGAGCTTCGCCATGGGCCTGCGTTTCGCGGGCTCGGGAGATGAAGATGCTCGGGATGCTGTACTGCACTTTGCAGGCGTGTTCCTCAGTGTGGGGGGCCGCGGCGTGGCCGAACTCGCCGGGGCCGCTACTCTGGAGGCCTGTCTGTGCGTGTGTCTGCTGGCTGCGGGCATGGTAACAACATAACCGTATTCTGTCTGTTTGAATTTGTTAAGGTGTTGAATTATAGACCGATCTCCGTAACAATTGAACGAAGTCTCGTACTGTATTTAGGTACAGCTTGTAGATTACTTACCTCTGGGCCTCTTTCACCACCTTCAAGTAAAGTGCGCTAATTGTCGGTTAAAGTCACCCGTAACTTAAATTTCAATTTCACGATGTTCGAGTAGCACTTATCATATGATAAACTGACTTGTACATAGCTTTCACTTGACAATTAACTTTACTTGGGACGTAACTAATCAACACTTTACTTGGAGATGGTGAACGAGGCCCTTAATGTGAAAGTCAACAGCCCACCAATGGTGTACACGTGCAATACTTGACGACTTTTGCAAGCGTGCAGTGCCTATAAACACACACATAACAAAACACTACAGTGATACAGCCAGCGATGCGAGAGCTGTCGTGAGCCGGTCTGTGTTTAGACTATCCCGGGTATGATAATCTTACGACTACGTCTTGTAGTAGAAGTATGTGCATAAATGGGATTCGGTCCGCTGAGTCGGGTGATGAAGACGCACGTTATGCTGTTTCTGTTTCGTCTTTCTTTTTCATCGCAACGATGCTGTTGATGGATGTATTTTTTAAACCGCGGATGGTGCCGCACATGGAGAACTAGAAGAATGTATTTTTAGTAGGTATGTAATTTTGGAAGACAACAGAATTTTCAATTCAAAAATGGAATGAATCTAGATAATTCTAAAGGAAAATGATAGATTTCCTTCCAGGCGATGTCACTGCCTGGGGACCGCGGATCGAATGTTAACTTTGGACCACTTGTATATGAGATTCTACGAAACTTTGATAGCGTGATTGAGGATACGTCTTTTGGTTAGTCAGTTTAGTGTGACGTAGGTTTTTTATTGTTTATTATATCCGCTGCACGCGTGCTCTTATTACTGTATGTATCGCGCTCCGAAATCGACAACTTTACTGTTCATAAACAACCGTCGCCGCGTCGTTAATCCCCGTATTAGTGTTCCTAAATAAAAGTGTTCGCCTCCGACCTTCTGTGTAACCCTCCGTGGTCATTTCCAGATAATGGCGGGGCGCGGCGACGTGGCGGTGCTGCGCGTGTGCCGGCGCCTGCGCGCGCGCATCCCCACGCCGCCGC
Source organism: Pyrgus malvae (assembly GCA_911387765.1). Lineage (NCBI taxonomy): Eukaryota > Metazoa > Arthropoda > Insecta > Lepidoptera > Hesperiidae > Pyrgus > Pyrgus malvae. The sequence goes on along the minus strand of OU426961.1, from coordinate 23,060,745 downwards.
GCTCCTCCCCGCCTGCTCTCACTCACGGCGGACAGGTAAATGCTTCTCTTTCTACTTACTCACATTATTTCAGTGACGCTTAGGGCCTCGTTCACCATCTCTGAGTAAAGTGTTCATTAGTTACTTCCTTAAGTCAAGTTAAAATATGTTTTTTTTTCAGCTTGCCTCCTAAATTCCACCGGACACGTTCTGGTAAAGTAGCCATCGTTTTACTTGAATATCTGACTGACTTGACTAACTCATTACTGACGACTTACTGACTTTATCGATTATTACTTCGTTCAGTTTCATTGAAACTGGAAAAAAATATATTCAAAAATTATAATTGACACAGGCAAAATGCACAGTTTACGATGCCATAATTGAAGAAAAAAACACGTCATTGGCAGCTTCATTTTTATATGTATTTAAAAAAAATATATCAATAACAACAGAAATGTATTAAGTGTCAAATAACCACATTGTTCGGGTAAATTTATTTATTAGTTGAATGCAATGCAATTCTATTCAGTCGCAAATAAATCACTAAGAAGCAAACATGTATTTGATTGCCAAAACTGCACTCGCTAAGTGAACCTTAACACCGCACCATATGGTCGAAAATCGAGCCGGATTTATTGGGGTCGCGCGTTTACTACCTGAGCGTCGGCCGTCACGAGAACAAAAGAAGATAGATAAGCGAGCTAGTTCCAAGAAATAAATTGCATTATTTGAAGTAAACAACATTTTTTGCTATTATGGCTACTACGAGTGAACAAGCGATAAACATCTTACAAGATACGGCGTTATTGATCAAGAAGGTTCAAATTAACTTGAAGAAATGCCCGAAGGAAAGATTTACAAAGGGTTACATTGAGACACGAATTAAAACGCTTGAAGAGTATTGGAATACTTTTAAAAAGGCACATGAAAGTTTAGTGAAACATACTACTATTGATCAACGTGGAATATTACCCTATTTTGTGAACGAGGAGTTTTTCCAAACTGAAGATTTATACCTACACTTGGTGGCCGATCTTACGGATATGTTGGTATCGAAAACAAAAATTGCTGAAGTTGCCGAAGCTAACAACACATGCTCATCCGTCGGGGCTACAGGTGCGCAAGTGAAATTACCAGTTATTCAGCTTCCATTGTTCACGGGCAATTATGAAGAATTTCCTACGTATCAAGATATGTTTTTGTCACTCGTGGATCAAAACCCAACTTTATCGCCGGTGCAAAAACTGCACTATTTAAAGACAACTGTCGCCGGCGAAGCTGCAAACCTATTGAAGCACATACAAGTTACGGAATCGAACTACACACAAGCATGGGCCACGCTGAAACATCGTTATGGTAACCTACGTATTATAGTCAACTCTCTGCTTCGAAGATTATTCACACAACGCAAGTGTACTACCCAATCAGTCCATATGTTGAAATCTATTTTGGATACTACAAATGAATGCTTAAATACTTTGAAAAACCTGAAAGTTTGTACTGACTCATGGGATCCGTTATTGATATTTCTGGTGGTACAGAAGTTGGACCCTGAGACTCACCGGGACTGGGAGGAGTACGCCTACAATACTAACTTGGAAGAACTTCCTACGTGGGAAAGCCTGAAGAATTTTCTCGAATCAAAATATCGCACTCTCGAACTCATAACGCCTACTGCTGCAACAGTTAGAGAAAAGACATCTAGTAAAGAACGTACGTTTCACGTAACTACTTCAAGTAAACAATGCATTAAATGTAAAGGGGATCACACACTAAGTCATTGCAACGAGTTTATAAAAATGCAACAACCTGATCGGAGTATCTTCGTAAAAAGCCATAATATATGCGTCAATTGTTTAAGGCAAGGCCATAATGCAATGAAATGTCGAATATTTCAGTCGTGTCGTATATGTAAAAGGCGCCATCATTCTCTTCTACACCTCCCAAGAGTGGTGAACACGTCGGAACATTTAGAACCTATTCAGCCGACCGTGTCCACTGAATCCAATGTAGAAGAAGTGCAAGTAAATACAGTGGTAGCGCCAGCCCAAGTTAATGATTGTACAGTCGCCTTACTGGCAACCGCGTTGGTGATGGTGGAGAGTCAAGATGGACACGTTACGACACTCAAGGCACTCGTAGACAAAGGATCGCAAGCATGCTTCATTAGTGAGAAGGCGGCTCAATTATTGAAGTTAAAGAGACATCACACTACCAAATTTGTTACCGGAATGGAGTCCATGAGAGTGGCTATAAAGCACGAAGTCAATATCCAAGTGAAGTCACGATGGGGGTCAGAATGCAACCTGCCTGTGCGGGCTTATGTTATGTCGGAACCACTGGCCACCCATATTCCTAAATATTGTTACACGCGGATAAATCAATGGCCACATATAACAGGTCTGAATTTAGCTGACCCGGACTATTGCATATCTGGAAAAATAGACCTATTGCTGGGAGTAAGAGAGTACGCAACCATTTTACAAGAAGGCTTAATAAAGGGTCCCCCGGGCACACCAGTAGCACAAAATACCAGCCTTGGGTGGATTATCTTCGGAGAAATAAGTATGAAGAATAACACGCTCCAAGATACAGCCATTGTTATGCACCAGCAACTAGAAACAAATAAAAATGAAGAATTAAACATGCAAAATTTATTGAAAAGATTATGGGAAATTGATTCAAATTTAAATAGAAAGCTGTCTAAAGAAGAGGAACGATGTGAAGACATATATAATAAAACACATAAGAGAGATAGTACAGGGCGTTATATAGTAAAATTACCATTTAAGATGGAAGAAAGTAAATCAAGCGAAGGCGATACTAGAACGATAGCAATGAATAGACTATTGCAACTAGAAAGAAGATTTAAAAGAGATCTACATTTAAAGAATGAGTACACAAAAGTCATAGAAGAATATGAAGAACTAAATCATATGGAGAAAGTACCTACAGAAGAAATGAATAAAAAATGTGTTTACTTACCTCACCACGCAATCTGCCGCGAAGACAAGGAGAGCACGAAGACTCGAATCGTTTTTGATGCGTCCTGCAAGGGATCCAATGGCGTTTCTCTCAACGATGAGCTGTTGTTAGGCCCAGTACTACAGGATGACCTCCGCAGCCTATTGATGAGATGGAGAATGCACCCTGTATGCTTTATCGCAGATATACATAAGATGTACCGCATGATAGTAGTCGACGAAGAACACCGTGACTTTCAAAGAATTCTTTGGCGGAGTGATCCATCTCACGAAGTCACGAAGTACAGGCTTCTGAGGCTAACATTTGGGTTAGGACCCGCCCCTTACCTTGCCGTTAGAACTCTATTCCAGTTGGCTGCTGACGAAGGCGAACAATACCCAGAGGCTGCTAAGATGCTGAGAGAAGACTTCTATGTCGATGATCTCATGTCAGGATGCGATACACCCTACCAAGCAATCCAAATATGCAAGGACCTGAAAGAACTGTTACGTAAGGGTGGTTTTAAGTTGAAAAAATGGGCCTCTAACAACGCAGAATTTTTGAATTCAATTGATCCTGATACACGATCTGCAAATACACTTGACTTAAATGTTGACGGGAAGGTCAAAACATTGGGTATTTTATGGGACCTAAAAGGTGATAAAATCGAATACAGTTTCCCAACATTTTCGTTGCGAGCCGTCAACATTACTAAGAGAACCATCTTATCGGAAATACAAAAATTATTCGATCCCTTAGGGTGGATCGCGCCATGCCTCATCTTAGCAAAAATATTGATTCAGAGATTATGGCTTGAGAGATTGTCATGGGATGATGAGATACCGTCTCCGCTACGGGAAGAATGGTTGAACATTCGTGCAGACTTTTCAAATGTAAATGATCTAAAACTAAATCGATGGCTGGGTACAAAATTTAATAGAAAAGACGCCATTCAACTTCATGGCTTTTGTGACGCCTCCATGAAAGCGTATGCCGCTACAGTATATTGTCAAGTTGAACACCACGATGGCACTAAAAGCACTACACTTGTTGCTGCAAAAACACGCGTAGCTCCTCTGAAGATTGTCTCATTACCACGACTGGAATTATGTGGCGCTGTTCTTCTCGCACAGCTGATGAATCAGGTGGGCTACGCTATGAAGGTACCTGCAACAAGAATACATGCTTGGACTGATTCCACGATAGTTCTTGCATGGTTGGCAGGAGAGCCCAGCAGGTGGAAACCGTTTGTGGCAAATCGCACTGTTGAAATCCTTAGCCACATAAACATCAATCAGTGGCATCATGTCTTGTCTCATGACAACCCTGCTGACATCGCGTCGAGAGGAATGTTAATGGAAGAGCTGCAAAAAACAGAATTATGGTGGAAAGGCCCAGAATGGCTGTCAAGTAATAAAGAACACACACAAGATATAACAGAGTTTAGTACAGAATTAGAAATGAGAAATATACAGTCACACTTAATCGAAGAAATTGAAATTCAAGAAAGAAAAGTAATTGATTTTGAGAAATTTTCAACACTAATAGAATTACAAAAAACTATTGTATACTGCAAAAGATTTCTAAATTATCATAGAGAAGTACAGAATAATCATGAAACAAGAAAAGCAATTTCTACAGAAGAACTACACAAAGCGTTACAAATATGTATCAGAAAGTCACAACAAGAAAGTTTTGAAGAGGAAATAAAGTATATACAATTAAAGAAAGATGTGAGAAAAAACAGTTTTATAAAATAATTAAATCCATACCTGGATGAAGAAAATATCCTCAGGGTGGGCGGACAACTCCGACATGCAAACATAAGACCTGAAAATAAGCATCCCATAATTTTATGTAGTAAAAATAAATTTACTTACCTGGTCGTTGCAGAAGCTCACTCGAAGACGTTGCACGGTGGTGTCGAAATGATGCTGTGCTATCTAAGATCTACATATTGGATTATCAAAGCAAAGAACTTAGTGAAAAAATATATTCGAAACTGTCTAATATGCGCTAAACAATCATCCGCAACGAAAACCCAAAGAATGGGAGACTTACCTAAAGTTAGAGTTACACCCGCTCGTCCCTTTAGTAACTCTGGTGTGGATTTCGCTGGCCCTATACCTATCTTAAAATCTAAGGGAACAGGAGCTAAAACCCAAAAGGCTTATATAGCACTCTTCGTGTGCATGGCCACCAAGGCCATTCATCTAGAGCTCGTCAGTGACCTTAGCTCTGCTGCATTTATTGCTGCCTTTAAGAGATTTTCCGCACGCAGAGGTAGATGCACAAATTTATGGAGTGACCAGGGTCGCAATTTTGTAGGTGCAAGTAAGGAGTTGGAAAAGGCTTGGAAAGAAGTTTGTTTGGATTTTGAAGGTGAAATAGCAGAGTCCCTCGCCGCAGATGGCACCCAGTGGCATTTTATTCCCGCTTATAGTCCAAACTTCGGGGGCCTATGGGAAAACGGCGTGAAATCACTTAAATATCACCTCAAACGAATTTTAACCACCAATCTGACTTTCGAGGAGCTCACTACTGTGCTATGTCAAATAGAGGCATGTTTAAACTCGCGGCCTTTATGTCCAGTAGACGACGGAGACAACATACAGCCTCTAACACCAGGCCACTTCCTTATTGGAGAAGCTCCAATCCACAGTACCTGAACCGAGCTTGCTCCAAGTAAAAACAAGCAACTTAACGCGATGGCAGCACTTACAAAAGATTTTAAATGATTTTTGGGCACGTTGGCAAAGTGAATACCTAACAAGATTGCAGCAACGTCCTAAATGGCAGAGACTGCAGAAAGAAATGGATATTGGAGATATCGTGCACATAAAAAACGACAATCTGCCACCGGGGAAGTGGATGCTCGGGAGAATTGTAGCCAAACATCCAGGGCCAGACGGACTTACCAGAATCTACAGTGTCAAAAGTGGATACACAATAACAAAGAGACCTATCACTAAACTATGTTTGTTGCCAGTGAATATAAGTGATTAATTTTAGTGTTACTGCATGCTTTTGCCCACCTATAATGTAGTAAAGTTTGAAGTAATTTTTTTTTTGTATAGAGTCATGTTAAATTTAGTTATTTGAAAGGACTTTAAGAGTCCTTTGGTGGGCGGTATGTTCGGGTAAATTTATTTATTAGTTGAATGCAATGCAATTCTATTCAGTCGCAAATAAATCACTAAGAAGCAAACACGTATTTGATTGCCAAAACTGCACTCGCTAAGTGAACCTTAACACCGCACCACACATAATTGGCAGATCATGCTGTGAGTAAGTTAGGATCAGTTTATTATTTTGATTAGTGCTACTCGAACATTGTGAAATTGAAATTGAAGTTACGGGTGACTTTTACCGATGATTAGCGTACCTACTTGTTACTTTACTTGAAGTGGTGAAAGAGGCCCTTAGCGTTTTAGAGCCTTTAGTTCTTCACTTGATGACGCGCACGGGACTTCGCTTAGCTGTGGGAATAGGGTCTTGGACACTGTTCACAAAAAACAATCAAAATGCATATCTTAAATAGGGATGAACCCAGCGAGGGTTCAGAAGACCCAGGACCGGGAGGAGTGGTGAACGTTAATGGAGGCCTATGTCCAGCAATAGACTATAAAAGGCTGATGGATGGATGGATGGATGAATTGAATAAAATCCAGGCCTCCCTTATAAAAAAGACTCATGACTGAAATAATAGATCTTAAGCGAGTAGTAGCTCAAGGGGAGACGGCCCGGCGGCTAGCGTTTAACACAGCCAAATACTAACTGAACAGATAAAGCATTTATCTTAGAATAAATACGTATAGAATGAGTGTCTTCGTACAAGCGCGCTGTCAAAATTGAAGCACTAAATAGATTCCTACAGCTGTCACATCTGACAAACAAAATATTTTTATTTTGACCAAATTAACTATAAAATACTACAATATATTGAAAACATTGTGAAAAGTTATTTTATTCGAGTTCTTTTGTTTTTAAAAAGTGTTGTGATAAAATTTAACCTTAAGTCTTACGGAGCGGCCCCGCGTTTGGTGCCATTAATGGCACCAATCAACATCCTTCAATTTGGGCGCGCGAACTTGGTTTCTATAATGTAATTGTAATTATTCTAAGGCATTAATGTCATTTAGTTGTAGTTAACAAACTAAATATTATTATACGACGACCCGCGTGGCGCAATGGTTACCATGCGAGACTGCCAATCATGGGGTCCCGGGTTCGATTCCCGGCGAAACAGAAATTTGCATGATGAGTTTAAATTTCTGTTCTCGGTCTGGGTGTTTGTGTTTCTGTCTTTGTATGTGTCCATGTCCATGGTACCCACGACACAGGGTATCAATTACCTTACTGTGGCGCTATGAGCGTGTAACGTTTATTATTACACAGATGGCAGTACACTGTACGATGGGGCTGTTGTTCCTCGGGGGAGGGCGGTCCACGTTGTCCTCCACGCCGGAGGCAGTCGCAGCGCTGCTGGCCGCGTTCTTCCCCAAGTTCCCCACGCACAGCGAAGACAATAGGTATTATAATATCTATAAGTGACATAAATATAAAACAAAAATAAAACTTACCAGCCTAATAGAGAACCTACCTGTATTTGTTGAAGTTGGTTGAGACGCAAGTTGTTTACACCAGTAATTGTTTTGACTTATGACACTTAGTTCTCTTCTTTATGTTTTTATTTCTTATACATAAATTGGCAGACATTATGTTGGTGTTAATAGGGTCTTGGACACCATGCACAAAAAAATAATTCTAAATCCTTACCGTAAAAAGGTTGCGCTAAATCACGCTTGGAAAGCAATATAATTGTTAATTCTTTTTTATACATGATTTTATTACCGTTTAAATCAATAATAATGAAGTCAATTGAATATAATATATGATAAGTGACGTCACTTATCATTTTCTCATACAAAATGTATGGGGATGTCACGTTTTGACATTTCATTAAAAGTATCTCAATTGACTTGGTAGTCCAAGACCAGATTGAATAAATTTACAAAAAGATGGAAAATATTACTGACGCGACGTTACCATCAATTCATTATAGCATTACGTTATTTGATGATGATAATGTGTATAATAATATAATATGTATGTTCAAAATGTGTAATTTATGTTAAATTTGCAGATATCACCTACAAGCGTTCCGCCATTTGTATGTACTAGCTGTGGAATCCAGACTAATACTGCCCAGAGATTTGGACACAGGCAAACTATGTTATGCTCATATTCAGGTAAGTCAGAAAACGATAGGGTCTTGGATACCATTTGACGACCCTTGTGGCGCAATGGTTACCATAGGGATGCATCGATACGCCTTTTTGCCGATACGATACCGATACCGATACTGTTATAAAAATATCGTTGATACCGATACCGATACTGTTATAAAAATATCGTTGATACCGATACCGATACCAAAGAAACGCTTAGAGAATTAAAATTAAATTAAGGTAAAATATATAAAACACAAGTTTGGTTAAAGTTTTTAATTTCTATTAAAAAATATAAACAGTCACAGACTTTAAATAAGATTAAAGGAAAAGAAATTAAGAATTAAGGTAATAATTAAATAAAATCAAATTTCAAAATGATTCCATATAGCACTTTTGTGTTTTGAAGTTGACATGATCTTGCTGTTTATTTAACTCAACCAACGAGTTATAAACGATATTCACACACAAACTAATTAATAATTACATAATTCTGTATTTTATTTAGTATCGAATAAATACTACGCGCGATAGCAGTTAAAAGCCAACAAAAGTGTCTAGCGAAATGGGATACGTGGCTACGCGCGCGGGGACAAAGCGTGTGAGAGAGACAACACACTGAATAAAGCGTGGGGATTCCCCGAGCATAGATAGTCCGTGCCTCGTTTGCAACGAACTAGATCAAACAAGATGAGCGTTTACTTTACTTTTTTAAAGCGCGAAATTTGAAAAGTATCGTGGTATCGGCAATAAAAATATCGCCGATGCCGATATATCGGCAAACCCAAAGTATCGCCGATATATCGGTATCGGCATCGGTATCGGATGCATCAGTAGCTTACCATGCCTGACTGCCGATCGAAGGGTCCCGGGTTCGATTCCCGGCGAGGCAGAAATTTTAATGATGAGTTTAAAATTTCTGTTCTCGGTCTGGGTGTTTGTTTCTGCCTTTGTATGTGTCCATACGACACAGGGTATATTAACATTACTTTTGGGCTATTGAGTGTGTCTTATGTCTTGACTGTTCTTTATAATTACTTCACTTATCCATAAATAGAGAGTTTACTTGTCAATATGTTCACGATATGTGCATACTACACTGTCTTCTTGTTGTTCTTTTCCCGCACCAGATTTGGCACAAAAATTGTATCGAAGCGAGGCGCTATGCCGTCTCTATTGAAGGGTAAGTCAGTAACTTTGATGCTCTAAGACTAAGGGGGACAAGGGGGATGAAGGGTAAATAATTGTAAAAATCAGCTAACATTATGTAATACTTGAATTACCCCTATAACCAAATAACAATTCTATAGAAAAACTGAGTAAGTTAATCAACTGTGAATTTAATAAATAATTTTAACATTGTGGGGAAAATGTCACACCGTTAACGCGTACAGCAAGAGAAAAGGGCGACGGAAAAGAAGGAAGTAGCGACATCTACGTAAACTATAGACGGGCACGTTCTGGATCTTGTTAAAAATCTGTTTGGGCTGCGTTCACAATTCTTCAAATTCTTATTTTTGTTTCCAGGTGATAGATTTAGAAGGAGTGGTACGCGAGATGAAGGCGCCGTGTATGATCCCGGAGCTGAACAGCCTCCGTGAGGTGAGGGTCAACGACCCGCGCTACTGGCCCATCACCTTCCACCGCGACCACAACTGGGACCAGCTCAAGTAACAATCCCTTTATTTTTACAATTTTCGTGAGTAGCAGTGTAGGATATAGTATATTTTGTAATCAATCAATATATTCCAGAACATTCCTGGACTACACCTGGTGCGTGGACATAAAGCAACGCGCAGGGTGCCTATCCTACCTGGACGACCCCCAGGGCTTCCTCACCATCCTGGCTCAAACCCTCACCCTGGACAAGGCCAACATCTGGTCCGTCGACCCGGACAACCTCCACCTGTTCACCAACGATGAGAAAGTCAAGAACTTCGTCAAACACTACCTGGCAAAGGAAACCAACGTTGGTCCAGATATTTGCGCGGACTGCTTGCAACTGCATAAGAAGCGGAAGGGAATTAAGAACGAAGTGCTGCTTCCAAAGTCCTGCGTCTGTAGAAAGTACAGTAAGGAGGAGCAGGAGTACGTGCAGAACTTGAGCATGGCGACGTACGAGTGCGTGGTGAAGGACATACTGTGCGCGCTGCCCATTTGGACCACGTTTTTGAAGGTGGGCTATCTTAGTATTTTTTAGATGTGTTTTTTTACGTCTCTTTTACGTTTTTTACGTCACTTTCTCCGTACATATAGGTTTGCCTTGCCTGTGTTTACTGTCTGAATTAGTTAAATCTCCAACATTTGGTCTGTCAACATTGGACAACCTCCACGTCTTTATTAACGGCGAAATCTTAGTATTTTTTAGATGTGTTTTTTTACGTCTCTTTTACGTTTTTTACGTCACTTTCTCCGTACATATAGGTTTGCCTTGCCTGTGTTTACAATCTGAATGAGTTAATTCTCCAACATTTGGTTGTCAACATTGGACAACCTCCACGTCTTTATTAACGGCGAAATTAAGTCAAGAACTTTTCTAATGTTGTTTTGCAACCAGGGGGCCACTTTCCGTTTTTATGTAACATTATAAAATACAATAGCTTTGGAATGGTTTAATTTAAAGAAGGGATAATTAATTATGTAATATTAGCTTTGTGCTCGTGGCTTTACTCGTGTGGAATTCGGTTATTATTCTATACGTATCTTCTAAAATCTAAAACAAATTCGTTTACGTCCTATCCACTACCTGAATATAAAGTTTCATGTTTTATCAACTTAAAAAAGGCGGAGGTACCGTGTTTTTCTGGGTGTATTTTTTATGTATATTCACCGATTACTTCGTAGTTTGTGGGCCGATTTTCAAAAGTATTTTTTGTGCGTAAAAACGATAACGTTTCTGTTAGTATGAAATTAAATTTAGTAACGTTGTGAAATAACGTTAAGAAAACCGATACTTTTTTGTTAGCTAATGATTTGTTGCCAATTCATGCAGCCTGTCGCGGAGCTGAACGGGAAACGTGGGCGGGACGGAATGGCAATATACATATATACTTTAATGTGGGACCTTAGTGTTCAAGAGCCTTTGATTTAAAAGCCAATGCATCGTAAGAAATGGAAAATAATAAACAGATGAATAAAAATAACGATATTTATACTATGCCTTTGGTAACGTCATCTATCAATCCCTGACCGTGGTAACATTACGATTTACCGATAAAATCAACGAATCAAAGATAACGTTAGGTCAGTTTAACGGTAAAAGGCCAACCAAGGTATCGTTACCAAGCATAACGTTATCTTTGTCTAGCGTAGGTAACGATACCTGACTTTTAACGTAATTCAAAGTCCTGGTGTGTGGTATTATATGAATATTTGTGAATAGGCGATCCGTTGGTTGCAGATCCTGAAGACGATGGGGCGGGCGCCCCGCGCGCAGCACGTGTGGCAGCTGCGGCTGCTGGCGGCGCAGCTGGAGAGCCAGCAGCGCGCGGCGCTGGGCGGCATGCGCGTGGACGGCGACGAGCCGCGCGACCCGCTCGTGCCCGCCGAGTGCGCGCTGGCGCTCACGCAGCGCTGCGGCGCCGCGCTCGACCGCCTCGCGCCGCGCGTGCAGCCCTACCTGAGCGCCTACCTCGGCATGCCTAGCGCGAGGTAACGCTCTCTGTGCATCCTGCCAGCGTCAAGTATAATAGTACTCTGTGCTATAATTTTTGCATCAATTGTTTGCCGGTTTCAATGAAACTGGACGAAGTAATTACAAAGTCAGTAAGTCGTCAGTAATCAGTCAGTCCAGACAGTCCAACATTCAAGTGAAGCGATGGCTACTTTACTAGAACGTGTCCCATGGAAATTTGGAGGCAAGCAGAAAAAACATATTTTAGCACTGTTATTCTATTTCACAAACACTCGTGCACTGTAATTAACCTATATCAAACAAAATGCCATCAACTTTATTCGATATAACTCAAAAATACACCAAAAAAAAAATGAAAATAAAACAAGAGCACAATATGTCTTTTTCGACTTCCCGCCAAAACTCCTCAGGTAAAACTTTTTAACACGCTTTTATTAGCTTCACCTTTAAAAAAAATTTGCTAAAAAAATAAAAATTAATAATGTAGTTTAAAAAAATAAAAAACATATATATATATATATATACACATATATATACATATAGTAAAATACATTTTCATCTTATTTTTTACTTTACAGTTCGTATTTTCACAAAAGCGTATTTTTTAGTTTTTTACACTACATTATTTATTCAGCTATTGCATAGCTTCTATCGCGGACTTTGAGCGCGGCGACTGAATCAAGAAATTCCGTAACGAAAATAAAACCTAACAACCGGCGACCGGCGGCGCGGCGTTGAAAGCCGTGCATCGTCTAACGTCGTTTCAGTTCGGCAAACTTCGGCACGGTGTTTGTGTGCGTGCAACTAGACGTATGCGTATACACTAACTGCTCATAACTGATTCTATCTCTTTACTTTACACGATGCTAGATGTGTAAAATAAGTATGTGTGTACTTTATACGATGCTAGGTGAGACAGCGTGCTTTTTGGCCGCGTCCACGAGTGAGTTCGAGCCCGCGACTTATCAAAGAAAAAAAAAACTGAATAAATAAAAATAAATAAATAATTATAATGGCATAAGTTGATAAAAATGCTATGCAATCGCTTTACCGCGGCAATCCCCGAGTGCCACATATACTTTTTTTAATTTCAATAAACTAGCTGACTAGAATACAGGCCACATGATAATAAACGGTCACTACAGCCCACACACGTCTCACAACCACTCACAACCTCAAGCAAACCTGAGTCCCGCCTAAGGTCGTATGCAATGGACTGCTGTCTCAGATGCTGATAATCGTTTCCTGTCAATCTGCCGAGCAACCGAGCTATTACCGAAACACATTAATTAGAATGATTTCGCCTCGGAAATGGTTGTAGCAATGATACTTCACTATAACCTGCAAGTCCTAACACCTTTGAAAAGTGAGAAGTAGCCCTTAACTTGAAGTTTTATACGTCGATTATTGAAAGCTGACGCGTGCGACACGTCCACATTTACGAGTGTGTAGTGTCTTTGAAACGCACGTGACATTACCACCTGTCGTAACATGGAAATGCATTTGTGTGAGTAGTAGCGGAACACCAGCATTCAGTAAGTAGCATTCCTGTGTTTTGGCGGGAAGTCGAAAAAGACATATTGTGCTCTTGTTTTATTTTCATTTTCTTGGTGTATTTTTGAGTTATATCGGATAAAGTTGATGGCATTTTGTTTGATATAGGTTAATTACAGTGCACGAGTGTTTATGAAATAGAATAACAGTGCTAAAATATGTTTTTTCTGCTTGCCTCCAAAATTCCATCGGACACGTTCTAGTAAAGTAGCCATCGCTTTACTTGAATGTTGGACTGACTAGACTGACTGATTACTGACGACTTACTTACTGACTTTGTTAATTTTGTAATTACTTCGTCCAGTTTCGTTGAAACTGGCAAAAAATTGATGCAAAAATAATACTTGACGCTGGCAGTATGCACAGAGTTTGCGATGCCATCATTGAAAAAAAAAAGTAGCGTTCCAACGCTGATCAGCATGCCGGTGGATGGAGATGAGCAACGCGACCCGCTGATACCCACTGAGTGTGCTCTGGCTTTAAAACAACAATGTTGTGCCGCCCTGGACCGCCACACGCCGCACGTACAACCTTATCTGAACGGCTATCTCGGAATGCCTAGTGTAAAGTAAAGAATGCAAGAATTACAAGTTCAGAGAACTTGTTTCGAAACAGGTTACAGCTGATTGCAATGTATCTTCGACCTTGAGATGCCCACCTAAAAAATAAAAAAATAAAATTGAATGTTGTGAATTAAAATCAATTTATAGTCTAAATATAAGTAGCTCAAAGTGAAGAGGACCGTTTCTGTATTCGGTATACTACTAACTTGCTGGGACCTTCACTTAACGAATTAATTTCGATATCTACAATTTTCTATATGCATATTATTTTTATTTGAATGATTTATCAGACGAGCATGTTGGCCATGTGGTGTTAAGTGGTCGCTGCAGCATTTAAGCGGCTTTCAGACTACGCTATAATATAATAACATAGTATATACGAGTAGCTCATAGCACAACAATATCGCGCACCATACTGTGCGACAATTGGTGCTACGCGCTAAGTTCATGCTGTGCTTAAATTCTCTTCAAAGATCTCAAATCTCAATCTTCAAAGATATAAAACTCTTCACTGAGCTTGCTATGTACTATAAATGCTAGCGATAATATCGCGTAATGTGAACGCCATGCCATATAGTATTAGGCCGTTCTTTGCTATACAATATAACATAATAGTATAGTGTAGTCTGAAATCAGCTTTAAGCAAGTATTGCCTGTGATCGTTTGCAGTTCGAGTGCTACTCCGAAAGCTGATGGTGGCACACAGACCATGTGTATGTGCATACGTCCCCACAACCTTGGCAAACCAGCATTCGAAAAATAAAACTGTTAAAGATACTTCAACTCAGTTGTGCGCGCGGCGCTATGTGTGCGTGGGCTAGTAATTATGCAGCTTTAATTTGTGTGACAGTGACGCGGCCGTGATTGTCCGAACAACTTCACTGTACCTCTTGTCACGCACACAAAGTCACTGTGTATATACAGGCTTACCCACACATAGCGCCGCGCGCACAACTGAGTTGAAGTATCTTTACCTAATTTTATTAATCTCATTTCTTCTAATTTTTTCAGGAAAATCAGCGCCGCCGACGACCAAACCAAGCAGATGTTAGCAGCGTACATAGTGTACCACGACTTGCCGCGCGGCATTGTGAAGGAGGTGGGTGGCGAGGCGGCGCTGTTCGAGCTGCGGGAGGGGGGCGGGGGGCGGCGGCTCAGTGCGGAGGCGCTGGCCGCTGTGGCCGCGCTCAGGAGGTGATGCCTCTCCGATATAATGGCCAAACTGATCATTGTGTAAATACATATTATTATGTTCAAAGTCAGAAGCAGACAAAAAAAGTCAAGCCTCAACGTACCTCGAGCATAACGTTACAGTGAGTCATCGTTTTCGTGCGTACAGCCACATTGTCACTACAAAAAACTATACTCATGAACATCGCTGCAACAGCGTACAATAGGCATGATGACACTATTAAAGAATCAGAGAATAAATGATTTTACAGAAAAATATATGCTAAAAACGTTCTAAAATATGATCCCGATTTAATATAAACATTAAGATTAATAAGATTTTCAATAAAATAAAAGTATTAAATACAGCAATCGGCCATGTTATCTGAAACGCCAATCAAAAGGAATGACGTTACGTTTCAGTTAATGTCATCGTGTTGCTTGAAGTTTGATGAGCAAGCCGACGCCATGACACCTGCGAGCGTTTTCACGCTTAATTCAAATTACATAGCAGAAAATACATTAATTTACGTTAAAACTTCAGTTTATTGCTGAAATAAACTTTTTTTCGAAACTAGGAGACGTGTACCTACAATAAGGAAAGGTATTTAAAAATCTGTCATCATGCCCATTGGTGTTTAAAAGTGCTGTAGCCTCTGGGTCAATTTTCGCCTACACGCTTCAAGTATTCTTATATATGCTCTTGTGCGACCAACAAGATGACGTGATAGAGTTTTGAAAATACTACACCACATCTCCACCTTATTGTACATATTAGTAATAGCAAACCCACACATTGGCGATTTGACTGTGCATTGTTGCTGCATCGCGTTTTGGCAACTTATACATACACATTTACATAATATTGTTATCAATACAGTTAAATATATCAAGAAGTACACTTCTATAAACATTTTAAATATGCTACTGATTGGTTAGTTTGTGTCCGAAAAATATTTTTAATAAACTGTTGAATAATATAGGACCTGTTCTGTTCTTTTTTAATAGCAGTGTCTTCAAAAAAATTTTTCGTACGGAATAAACTGTAACAGTTTCTTTGCTATTTTATTAAATGACATTATAATATATATTTTTTTATTTGAATGGAGTAGCAGACGAGCATGCAGGCCACGTGGTGTTAAGTGGTCGCTGCAGCCCATGGACATCTACATACAACCACAAACAAGCATAGGTAAGTCTTGTCTGAGGTCGTATGCAGTTGCGCTGCTACTCCAGAGGCTAGTGGTCGCCTCATGTAAGTGTGGCCGGCAACTGCACCTTTCCACCGAAACACATTAGAATTGGTTCACGGCAGAAGTGGGTGCAGCGGTGGTACTTCCCCGGGCGAACCATAATAGTTCTACCACCTACAAAAATTGTAAATATTTACCTATTACTTAATTATGAATTACTGAAGCTGTGCTGGAATCATTAAAATTCTGTAACCTGTTAGTTATTTAATTAAATCCTAAGTTAATTTCAAATGTACAAATGTCTTTAGCAGTAGGTTCATGTATATTACTTTGCAACCAAATATCAATTTAATTTGATCTGATTCTGAATACGTATTAATAAATTGTTGTCTATGTTATGAATAAACGTGTACCAGTATTAATGTGACTTTGATTTACTGATTAGCTACCTATTATTATTTTTAATGCGAGATATAAGATTACAACCGCTCCAATACTTATGTACTTCGACATATGCATTCGTTCCTTACTTAGAATACTTAGCACTGTAAAATAATTTGACGACACAAATCTCTTACAAATCAGTTACAAAAAGTAACAAATCAATACCGCCTTCAAAGTGGAGCGCCGTAACATTTATACCTCGGAATCCAGGGCCAGTCAGTGAATCTTTATATAAACTTTGGAAATCTGTTTTTAATGGTATGTAGAAAAATGATAAAAAAAATTGTGCGATCTCAATTTTTAATTACCCCTTACCCGGGTAATAAAGGAAAACTCCGAAAAATTAATAATTATCTCAGGCGCGGTCGCAGCTTTCAAACCTAAAACTTCGTTTATATACCCATTAGATGTCACGCAATTATATAGTAACCCATCACTCGAGTAATTAGCGGTAGTGGGGGTACCTTAGGCTCATAAGCAAAACATTTCAG
This sequence comes from Pyrgus malvae, assembly GCA_911387765.1. NCBI lineage: Eukaryota > Metazoa > Arthropoda > Insecta > Lepidoptera > Hesperiidae > Pyrgus > Pyrgus malvae. Next base: position 23,043,519 of record OU426961.1, on the reverse strand, counting down.
CCGCCCCTCGTACGTTTGAATTGCGTTATTGAAGCACTTAAAAATTAATATAATAAAGGATCCATAGAAAATAAATTTACATAATTCCAGTCGAAGTTAAAACACTATTACAACAAACGTGTGGCGCAATGTTACCATGCCGGACGGCCGATCGTAGGGTCCCAGATTCGATTCCCGTTGGAGCAGAATTTTTGAATGATGAGTTTAAATTGCTGCTCTCGGTCTGGGTGTTTATGTGTACCATGGTACCTACGACACAGGGAATCCAAGTGTGGGGCATTATTTATTTTTAACATAAACACACAAACTCATATTATGACTACTATCTGCATCTTACTTGCTAAGTAAAGTTCTTGGAAGTATATAAGTTATAAAATGTAGTTCTTATTTAAATTTCATTGTAATATAAACACGGTTCTACTCACTCGGTTTTTCGGGATCGCCCGACTAGTTTCGCTTAGCTTAGCTTATTTAATTTTGTTTCTTTTATAAATAAACAAATACAAATCTTTAATAGGCATAAGTTATCACAAGAAATATCGATTACTTACTTATCTCTATAACAACCGGATCACAAGTGCACGTAAATCGATACTTTAGATAAAGTGTTTTACTGTAATTAGATTTTTGTCGGGAATCACATGATAATATATTATGCACAATCATTAGAAGCTCGACTGAGGACCGAAAGAATAGTTCTATTTCCCCGGGACCCCGTTTTCGAGACGGCCATTTACCAGTATCGCCAGCAATCCCACAGGTGTGGTCCCAGGGGGACATGACCCCCCAAAATCCATCAGTCTTGAGTAGAAGGAAGGCGAAACAAACCAATTTGGGACACCTCTTCCCCTAATTTTCTTAGTGACCCCCCTGCCCCCCTCCCCCCAAAATTGCAATCCGATTGAAGCGTGGTGGGGTAGGTATGCTCAGGCGTCCCCTAATTATATGTACAGCCGTGCTTGGCAGATGGAACAAAATAGCCACTTATTTATTTGGCTATAAAAACATTTAATGTTTTTAATTACCCCTAGGCTAGGTTGAAAAATGTTGCATAATAATATTATCATTTATTATAGTCTGTTTGTCTTTCGCAGACAATTTGTAGTTTATGAAACAACGATAGATACGTATGTACTTTGACTTTTTGGGTGACTGAGATCCACATCATTAAGTGTCACAGCAGCCCACAGATAGCATCAACCATCGCCTAAAAAGATAAAAGTAGGAACAATAAAAACATAGGAAGAATTAAGTGCCAGAGAATCACTTAGAGAAAATTTTAAAGAGATAAATATTCTTACATTTGCTTCGCAATATATTTACGAAAATATATGTATGTACGCAAAAATAAAGAGAAATTCACTACCATATTTATTGGACTTGCATAGTCCTAACTGTGTCTTACTTAACTAGGAACGGCCACAAGCTGGCATTTCCGAAATGCCGTCTCCAAAAAAAAAGTTCTTCTTTTATTGGGATGTCCATCAGGATATATAATAAAATCGCAATATAGATTCAATCACTGCCTTTAAAACCTTTTAAGAAGACAGTCAAACAAGTCCTCTGCCGTAAGGCGTACCTACTATAACACTAAGGACTATGTTAATGATAAAGGAGCGTGGGAATGAATCTCGCTCACACAAGGCTATTTCTAAATTTAATGTAATACATAGTTTTAGTAATTACTCGCATCTGTGAGCAGGTGGAATTGGGTTTATAGTTTCTCATACGATCAGCTGTCATGTGTACCCATTATGGACCCATAGCCATACTGTTATCTCAATTATACATGTACTTTTTTTAAAAGAGTGCTGCTGGGAGTATTTTTCCGCTGCCTTTTTTCTCTCAGCTTAACATCTAGCCCAAACGGGCACCTTAAGGCGATGACCGGGAAAAAATGACATTCATTAAGCGAATATTTTGTATTCCTAACAATGAATTTAATTTTTTTACCAGTAGAATCTCAGGAAACAAAACAACAGTGTGACAACAGTATATTTTATTGTTTCTAACAAAAATTCAGATAATGCAGTCAAGGAACGGCGCAGTGCTCAACACGCCGATGTGCTGTGTTAGGTCCTGGATTTGATTCCCAGCCATTGCCGTAGCCAGGAGTCTGCTGAACCCTGACAAGATTTAAACTTTGCGCTCCTGCAACTTATACGTATACTCTATGTAATCTACGATATATGGCATCCTACACTGCTGAAACGCTTACTTATGAAGGCAAAGCTTAAAATCTTATCAATGCACCTACGGTACCAGGTCGCGTTTTCTATATACTCGAAATTTCATCCTCAACTCAAATGCAAGGCGAATAAGCACTACCACTTACAGACTAAACTATTATCGTCACAAATAATCATTTAATCGGGGATAATGAGAGCGCTATCACAGTATGCACAATCTAATCCTTTATAAAGTTGCCCTGTGATTTTTCCAATCTGATTGTGACGAAGATGGTTGCGAAATACGGTCTTTTGTTGGCAGTATTCCTCGTTGGAGGATTCGGTGAGTTTCATTAAATATGTAGACATCATTAAATATGCGCCGTTTGTCGGCCAAAATGAAGTCTATCTCGCTTTTCGTGGAACCATTATGACTTATCCAAGTCCACTTGCGCTGTGGCTTCTTCTTGAAGAAGGAGTTCATCATGAAAAAGTTCTCCTTCTCCAAGAAGTTAGCGAGCAAGCGGCTTCAGAGGATCCGTTGCCCAAACCCAAAGGGCCCTACTTTCTGCTCTCATACTTTTAACCCATACATGAACAACATTCTAACACATTCATACACCATGCATAACAACTTTATTTTAAGAAAATACTGTGAGGTTTTTGTAACTACTCGTACTTATATAGGGGAAACCTTTAAAAGGCTAACCTTTGTCTGAGCGGCAGATTAAGGTCGTTGTTGACGGATGCTGCTCAGATATTAAGCCCATTAATGCCGGTGTTCCCCAAGGCTCAGTGCTGTCCCCTACACTATTCATTCTGCATATTAATGACATGCTGCAACAATCACGCAGTATACATTGCTATGCCGATGATAGTACGGTGGACGCACTATACACCTGTCGAGCCAATGCCTCTCGGTCACAAGTAGAGGAAAGCAGAATCAAACACAAGTTTCTTCAGACACAAGTCTGAAGTCGAGAACTCTCTGGAGCGGGTCTCGGAATGGAGTCGACTTAACCTTGTCAAGTTTAACCTCACGAAGACACAAGTTTGCGCGTTTACCGCTAAAAAAATAACCCCATTTGTTATAGCGCCCCAGTTCAAGGGCACCGCGCTCACCATCGGTGAAAGTGTCGGTATCTTGGTAGTTGACATTACGAGTAAAGTGCAGTACCGGAGTCATTTGGAGTACAAAGCCAAATTGGCATCAAAGAAGCTTGGTGTCCTCAACAGAGCGAGGCAGTACTTCACTGCGGGGCAACTCCTGACGCTGTATAAGGCCCAGGTCAGACCCCACATGGAGTACTGCTCCCATCTCTGGGCTGGAGCACCGAAGTACCAGCTACACCCATTTGACTCCGTTGAAAAGCGCGCAGTCCGAATCGTCAACGACCCAAGATTTACTGACAGGCTAGAACCGCTTAGCTTGCGAAGAAACATAGGCTCGCTCTGCGTGTTCTACCGACTTTACTATGGTGAGTGCTCTGAGGAACTCTTCAAATTGATGCCTACATCACCATTCTATGATTATACCACCAGACGAAGGTTAAAGTTCCACCGGCACCATCTGGACTCGTGGCGGTCGTCCACAGTCCGCTTTGCACGCTCCTTTTTACCAACGACGTGTAGTTTATGCTACAACCTTCCAGCTGAGGCATTCCCAGTGGACAATAACATGGGGTTCTTCAAGAAAGCTGTAAAAAAAAGCTCTCCTCCAAAGCCGGCAACGCTCGGGCGGCTCCCCTGGCGTTGCCCGTGTCCATAGGCGACGGTGATCGCTTCACACCACGCGGCCCGTCTGCCTTATTGTTAGGTTTATTTATAAAAAAAAGTAATAAGGCATCTACTGGGGCTGAGCAGTTTTGAAGGTCAGATATTTTTGGGACAGACAGGGTTTTTTGGGACAAATACTAAGCTATATGGGACTTTACTAAAAGCCGCTTGTTGGCCTTGCGCATGATTGCTATACGGGCCTATCTTGAAAGGGTATCACTGCTTTTCTGCAAATAACGAAGCTAATAACGAATAACAAGATTATAACCAAGTACTCCCACAATAGAAATAAAAAAGAAGGCCGCCACATAGGTCGATTCCCGGGGTAGCTGGCCGTAAATTGCAATCCCCTTTCAGTCGCCTATTACATCAGGCACAGAATACTTAAACTCGCATTCTGATCCCGACCACCATAGAAATATATTTGCCAACCGCTTATGATAAAGAAACCCGGTATGTTTGCAACTAGTCTTCATCCGAAATTAAACGAGATTTTCCGCCGTCAGCCTGATAAATAAGTTCATAACATAGAAAGCTTTCTAACAAACAAGATTGAACAATATTTTAATACCCTTAACAGCCTTACCCCTGGAGGAAGACGACGTGTCCATCTTCTTCGACCACTCGAAAGAGGACTTCGACGGGCGCATCGTAGGCGGGGTTAATGCTGCAGAGGGCAGCTGGCCTTGGATCGTAGGCCTCTCTACTGGTGTCTGGACCAGGTCCTACCTCTGCGGTGGATCTCTCATCACACAGAGACACATCCTGACTGCAGCTCACTGCGTCCACCATGTGTTCAACAGAGGGTCCCTTGACAGGTGATATGAATATCTCATTTCGAGTTTTGGCACTGGGAGAGTTTGTTATCGCTAGATCCCTACATGGCAGTCGTTAAACCTCGTTGGAGGGCTTATGTGCGATTTGAAAACGTTGGACAGCGGATGGAGATAATGGAGAAGGATCCGTGCCCAAAACAGTATGGCCGCTGCACCAACTTCTGCCGTGAATCTTTTTTATTGTGTTCCAGTGGAAAGTTGTGGTGCCGATCAGACTTACATGAGGTGACATCATCCTCCGAGTAGCAGCGTAACTGCATACGACTTCAGAAATGACTTACCTATGTTTGCAACCTCAAGTGTGTAGATGTCCATGGACTGCAGCGACTTAACATCACGTGGTATGCCCCTCTGCTACTCCATTAAAAAAAACCTGTTTCCCCAGCTCTCTCCGCGCTCACGTGGGCACGAACAGATGGAACAGCGGTGGACAAACCGTGACCTTGCAACGCAACATCACGCACCCGAACTACGTGCAGCCCACCATCAGAAACGACCTGAGCTTCCTCATCACCACCGCCAACGTCCAGCTCAACAATCAAGTCCGCACCATCCCCATCAACTTCGACTGGGTCGGCGCCGGCGTCCCCGTCAGAGTCGCGGGCTGGGGTAGGATTAGGGTAAGTATTCTCATTTGTATCATCATCTATCCATCAGCCTTACATAGTCCGCTACTGGATATAGGCATCCCTTAATATTCTCCACTCCATCCGAACCTGCGCCTTCTGAATCCATCTGCTTCCCGCTGTCTTGTTCAGGTCGTCAGCCCACCTGGTTGGAGAGCGGCCTGTGTTCCTTTTGCCGAGATGTGGTTGCCATTCGAGGACCTTCTTCCCCATCGGTTATCGGTCATGCTAACTAAGTATATGGCCAGCCCATTGCAACTTCAGCTTGCAGATAAATAATAACCAACTCTTATTTGTATGCGTATATAAAATTACTAGCTGCCCAGGGAAATACTATAATCCCTACTAATATTATAAATTCGAAAGTAACTCTGTCTTCCTTCCGCCAGCGGCTTCGCCCGCGTGGACCCATTTTATTGGTTCCCGTAGGAAAAAACCATCCTATGTCGTTTCCCAAGGGCCACTCTATCTGTGTTCCAAACTTCATAAAATTGGTTCAGAAGTTTAAACGGGAAAGAGTAGAAGACAGACAGACAGAGTTACTTTCGAATTTATAATATTACTTAGTAGGGATTATAGTATTTCCCTTCGGCGTGGAAGTCTACCATCTTAATAAGTCTATTTAATAACTGCTTCTCTCTGCGAACCTAACTTGTCTCCCACCAAAATACTATATGTTTCAGCAAGGAGGAGCGTTCTCCAACACCCTGCTGGAGTTGAGGTTGAACACGTTCGACGGCAGCCGCTGCGTGACCGAAGTGGCTCGCGTAGCTGCCGCCAACAACATCCGCAACGTACCCACGGTTGAACCCCACATCGAGCTCTGCACCTTCCACTCAACTAACCACGGTACCTGCCACGTAAGTCTCTTTCTTCTTCTACAAAGATAAACACTTTAAACGGTGACTGGAGCATAATGACTTGCATGCTTTAGATCACAGGTTTCCTAAATTCCCCCAGGGGTCCACGGAAGACTCGACATGGGTCTACGTTGGCGTGACCAAAAAATGGGGGTTCACAATTCGTAAGCGTGGATCCACAAAAAAATATCTGGCTTCGATAGTAAAGCTCTAAATTTTAGGTTCTAAAACGTTGGCTTGACTTCACCTATCAATGCTTTAAACTATCTGTATCATAGGTAGATTCTGTAGACTATGTATGAAGGAGTCAAAGGAGATAGACTTGCCTGAGGTCCAATCGGCATCGTTTTAACTGTAACAAAACATTGCTTTACATATTTCTTAAAATGAGAGCGATGTCCCCGATTGGTTGGTTGGTATTTGTATCTATTGAATCTGTTCTGGCCATGCGCGGTCCCAGGGAGGGGGTCACAGGTGACATGACCCCGCCCCCCCCCCCAAATCCATTAGTCATGTGTAGACGAAAGGCGCAAACAAGCCAATTTGAGACACCTCTTCCCCCACTTGGTGACCCCGCCCCTCCCCCCCCCCCCCAAAAACTGGAGCTGCGACCGCGCCTGGTTCTGGCTCCGACTACATGTCATCTTTCTTGATTCCCATTTATCCTATCGCGTGTGTTAATTATTGTCGATCCGTAGCTATACTGGCATTAAAAAGGTGCTGCTGGGAGCTTATCCCCTCTGGATCTTTTCTCTTCCAATCAACCCATCACCCTTTTGGAAATGACGTCCTTTAAACGAATATTTTAGTACTAATAATGATTGAAATATTTGGAATTTTGTATTCTCTTGCAGGGTGACAGCGGCGGCCCTCTAGTCCGCAACTCGAACAACCAGCAGATCGGGCTGGTCTCCTGGGGCCTGCCGTGTGCCCGCGGGGCGCCCGACATGTTCGTGCGGCTCAGCGCCTTCCGCGCCTGGATTGATACCGCCCTGAGATCGTGATGTGTTCAACTACATTCTTGTACATAAATACAACAGTTTTGTAATGCTACTTTGTTTTCTTTAAATTACCTGTACAGTAAGTTCTGTTGCCAAATTAGGAGTATCAGAATATGACGCCTGCTGAATTAATCAGTGACCTGTTCCAACTTATATGAAATATTAAGTTAATTTTTAATGCATAAAATGAAGTACTTTAAACGGTATTATGGATATAGCACTGAAAATATAACAAGAACTAAGCGCGCATGGCTCGGCGGCTAGCATAGAACGCAAGCGATCTATGCAGCTAAGCTTAACGGGCGCGATCGGGTGTTAGATGGGTGACCGCTATTGGATAGTTTCCGTGCTTCGGAGGGCATGTTAAGCCGTCGGTCCTGGTTGTTATCAATAGATAACAGTTGTTAAACCTAGTCGGAGGCCTTATGGGCGGTTTGAAAACACCCGACAGAGGGTTGGCCACTAACCCGCATCTCCACTTACCTGCATTGGAGCAGCGTAGTGAAGTATTCTCCAAGCCTTCCCAGTGATGGGGAGAGATCCGTGCCCAGGAGTGAGACGCAAAACGGGTTGCAACCTAAGCTATTAATATGTATGATCCGTTCATCTGTCAAACAGTTCTGTCAAATTAGTCCCATCTTCTCATTAAATTAGGTACCCGAACAACTTCGAGAATATTTTTTTGCCAAAGCTGTAAGAAATATACAATAGTTAATCGGCACGTAAAAGCACGTCACGCAGTACTTTTAACATGATTGTAATTTCTCATCCTAACTTGGCCTGCGTGATGAACTATGGCCTAAATCGCTCTCACTTCTGAGAGGAGACCTGTGCCCAGCAGTAGGATAAAAATGGTTGAAATAAAAACCTAATACTTATTTAGCCAGGGCGACCGAAATAAAATAACCTATTATAATCACTTAGTCAACTTAGGTATTACAGTACCTATCTATAGAATACAAGAAGTATTAAGGAAGTGCGCATGGCCCGGTGGTTAGCGTAGAACGTCATGCAACTAAGCCAAACAGTAGGCGCAGTCGGGTGACTGCTAGTGCAGTGAGATGGGTGACTGCTAGTGGCAAAGAAAACTCATGCGTGTTTCCGTGCTTCGGAGGGCACGTTAAGCCGTCGGTCCCGGTTGTTGTCGATAGAACAAAGTCATCAAAACCTTATCGGTTGCCTTGTGGGCGATTTGAAAACATCCGAAGCGGGTTGGCCACTAACCCGCATCTCCACCAACCCGCATTGGAGCAGCGTGGTGGAGTAAGCTCCAGGCCTCCCCAATAATGGGGTGAGACTCGTGCCCAGCAGTGGGACGTAAAAAAGGTTTGCAGCCAGCCATTAAGGAAGTGGCAACCATTCTATTTACCTACGCACTTGAAGAACATAGTAAGAAGTAATCATATTTTTTAAGTATTTATCAACTATCCTATCGAAGTGCGTACTCAAAGTTATCAAGATAATGATCGCAGTTAACATATAAATTTAACTAGACGGTAGGACTGATTGTCACACTCAAGTTTAATTTCAAAGATGGTTGCCAAGTTTGGTTTCATAGTTACAGTACTCCTCGTTGGGGCATTCGGTAAGTTTAACCAACCCAACATACTCTTAAATATTAAATTCAGCTTTTGTCGACCTGTTTGGCGCAATGGTTACCATTTTAATACCGTTCTAAGGGCACTGGCTTTGATTCCCAGCGAGGAATAAAGTGTAAAGATGAATTTAAAATTCTGTTCTGTCTGGATTTGTGTGTCCTTATTTTTGTTTATGTCAGGGAATTCTAGGAGCTACCAGATCTTGGGAAGTTGCACACTATAAATAAAATACAACTACATAGATTAATCATTTCTTAAACCGGTTACCGAACTGGAAAAAATAATCAATTGAACACTTACTCTGATTTAATACCTATGTGTCGAAACTTTGATATCTTTTATATCATCACGTTTATCTATAAATATTTGTGATTTTAGCTACCATTATTAAATTTGATACTCGTAACCTAATTTAGATAGATGGACGATTGATCATCAGGGACGTGATTTGGTAATGGGGTAGATTCAAAAGGAATTTCTACCATTGATGGAATGGGTTGACCAAAACCCGTCTTCATACTTATTCAAAGACTGGCCACTTTTTAGCCCCCAAAAAAAGATGAGCGAGAAACGATCTATTGTATTAGGTTATTAAATTAACTGTATTTCTAATCTCTTATATTTATAATGACCTTAGCAGCAGTCCCGGCTGAAGATGAGGGCGGCATTACTGACATGTTGTCTCTCCAAGAAGCAGACCATCCAAAATACGCCTTAGAAGACAATCCCAACCAACCAGTTCTAGCTAAAAACAGACTCGACTTCATCGATCTGTTGTCTATACAAGAATTAGACGTTCCAGCAGAGGCCTTACAAGACAGTCCCAACCAACCGGTTCAAGATGACTTGGCAATTTTTTTCGAAGAACCAGAAGAAAGGCCTGATCTGTCGAATCAGGCTACCAATCGGATAGTAGGTGGTTCGAAGGCCGCGGAGGGAAGCGCCCCCTACATGGTGGCCTTGACCAATGGCTGGCTTTTTCAGGCGCTCCTGTGTGGGGGCTCCTTAATCTCCGAGAGGCATGTGCTCACCGCTGCACACTGTATCGAGGCGGTGTACAGTAGGGGATCGCTGAGCAGGTAATCTGACGATTTTTGGATATTATCTTTCGGAATCTTAAGTATTTTACTCTCCACCAACCTTCTAAATTCCTTTCGATTACGAGAGGAGTTATGAGCCCTGAATTGGCAGATTTAAAAAAGGTTGAAACAAATTATTTTATTTTATCAAACTTTTATATTGGAAAATTAATTTGTCTTGAGATTATTAACAAAGCCATTGCGCACTAGAACAGCATGGTGGAGTAAGTAGGCCTCCTCAATTGTGGGAAGAGGACCCGTGCCCAGCAGTCCCGGATTTATAAACAGGCCGTATAGGCCGCGGCCTAGGGGCGGCAGCGTCCTAGGGGCGGCCGTTCACAACCCCCGCTTTCCTTAGGTATGTACTTGGGGCGGCAGAAATAAAGTGGCCTACACTCATAAAAAATATAAATTCGGCACTGGTGCCCAGTAGTAGAGCGCAAAAAGGCCTTGAATAAATCTACGTTTTTTACATCCTATGCCTGCAGATACCTCCGAGTCACAGTAGGCACTAATCGCTGGTCTACAGGCGGGCTCACCTATCGACTCGCGAGGAACGTCACCCACCAACACTATTCCTCATCATTGATCAAGAACGACATAGGCCTACTCTTTACTACGACTCCTGTGAGTCTGTCGAAAAACGTGGCCCCCGTGGCCTTGAGCGGAGACTTTGTGGGCGCGGGGGTAGAAGCACGGGCTGCCGGTTGGGGAAGAACTAGAGTAAGTAGTATTTTTTTTTAATTTGCATGGAGTAGGAGGAGAAAATGCAGGCTACGTTGTTTTAAGTGTTCGCCGCAGCCCATGGACACCTACACACAAGCCTAGGTCTTGCCTGTGGGCGTATGCAGTTGCGTTGCTACTTCAAAGGCTTCAAAAGCTGATGGCCTCAAGGTTTCAAGGGTGGCAACTGCACCTTTCCACTGAAACGCAACAGAATTGCATCACGGCAGAAGTGGCTGCAGCCTAGCCTATTTTGAACCATAAAAAATCTGTTTGCTTTGCTTATTTATCTTTAGAATTGCAAATGGTGCAATAAACATTATGCTTATTATTATGATTTCCTAGCGCTACGGGCCTATCTCCGCGGACCTGCTCGAGCTGGTAGTGAAGACCCTGGACGGGCAGGAGTGCGTGGATGAAGTGAAAAGGCTGGCAGAGATCAACAATATGCGAGCCCCACACGTGGAACCCCAGCTAGAGTTGTGCGTGTTCCACTCGGCGGGTCGCGGCATGTGCAACGTAAGTTTCTTACAGATCAACTAGGACCAGCGGTTGATGAAGAACGCAATCGGCGTCACTCAGCTAAGCCAAGCGGGCGCAGATGGATGACGCTTTGCATGCGCGATACGGTGCTTCGGAGCCCGGAGGGCACGTTAAGCCGTTGGTCCCGGTTGTTGTGTTATCGACAAATAAAAGTCGTTAAACCTTATTGGAGGTCTTGTGGGCTGTTTGAAACATCCGACAGCGGGTTGGCCACTTGTAAAAATAGTACTTGCGAAATGCGGAAAATGCAAAATTAAAATGCATGTTAGGCTACTAATATTTATTTATTTTAAATATTGTTTTCGTGTTATTTTAGCACCTCTTACCCCGCTGAAAAGCGTTTATCGAATTCAAACGCTTTTCAACGGGGTAAGGGGTGTACTATATACCATATTATCTCGTTTTAGGGTGACTCCGGCAGCGCACTAGTGGATGTGCAGAACAAGACGCAGATCGGAGTGGTGTCTTGGGGCTTCCCGTGTGCGCTGGGGGCCCCGGACATCTTCACTCGAGTCAGCGCCTACAAGAGCTGGGTCGAAGAAAACCTGTAGACTACCCTGACTACCTCTATTGGCCTATGCTTAAGTTATTGTGATATTTGTGATATTGATATGTGGTGCATATTGAATAAATTGCTATTTTATTGTTAATGCTCTTATTTTATTGTATTGAAATGAGGAACGTACTAAAAATTATTGGATAGCTCTTTCTTGATACAAACGCTATGGCTGTTTGGCGGCGCATACTGACCAAGTACCATGACGCAAACTATAATTACAATCGCACCTTCGCACCCCACGCTTTTTTACAATAAAATTCATTTTTTCTTAATTACTTTTTTTTTTTACTTTTTGTGTCTTTTCCCAAAAAAACCGCTGGCTGGACGGGTCAAGGTCCCACTCTCAACACCCACCCGCAACCCCGGAAGCCCTCTTTTAGTCGCCTCTTACGATCAGGCAGGGGCGCAGCTCTATTCTTAGTACCGAAACTACAGGGATTATTTATACTTACCTTTTTTTTTGGTGTCGGGGGGAAACCTTCAAAAGGTACCCGGCACCTAGGGAGAGGATACCGGGTTATGTGGGATTTGACCGCACTAAAACCCCCTCGGTGGCCTGCCTCTGCGCTTGGGGATGACTCCGGGATCTCCTAAGGAACGCACCGGTGTCTTCCACGCGCGGAGCCCAGAATGGGCCCATCTTCGGAGATTAGATGTGCTCTCCTGCACCTTCCGATGTTTGCGGCGGCATGCGGCCACACGCACACACCGCCGTCCTTCCCGGGGCTGCTGGCTGGACGGATCGAGCTCCCACTCTCCCCGTCCGCAACCCCGGAAGTCCCCTTTTAGTCGCCTCTTACGATCAGGCAGGGGATACCGTAGCTCTATTCTTAATCCCGAAGCTACAGGGACTTGTTTATACTTACCTAGGTATCAAAAAAAATATTAGGTAAGTAGTGTCTTTTTCACAACAAAACGCCTTTTGAAATTTTAGTTAAAAACTTAATTTAGAACTCGTTTTTTAAAAAAATAAGAGAATGAAACAACAATTAATAACCAAATATGTAGTTTTATCCGATTTTCAAAGATATCGATGTAATAAAATCTTGTTTCCATAACCAAATTAAGAAAACACAAAAAACTTAATTTTCTTTTTTTTTACTTAAGTATAAGGAACACACAAAATAATTTCTGTATGCAAAATAACTTCACTCTATACAAAATTTGAATTTTACCAACTAAAGCCGCAAATAAAAAGTGACCAATCACGTAGCCCTATTTGTTAGTATTGAACAGAACAATACAAAATGTATTTTAAACTTTATTATTTTTCGAAATTACCCAAGAAATTCAAGAAGAAGTTACGCTTTCCCAGCAGAACTGTTCTGCTTAAGTTCTGTATTAATTATTTTTACGAATCAATAAAACAAACATAATACTTAGTGTATAAATATTTATTACCACTTACAAATACAAAAAAAAAGTAAAAAAGATACAAAATGTAGCCTAAGAATGAGTACATAATATAATCACACTACTCGAATACCATAGATCCGACCTCACAGGATTCAGTTTGGCATGGTTCCCGAATCGAAGGGAATCGAACCCGAAGGATCTACGAGTAAGCACGGCACGTTGGCATCGTAACCACTGAGTATTTTCATACTCCATCCCCATTATTTTTTAATTTTAGTCTTAGTTTTCATTGGCTTTTTTTTCTTATCTTAGTATGTCAATTATGTCATGAATATTTTTGTGTGAAACACCTAATTTACACCGATTTTTAAGCCTGGCGACATCTTTCCAAACTACTTCCACCTACGCTGACATGAATCAAATAGCGTGATTCAGAAAGAGTTACAGTGCACACAGTACATTGACTTAAGATCCATAATATATCACCTTTCATAATCCATCCTACCAAATTTCATGGCATATGACTGTGTACAAAATAAATTTTAACTCGTCTATCTGCCAGACTCGTATTTTTAATTTTTTAAATTTTTTTTATCTGAGTTATTACGCTAGTATATCTTAAGTCTCTGTTTCAGTTTTTATCAGTATAATATTGTGCCATACGAATTAATTGAATCAGGCGTTACTTTGCGGGCTTTGCGGCACTCCATTGTTATAAAGTTAGGCAAAAATACCTACGTAATCAAAACTTTTGAAGGTGAATAAAAAAATAAATGACGATTTTTTTTGTTACATATGCAAGGAAGGGAGATGCAACGGCATGAAAAAGTATATACATATACCATCAGAGGCAGTTCTAGGAATTCAGTTTGGGAGGGCCTTGATTTTAGTTTAGGGCGAATGGCTTAACCAAGCGGTAATTTTTTTTCAACTTTTGTGCTATCTCTTAGAGCATCAAAGTTACTGACTCACCCTTCTGTCATACCTGTCATACCTAGATGCTTTAAGTGCTATCCGCATGTACTTTTTAACGCATTCGGGTGGCGTGTGAATTTAAAAATTAGCACGATACGTATATTTTGAGGATTAACCCGAATGGTTTTGGGGATGTGCTCGATGTTGCATATGGATTGGAGATGTTTGAGCTCTCTAGTCCCCCCCTGGATCCGCTAGTCACTAGTGTATACCTTCTCATAGGTTTTGATTGCGGTTTGTTGCAAAGTAGTTTTAACCTAACTTTATCCATACATTAAAACACACTTAGATACAATATCTTCTGCCTTCCTCACGATTTCTCAACTATATTCTCCTCAAGGATGGGTAGCAGCCAGTCCCGGAAGCCGCTGATCCTGACGAATACGTCGGGGACGCCCAGCGCGCAGGGGAAGCCCCAGGACACGATCCCGATTTGCTCTTGCGTGTCTTCTGTTATCAGAGGGCTTCCGGAGTCACCCTGGAATAAATTTTTCACTTAATAGGTACATTTTGTGTATTTAAAGAGACATAAAATTTATCTACGGCTAAAGCTGTGACCTGTGCTTGACGTATTACGCATAAGCATACTTACTTGTAAGTTTATCGAGAAACCTAAATGCTATTTCAAAATATAACTGGGGATAGTGTCAAATATTAGTGGTAGATTATGGATTACTAACTGTGCCCCGCGGTTTCACCGAGATTTTAGTTTGGGGCAGGTGCGAGCAATTTTGGGCTGAATTTGGGGCGGGCTGACTCAGACCACACCTTGCTTGGGCTTGGCTAAAGTCACGATAAGTATTATTTGAGGTTTGTCAAGGGTGAACACAAATGGTTCAGCCCCCACCTCTGGATCCGCCAGTGGGAAGAAGTTGTTCAACTCACATTGCACATGCCGTGTTGCGGCGAGTGCAGCGTGCAGATCTCGATGTCAGGTCGCACCGCCGGCGCAGGCCCCAAGGCCTCCACGGCCTCCTCAATGCCAGCCTCGCACTGCTGTGGAGACAGCGTGTTCACGTACAACAGCTGTAAGCGGGCTGGCTCTGCGCCCCATGCCTAGAAACATTCAATTAGGTAACTTAATATCGTACAATACAGGCAAAAATCATTTTTCACAGGAACAGCAACTCACGTGTTCTGTTGTCTTCGACGAACTTGTCAAGTTTAATTCTAAAAACTTTTCAAAGCAAAAGAGTAGTGTGGAAATCCTTAGTGTATAATTTCATTTAGCTAAGCAAAACAGGCGTGTTTGGGTGCGAGATGAATCATCGCTGCAGGACAATTTCATGTGCAATAAATAAATACCTATATATTTGACAATTACATTACCTTTGACTTTGGTGATTCAAATGACAACGAACAGCCGAACAGCTCGAAGAATCCTGGCTAAGATTCCCAGCGGGACACGTAAGTATATGAATGATGAATTTCTGCTCTCGGTATTAGTGTTTGTATGGTACCTGCGACGCAGGGATTCCTAATACTATAGCACACTCACCCCCAGCAGCCCCCAGCCAGTGACGTAAGACCTAACGCCGCCGTCCACCCAGTCATAGTTCAGAGGCACGATGGTAACATCCTCGCTGGTGCGGATCTCCTCCGAGACCCGCAACACGCCGATGTCGTACTTGATCTCTTCCCTGTTCCACTTCTCGTGCAGCACGAAGCTCGAGAAGTATATCTTCTTGGTTTCCTTCGACCACTTGTTGGTACCTATTATTCCGCGGTAAGAGCTGGAATATATGGTGAAATGATTATGCATTATGCATGTGTAAATGTAACTCTTTAACTAAATCATAAAATTAATGAAGATAGTACCGGAAAATTACAGTCGTCGCATCTATTTCTGCCTTAGAGCATCAAGGTATGACAGGTATGACACCCGTCAGAGAGGAGTGGCCTTTACGGGCGAACCCTCGTCCGAACGTCCATGCACAATGTGCCTTCTAGTTATACAACTAGTATGTCAGAGTGTCGTTGTCAGTTTTGACGGTGCATAGAAAATGAAGTAGTTAATTGAAATTGACATTTAGAAATGTATGCGTTTGTAGCGATGAAAGAATATTTCTGAATGTGTGACAAAATTAAAATGTGTGCGTTCTTCCCCCACCAGATTTGGCACAAAAATTATGTATCGAAGCGAGGCGCTATGCCGTCTCTACTGAAGGGTGAGTCAGTAACTTTGATGCTCTAAGATTTCTGCTTTAGGTATATCAATCCGGTCTTGGACTACCAAATCAATCAATACTTTTAATGAGCTGTCAAATAAGATGAAGATATTATAAATATAAGCCTAACAAACTTTTGTTTGGGCTTGAACTCGGCTATCACTGCTCAAAGATTTTTTAAATATTGAATTCATATGGCCTTTTCAGAAGCGTATGGTTATGAATATGATAGAGACTATACTGGTCATTCTTTCTAGTACCTAATTGGTTTAAGAATTTGAAGCGTTATCGACCCATAGGGCACAGCGGTCACCACGCCGTGTGCTTCGCAAGAGTTCCGGGGTTCGATTCTCACTGGTGGAGGTATCATAATAATGAGTTTGGTGGACTTTTCTGTTTGGTGGTCTGGGTTTTTAAGTCCTTGTGATTGTGTAAATTTGTGTAGTACATATGTCCATGGCAACATATTTACTATTAACCTAATAAGTATACAAAAAATTGAACAATACTCACGGCATCAACTTGGTCTGATCCGCCCAACTAATAAAAGAATCCACGCAGTGCGCGGCAGTGAGCACATGTCGCCGGGTGACGATGGAGGCGCCGCACACCAGCATGGGCCATTGGTAGCCGGTGACCAGCGCCACCATGCCGCGTCCGTAGCCCTCCGGCGCGTCCTCGCCCCCCACTATGTGCGGTGTCGCGGACGTGAAGTACTTCGGATCGTACTCCAGAATCTTTGACGTTTTGAGAGGGGTACCTGAAGGTACAATGGTTACCTATGTTACTTGAAATCACACTTCTCTCGTACCTACCTATTTTAATTTGATTTAATAATAGGTAATTTAATTTAATTTAGTTTAATTAATTTATAATCAACTAGCGGTGCCCCGCGGTTTTACCCGCGTTAGAGAGGATCATTAGCATAAAGTGAAGTCCCTTCTGAAGTGCCGCTGGACCGCGTTTTTGTAGGACTATTTAAGATAAACATTTCCATCATACATACATTACATTATGTGTAATTCTAGCGGTTTTGGTATTGGTTATTCTGATGTATAAGCTATATTATTGTAAAGTTTTATTAAAATCCATTCAGTAGTTTTTACTTGAAAGAGTAACAAACATCCATACTTACAAACTTGTGCGTTTATAATATTAGTAGGATAGGATTCTCCAAATGATTCGTTAAAATAAATTAAAATAGTTTGCAATTATTTAAAAAAAATCCAAATGATTCGAGAAGTTTCTGGAACTTTCTCGAACATTCTCAATAAAACTAAAATAGTTTGCTAGATCATCCCAGAAATTTTGAGATCCACCCAGAAGTCCCTATTGATTAGAAAAGGACAATTTTTTTTTTAGATTTATCCACCCACTTCCACCCACCGCGATCAAACTCCCTTACTATCATCTACGTACTAAGGGTATTTACCACCCCAACGGGAAGTTGATTGGAGTTAATTATAATAGAGAAAGCCGTGTCTTTACGTACAAAAAAAACCTTTTACTTTTTATATATAATTATATATTAAGATTATTATCTTAGAATAAATACGTATAGAATGAGTGTCTTCATACAAGCGCGCTGTTTAAATTGAAGCACTAAATAGATTCTGTCACACTTTGACAAACAAAATATTTTTATTTTAACCAAATTAACTATAAAATACTACAAAATATTATTGAAAACACTGTGAAAAGTTATTTTATTAGATTTCTTTTGTTTTTAAAAAGTGTTGTGATAAAATGAGCGTGGTGATTAATGGCACCAATCAACATGCTTCAATATGGGCGCGCGAACTTGTTTTCTATAATTTACTTAATTGTAATTATTCTAAGATTATTATTTTATATTATATTCGTATTGAAAAAAGACACGTTTTAATTATGATCTGGGAGTTTTGGCGGGAAGTCGAAAAAGACAAGACATATAATATTGTGCTCTTGTTTTATTTTCATTTTCTTTATTTCTTTATTTATTTATTTATGTACATACAGGTGACAGGAAAGAAATACAAAAAAATAATGCACAAGAAAGTTTGTACAAAGGTACTACTTATTTCCATTGGTAATCTCTTCCAGTTTGTGTATTTTTTCTTTCTTTCTTTCTTTCTTTCTTGTATTTTTGAGTTATATCGGATAAAGTTGATGGCATTTTGTTTGATATAGGTTAATTACAGTGCACGAGTGTTTGTGAAATAGAATAACAGTGCTAAAATATGTTTTTTCTGCTTGCCTCCAAAATTCCATCGGACACGTTCTAGTAAAGTAGCCATCGCTTTACATGAATGTTGGACTGACTAGACTGACTAATTACTTTGTTACTACTTCGTCCAGTTTCATTGAAACTGGCAAAAAATTGATGCAAAAATTATACTTGACGCTGGCAGTATGCACAGAGTTTGCGATGCCATAATTGAAAAAAAAATGATCTGAACTGAATTAAAAGAGATGGTTTGGTACTTTTTATGATACACTGGTAGACCGTAACTTTTTTTGGTATCGGAGGGAGGAAACCATCAAGAGGTACCCGGTACCTAGGAGAGTATACCGGGTTATGTGGGATTAGTACCGCACTAAAACCCCCTCGGTGGCCCGTCTCTGCGCTTGGGGAGGACTCCGGGATCTCCAATGGAACGCACCGGTGTCCTCCAGGCGCGGCGCCCCAGCACAGGCCCATCTTCGGATAGCAGATGTGCTCTCCTGCACCTTCCGCTGAGCTTCCGATGTTTACGGCGGCATGAGGACACTCACACACGGCCGTCTTTTCCGGCGCTGCTGGCTGGACGGATCGAGCTCCCCACTCGACTCTCACCGCCCGGAGCCCCGGAAGCGCCATTTTAGTCGCCTCTTATCTTACGATCAGGCAGTGGATACCGTAGCTCTATTCTTAGTCTCGAAGCTACAGGGACACACAAGCTGATTGCCAGCGTCAATTTTTGCATCACTTAGTAGTAGTTAGTAGCCATAAGTCGTCAGAAAAATACGTTTATCTTCACATTAAAAAATCTACCATGTCCACAGCACAGAACACAATACAGATATTATTAATTATTACCTAAACCTAATAGTGTAACAACGCCCTCTAGCATGAATAAAATTAAATTATAAGAAAGAACGTAATTATGCAAAACGGAACAACTGCATAAAATAAATACGGAACGTCCTAAAACGGTAAGATATCAATTTAGAGTAAATTTATTTAAATTAATAATAAAAATTGTATTGATAAAAAATTTCATCGCAAATTTTATGACAACTTATTATTTTTTCATCCGATCTACCTAGTATTTCCTTAAATTAACAATATAAAAAGAATTATACAAACCATTTGTGTAAAACACCGCTGCCAAAATCACTAACAGTTTAGCAAACATCTTGTCTTGATTTGTTTTGTCGTGATACTATAAATTTTATAGAAGTCAAGCCATATTTATACAAAAAAATGGGATTATTGGATTATCAGTCTGCTGCTTTTGGCTGATAACAAATAATAAATAATTTCATTTCATTAATCTTTACCATCCTTTCTTGCCTTAAATTGATATCCTAAAAATAAGTCAATGTAGTAGAATAGGACTAAGTGCCTATATCAATACAACATGTGTGACATTTCGAGGTTTTCACTTTCAAAAAATTACCCCTTGGATTATGCATACGATAGTAAAAGTTACGTAAAAACTTTATCTTTTATACAGGAACATATATGTGCCCTTTAAATGAAGAAGTATCACTAACACTATAATAATAATTGATGTGTGTAATTTCGCCCTTACGAAAAATAGTAATGTAATGGACACTCAATTTCATGCTTTTAATTAGATTAGATGAATCTCATTATATTCCGAAATTTTACCTCTTTGAGTTGTATGTGGGTCTTTGATTAACAGATAAGTTGTGTGTAAAGATGTGTATATTAATTACTTTTATTTTTATTCAATCTATTAATTAGATTAACCATAATGCATCTCAATCGTTAGTCCATTGAAATGTTACAATTTAAGGGCCGAATATTGCATTTGTTAGAGGACGCAATTTTATTTTTGGGACATGTGTGGGGGTCAATAGAAGCTTAACCCCAAGTTTATGGAGTTGCCGCCCTTGTCCCCCGGCCTTGGTCTTGGAAAGAGGGGTGCAACAACCTTTATCGCGATATCTCGGCAACTATGTGTCCTATAAAAATTTGTAAAAGCCATAATTTGTGGCAAATCACTTTGCCTACAAATATGTTCATATAACTTTTTGCCCTTAATTTAAATTTTTTATTTATTTATTTATATCAGAACACATTACAGCTAACATTACAGGCTAACCTAATGCGTTAGCGTAGATTACATGTCATATTTCATTATTTAATTATATTTTATGTTGGCTAAACAAATATAAAATATACATTTAAAATATCATTACAATTATATAATAATTAAATGTCAAATTATAAATAAATAAAAAATTGTCGGTTAATTTCATGTCAAAAAATTAAATTAAAACAACAAATAATACATTAGAATATAAACAATCATTTCAAAAAATTCAAAGTCAAAATATACTTAAGTCAGAAATTATAAAAATTAAATAATGCTAAACAAAAAAAAATTAGATTAAACAAAAATTTAAGAAGTTATAAGCAAAAATGTGAGAAAATTTCTATAAAAATTTTCGTTTTTGCTCTATAACTTTTTTGTCATACATTTTACAAAAAAATTACCTCTGACCAATCCTGTAGATGGTTTTTTGAGGAACATTTTTCTCTATATTTTTTTATTTCATTCATTTAAAACGATGTTACAGCGCTCCTAAGTTGACCGGGTTCATCAATGCTCATGAGAATCCGGTCAAAACGAAATGTTTAACTTAGTTTTATGATCTTTTTTTTATTGTAAATACATTCTTAAATTTTTTTTAAGAATAAATTTACAATAATTTTGTTAAATCCTTACCTACAACTTATTCATTGCTAACCCTTTTCCCCGCCAACTATGAGGTAGAGTCTGTAGGCGCGTTTTTTTACGTGGTATCCCCAGTAGGCCTACTCCACAGATATCTTGCCGATGAGGTAATCCTCGACATAATTATATTTTCAATCAGTTATTAGCTAGCTATTCTATTCTATTTTTCTTCGATGGTCCAGGCTATGGCTCAGAATGTAATTTAATGTCGAATTTGAAGGTTTGGGGAATGAATCTTCGAATTCATTTTCTTTTATTAACTTTGATATTTCCATGATGTTGCAGCATGTTTCGCCAGAACAATGGAGGCATACTGTAGAGCATTTGAAGCCTGCTTTTCTGCAGCCACACATGATCCCACAATTTCCTTTGTATCTGCAGAAAAATAATTTCATGAGACACCAGGATCTCATGCTCGAGGCTTGGAAGCTTGTATGAATCTTTGCATGTTTTTTCCAGCTCCAATCTTCAGGATTTCGATATTTTCCGAATAACGACTGGACCTGGTGATATACTCTGAGACTGAGAAAACGAGCTGCATCTTGTGTTGGAGGTGTTGTTGTTGTGTTGCGATGAAAAACTAAATTTTTAGTCACTGTCTTGGCAAATTTTTGTATCGCATGCCGTCTAGTAAGTCGTCTTTATTGCCGTCGTATAAAGATACAAAAAAAGCGTTCGCCAAAAAGAGTGATCAAAGATGGATCGACTTTCTCACTCAGGAATAGCGCAGTACCACCAGCAAATTCAGGATGTTTCTCCATAATTTTTATAAATTTTAGTAGACGCATAGTTTCCGAGATATCGCGAAAAAGGTGTTTGCAGCCCTTTTTCCAAGATGGCGGCCGGGGGACAATGGCTGCAACCCCACAAACTTGGGGGCTTCTATTGACATGTCCCAAAAATAAAATTGCATACTCTAACAAATGTAAACCTCATGTAACATTTCAATGGACTACGTTTATATTTCATATTACAGTAATGATATGAATTTTGTGTATATTACTATCACAGATTGATCTAATATTATTTATAGAAAAATTGAAATAATTCTTGTTTGATTATGATATGTTTGTATTATGAATATATTATAAATTATATGTTTACTCAGCGATTTGGATTAACGCTTATTGTTTTAAAACATAATTTATATGAATAATAAAATTAAATGATAATGATAGGTACAATTAAATGATGATTAATCATGAAAATTTATGAATGTAAAGGATATCGAACATTTGCTTATCATTCGACGAATCATTAGAGCTTATTCACTTGCGGATGTTTAAATTAATAATATATGCAGTTACGACCTGCGTGGCGCATGGCGCAATGGTTACCATGCCGGACTGCCAATCGAAGGGTCCCAGGTTCAATTCCGGGCGAAACAGAAATTTGAATGATGAGTTTAAATTTCTGTTCTCGATCTGGGTGTTAGTGTTTCTGTCTTTGTGTACTGTCTACCCTACTGTGGGACTATGAGTGTGAAGCGTTATTTATTTATTTAATAACACTTAAATGATTTTATCAATTATTTATTTGTGCATGCCAAATAGTTTTATTAAAACATTTTTCAATATTCTCAAGTATCTCAAGTTTTTAAAGTAATTAGCCTATATTTACAACATTTTATTAAAATTTGTTCAGCTACTTATATGTGTGAAAACGTGACAGACAGTTAAACAGACAGAGATAGTTTCACATTTTTAATAATTGCCGGGATTCTTCCCTAACGTTAATTCCTCTTAAATCAGTGATGACTGTCTGTACTTCTTCGTCCTCTATAAAGGGGCGATTAGACGGCCCTATTTATCGGGCCCGATTTGGCATACACTGCTGGTTATCTGAGTACATTGTATTAAAATACTCAAGATAACCAGCAATGTATCAATCAAATCGGGTCTCCACCGTCTAATCGCCCCTTATCTGTGTCGCTGTTATTTATGGCAGAAATCTATATATTCAAAGCGTATCACTCAATCCCTAAAATTTTGATCTTATAACAGTGCAATATTAATTCTTAAAAGACCGGAACATCTTTGTGATACAATTTTATTTGGAATTCAGAATCGCAAAAAAAGAAAAATGAATTTATTTTGACAAATTAATATGAGTTATGCAAATGATTTTAACATAAATAAAAGAAGACGATTATTAAATAATTAAGTAGAAAATAACATAACATATCACTGAATATCATTATAGTAACTGACAATTTGCGTCTTTTAATTGTGAAATTATGAAAATTACGTTAAAAGTATTAAAGTTGTGTATACGAAATTATATACATTTTTTGTCTCGTCTTTCGGCTTCTTTCTTATTTATTTTGCATATACCTCTCGCTGTGTTTTTTTTACATTAGACTAAAAATAATTCTATCATATTAATTCTTAGGCATAAGAAAATAAAAAATCTTCATCTACTTATTTTGAAATATCGTTTAATTATTAAAAGAGGCATTACAAATATAAACAATACATTTTTTTTTCAATAAATTAAACATTAAAAAAATGTTTAATAAATTTACTTCATAAAAAACTTGCTTATCTGCACTACACACACAATATCAATTGTGTACATTATTACATCTCATAAATCTAAATATTCTAAATATAAAAAGTATCTAGGCCAAGATATGCTATCAAAAGTTATTTTTAGCATATGCATAGTAAAACTTTTTACTATGTACCTAGTACTGTCATTGAATATTTTGCTGGCATACTAATACCAAAATCTTAAGAAAATGTTAAAATTACACATTTTTTTAACAACACAGTAACAACTGAAAAATACAAAAAAAAACATTGATAAACAACAAAATCTACTACTACAGATCCTCTCCAATGCTTTTGTTTATCCAAGGTATATAACTGCTCACTCTGACGTACATATCCGGAGCACCAAGGGCACATGGAAATCCCCAAGAAACTATACCAATTTGATCATGAGTTGTACTATCAACCAAAGCGCTACCAGAGTCACCCTGTAAGAAATAGAATTACAATTCATTAATATATATATATATATATATATATATATATATATATATATATATATATATATATATATATATATATATATATATATATAAATCCAGGAACACTTTTGGCAACCTTTCATTTTGCAACCTTGTGGCTACCACGAGTTACAGCAGACTTAGGGCAATAAAAGCTATGAATATTAACTTACTACAAGCTATAATACCGTGACTATTACTTAAAATTTACCTTGTTGCAATATCCTCCAAAATAAATTTATACAGGTACATATATTTTTCGCAATACTTTTGACAACCAATCCATATTGTTATACTTACTACATCCATGTATATTGATGTATATTTATATTTATTTTATAAGAGATAAGCCTACCGTTCTTAATTACATATATACAACTTCCGTATTTTTAAGTATATTGTCAGCTCATTCCTAAGTACTTTGGGCATCCTACCATTAACGAGTACTTTTAACGACTTATTATACTAACCGTATATTAACGTTTACTTAGCTAGCAAATATGCTACCTTTCAGTAGGACTGTAATATGGAATCCAGAAAGTACAGTCAAGCTCCAAAATATTAACTAAATCAGTAACTGTGGTGTGCAAGTGGACTGTATGTTGCTTGATGTGTTCAGCGTAGGCAGGTTTCAAAGAAGAGACAATTTTCCTTTTAAGGTTCCTTGGTTTCCTCCAGTAGAGCCCTCCAGTAGAGAGTAAGTGAATTCAGCTGCTGGTTTTCAACTCGTGCGGCTTGTGTGCCGCACGGTTGAGCCAAGTTTCGGATTCCTCTATCTTGGGGTTTCTTCCGTGGCCCGCAACTGCAGAGCCCGTCAATAGGGTTGTAAGCCAGGGGGCTCCCTGGCTTACCGATGGGCGGGATCCAGCTCCTTGCTGGATCGGGGTTGTCGTGGTCCGTGGGTTGCGGCTTGCGCCGCTAGTGAAGCCCGGTGGGGGCGCGGCACCTCGGTGCCGCGGGTCAATCAGCTCTTCATGAAGCCCCGGTGGCCGGCGGAGTGGGTCCCGCGCCAGGAGATCGCGCGGGACCGGTCTGCGGTCGAGTAGACGTGCGTGGGGCGGCGCCAGATCCCGCAGATGCGAGAATCGCGCCGGGTCGACACGCGCAAACATTTTGGTGGCGAGGCAGCGCATGAATACGTAAAAAATACGTCCAGGCTCTCGTAAGTCCCTCTGGATGACTGCGTTCCTGACGCACCACGACGCTTGCGCAACCTGTCGCTCGAAAACCTTTGCGCTGCGGCTCACTCACGAGCGCGTACCAGGCCGGCGCCGCATACGTCAGGCGGGTGCGGATGTACAGCTTATACTGTGTAGTCTTAACACAAAGAGGGAGGCTCGAAGAGAACACCGGACGAAGCTGGAAGCTCGCCGACCTCGAGCTGATGAGTATGTTGTCCACGTAGTGCTTCATGGTAAGTCTGTGGCCTAAAGTCACACCCAGGTACTTCGCCCGGGTGGACCACAGGATGTCTTGTCCGTTGAGCTTCAGAGTGGGGTCCTTAGAAGAGCTGCCGCCTATCCGGACGGCCTGGGTCTTCCCCACGTTCACCGACAGTCTCCACTTCGCAAGCCAGTCGGGGAGGGCATCGAGGGCACGCTGCATCTTGGACGCGGCGTGTGCGGAGTTGAGCGACGTTGTCACGAACGCCGCGTCGTCGGCATAGAGGACTAGCAATGCCCCCCCTGCCGCTGGGGTGTACGTAGCGTAGCACGTAGGAGATAGGCAGCTTCCTTGCGGGATGCCGGCTGCCACGGGATGCTCTTCTGATAGTGCGCCGTCTACTACCACTCTGAAGCTCCTGTTGTCCAAGAAGCAGGAGATCACCTGTACGATGCGCTTGGGCACCGACGACTGCGAGATCTTGTAGAGCAAGCCGTCGTGCCAAACACGATCGAACGCTTTTTCCATGTCAAGGAATACTGCACACGCTCGCTTGTTATTGTTCAGTGCGGCGGTGACATATCACCCCCCGGCTTGGGTAACATGATTACGTGCCCAATTTTCCATGAGTGCGGGAATGTCCCCGTACGCAGAATGCCGTTGAAAAGGCGCGTGACGGCTCCCATCGTCTTTCTGGGAAGCTGGCGGAGCACCGTGTTCGTTATGCGGTCTGCGCCGGGAGCCTTTCTGGCTTTAGTCCTTTCGATCGCACTCTGGACCATGCTCGGGGAGACGAAGACGGGATCTTCATCAGGAGCTATAGGCGGTGCGAAGTACTCGAGGAGGTGGCGCTCAACTGCTAAAATATGTTCCGTCTCCTGAGAGGGGTTCGACCGGAACTGGCGTTCGAGGTTGTTGGCGAAGATCTCTACCCGATCTTCCGCCCGGTAGCGAGGCGTGCAGTCCGTATGCGTCAATGGGCGGACCGGAGCCGGGGTGTTCGTAAATTGGCGGCAAAGACGGTGAATGGAAGGCCAATCGTCTTGCGCGACACCCAGGCGCGACTCTCAGCTCACGGTCGCGTGCGCCTCCAACGCGGCCTGGAGCCTTTCCTTGGCTCGGATGAGGTGAAGCTTCTGTGTCGGGCATCTGGTGTTCTACCAGCTCCTACGAAGGCGCCTTTTCTCCTGTAAGAGTTGGTAGATGCGAGGTGGGTGGGGGGACAGTGCTCCCCGTGATGGAATCTCTTCTGTGGCCCCCTCCAACGCGCCTTGTATGCTGTGGCAGTGAGGTCAACCGCTAGTTGGTCGACATCACCTGCAGACAGGCCGAGTTGGGGTGGTGATCTCCAGTGTCTTCTTGAAGGCATTCCAGTCTGTTTTGAGACGTGGCCTCGGTGGCGAGACCCTCACTGGGTTCTTCGCCAGGACTAGCGAGACGGGAACATGGTTGGACCCCATGCCGTCTTGCAGCGACTCCAGTGTGGGCTGGACCTCGAGACCGCGGTGTACGACGATGTCTATGACATCGGGCGAGTGCCCCTGTTGTTCCAGGTAGTGTCGGGCATTCTGGGCTCTGGACTGCGTACCCGCGGTGCTCGGCATTGTTAAAAAGGTGTCGTCCGTTCCTGCAGGCGGCGTGGCTGTTCCACCCCGTATGTTTGGCGTTCCAATCGCCGGCGGCGATGGTCGGGTGCGGCGCGTCCAGCGGCTGCCTCAGGATACTCGGCTCTGTGTTCCTCGGCATTGGTGTTCTTTACGTAGATGGCAGTGCACGGCGACGAAGTAGCTCCGAAGATGACGCTCTTCATCCGGTATTCATCGGGCGGGCCCTCCCGCCGGTCGTCTCTCCATAGGAAACGTTGCATGTCCCTGTCTTCCTCTTGAATAGTGACACGCAGGAACATATCCTTGATATTAGCTGTGACTGCGATCGGGCGTTGACGAAACTTCATGAGTACGCCCGACACTGACTGCAGCAGGTCTGGTACGGACAGCAACATGTCGTTGAGGCTGACCCCTCTTGTCTTGGCAGCGGCGTCGTGCACGATGCGTAGCTTTTCAGGCTTCTGTGGGTTGATAACGGTGAAGTGAGGTAGGTATCACAGCTTGGCATTTTTCTCTGTCGGCGCTGCTTCGGCGAAACCATTCTCCACAAGATTGGCTATTTGCTGTTTGTATCTTTTCTTCATGTTGTCGTCTCGATCCAGTTTTCTTTCTATGTGTTCAAGTCGGGTGAGTGCAGACTGGAAGTTGGAAGGTGGGTGGATATTATCGGTCCTCCACAGCAGTCCGGTCTCGAAGCCGCCCGTCGGGATCCGCTTCGTTTTGGCCTTTAGGATCGGCGCTCAGCATCGGTAAAATATCTCCTGGCCTCTACCCCCAGTGACTCCAAAGCGAAGTGTTGCTTCATCAGCTGTTCCATTGGCTCCTCCTCTTCGTGGCTGTGGATGTGGTGGATGCGATGTCGTTGTGCGCCCCCCAATTCCCGGAGTCCGTGGAGTACCCAACAGAGCGGCGTATGAGAGGCCACCGGTTGTTTGTTGTCGCCGTGATGCAGCTCGTCGCTTGCCAGTAGTTGCCAGTTGTATTGACCCAGTAAGACTGTCGGTGAACCTTCTTCATATTGCAGCAGGTCTTCTATATCTCGCAGGTGCTTGCAGGACTCCATGATGCACTCCCTGTGGTGACAGTCGTATGTTGGACATTGTTCGTGCCGTGATGCTGTGCAGCTTGGAGTGAAGGCCTCTGACACCGAACTCAACGCGCTTGGATTTCTCAGCGTCGATCTTTGTTCCCGCGACGCCTTCTATGTAAAAGGGTCCGACTGGCACGTCGACCCGTCGTCCAACAAGGCGTATGCATTGCAGACGCCCCTCGGTCCTTTGATTTGCACAGGAAGCATCTTAAGCAGCGCCTTTGTGTTGTTGGTTTCTCTTACTGATGCCACGGTGAAGTTTCGGTCATGGTCGAAGTAGTGTTGTTGCGTAACGCTGTTTCGGTATGTAGGTTACCCGAAGCCTCTAACGTAAACATGAGGCGCGGGGCGCAAAATGCTTCCGTCGGCAGCATCGAGTCAGCGATGTTTGATGATTCAGCGAGTAACGCAAACGCTGCAGCGCATCAAGCCTTCGCCGAGGTCACGGCACCCGTCGTCGGCACCTGAGTACGTCGACCCCCGGACGAGCCCATGCTACTATTGCTGCTAACACCAAACCTGCTCCATCACAGGCTAAGCTGCAAAAATGGGGGACGCAGATCCAGAGTGAATCAATTCGTAAGGATCTGCCAAAGTTGCGTTCAGCTAAGAACCAGTGCGTCGAGGAGGGTTTCGTGAAGGTTGAAAAGAAGACGAAGAGGAAGCCCACTCGTCCGAATAGATGTGGTACTGCACCGACCGGCCCGGACCGAATGCTGCAGCCGGCCAAACCGACGACGCTGCTGTACGTGTCCCAACTGCATGACTCTTCAAAGGTCGAGGAGATTGTAGCGTACATCAGAATTAAGACCAACTGCAGATTGAGGGTTGAGCGATCGGAGTCTCGCCACAGTGTTAATTTTAATTCATATGTGGTGAGAGTCCCCACGGAACAGCTGCCAACCCTCATGAAGGAAGACTTTTGGCTGAGAGGTGTTGTATTCCGGCGATTCTGAGGCCGGCTACCAGACACCGCGCGCAACACGACGCCGAAACCTCGTGTTACCTAGATAATGTATTGTTTATGTATAGTGATTATTTTAAGTCAAATTTATTTTGTATTGTATTACTAGCTGTGCCCCACGGTTTCACCCGCGTTAGAGAGGATCATTACTATATTTAAGATAAACATTTCAATCATACATTACATATGTGTAACTGTAGCGGTTTTGGCAGCGCACGCCAGAATAACTCGCAGATGGTAGATATTTTCCTACTTACTTGACACTTACTTGACACACAATTTGGGGGAAGAGGTGTCCCAAATTGGCTTGTTTCGCCTTCCATCTACACGTGACTGATGAATTTTGGGGGGGTATGTCCCCTGGGACCCCTCCTGGGACCGCCACTGTATGTGTTATTCTGATGTATAAGATCTAATGTGATTATTGTAAAGTTTCATTTAAATCCATTCAGTAGTTTTTACGTGAAAGAGTAACAAACATCCATACTTACAAACTTTTGCGTTTAATATTAGTAGGATTTTCCGGATCATTTGGGAAATTTCTGGAACTTTCTCGAACATTCTGAATTAATTAAAACAGTTTGCAATTATTTTTAAAATCTTCAAATCATTCGAGAAGTTTCTGGAATTTTCTCGAATATTTTCAATTAATTAAAAAAATTGCAATTATTTTAAAAATCTCCAGATCATTCGAAAAAAGATTACAATTATTTAAAAAAAATCCAGATCATTTGAGAAGCTTTCTCGAATATTCTCAATTAATTAAAATCATTTAAAAAATCCAAATGATTCAGGCAGTTTCTGGAACTTTCTCGAACATTCTTAATAAAATTAAAATTAAAATAGTTTGCTAGATCATCCCAGAAATTTTGAAATCCACTCAGAAGTCCCTATTGGTTAGAAAAGTACAGATATTTTTTTTCATATTTTTCCACCCACTTCCACCCACCGCGATCAAACTCCCTTACTATCATCTACGTACTAAGAGGTATTTACCACCCCAAGGGGAAGTTGATTGGAGTTAATGATAATAGAGAAAGCCGTGTATTTACGTACAAAGAAAACCCTTTACTTTATATATATATATATATATATATATATTAAGATTGTATGTTATTTCCTTTATATGTATTAGTTTGTGATATTTTAATTTTTATCTATGTATTAGTTTCTATGGGCCTTGGCCTGAAATAAATGAATAAATAAATAAAATAAAAAATACTTTATAAAAAACAAACAATACCCATATTGATATCAAAATAATACGAAACAAGTAATATGTAATGTACAACACCTATTGACTATAAATTTTATACATAAGTTATCATGAGATAAGTCGCGAACAGTAATCATGCTATATTTAATCTAAACCAGTAGTCGCGAACAATAAGAACAGCAACGCCGCGCCATCAAGGGCACGAGCTGGCAACGCCGCGCCATCAAGGGCACGAGCTGGCAACATGTGCTAAATAAAATCGGCAAGTAGCCAGATGATCGGTGTAATGAAAGTGAATATACGGCACCCTGTATATAGGCCCTCTAGCGTCAACACCGTGAACTAAAATATCCATTTTCAGACACATCCGAGCCAATTTGGAGTCCATCACAAAAATTGATATGGTATCCCTATCGCCATCTATGATCAAATGGTGTAAAAATTCAAGCAAATTAATCTGACGTCCATATATCGGACGTCGAAAGTCGGTGGTCGCCACATTAAATGCAATTAATGTCATGTTGGACGTCAAATAGGTTCCGGGATATATATATATATATACTTCTAAGAAATTTTGCCTGCCAAACTCGTAAATAAATAGTACGTACTTTTTAATGTCAGATGATATTAATATTTGTCGTCAATAAATAAAAGTCATTATGGTTGTTATTAATGGCTGCAACCCTTTTTGCATTTGCACGGGTCTTTGCTCATAATATAGGGATGGCGAGGTACTTAACTAAGACTTAAGTTTACATAATACTTTAATATTTATTGACATGCAAACTTACATTACACATCCCGTGACCAAAAGAGTGGAAAGTACAAATTTCGATCTCGGGGTCATGAGGAGGAACGTTAAACCATCCTTCAGCCGCTTTTCTGATTCCGTCAAAGCACTGTTGTGGTGTTATAGTGTGCACGTACAACAGCTGGAGCTTGTCAGGCAATGGACGATGAGCCTGAAAAATAAAATATTATTTCATTTCTGATTGTCAATAAATATAATCATTTACATTGGTCAAATAACGAAATATTTACCCCAAGCCTTCCCCAACCTGTAACTAAAGATTTGACCCCTCCGTCTATCCAGCCTGTTTTCAAGGGTATAATGGCCACATCATCACTCAATTTAACTTCTTGAGCAAGGAAAAGCACACCTATATCGTTCTTGATCGTATTCCAGTTCCATAGGGGATGATTAATGTGTTTCGTGAAATGGATATTATTTTTAGTAGACTGCCATTTATTGGAACCAATCACCGCACGGAAAGATCTGAGAACAAGAGACAAAGATTTGAAAATAATTTTCATTCTATGTTGGCGCTAAATAAATATGATTATTATTAAAGTTTATTTAAAATACACATTAAAACTTACGGCATCAGTTGATCCCAAATAATTAAGGGTTCAATGCAATGTGCAGCAGTTAAAACGTGACGTTTCGTAATGATGGATCCACCACACATGAGGGTTGGAATGACTTCACCAAACACCAAAGCTGCCATATAATGACCATATCCTGGTGGTGCATCAACACCACCTACTATACGTGAATCCAGAAACAGTTTGACATCATACTCGGTTTCTGTTTCTAGAGGAAGGCCTGTTAAATAAATAACATAATTATTTTAGTTAGTAAAAATTATGCGCACAATAATTCTTAGATAGTAACCATTTACCATGGGTTGAAATGGCGAAATTAGTAACTAATAGAACAAACAATTTGAAGAACATTTTTGTTGTTCAATTTACGTCTGAATATAGCCCTGGATTATTTTTCGCCATATTTATACTAAATAAAATTATAATTATCAGTCATATTTTGGCTGATAAAATAATTAAAAAACATTTTAATTAATTGTTTTTTTAAGCTTAGTTTGACTTTCATTTTTATCAATGTTATACATTGTTTTCTAAGTGTCGTAAACCTTTTCATAAATTATTAGGTTGGATGACCTATTAATGATAAAACATTAAATTGTTGATATGTTTGAACCAAATAATATCTAATCTGATACAGTGATGCGCCTAGTGTAAATTGTAAGGCACTATCTTTGAAACTAAAACAATGAAACAATTTATTAGTATAAATAACGTATAAATTGTAGCATAATTAATGTAGAATAGTGTAAGTTCATTGACTTTAAAACAATGTGCTCTGTGCTTTAAGCACCTGTTGGTAGATATTTTTGTAGAAATAATAAAAGAAAATAGTAGGACAAAGCTTTAAAATCGTATTAAAACTCGTTAGGTACTCTGCATTTATTTCCAACGTGAAGCAATTAATTGTTCTTTGAAAATCGTTGGTTCAGAAAATTTCCTCCGAATAAAAAATCTATATTAATATAATACTGCATTATTGCATAAATTGACCATTTTTGACATTTATTAGTATATCCGCATCAAAACATTTCCTTTTTGTACTTTATTTTACAGTTTGCCTGAAATTCTCATTATTTTAGATAGGTACTTAATACTACTTAAACTTCAAAAAAAAAATTTATAACGTAGGTATTTTTATAACGTAGGTACCTTTTTTTAATTATTTATCGTCATTGTAAGAAGCTGAACTTACTGAACTGAACTACAGACCGGCTAAAAAAAAGAAGAGCTGAATCGAACTGAATAACTGAACGCAAAGATTTAAGAAAGTACTACATCATAATAGTTGTACTAATTAATTCAATAAGTGTAAATAATTCTCAGCTGTTTTATTTTAACCTCACATCAATCAACAGTCAAAATATTTGTGACAACAACAAACAAACAAAAGGCTGCGCTGCGAATCTGCTTGCTTTGTTGAGAGACTGACTGCTCGATTTCAAAATTTTAAATTTTCTGTTCGACGTAAAGAACCACTTTATGTAAATTCCTTTTTTAAAAGGGTCAAACTAAAATGTGTAGGTACCTATTAAAAATGTGTACCTACCTAGTAAAATTTACTCTAATTCTGTCATTTTGTTGAATCTCAACGATAAATAATTAGTAAACAGTCATAATGGGAGCTGTAGTTTACTTAATATTCAATGCTGTGAGGGTACCTAATAGTTTTTGCAAGTTTTTATTTCTTTACCTTCAGCTTCCATCACATCACAATCATCTTTTCTATCAAATCACCGTCTCTGCACGTGGTAAGTAAATTGAATTTTTTCGTAAAATTGTATATTTTATGAGTGTACCTACATGATTAGTTAAATTCTGAAACGCGATTTGAAGATGTCTGTTTATGTTTTAGGGGGATTTTTCGATAAAAAATGGACATGGATGCGCATGCGTCGAGGTCTGAACACTTGTACCCGGTGTTGTTTATACCTAAGAGCTGTACTACCCTAGAAACCAACTGTGAAGCCTCCGATAACGTCTTCATTGACTTGAACATTACTACGCCGGATATTGAAGGAAACGATACATGCATATACTCTGGGTTTTGTAATGTGAAGTTGATTGATAACTTGGACTTGAATATCACCCTAGATTTATCCGACCAGGGCACAAACTCTGACTCAGATGGGAACAACAATGACAAGATTCCAGTGCCGGATACTAGCTCTGCTTATCAATCTTACAGCCAGTCTGAAGTGTGGATAGACCCATCAAGAAGTCCTTACGTCTACAACAACTGTCAGACGGAGTCCCAGGAACACTGTTCTGTCCATAAAAACCACTCCAATCACAGCAGCCACATCACAGTAGAACAGCACAATACTTATATCACTCAGAATGTTTACAGCTGCAATGAGTCTGTAGCAGTACATTATGCACCAGCTGACAAAGAGCAAAAGAAGATTAGAAAATACAGAAATGAGTTGAGTAATCAGAACAGCTTGGCTGAGCAAAATCTATATGAGGATGAAGAGTTTGAGTGTGGTGTTTTTCTTTCTAAGCTGCCGGAAGAGATTTGGCATGAGAAGGAGAACCGGGACCGGGAGGAGATGAAATATGTTGGCTTGCAAACCGAGAACAATGCCTTAAAGCAGCTCATGTCTTCGGATATCCAGTCGTTGTCAAAGCAACAGAAGACTATTCTGTTTTTGGGCCATGATTCCCATTTTGGCCAAACAATACAGAAGATAGCCTATAATGACCCTTATGTGGAGTGCACTGGTGTGGGACAAAAAGTGGATCACGAAGTTGTAATTGGTGAGTTTTACTCTATCTGCCTATAAAAGTATGAAATTTTAATTTAATGAATTTAAATTTCTGTTATCGGTCTGGATGTTTGTGTTTCCGTCTTTTATTGTGTCCGTGGTACCCACGACACAGGGTATAACTACTCTACTGTGGGGCTATAAGTTTGAAGCGTTATTTATTTATTATTCATTTCATCAGCCTTTCATAGTTCACTACTGAATATAGGCCTCTCCTAACTTTTGCCACTCATCGGGTCCTGCATCCTTTGAATCCAGTAGCTGCTGTTTCTTTAGCTACAAACTATACAATTACCTACTTATAAGTGATACTCCATCACTGTTCAAAAAAACAAAGTAAGGTAATTATTTTGGTATAGGCCTCAGAATCGCTGGTGCTGACCAGCGATTCTGAGGCTGATTTTTTATCGCTTCGTCATGACTTGCTCATGTTATGTCATGTCATGTTATGTTGGCTCCATGACCTTTTTTGAGAAAAAAAAAGGTAAATTTGTCGAATCAGAGTCCACCTCGAAAGTTCTCCAAACTTTTTTAAAACATTTTTTATCCCTAATATGGAGTATCCCGAGTAATATTGAGGAGGTGTATAGCTTTAGACCCGTAAAAAAATTTAAAGTCATAATATTAAATGCATAATGTAATGATATCCCAGTTCCCAGTGGGTCCGCTTGAGTGGGGCTGCTGTTGAATTTCTTCTAGGGTGGGTTGGTAGTAGAATGTGAGTGTGCGTGTTATAAGTAACTTACCAACCTTACAAAAGTATATTTAGAAAAACTTTAAGCAGCAATAGAGAAGAGGAAGTATGAAGAAAGATACAGCGTAGACGGAAATGAAAAATGTTATTTGTAAAGAATTAATAAAACATATTTATTTTGGTAGCAGGTAGTACAATAAGAGAATTTTTCCAATTGACCTGGAACAAAAGTCAGAAAAACAAAAACGCAAACAAAAGAAATAATTACAAAAATTGTTGTCATAAAAAGAAATATAAAATTGAGGATCGCTACAGTATTTTTGTCTTATACTTTTCAGTAGTTCATAAAATGGGCACCGGAAAAAGTCAAACTAAAAAGTTTGAAACAACAAAGGTACTTTTGTTGTTTCAAACTTTTTAATTGGACAGACAGTAACATTTCAATTCTGATTAAATAAAATATATTGAAAACTTCACAATAAGCATTTGTTTACATACCTAATTTGTTTGTGTATTTAGATAGTGGTAAAATTAATCAAAGACAAACTTGTTTTGTATGAACCAACTTGTTTGTATTGACAGCCTCCGTGGCGTAGTGGGTGATGAGCCGGCTGCGAAACGTGGGTTCGATTCCCACCCAGGACAAATATTTGTGTGTTGAACATGACTATTTGTTCTGTGTCTGGGTGTTAATTATCTATTTAAGTATGTATTTAGAATTATATAAGTATGTTTATCAGCTTTCTGATTACCATAGTACAAGCTCTGCTTAGTTTGGAATCAGATGGTGTTGTGTGAATTGTCCAAAAAATATTTATTTATATTTATATATTTATGAATGACCCATGTAAACCAATAAAAATGGTTTTATGTATGAGATACTGTATGAGATATGTATGAGATATCATGCAATGTATTACTAATAAAAGAATAATTTTGGAAGAGTTTATTATGAACATGTATTAGGTACTGTTTTTTATTATAAATATACATTGTTATTCACTCGATAAATTATTTACAAATACTTATTAAAGAACATTTTTTTCGATTGATTATATAATAATTTAATTTTGAACAATAAAATTAAAAAAGGTGAACATTTAAACATTATAAATAAACTAACACTAAAATTATAAGTATAAACTTTACTAATATAAACGTTAAACGTTACACACTAGGTCTCTAGCCCCACAGTAAGGTAATTAATACCATGTGTCGTGGGTGCCACTGGGTGCCATGGACACATACAAAGACAGGAACACAAACACCCAGACCGAGAACAGAAATTTAAACTTATCATTCAAATTTCAATTACGTCGGGAATCGAACCCGGGACCCCTCGATTGGAAGTCCGGCGTGAACGCACCCTTTGCGCAATAAATGACAATAAATCTTCATTCCATCAACTTAAAAGTCCACTCCAACCATTCCAGTTTCTTCACTATCCGTTGTAAGACCTTCTTAATGTCAATAAATAACACTAAACAATCATAGCAGGCTAGGCCCACACTACGATTTCCTGTGTTGAAGGTACCATGGACACTAACACCCAGACCAAGAACTCATCTTTTAAACTGCCCTTTCTCTCCTCTTCGGGAATCGAGCCCGGGACCCTCAATTTGCAGTGCGGCATATGAACCATTTCGCAATACAATTGTTTTAAAGGGGTTAAATAAACGCAATTTAAGTCTATAAGACTTAGCATACAGTTTATGCTAAGTCTGTGGTTACAGTCATTAAATAATCATTGCTTTATTGCCTTAGAGCATCAAGATATTGACAGGTATGACACCCGTCAGAGGAGTAGCCTTTACGGGCGAACCCCTCGTCCCAACGTACATGCACAATGTGCCTTCTAGTTATACAACTAGTGTGTCTGTGTGTTTCGGTGTCAGTGTTGTCGGTGCATAGAAAATGACGTTGTTAATTGAAATTGACATATTTAGAAATGTATGCGTCTGTAGCGATCAAATAATATTTGTGAATGTATGACAAAATCAAAATGTGTGCGTTCTTCCCGCCGCACCAGATTTGGCACAAAAATTATGTATCGAAGCGAGGCGTTATGCCGTCTCTACTGGAGGGTGAGTCAGTACTGATGTTCTTTGATGTTCTAAGGTTATTGCGGTCCAAAAAATAACTAGGTATGTATGTAAGAAGGGCAATCGAATTATTTATCTACGCCTCGGTACATAAATTACCGATATTGTTTATTCTTTGTCATTTTTGTTTTGTGCAATGTAATCATCAAAGGATAATTTATTGGTATTATCTTAGGTATTAATCGTCCAATAATTCTGCTGTCATCCTTAATACAATTATTGCATAGTAGTATTTTTAATTGTCAAGAGCGATTACTTTAAATCTGCTTTGGTATCCGAATTTCAAAGAAACCGGTCGTTAAACCTATTTTTCCTGTTTACGTTTTTATCAGTGAAGAAAATAAATAATGACAATTGAAATATGTCCTTTCAGACTTAAGAATGACGAATAAGTTTATAGATTAAGAACGGCTGCAAATTTTTTTTGCGTCTTACTGTTGGGCACGGGCCCTTAGGCCAGGGTTGGGGAGGTCTGGAGCTTACACCACCACACCACGCTGCTCCAATGCGGGATACAGTGGTTTCCGTAAGCGAAATTACGATCGACTACGTTCTATCGAATCAGCTTGCCTTTGAAATATCCGAAGATTTATCCGTAACTAAAAAAAACCTATGTTACTTTGATGAACTAAAGCGCGCATGGCCCTACGGTTAGCGTAGAAAACAAGCAATCTAATCAACTAAGTGAAACGGGTGCGGTCGAGAATAGGATGGATGACAAATTTCAAGCGCGTGTTGATGCTTCAGAATGTCCTCTTGTAATTTATAGAATATCAAATAGATCTCAGGGGTCCTGACTTTATGGTGCTACAGATTAAGCTGTTTTTTGGTTTACTTATTACAAGTTTCCTATGATCAGTCAATGGCGCCAGGACAA
Source organism: Pyrgus malvae (assembly GCA_911387765.1). Taxonomy (NCBI): domain Eukaryota; kingdom Metazoa; phylum Arthropoda; class Insecta; order Lepidoptera; family Hesperiidae; genus Pyrgus; species Pyrgus malvae. The sequence continues at coordinate 23,005,205 of OU426961.1, read as the reverse complement.
GTAAAAAGGTGAACACAGGATAAAATTGTGTTTAGTTATCTTGGTTTAGGTACTTATAATAACATTTATCTCCTACATAAAATCATTGAAATTAAATTTTACTTTATTGTTGTCTGGTTGCATAGATAGATACATTTTGTGTGCAAAAATTTAGTCGCCTCTTACGATCAGGCAGGGGATACCGTAGCTGTATTCTTAATGCCGAAGCTGCAGGGACATTACAAAGGTACCTTAGTAAGTTTTCAAAAAGGAAACTTTAGTAATTTGTTTGCAAAATCTGTATGTACTTCCAAAATAAATAATAGGTATAATAATAATATTAGTTACATGAGTTAATATGATGACCCGTGTGGCGCAATGGTTATCACGCCGGACTTCCAATCGAGGGGTCCCGGGTTCGAACCCCGTTATCATCCCCGCAACCATGCAGTGTACTTTTCATCAAAATCTTTGGAGGCGTTTCCGAGATTAAAAAAATTTATTTAGATATATACAAGAATTGCTCGTTTAAAGGTATTATAGATTTTCTGCTTCGTAAAAGTAGAATTATTTCATTTATTTTTACTGAGCAAACAATTAGATTTCGCGAAATTAATTGTATGTACTTTCGGTATCCCCTGCCTGATCGTAACAGGCGACTAAAAGGGGCTCGATCCGTCCAGCCAGCACCCCGGGAAAGGCGGTGGTGTGTGCATGGCCGCATGCCGCCGTAAGCATCGGAAGGTGCAGGAGAGCACATCTGCTCTCCCGAAGATGGGCCCGTTCTGGGGCGTCGCGCGTGGAGGCACCGGTGTGTTCCACTGGAGATTCCGGAGTCCTCCCCATGGGTAGAGGCAGCCACCGAGAGGGTTTTAGTGCGTAGGGTGTTCAAATCCCACATAACCCGGTACCCTCTCGCAAGGTACCGGGTACCTTTTGAATATTTATTTGATAAACGCGGTGACCGGGATAAAATGATTAAGCGAATATTTTGTATTCTTACTATATATAATAAATAGTTTTCCTTTCTTTCTTTCCACCGAAACACAATATAATTGCTTCACATCGTGATTTTTCGGTTCCTTTTGGCTAGTCTGAAAAAATCTCAGTATTTTTCATTTATAGTTTTATGTCATCAATACTAATTTATATTAGGTTTAAAGAATCTTTATTTCACATACAAAACATACAGTTTCACTTATAATGAGAACATAGTAACATTTTAATTTAAGTAACAAAGTGAGCCTCTGGGGCTTGCATTGCATTTAATTAAATTACAAATTATTAATAACATGCTCTTTAAGTTTCTTTTTAAATTGATTAATTGTTTTAGCTTGTTTAATAATATTAGGCAACTTGTTAAACAGTTGTGCTCCTTCATAAATAATAGATTTTTTACCTGACTTGGTTCACACTTTAGGTAACTCAATTTTGTATTTATTTCTTAAATTATGAGACGTTATTTTTTTCTGAAGAGGTATATTTGACTGTATTGATTTAGTAATGATTTTTTTAATCAGAATACATGTAAAATAAATATAAAGTTGTTTTAAATTTAACAATTTAGTTTTGTTATATATTTGTAGTGTAGGAGTTGAATACTTATAGTTAAATAATAATTTAATTATTTTGTTTTGTGTTCGTTGTAGTACATTTAAATTAGTTTTTGCTGCTATATTAAAAATAAATAAAAAAATACTAATAAATCTCATTAATTTCATCTAATTAATTCAAATAAAAAAACGAGCTCAAAGCGCCAAAAATTATTCCGAAAATTTTGTAAGTTACGAACGGATGCTGACTAGGGCCCTCTGAATCGGGTACAGACACAGCGGCGGTGCTCTCTCGGTCATACCAAGAAAGTTCCAACAACTAAAAAACAATTCAAATTCCAGGTGAAACGGACACAAAACAGCCGAACCACAAGAAGTACCAATGCGACAAATGCAAGCAGATCTTCGACCAGATCGTTGACTTCAAGCAACACGTCGTGGGAACCCACAAGAGCGCCAAGGTATCGACGACTGTATCGACGTCCAGCGAACTCAAGTTTATGTGTTTTGAGTGCGGGAAAAACCTGAAGAACCAGGAGAAGTTTGAGTTGCACTGCCTCGGCCACGGGGACCCTGATTTGGAATGTAACAAGTGCCATAAGGTTTTCGCCTCCAAGTTTACACTACGAAATCACAAGAAAGTTCATTTGAAGAAACACAGCTGTGAGTAGACACTTCCCCTTTTCTCTATACATACCATACATACGATGCCCCAGCACGAGATGAAACACAAAGAATCACTCTTATGTGTTTCAGTAATAATACTAATAATACAAGCAATATATATATATACTTCGTTTTTCAGGAGATAAATGATGTGAACAATGTTTTAATCCATACTAATATTATAAATTTGAAAGTAACTCTGTCTGTCTGTCTGCTACTCTTTCACGCTTAAACCACTGAACCGATTTTGATGAAATTTGGCATAAACATAGAAAGGACGTTGAGAAAGAACATAGGCTACTTTTTACCGCGGGAAAATATCTCATTCCCACGGGAAGCAAATGAAATAATGAAATGCGCCGTGTAGTGTTATAAATACACTACATGTTATTACTTACTTCATTCACGTCGATTATCATATTTTATAACTTATATCCGTTTGTTTTATTCTTATACTTTGCTTTCCCTTTATTATTTCTTTACAAAATTATTTACTTTCTCTGTTTGTTTATTTACATTTTGACGCAGCTACCAAAATTGTCATGTCTGTCTTTTATGTTTCTTATTTTTTTAATTCGTTTTACGGTATTGTATAAAAATCCTTTTAGCCATTCAAAAAAGAAAAGAAAAATTGTATGTTATTTCATTTCATAGATTAATAAAGTATAGTATTGTTATGGCTTATTCATATTTTTTATATTAGCCCGCTAATCAAGATTTGAATCTATACATAAAGCTAAAGAGTTCGTTCGTTCGTTTGTATATTTGTTTCAACGAACTAATCTCAAACTACTGGTTCCAATTGAAAATATATTTTTGTGTTGGTTTAAAGGCAGATGGGCCGCGTGGTGTAAGCTATCACCGTCGCCTAAGTACATTATTCTTAGTCTAAGACCGTCGCCTATGGACACGGGCAACCCCAGGGGAGCCACCAGAGGGCTTTAGGCTATTTAACATCATGCTATGACTAATACCAAAGTCCACGCGGACGAAGTCGCGGGCGGCCACTATAGTTTTTATAAAATATAAATTAAACAAAACAGTAGTAATTAGAAATATTTTTGGAAATCCTAATCCATACTATATAATATTATACATTCGAAAGTAACTCTGTCTGCTACGCTTTCCCGCTCAAACTATTGAACCAATTAATAACGAAATTTGGAACACAGATAGAGTGAACCTTGGGAAAGAACATAGGTAGGATAGGATAGATAGTAAGGATAGTTTTTTTATCCTACGGGAACCTTTAAAACGAGTCCACGCGGGCGAAGCCGCTGGCGGAAGGCTAGTATGACTATAAAATTCTAATCTCGGTGTTTGTAATAAATCTATTGTAAATTGTAATTAATAATAATCTAATTCTTGTGTGTATATTCAGTAGGTCTGGGAATAGGACGTCAACATTTTTCGTACCCTTAGGACAACATTTGGAAAACTTAGAGTTTTCTAAAAAAGCGAATGATCGCAGGCGGTCAGCTAGAAAACTTTATTTTGTTTTCTTATTTAATCAATATAATCAGGCGTGTTACATACGGACAAAGTGACTGTGAATATAGATAAGTTAAAGTGCTGACGTTGGCGACATCTAATGCCGTGCAGGTGTCGCGCATCGTTCCCACGAACGTGCATTCCCGTACCTAACTTTGGACGGGTCTCACCATTGATAATCGATGGGTCTCACTCACCTTAGATGTAGGCTAGATTAAATTATTATATAGGAATTTATGTTAAGTTAGGCTAATTATGTAAACTCCTAACATTGGGTTTATTAAAATCTTAATATATATATTTCTTCTGTGCGTGTGTATGTGACTGAACTCCTCCTAAACGACTGGACGGATTATGATGAAATTTATTGTGTGTGTTCGTGGAGATTCGAGAATGGTTTAGATTCACAATTTGGGCCACTGGAAATGTTTTTTAATTACTTTTTTACTTATTTAGTTTTCCCATATAAATTGTTCCTGTCTGTCAAACGTTTTGTATTTCGTGCCGTGTCGTTCTAAACTTTGACACAGTCAGAATAACTGGACAGTTCGTATGTCATTATTTGTTTTATATTTTTTTTTTGACAGTAACATGAAATCTCTTTAAGATAATAAGAAAACAAATCCTCTTTCAATACTTTTAAGGCAGGACAACGTCTGCGGGATCCACTAGTATTATATAAGTGATGTCTCGCTCGACTTGCTGATTTCACCCTGGCTGTGGCCGATCCTTAACTAGCGTTACTTTGCGGAACTCCATTGTTATAAAGTTAGGTAAAAACTAAACAAAATGCAACCAGAACGTATGTAGGTGTATACTTTTTTCATGCAATAGCACCTCCCTCCCTCCCACTTAGGATACATGCACATGCAACAATAAAAATATTGGTTTATATTTTAACATAAGCAGCGTGTTGGTGGTACACGTGTTTCGCCCCAAAACAGAGCATCATCAGGTTTATTGACTCTACGACGGTTACTCGCAAAGTAACCGTGACTATGCGAGTAACCTAAGCCTTGCCTATGGTTGTATGCATTTGCGCTGCTACTCCGAAGGTCCAGATAAAATCCGAAGGTTGATGTCAACTGCACCTTTCCATCGAGACACAGTACTTAATTCAATTTCTTTATTTGCAACTAGTTACAGTGCTTTACGACAGAAGTGGGTGCAGTGGTAATACAATACTTCCCCGGTCGAACTATTATAGTTCTAACACTTTTTTGTATCGGAGGGAAACCTTGGAGAGGATACTGGGTTATGTGGGATTCGTACCACACTAAAACCCCCTCGGTAGCCTGCCTCTGCGTTTGGGGAGGACTCCGGGATCTCCAGTGGAACGCACCGGTGTCCTCCACTCGCGGCGCCCTGGAACGAGCCCATCTTCGGGAGAGCAGATGTGCTCTCCTGCACCTTCCGATGCTTACGGCGGCATGCGGCCACGCACACACCGCCGTCACGAAGCCGTTGGTTGGACGGGTTGAGCTCCCACTCTCACCGCCCGCAACCCCGGAAGCCCCCTTTTAGTCGCCTCTTACGATCAGGCAGGGGATACCGTAGCTCTTTTCCTAATCCCGAAGCTACAGGGATTAAAATTTCCACAACCTTCAGATCAGATGATTTGTTCACAGATTCCTTCTAGTTGAGCCTATAAGCATGAACTGTTATGTAACCAAATACATATTAATTTCTGATTCAGCCGTCCCCCGCTCCAGTCCCGTCTACAAAGAAAATCAGGACGCGTCAGACGAGGATAGAGAGGACAGACAGGACCGAGATATCTCGGACTTCAACGTGACCCTGGTGGTGGACGAGCTGATCAGCGACAGCACCCTCAGCATCCCCGAGGCGGAGATGGCCATCATGGATCCCTCTGCCGAGGACAAGCAGGACGAGATATCCAGGGCCGACTCCATCATTGCGACGGTCATATCCAATGAGATTTTCCTTCTCCATGCGAAGAAGGCGAAGCGCGGCAAGAATTATAGGAAGGTAAATTGAACTTTGATACTTTATTGCTATCGGGGAGAGGAGGGAACCTCCAAACCGTAACCGGAGCGGGAGATACCGGGTTTGACGACCCGTGCGGCGCAATGGTTACATTTTTGAATGATAATAAATAATATAAATAAATAAACGTTACACACTCACAGCCCTACAGTAAGGTAATTAATACCCTTTGTCGTGGGTGCCATGGACATACAAAGACAGGAACACAAACACCCAGACAAAGAACAGAAATTTAAACTCATCATTAAAATTTCTGTTTCGCCGGGAATTGAACCCGGGACCCCTCGATTGGCAGTCGGGTATGGTAACCATTGCGCCACGCAGGTCGTCGTAATGATGAGTTAAAAAAAATCTCGGTCTGGTTGTTTGTGCTTCGGTCTTTGTGTGTCCATGGTATCCACGATACAGGATATATCTACCCTACTGTGGGGCTACGGGCCGAGTGTGACACGTGTCAAACTTTTATGTGGGATTCATATTGCACTTAAACCCCTGCCTTGGCCTGCCTCAGCGCTTGAAGACTGTGGCATCTCCAACGGAAAGCATCGGTGTCCTCAATACGAAGTAGCGAGAGCTACATCAAGGAAACTACAGCCATACCGGGCAGCCAGGCCTTCTCGGGGCCACGAGCTGGACGGTTCGAACTCCAACTTTAGCCGATTGCAACCTCGGAATCCGGTGTTGGACTATAAAATCAATTGAGATACTTTTAATGAGCTGTCAAAACCTGACATCCTCATACATTTCATAGTAGTAGGTGGTAGAACTATTATCGTTCGCCCGGGGAAGTACCACCGTTGCACCCACTTCTGCCGTGAACCAATTCTATTGTGTTTCGGTGGAAAGGTGCAGTTGCCGGCCACACTTACATGAGGCGACCACCAGCCTCCGGAGTAGCAGCGCAACTGCATACGACCTCAGACAAGATTTACCTATGCTTGCTTGAGTAGATGTTCATGGGCTGCAGCGACCACTTAACACCACGTGGCCTGCATGCTCGTCACCATTCAAATAATAAAATACATTTCATATGAAAACATGATTTGTGACGTCATAACTTATTTATAGTCAATTGACATATAGATTTAAAAGGTAATAAAAATCATGTATAAAAAAAAATAACAATTCCTACTTCCAATCGTAGGTTAGTGCCACCATTTTAAGGAATGCATTTTGAATTTTTCTGTATATAGTTTCCAAGACCCTATCCCCGATTTGTTCGTGTCTTACAATCGGGCAGGGTTACTGACTATAGATTCCTAGGTCTGCGTGGTCCCAGGGGCATGACCCCCTCTCAAAATCCATCAGTCATGCGCAGATGGAAGGCGAAACCAGCCAATTTGGGACACCTCTTCCCCCCCAAATTTCTTAGAGTAGGAAAATTACTTAGCGACCCCCCCCCCCTCCCCTCCAAAATGAAGGCTACAACCGCGCCTGGTCCTATATCACGAAGTCCGTTAGACTAAATATTGTGCGACATACACATGCACAATTTACTGTACGTTATCTCGAAGATAACGTCAGCAAAACAAATAGACAGAAATGTTTAGATTTCTCTGTTACATTACTATTACAACCATGGCCCATGAACCCAGAAGCGCGCATGGCCCTGCGGTTAGCGTAGAACGCAAGCGATCTGTGCGACTAAGCCAAACGGGCGCGGCCGGGTGTGAGATGGGTGACCGCTAGTGGCAAATATTTTAACGTGCTTCGGAGGGCACGTCAAGCCGTCCGCGTCGGTCTTGGTTGTTGTCGATAGATAACAGTCGTTAAACCTTGTCGCAGGCCATAAGGCCCGTATGGGCGGTTTGATAACATCCGACAGCGGGTTGGCCACTAAACCGCATCTCCATCAACCCGCATTGGAGCAGCATGGTGGAGTAAGCTCCAGGCCAATAATGGGGGAGACCCGTTCCCAACAGTGGGACGCAAAAATGGTTGCGGCCATTCGATTTTGAATTCAACAGTACATGTTGTTTCTTATTTGTTAATCAAAGACCCACATACAACTCAAAGAGGTAAAATTTCGGTTGCAGCCATTACAACCAGAGCTGATCGGACTTAGTGAAATAATAATATTATGTAAACCGTAGCTCATATTCTTATTCCATTCCCACTTAATTTAGTATTGTAAGATTTTATTTATTACCTAATCATATTTATAAAATGCATATGCTCAAAAAATGCATTTTCCAATTAACGTGTACTTGTTTATATGCCTCTAAAACCTCCTTAGCAATTGTTTAATGCGCAGTTTTCTTTTCTTTAACTCAATAACAATTGAAGCTTAATATGTACATTTGGTACGAAGCAACGTCTTATAGCACAGATTTTACGGAACCCTCGGTGCGCTAGTCCGACACGCACTTCGCCGGTTTTTGTTCATATGTACCAATTTTTTGTCTAGTAAGTGCCTAGTTGTTAATATGTAGCAAATATTTTTACTGCACTTCTCAAAACAAAGCTAATGTCATTATGACACTTAATCCTGGAGGATTTTCAAGAGCCCTTTACTGAAACCCCGGCCAATCACATCATCCTTATATTCGAGGCCCGTTGTCCTGATGGTTGAAGCTCCTTCTTTAATCATCGCTAACACCGTAACTACCTTTTGACTGTAACCCTTTTCGCATCCCTCTGTTGGGCAACGGTCCTCTCCCCATAACCGGAGAGGCCTAGAGCTTATTTCACCTCGCTGTGACAAAGTGGCTTGGTGGAGATCCGTTTAGGCTGTTTTTTTTACCATTCCACTGCTGGGCACGGCACTCTACTTTATTGAAGAAGACTGGAGCTTACTCCACCACGTTTATCCGATTCGGGTTGGTGAAGACGCAGGCTAGTGCGGCCATCTTCTGCCAGATGTTTTCAAACCGCGTTTAAGGCCTTCTACAAGGTTTAACTACTGTTATCTATCGGTAGAGCAGCGATGGCCGAGTGGTAAAAAACCACGGTCTTCGACGCGACCGATCCCAGGTTCAAATCCTCGGCTCGCACCTCTGACAAAGAAATTTGTAATGTCCGAATTTATCGCTGCTGCACGGTGATGGAAAATATCGTGATATTTCATTAATTACGATGTTCTCCATCTCCATCGTCGTGCATGCCTGAGAGAAATTCATAATTTCTCGAAAGCATGACGTCCACCAATCCGCACTTGGCCACTGTGGTGGACTATGGCCTAAATCCCTCTCAATTGTGTGAGAAGGAGACCTGTGCCCAGAAGTGGGACATAAAAAAAGGTTGAAAAAAATATATATCGGAAGCAATCGGGACCTACGTCTTAATTTGCCCTCCGAATCACGGTAACGCGCACGAAATATTTGCCACTAGCGGTCACCTATCTCACACCCGACCGCGCCCGTTATATTGACTGCGTAGATCGCTTGCGTCCTACGCCAACCAGGTCATGTGCGCTTCAAGCCTTTTAGTTGCCCCTTATACTTTAGAGGATACCTCAGGATTAGATGTGTACTGCACGGACAACGTGAACGAAGCACCTAGAATGCAAGCTTGAGTCACGTGGACGCCTCGGTGGTCGCATGGCCTCACTTCACCTCGCCACTCTCACATGGGAATTCTCATGATTCCTTTCACAATAAAATGCAATCACGTGCCTTTTCTGCGTGCTACAGCAGTAGCACGCAGCAGCCAGCAGCTGACCAGCAGGTCAGCAGTTATTTTTAGCTATAAAGAAGTAAATGATTTTTTTGTTTGGCCTTTTAGAGATTTGTTTGTAACAATTCAGCTTAATGGTCTATGTTAGTATTGTTTTTTTTATTGAAATGGAGTAGCAGACGAGCATGTAGGCCTCATGATTTTAAATATTCTTTGCAACACATCTGCTCTGCAGCACATCGACATCTACACCACAACCTTACTCTGGTGGATTGAAACACAATACATTATTTCGGGGATGAAAATGCTACATTTTATTGTTATTTAATACTACACGCTTTATGTTAGCTTCACTTGTATGTTTGTAACCGACTCCTTTGGGTGCGATTTTGACCCACTTTAAACAGCCAGATTTTATTTAAATTTTGCAGATTTATCGAGGACCGATGAAAATACACTAATTTGATAAGATTATTCCATTATTCAACTGGCAAAATAAGATTTTTGTCAATTTATATAATTTTTATCAATAGTCGATAAAGCAGAAATTGATCTTAAATTAATTTCTTATTATTATTATATTATCTTAGCCACCATTAGCCATAAGCATAAATTAATAATAGTGTAAATAATAAAATAATGTATTTTATTTAACATAACCCAAACTAAAAAGTAGAAAATAAACAATAGGTAGTTATAAAAACTAAAAAAACATGCTTTAATAAAAAATCCGACTAAAAAATAGAAAATAAATTTTTATTTAAAAAAATGCATTTTATTGTAAAAAAAGCATCTATTTTAGATGGATTTCTTATTAAAGGGTTTTTTAGTTTTTAAATTATTTTTTTAATTAACTTTATAAATTTCATTTCGGAAAATTAACCAATTATACAATCCAATTCGATTAAAGTACGACCTCCACATAAATCAAAATACATGATATTGAAATTATTGTGTCTGTTTCACTAAAAATTTTGTTATAGCTCAATCGTTACTGTTCAGTGGTCGCAGTGATCCGTAGAGCATCAAAGGTACGGGCACAGTACAAAGAGCGCCTTTCTAGTACGGGTATCATACCTGTCAATGGTGATGCTGTAAGCAGTGATCACTAAACTTAATTTTTAAATTGTCATTTCTCATTCCAGGCTTGTGACGTCTGCCAGAAATCCTTCGACCGCATTGGGGACCTCAAACGGCATCTAATAGAACACGTCATCCGAAGCACCATGGCCAAAAACCCGGTGAACGAGTACGGCTCCCTCAACATCGTGTGCGAGGTCTGCCAAGCGGAAACCTTCACTAAGATAGATAAGTATAAGGCTCATTTACGCGAACACGCCAAATTGACACTATATAAATGTACCTTCTGCGACAAATCATTCAGCGATTCCAGCAACTTCTCCAAGCACAAGAAAATACACGGCTCAACATATTTCCAGTGTGATCTTTGCCAGCGCAAGTTTAACTCCAAAAAAATGATAGCGCAACACATGGAACATCACAATAAGACCTCGCCCTTGCAGTGCTACATTTGTAACAAGCAGTTTCACTTCGAATCCATGCTCAATAAACACATTAAAGGCGCTCACACCAAGGAAATATTCTCCAAGTTCCGCTGCAGATTATGCCAGAAATACTTCAAGAGCCTAAAAGAAAAATGGGACCACGAATGGACGGTGCACAATGTCAGAAAAATGATAGTCGACTGCATGATGTGCGGTGCGAAGTTCAGAAAATATTCCGAATTGAAGCGACACTGCATCAATATACATAATATTGAAATTCCATTGGCGAAGAAATTGCTGAACAAACGAAGGTTTTCATAGCGGCTGGTCCGTGAAACATTTCGTTACACTAAAGTGTATTTAACGCCATCTAGCAATGAAACCGTGAGACACGATCAAAAACAACGATAAATCCTTTTACGTCATGCGATGCGGTACGAAAATATGAAATAATCGTGTCGTGTGGTAAGTCATAATTGGATTCTGAAATCATTATTACAAAGTTTTTTTACTTTTATTTATAATTATTTAGTTTACATATTTATCAAAATATTATATGAGTTAGTAAAAATTTATCGACAAGTCTTAATATTATGTATTAGTTATGAGTTTTATAAATATCCTTAATTTTGTTTTATACCCCAGTCAGTATTTGAAAAATCCATGAAGCATTTTATACTCTCTTTTTCTAACTATTTTAGAAAGTGATTTTTAATACGGGTGTACTTTTTTAGTTGTTTACTATTGTATAGGTTTACTTAACTATTTGTTAGTACTTATAGCATTGTTAATATTGTTAAAAGTTTTATGGGTTGTTTTTTTGTTATAAATGTTGATTGTTTATTCTGATAAAATCAGAAATTCATAAGGTGGTGGAAATATATTTATACATTTGTTTATTTAAAAAATTTATAAGAGGTACTTTAATCATTGTTATGTATTCATTTCATCTATTCATACCTATAGAATTTTATAATTCGATTTTGAAGACAAAAGTATTCTTAATGAGATTAAAGCAATCACGTGATCGAGATGATAGTTGTGTTTTTTTAGTATTTCGCGCTGTTTGGAATTATTTCGATAGCAAATGTTCAATCCAGTAGTTTCAATCAAGTAGACCGAATAATTAATCTTCAATATTAATTTGAATTTTGTATGGTTTGAAAAATGATTGTTTTAAAAAGATTTGTCTTTTTTTTATGTCTGATCATGGGTAGTCGTTTCCTTTTTAAGTATACTATTAATTAATTCAAATTTTATTTAACAGTACTAGTCGACAGGATGGTATACAACATAATATGTACAACTACCCTTCTAAACACTAGTGGTCAGTTGGTCTGTTTTACAGAAGTAATAGTCTTTTGTCTTTTGGACCTAGTTACCTAAGCAATGGCTGCAACCCTTTTTGCGTCCCACTGCTTAGCACGGGTCTCCCCATCATTGGGGAGGCCTGGAGCTTACTCCACCACGCTGTTCCAATGCGGGTTGGTGGAGAGCCTAAGCAATAATAAAAGTTCATCGTAATTATCATTGTTTACAATAATTTATCATTATAATTTAAGTTGTTAACTACTATGTTTATTAATACATAACTAGTAAGTTGGAAAAAAGGTACCTAACATGTAACTTTTTTATTATTAAGAAATCTGAGTATCTATATAGGACTATATAATAATATGAACATAAAAGTAAAAGTAAAAATATGAACTTTATTTCTACAGTATTATTAGTCTGTTTAAAACCATCATGTTACTTTTTCTAATAAAAAAACTTGAAAAAGACTTATAACGTTGTTTTGATTTCCTCAGGCGGACATCCGTAACCTACTCTGACGGGTGATAAATATGTATTAAAATTATGGATATCATTAATTTCCTACAAGTCAATGAACACAAGAAGATGAAAGACGACGTGCTTCTTGCTCTAGCTTTTAGGGAATTCGTTACGCAAATTTTTCTTGTCCATGTTTTTGTCATTAAGCCTTTATTCCGATTGCATTGAAGGATTTGAGAAGCCACGATGTACCCAACAGTACGAAGCGAGCAGTGTATTCCACCATAAACGTTGAGTCGTGAAGAAAACGTCATGTTCGAAGCGGTCTTTACCGACCTTGGCCCGACGCATGCGCACGCCGCGTCTCACAAACATTGGATTTTCACTCCACTAACCACTTTTCTTTCCCCACCACGCCAGTCCGCGAGAGTGCGCGAGCCGTGCGTGTTGTGTTGTGTTGTTCGCGCACAGTAATCACGTCCGCGGATATTTCACTAAAAATCTCATCCATCATTCAAATTAACCCTATATCATCTGTTATACCACACGTCTCGTCGTCCAGTGTAGGCATTGACGCGGATTCGAGGACATCGGCCGGTTTATAAGGTTAGTAAAGACGATTATCTTTAAGCCGTCACGTTTCGACAATTCAATGTGTTAATACGCCGATTCCATACAGGGTCTGTTTGTTCGTATGTTTTTTGTTTATCTAGACGGGCGTGGAGCACAGTTTTATTGCTCCCTTGTAATGGAATCGTTTGACGTACTGTCTTGGATGTAGTTTGTGCAATACACATAAAATTTCTAAACGACTTATTTGTATAAACAGTTCTGTGGTTTGTTAGGCGCGTGTAAATCAGGTAGGTACGTTGCATTACGATTAGGAATGTAGGCACCTATTAATAAAATCGGGCTAAATATATATCGCAAGTGTAGTACGACGCCCCAATCATTTTTAACACCTGCTTCTAGTACTCGTATGTTGACAGCTTATTGCTTGATGAAACCTTTCAGATAACTTTCAGATTTGTATCTAAGGGCATCTTCAGACTTCAGGCGTTCTAGTCTCGCAATGTAAAATAGAATGTAACAAAAAGCATCTAAGTATGTACCAAGCAATACAATTAAATTATTGGTAATAACAATTTTATTGTAAGTTAATTAATGCTCACATTCTCACGGAAGAGAATTTAAATTTAAATGAATACATACCTACCTACATACCTACGTTTCAATAATGATTTATTAATAGCTACAATAATACCTATTTATATTATACCTGTGACTACCTATGACCTATGCTCTTGAAATACAATTTTTAAATTATATTTATTATTTATTTATAATACCTTCTTTTTTGTATCATGGGGGGGGGGGGGGGCACCTTTTAAAGGTACCCGGCACCGGCCTAACGGCGACACCGCTGCTGCTTGGACGGATCGAGCTCCCACTCACACTGTCCGCAACCCCGGAAGCCCCTTTTAGTCGCCTCTTACGATCAGGCAGGGGATACCGTAGCTCTATTCTTAATCCCGAAGCTACAGGTTTCTTTTTTGCCTCAAAACTAAAGCCAAACAAACAAAAAGGTCAGGTATGCTAAGGAGGCATCAAAAAACAAGACTCCAGCGAAAAACCGAGTTTTATTATTTCGGCTGTAAACCACAGCCAAGCGGTCAGATATGCTGAGATAGCGCTTAGTAACTAGGTCCTATCAAAAAAATTTATACCTACGTACTTCTTATGTATCAATAATGTATCTTATGAGAAGTCCCCTACTAAGGTAAATAAATGAATAATTAGTGTTTCGGAAACGAGGTCAAGAGTATCTGGTTATAAGTAGCAGATAATATTTTTTTGTTTTTTGTATGTCCATGTTTTATTTCAAAAGTCGTCATTTACAGTTATCAGTGAAAACATCTAAATATGCCGAACTCTTTAAATTTCAATATTAGCTTCCCTTATCAAAATAAATACCAATTTTTTATATTCACTAAGCAGCACCTGCACGACCACAAGGCGGTTATTTCTGATTTTTCATTAATTAAATGTCATTTTTTCTTGGCTGCAACCCTTTTTGCATCCCACTACTGGGCACGGGTCTCTTCTCATTATTGGGGAGGCCTGGACCTTACTCCACCACGCTGCTCCAATGCGGGTTGGTGGAGTTTGTATTTTCTTAAGCTTTGTGAAACTTTTTTTTCATATCACAATGATGTTAGCGCGTCGCGTCCAAAGACTGCTGCAAGTAGCATCAGTTGTATATACGGGTATATTATTTGATCCTAAGCCATGGTTGTAGATGTTCATGGGATGTAGCGATACCTATTAGCGACTACTTATTACCTAATTTAATTTTTCTTTATTTTATAAAATAAACTTCTTTGCTTTATTTGAAAACCAACAGAAACTTGTTACGTACGGACAAAATGACTTAGTGTATAAGTATTAGTGTTAAAGTGCTGACGTTGGCGACATCTGATGCCGTGCAGGGGTCGCGCATCGTTCCCACGAACGTGCATTCCCGTACCTAACTTTGGACGGGTTTCACCCATTCTTAGGCTTAAGTTAGATTTAGATAATTATTATAATATCTATCGTACCTAGATATTAATAATAAAAGTATTCAATAAGTGATGTGTCGACTTGCTGATTTCACCCTGGCTGTGGCCGATCCTTAACTAACTGACGTCATTAAAATTGTTTATAACGTTCCTTATTCTATAGACAGGCCTATAGGGGTGTAATAATGAGATAATAAAGTTAATTCCAACGCTAAGGTATAAATAAGCGCGTACGCCACGTTACCCTGGCTCAGCGCTTGTCAACCCTCCATTGGTAAGCACGGGTCACGGAGCTTTTCATTTCTACTGTAATAAAATTCATTATGAGACCAACGCGATGAACTCGGGTGATTTAATATAATTTCTGCATTCAACTCTAATGTAATTTCCGATTCTCTTCGTCGAAGTAAAAATGCTTGTTGAGAGATCTTTAAATGTTTAGAAGAATTTTTATGGTTTTATTTCACAAAGCTAAAAAAATGTAAAATAGAGCAAAAAACTAGTGCAGCGGGAAGTGGTCACTGCACCACCCATGCTTCCTTTGCATTGCTACATCAGCCTACATCTAATGTGGCTGAAAAAATGATAAAATATGAAAACTGGCCAAGGGAAGTCAACTCGTGCACGAAGGTTTCCACTTCCATATCTATAAAAAACATCTATAACATCTATAAAAAAACGACAAAACGGCAAAAAAAAAAACGTTTTTACGTTTGCTGTATCAGACGCGAAGACTTAGAAATAGGGTTCCGTTTGTACCCTTTGGCTACATCTACTACTACATCTACATCTACTATCTGGTGTACCTAGGGCTGCCATCACCTAAATTGCCGACGCCGGATGAACACGGCAAAAATCCCGGACATTATGCGAAATATGTTTTTCCCCGGACATCTCTGGAAAATTATTTTTTGCAACAAAAATAAAAACATCGTTATAATTTTTTAAATCCTTTCGATCGTTGACTATTTTGCCGAGCCTTCTTGAATGCGGGTTATTCTGGATGATTTTTTAATTAAGATTTATTTCAATTTATCGCTGATCCATTAAAAAAATGGATTTCCTCTGACAACGAAAGTGTCCGGGTGAAACAATCCCTGTCGGACGGCCCACGAACGCCCTTCAAACTAGGACAAATCCGGGGAAATCCGGACGGACGGCAGCCCTAGGTGTACATAGTATTGTGTGCACTGAGGATACTGATGGTACCTTTTTTGTTTTGGTATCGGGGGGAAACCTTCAAAAGGTACCCGACACCTTGGGAGAGGATACCGGGTTATGTGGGATTTGACCGCACTGAAACCCCCTCGGTGGCCTGCCTCTGCGTTTGTGAGGACTCCGGGATCTCCATTGGAACACACCGGTGTCCTCCACGCGCGGCGCCCCAGAACGGGCCCATCTTCGGGAGAGCAGATGTGCTCTCCTGCACCTTCAGGTGTTTCGGCGGCATGCGGCCACGCATACACCGCCGTCCCTCCCGGGGCTGCTGGCTGGACGGGTCAAGCTCCCACTCTCACCGTCCGCATCCCCGGAAGCCCCCTTTTAGTCGCCTCTTCCTATCAGGATTCACTGGAGATCCCGGAGTCTTCCCAAAGCGCAGCGGCAGGTCACCGAAGGGGTTTTAGTGCGGTACAAACTACAAATCCCACATAACCCGGTATCCTCTCCCAAGGTGCTGGGGAACCTTTTTGAAGGTTTTCCCCCCCAATACTGAATTTGTAGGACGAATAAACAAAAAACGACCAAAAAATAAGCTCCCTGATTGAATCATCGAAGTTATTTGATATGCCATTAAATATTCTACACGCAAGCTGCCTCGGTTATTGTTTCATTACGCTAATGTAACATTTAAAACATTAATATCCCTTCTTGCTCCGTTACAAATTAAAATATGTTAAGCAAAGCCTCTGTTGCAAAATAAACACAGCTTTGGGTCCTACGCCCACGCTGTACACGTTTCTCCGTTCGAGGATAATTAATCTTTGAACTAATCCGATACTGAAATGTTCGTAAAAAGCATTAAGCTAATCTTCAATATATATATTATATATATATATATTATACTAGCCACAAAAAGCAAAGCCGCAAATGAAGCGCGCATGGCCTGGCAGCTAGCGTAGAACGCAAGCGATCTATGCAGCTGAGCCAAACTGGCGCGGTCGGGTGTGAGATGGGTGACCGCTAGTGGCATAAAATTTCATGCGCGTTTCCGTGCTTCGGAGGGCACGTTAAGCCGTCGGTCCCGGTTGTTGTCGATAGATAACAGTCGTCAAACCTTGTCGGAGGCCTTATGGGCGGTTTGAAAACATCCGACAGCGGGTTGGCCACTAACCCACATCTCCACCAACTCGCATTGGAGCAGCGTGGTGGAGTAAGCTCCAGGCCTCCCCAATAAGGGGGAGAGACCCGTGCCCAGCAGTGGGACGCAAAAAGGGTTGCAGCCAGCCACAAAAAAACCCTGATTTAGATCCTACAAGAAGTTTCCAAGTTCAATGTTTCAGATTTTGTTTTATTTGTTGAGTTATATTATAACTGCTGATAGGTAGGTATTTTTAAAACCGTACCGTTGCCGGCCTGAACTTACATGAGGCGACCATCAGCCTTCGGAGTATCAGCGCAACTGCATACATACAACTAAAGAACAGGACTGTGTTGATGTCCATGGGCAGTAGCGACCACGTAACATCACGTGGCCTGCACGCTCGTCTGCTACTCCATTCAAATAATTTAAAAAAACAGTACCAACTGATTTTTCGCAAGGTAAACAGACACATAAAGTAGATATTCTTACTGCTAGTTTACGAGGACAAAAGGTGTCACACAAAATAGATGTCCTTATCTGAAATAACTTTCATGAAATGGGCCATAAGTTTCCATCTGTATTAACGGCACTGAGATCCTTTTTTTAAACCTTTTTTTATGTCCTGTTAGGCACAGGTCTCCTCTAACAAGTGAGAGGGATTTAGGCCATAGTCCACCACGCGGACCTAGTGCGGCTTGGTGGACATCATACCTTCGAGAAATTATGAGTTTCTCTCAGGCATGCACGGTGATGAAAAACATCGCAATCAATTAAATATCACAATATTTTCCATCACCGTGGAGCAGCGATGAATTGCGCACATTAAAAATTTCTTTTGTCAGAGGTGCGAGCCGAGGATTTGAACCTGTCATCGCCCCCAATAGAGACCGCGGTCCTTACTTACCACTCGGCTATCGCCGCTCCGAGGTACTACTACTACTACATAGTTCAATGGTTAACGGACGCGAAAGTCGGAAGCATAAAAATCTATGTGACAAATATCTTCCTTTTGTTTTTCCTTAAAACACGGGGTTAAAGTCAAAATTCTATGACTTAATTTTCAGTGTTTTCCAACTTTGTAACTATTAGTGGTTTATGTATTACCTAAGGGGTTTATTTATAATACAATATGGGTTACAGACATTACAGCCACAACAGAATAAAACAGCGCGAGTCACCCATTAATTTCAGACATTTGTGGGCACCCTCGCTCTAATGTGTGTAAATAAAACGGGTAAACACGTGTTGTTTTACTGTTCAACTCCAGTTTTCAGTAACATGCTTGTTAGTTTAGTATTATTAATGTTCTTGTACCTTGCAATTTAAACTGAATATAACGTAAACAAGTAGACGTGTAATAAACTGTATGTGCTTCACCCCCCGAATCCCCCTTCCCCTACTCTATGAAAACACAAAAACTTTTTTGGCATTACTTCCGCGTCACTCAATATGTTTTTGCAACATACTTGACGCTGGCAATACCGTATGAGTATGTGATGCCATTGTAGCGACCTTCCGCTAATCATTAAGAGATGACGCCACTGGTATTCTGAATCACGCTATCGAAGTTTTCTGAATACCCTACCATATATACAAGCTCCGAATTGAGTCAGTTGGAGCGCGGCCGCTCCCCGGGCATGACCACCTCGCCCGGCGGGAGATCTCCCTTTGCCAAACTGGTGACCCCGGACAAGAATACGTCCCTTCTGACCTTCATCAGTCGCACCTTCACTCCCTGGATGGACTGCAGCATCACTTCACCAGCTCGTCAGGTTCATCGCAGCGCACCATGTACACGCTTCCTGTTCCTGACACAGCTGCCTCCAAGGACTTCATGGACGGCTTGAGTAGCCATTACTCGCCTCCACATCCTACCCTCACATCCCGACTCACCGTGGATAGAGGGCATCTCCACTCTTCGCTTCACCCTCACATCCCGACTCACCGAGGACGGAGGGCTACACAAGGTCTGCACCCTCACATCTCGACTCACCGCAGATAGAGGGCATTCCAGGCGCTTGTAAGCGAAGACTGCACAAGCTTGGATTTCTGAAGATATCGACCTCCGGTCTGAGCAGGGGGTGATGTAGCGACCTTCCGCTACTCATCAAGAGATGGCGCTACGGGTATTCCTGAATCACGCTATCGAAGTTTTCGGAATATCCTACCATATATACAAGCTCCGAATTGAGTCAGTTGGAGCGCGGCCGCTCCCCGGGCATGACCACCTCGCCCGGCGGGAGATCTCCCTTTGCCAAACTGGTGACCCCGGACAAGAATACGTCCCTTCTGACCTTCATCAGTCGCACCTTCACTCCCTGGATGGACTGCAGCATCACTTCACCAGCTCGTCAGGGTCATCGCAGCGCATCGTGATAACGCTTCCTGATCCTGATCCAGCTACCTCCTGCGACATCGTGGACGGCTCGAGTACCCACTCTACTCGCCTCCACATTCCAACCTACCCTCACATCTCGACTCACCGAAGATAGAGGGCATCTCCACACTTCGCTACACCCTCACATCCCGACTCTCCGTGGACAGAGGGCGACACAAGGTCTGCACCCTCACATCTCGACTCACCGCAGATAGAGGGCATTCAAGGCGCTTGTAAGCGAAGATTACTCAAGCATGGATAGAAGTTATCGACCTCCGGTCTGAGCAGGGGGTGATGTAGCGACCTTCCGCTAATCATTAAGAGATGACGCCACTGGTATTCTGAATCACGCTATCGAAGTTTTCTGAATACCCTACCATATATACAAGCTCCGAATTGAGTCAGTTGGAGCGCGGCCGCTCCCCGGGCATGACCACCTCGCCCGGCGGGAGATCTCCCTTTGCCAAACCATAATTGAAGAAATAAAAAACGATGACTCAGTGAGACCCTTAATAAGATTTTTTTTAAATTATAATTTTTTTGTCCACCAATCCGTACTTGGCCAGCGTGGTGGACTATGGCCTAAATCCCTCTCACTTGTGATAAGGAGACCGTGCCCAGCAGTGGGACATAAAAAAAGGTTGAAAAAAATTTTTTTTAAATTTATTCCTAATTAATTTATTCACACATAGCGTTCGTTTTACACATTTCCTAATACGATGTTAGAATTTTATAAAATTCTTTTAAATACTTATGTGCGTATTAATTAATCTCTGAATCAGTATTTTATACATTTCCTAAATATCTTTGGAATTGTATAGATTTCCTAGGCGTTGTATACAATTCCTAAAATTCATACATTTCCTGTGACATACATACTATAGCGGAAAGTGCTTAAGTAGACAATATCGAAACTAATGGAGTTTTGCCCCATGTTCTTTTACCCCGTCTTCATTTTTAAAAAACGGTTTTAGGTAAAAAATGTACTTACAGAATATAAAATGCGTGAAATTGTATGATCTACAACTTTTGTACGAAACATTTGTAGCGACCTTCCGCTACTCATCAAGAGATGGCCCCCACGGGTATTCCTGAATCACGCTATTGAAGTTTTCGGAATATCCTACCATATATACAAGCTCCGAATTGAGTCAGTTGGAGCGCGGCCGCTCCCCGGGCATGACCACCTCGCCCGGCGGGAGATCTCCCTTTGCCAAACTGGTGACCCCGGACAAGAATACGTCCCTTCTGACCTTCATCAGTCGCACCTTCACTCCCTGGATGGACTGCAGCACCACTTCAGCAGCTCATCAGGTTCATCGCAGCGTGTCTGGACCATGCTTCCTGATCCTGATCCAGCTACCTCCAGCGACTTCGTGGACGGCTTGAGAACCCACTACTCGCCTCCACACTTCAACCTACTCTCACATCCCGACTCACCGTGGATAGAGGGCATCTCCGCACCTCGCTTCACCCTCACATCCCGACTCACCGCGGATAGAGGGCAAAGGGCAACACAAGGCCTCACCTTCACATCTCGACTCACTGAAGATAGAGGGCATTGAAGGCACTTGTAAGCGAAGACTGCACAAGCTTGGATTTCTGAAGACATCGACCTCCGGTCTGAGCAGGGGGTGATGTAGCGACCTTCCGCTACTCATCAAGAGATGGCCCCCACGGGTATTCCTGAATCACGCTATCGAAGTTTTCGGAATATCCTACCATATATACAAGCTCCGAATTGAGTCAGTTGGAGCGCGGCCGCTCCCCGGGCATGACCACCTCGCCCGGCGGGAGATCTCCCTTTGCCAAACATTTTTCTCTAAGAATAACATTTATTGGAATATCATAGAAAAACCTGTCGAAAATCAATTTTTTGGCCAATTTTTTCGAGTTTTGACCTCGAAAATGAAATTTGCGCCAATTACCGTGTTCGTAACCAGCGTGTCGAAAAACGTAAGTGTACGAAACTTCAAAGAAAAAACCGGTATGACCTTTTCGGAACTACACCCATATATTCGGAACGGATATATAATATATATTTCGGAACTATACCCACAACAACAAATTACAGTTCACGAGTCACTGTAATTAACCTATATAACTCAAAAATACACTAAGAATATGAAAATAAAAGAGCACATTATGTCTTTTCCGATTTCCCGCCAAAACTTTTTGTTGGGAATCGAATCCAGGTTACACCACACCGCGGCGTGTCACTACGACATGGGTTGTCTAATCTCGCATCATGGCATCAACAAGCCAAGCCAACAGCGCTCGGTACGTCAATTGTAATAGCCCGATCCGCACACCAAAGACAGTCCATTGATGATATAAAATATTCGGAACAGTGTGATGTGTGCAGGAAATGAGCGCAAATTGTTTACATTTGTTGCGTATTTCATAACAGCAGCCCACGCATAAACCCACGCTGTATTATTTTTTTCATGTATGGAAGGGCAAAGAGAAAATAGATATTATGGTTTTAGTTTTTAGAGCAGTCTTAGTTAATACATATAATAGGTTACTCTCAACTCAAATGTAAGCAGCAAATACTTATAGTTTCTTTACTATCAAAATAATATACTGACTATTGAAGTATATATATACATATCTTAGATTACGTTTTTATTTCTATTCCATACAAAAATGCTTTACATTCACAAGACTCACAAGACAACAATCAGACAAGAGGACCAATGGAAGAAGTGAAAATTAAATTTCTTCAAATTTTGGGAGTAATCGAATCCTATAAATTGCAGTCCTGGACGTCTTGTGACTACTATGTACTAATCTTTGTCCTCGATGGGCGTACCAGGTTCTTGTTATTGTACCCAGGGACAGAGGAGCAAATTTTTTTCAAGCTGGGTACCGCGCATAATTGTGCCTTCCACGTTACACGAAGACACGCACTCAAAATAAGAAAAATATAAAGGAAACGGCAGGAGGTAGCATATCTAGCTTATTCTTTATAGGTTTCTTTATTAGTTTGGGAGATCTTGTGGGATTTTGAATCCCTGAATTTGTACTTTGATTTAGGATGCAGGTGTTGGTGCTCCGGAGTAGGGATGTTGCGGATGCAGATTTTTTCACATCCGCGGATGCGGATGCGGATTTTTAGAGGCCCACATCCGCGGAAGCGGATGCGGATGCGGATCTGTACAAAACAACAGCTTAAGTGCAAAAACTACCCTTATTTGTCTAATAATAAAGTACTTAGTAAATTAATTTACTATGTAATTAATTATTTTAGTAATTAAATTTGTATATTGGCGCATTATATTTAATGAAAAGTAGGATGGCCGCCTTTTCGGCTTCTAATCTGTTTCGCAAGGGTTTGTATATTAATCCTGCACTACAAAATAATTATTCACTTGGAACACTGGCTGGTGGAGCTGTAGTGTGTAGCCAAGACGCCCATAAATATTATAACGATTGTCATTAGAGTACTAACTCTAATCGGCTAATAATAATAAAGACTTCAATCAACCAACACGCCGTTTTAATACATACGAACCTGAGAAGTCTTTACATGGCGACCCTGCCAGGCCGGTGCGCGTGTGCATCACGTTGCATGCGCACCGGTTGGCGTTCGAGGAAGAGGATCAAAAACGCCTCAAGAGCAATGGCAAGAGAATAAAATAGAGAATAGCAATGGGAGAAATTTCAAAATAGTCATCGACATCAATATCAAGAATAAAAAAAGAACAATGTGTACATCTCGGCTTCGATAGTACTTATTGTAAAGTGACAAAAATGAAGAAAAGAAATCAAAAATAGTTATGAAGAAAATTTAAATGAAAATGAAGAGAGAAAAAAAGAACTATGTACATTAGAATAAAGAAAGAAAGAAAATGCAGCTTTTAATGGAGGAAATAAGAAATAGTACAAGAAAAATACCTAATTTCACATTAAGACAACATCAAAATACTATGAAGAAAAGAAGGTATTAACAAAGTTGCCTCATAAATGGACATCATCATCGTCATCATCGACCGCAGCGAGCAGTCATCATCAATTTCGGTTCATCGTCATCGTGTTGAGCAGTCGTCATCAATACGGCTTATTGTCATCGCGTCGAAGGTCAAGAAAGAAGAAATCGTCAATGCCTACAATAAATGGTCTTCCCAGCGATGCGCAGTCCAGCTAGCAGCATATGTGTGTTAAAAAAGTGATAATCAAGTTAGGTATGTAACTTAAAAAAAAAGGGCATAAAATGTTTTCAATTTTTACAAGTTTACAATTTTTCTTCTTTGCAATTTTTTTTTTAAATATTTATCCAGTCTTATCTAAAGTTTATGCAAATATTTGTACTTAAATCGTGGTGACATGTTTTATTAATTTGAAGCTACTATAGAATCAGTGTATATGTAAAAGTAAAAAAAAAGCAATTTAATATAAAACTAGATAGCAATGTTACTTTTCGTTAATGTATTGTAATAATTTTGCTGACTATGAAAAACGTGCTGCGATTCACATTACCCATCCTTTATGGGAATGAAATGTTTTTCGGTTCGGATTGCAAGACTGATGCAATACCGACGCCGTGTCGCCAGACCGTTTCCAATTACAAGCTCTACATACTTTTTTTTTTAATTAAATAATACCTATGAATTATATTGTTAATTACTTTTTCTTCAAATTAATTGTAATGGTAACTTTTTTACTACAATATTATGATGACATTGATTTGATTGTTGAGCGAGAGGGTTAAAAGTACTATGATTTTGTAATGTATTGAAAATAAGATGTGAAAACGTAGATTAAATTAATACTGGAAATTGACGAAGGTATTGCTGTATGGAAATATTGTTTGAATTTCTTTGTAAGTTAGTATTTTTGTTAACTATTGGACTTGATCCCCCAAGAGTACAGAAGATATTAACATACTCACGAAATATTTGATTGTTGCGAAAGTTATATGGTTGGTTAAAGATAATTTTGTTTACGTTTGATGATCTGCAGTTATCTGCGTAATAGACACAGAATAGATTTTTGTAAAAAAAATAATATAAGAGAAATATGAAAGATAAATTATCTCATTACGATGTATGAAATATATCACCATTATCTTGATCATGTAGTTACGCGAGCCGTATACGTGAAAGAAATGGATGGAAATAAAAGTTAAATTAATTTATGAAAATGATTTATGAGAAAACGGAAAGGAAGAAAATAATAAAGCGAAATGAATAAATGAAATATATTGTTGTACGTAGATTAAAGGGTTATACTGTGGTATTGTAAATGAAAACAGACAAAGAAAAGCTTATAATATTGTATAATTTACTTATAATATAACTAAACTACTAATACTGACTATTACTATGATTTTCTTAAATTGACTTTAGGCCACAGAGTTAATCTGAGGAAATGTATTAAGTCTATTCATTAAAGGAAAAAAGAAAATTTACCGGATTTGACAAAGTGTAAACTTAAATTTAATTTTTTTTTCTATGACTTTATCTATTACTGATCTTGACTTTTTCTATACTTTGTTTTTAAATGTCGACATCAGTCGTATTATACGTATGAAACTGGACAAGACATATAACGCGTTTAAAATAAGTTCTTTATTTAGTTTATACCTATAGGTAGTCTTTAGGTACTCGTAAAAAATAAGATAATTTGCATAATGTTTAAGTAAAATGTTTAAGTTAGAATTTAGCCGTAATTTTTGTATGTTTTTTTAAAGTAAGTCATAAGCTCTTTGCGCACATTACACAATCAAATTTTTTTTCTGATGATTTTTCGAAAAACAAAAATAAAATTCATAAATAATTTTATTTTTTTAAAATAACCCCCGGAGGTGTAGTGTGTAGCCAAGATGCCCATGAATATTATAACGATTGTCATTAGAGTTAGTATTAATAAAGACTTCAATCAACCAACACGCCGTTTTAATACATACGAACCTGAGAAGTCTTTACAGAGCTGATGCGTGCTATTTTGAACAAGACTTTCAACTCGCTTCGATTTTCACCTCCATTTAAGAGGACAGTCTTAAAAATTATTTCGCTTATTATTGCAAAAAGTAAGTAACTCCTTCTTGAGAATTGTGTCTGACAACTTCTAGTGTTTCTTGACTTTCATCTTCAGTATCATCAAGGCAAGATCACTTGCAGGGCTGATGTCCAGCACCTGAGGTCGCAAATGTTATGACTACGTTACGCTGTTATGGCACGCTGGCTACGCATTGGTGTTCACACTGTAATGTTAGGTGCAAGTTTATTAAATAAATAAATAAAAGTGAATTCAATTAAAAACAACTAAATTTTGATTTTTTTGTGTAACTAAGCACCTATTTCATGCTATTATCATTTAAAATTGTATTTTGTTTATAAATATTAAATTAATATGACAAAGCTAAGAATTCGGCTTAAAACGCAGTTTTTCGGATTGGGCCCTATTAGAGAATTTACGTGATTTTGCCAAAATTAGAAAAGCGATGAAGTAGTACCCTTTCGAGAATATGTTTTATTTTAACACATATTTTACACTGAGATCTGTCCCGGTCATTATCAATAGGTTTAAAACAGGTCCAAATTTCATAGGCATAGTTCACTTGTCCCCAATAAGTTATCAAAAGTCAAATTGAATTAAAAAAGCGGCACTTTACTTAACGTAATACGTACATAAACAACAAAGTAACATGCACGCGATAACACTTATTTAACAAAAAAGCTATAAACGTGTGTTCGACTATTTCCCACAATACCACAAAAGTTAGAGTCAGATCTTGTCACAACTCAATTACCAGGCGCGTTACTGAATTACCGAAATCCAAAACATAATTATTGTTTTCCTATTGGCCAATAAGCACGCGCGCGTGTCACGAGCCACTCGCGGCGCCCGCCCCTTTCTTTCTTGTCGCGACATGCTACACATTCGCATCCGCATCAGCTCCGCATCGTTTTATGCGGATGCGAATGCGGATGCGAATGTCTAAATCGATGCGGATGCTCCGCGTATGCGGATGCGGATGCGAATATTCGCAACATCCCTACTCCGGAGTAGAAACTTTGATCTGGAGCCCATGGAGACATAGACACTCAACTTCAAGGAAGCTCGCAATGAGCTGCGTGCACTACTTCTTTTTTATCAAAGAAACATCAAATGAATACCTGTCTTCATACCTATAATATTTATTTTTATGAAAGGGCGTAATTATTCACTGATATTTACACAATTATCATGTTTGCTCATTGGTATTAACTGTACGACTTAACCTTCAATCATTTGGTAAATACCAAGTTAAATGAGCAAATCAGCAAACATTATCAAACGCAGCCCAGCGAAGTGTAAGCATAACCCATGGTTCACTTGACAGAGCTTCAAGCTTTGAGTAAACGTGTGTAGTTAAGGCATAATTTCGAGAAATTGACATACAGTACAAATTATACTGATTAGTATGGCGATCATTTTACCTTTTTATGCATATTTGTGCAAAATAAATATTTTCATTATCTGTCGTCTGACGACCCATATGGCGCACCTAACTTTGACGGACTACCTATAAATCGAGTATCCCGGGTAAGATCCTCGTCGAAGCAGTTCCGTTTTTGGTCTGGCTGGTCTGGTTTCTGTCTTTATGTGAGTATACAAGGGATCCTTGTCGTTGGTACTATACTCGGGCTATGGAGTAGGTATGAATCGTCAGTTTTAAGTATTAGGATCCGATGACCGCGAAAAGACTAACTTTTTATAAACTAATAATTTTATGGTATTCAAGAAATTATCAAAATACTTATAATTTGTATTCTTAAATGCGTTAAATAATAGTCTCGTCGAAAGGTATTGTTACCACAAGTATCGGACGATAAAATTCCAGACCCTTCTAGTTTTTCAAACATGAAATTTTAGCATAAATGCCCTGGAATTTCTTCTTTGAAAAATTAGAAGGGTCTGGAATTTTATCGTTCAGTACTTTTTGCCACAAAGTTAACAGCGTGACTTACTTAACTTTATACTATCACAAAAAACAACGTCAGAGAGATCATAAAATTTCAGATCTTCTGTCTTTCTCTTTTTTCAACCCTCCTAAGCTAGGTTCGAACGCGGTGCCACAGTGCTAACTGCTAGGAGGGATAGTCCTGAATGGGAAAGAAAATTCTTCTTTTTTTTTCAATTCAATTTTATTTATTTGCTAGATAAGGTATGTTATACATTGCAGTTGTTATACATAACATAGCACTCTTATCTGAACCCACCAGGGTATGCAAATTAATGTTAAAGGTAACACCAAATTATTCTTACAATTACATGCAAATATGTACATTATATTATTCACTACATTCAAAAACAATATCACTAACCATAATAGAAATAACATAATATGCAATAATTTGAATCAAAAGTATACATCACTTACTAGATTATAATTAAAATAATTTACAATTAATAAACTCTAATTCAATCAATTTCATTAAATTTAAATAAGTTTATTCCATCGATTCTTTAAATTAGTCATTCAACTTTAATAAATTAATCTTCAAATGGCGAAAACGTCTCGAAGCACAGGCCACGCTACCGGGTGGACTGTAAACGTGAAGAACCGGTCGGTTATCGGTACCGGACGAAATGGCAAATTTTATAGGAGGCCTGTGTCCAGCAGTGGACGTCTAAAGACCGACGGTTGGATGGATATATAAAGATACTTCCCTGGTCAGGTTTAACCATGCAAGTTTAACTGGTGTTTTTTTTTAAATTAAAATCATTAGTAAAACTTGCATATTGATTTCCATGGGCTCGGATAATTCTACAACACCACGTGTCTAGTCCGCTTGCTGCTCCAATTTATAAAAAATTGGATTACTTGAAATCCTATTCAAAGCCTTGGCATGTTTACGTAAATCGTTTTATACCACTAGATCATAACAAAACCGTAATTAGATTTAAACCATGTACATAGTCATACTCGTAAGCAAAGCAGTAAGTTAATGGTTATGGGGTTGAGTTATTTTTAAAGTTATGCCTAGGTACCTGATTATTTCCCGTGGGGAAACCTTATGACAACGCTTTAACATAATACAAGCATCCTTTTATTAATTTATGTAAGGGTTTCGTATGTCATAAGTTAAAGGGGAATGTTAATATGTTTTTTTTTATCCAATCTATTTGTCGGTCTGTCCCTCTTCGTCCACGTGTTTGTCCGTCGCGTCGTCGCAATTATGTCAAACAAAAATCCTTTCTACGCGCTTTATATTAGCTTCACTTGTACCGACTTGTTACCGACTCCTTTGCGTGCGATTTTGACCCACTTTAAACGGCTAGATTTTATTCAAACTTTGCAGATTTATCGAAGACCGATGACAGTAATTTGATAATATTATTCCATTATTCAATTCGCAAAATAAGATTTTAAGTAGTCGATAAGGCAGGAATTAACGTAAAAATAATTTCCAACCACTATCTTTAGCCATAAGCAATAATTAATATAGTACAATAATAAAATATGTAGGTATTTTATTTAAAAATAACAGTTTTAATAAAAATAAAAAACACGCTTTTATAAATAAACCAAACTAAAAAATTGAAAATAAATATAATAGGTTGTTAAAAAAAACTAAAAAATATGTTTTTATGAGAAATCCAACTAAAAATTGAAAAGAAATTTGAATTAAAATAGTGTAAAAAAATAATTTTATTGTAAACAAGCGTGAGGTGCTTTTTAAGATATTATCCAAATGATTATGCTTCTAATAATATCTGTCAGAATTTTTTTATAACTAGGTATTGACATCATGCACCCACGCTTTTTTTTACAATAAAATGCATTTCTTACACTATTTTTAATATAAATTTATTTTCTATTTTTTCTTCAATTTTTAGTTTTTTATTGTTTCTTAGTTTTTTTTTAATAATATTATTTTTATATCTGAAAGGAGACTGAGATTGCAAGTTAAATATAGTACCTAGGTAATTTTTTAAAGTATAATTTTAAATAGGTGCCTACAAAAGACAACCTACTTAATTATTAGTACAAAGATTACTTTATTAAATTATATTCCGCAGAAGGATGTTATTACAACATTGTTTTATTAACATAAATGATGTAATTTTAATTTGCTTAGGTACCTCAAACGCTTTAGCATGAATTACTTTTGTTTGTTTTCCATTAATCTTGAAGCTTTTTAGAAATGAGGAACGTTCGAATGCCACAAACAAAGCATTAGGGCTTGGGCTTTTGATTTCGCGAATAAGGATAAAAAAACTAAAAGTTAGACAGTAACGATGATATTGGCTGGTAAATTAGTTTTTCCAACCCAACACTGACGATATATATTTTTTGACAATATAGCAGCCCACCATCTATACAATTTCAAGTAAGGTTCCAATATTATCTAAGGTCATATGTAGCAGCAGTCGTCGCCTCATGTCGACTGGCCAGCCCAGCCAGCAACCGCATTTTACTACTGAAGAATATTTTGAACTATGGTTTTCAATTCCAGCAATCCAGTCTTGGACTACCAAATCAAATGAGATACTTTTAATGAGCTGAGAGGCTGAGAGATGAGAGAGAGAGCTGAGAGATGAGCTGTCAAAACGTGACATCCTCACATTTTTTTCTTTTTTTTTCAATTATGGCATCGCGAACTCTGCATATTGCCAGCGTCAAGTACTTATAATTTTTGCATCACGTTTTTGCCATGAACGAGTAATAATAGGTAAAGTCAGTAAGTCGTCACAACTCAGTCAGTCAAGTCAGTCAGACATTCAAGTAAAGCGATGGCTGGTAAAGAAGCCATCGCATCGCTTTAGTGAACGGGATAGATAGAACGGGACCAATGGAATTTTGGAGGCAAGCCGAAAAAACCTATTTTTGCACTGTTATTTTAATTCACAACACTCGTGCACTACATATATCGAACAAAATGCCATCTTTATCCGATACAACTCAAAAATACACCAAGAAAGTAAAAATAAAACGAGCACAATATGTCTTTTTCGACTTCCCGCCAAAACTCCATCCTCACATTTTGGTATCAGAATAAAATAGTTTTATCAATTATGGCATGGCAAACTCTGTGCATGTTGCCAGTGTCAATATATAAGTATACGTTTTGATTTTTTCTGTACATAGTGTCCAAGACCTCTATTCTGCTCCACGACAAAGTGCGTGCGGTCCTGTGGATGGTACATTTCCCCTGTTGGACCATTCAAGCTGATTCCACCTACGTGCCCAGCAATGGGACATTATACTCGCGTACGTGATGGTTTGAATATTTGGAGATTAGAAATTAAGTTTCGTTGTGTCTACCTACCCGTGTTGTTTATACGAGCAAATAACAAATAAAGCCTCAGTCCATGCGCATTGGTTGGCACGTTTTGCGTGGGTGCATGCCACGTGTATTGAGGTGGACATTAGGGATGTGCCGAATATTCGTATCCGTATCCGCGAATATCCGAGCAAAAAATAAAGATCCCGACTTTTTTAACGGATCTTTTACCTTATTAATTTTCAATACAGAAATAAAAGTCAATGTACTTCGCGTTATAAATTCACCGATTTTTTTTAAGTATCAGTTAGTTACACTACCTATAAAGAGCAACTTATGTTTTGGTAAACGTCAAACGGCATCAATAACCACCACTACTCCACCAACCCGCATTGGAGCAGCGTGGTGGAGTAAGCTTCAGGCCTCCAACAATCCAACAGACCCGTGCCCAGCAGTGGGACGCAAAAAGGGTTGCAGCCAAACGTCAAAATAATTCAGTCCCCCATTCAAATGGCCGATCAGCAAAAGTTGTTTACATTACGTTGACCCGGATCCGTATCCACGGATCTACTTTGTTAACGATTCGGCACATCACTAGTGGACATTCGGTATTTGCATACCTCATCAAACAAACGACCCTATTGTAAGAGTAGATATCGCTGCAAAGGCTCGTCACAAAATAAATAGACATCGCGCACAATTCGGCAACTAAATAAATAAAAAAGGATGGACACACACACAAAAAAACAAGGACGCAACACTCAGACCGAGAACAGAAAAAACTAATGATTCAAATTTCAGTCTCGCTGTGAATCGAACCCGGGATTATCGGCGGCATGATTATGATTACAGTTACGCTATCCGGTCACTTGTAACCATGATTATGATAAAAATAATAATAATATAATAATAAAAGTAAATAAATATATTGGATTTTTTTTCAACCATTTTAACTGTAGTAGACAGCCATCATAGTCCACCACGCTGGCCAAGTGCTGATTAGTGGACATCCGCCTCCGAGAAATTATCACTTTCTTTCAGGAATGCATGGCAATGGAAGAGGTCAGAGG
Organism: Pyrgus malvae; assembly: GCA_911387765.1. Lineage (NCBI taxonomy): Eukaryota > Metazoa > Arthropoda > Insecta > Lepidoptera > Hesperiidae > Pyrgus > Pyrgus malvae. The sequence continues at coordinate 22,973,087 of OU426961.1, read as the reverse complement.
TGCGCTGAGGATATCAATCCGGGTATCGTCGGTATCTTCGTGTTGGAGACCTTCATGTTTGACCCGCATTTCATAAGATTTGTTCAGATTTAAAATGAATTCGTATTGATAATGATTGTTGACATCAACAAATGTCTCTAAAGTATCTAGCAATAGGTATCACTCTGTGTGCATATTTCTCTCGTATAACGTCTCATACTCATTGCCCCATAGTAGGGTAGATATACCCTGTATCGTGGGTACCATGGACACACAAAGGCACAAACACGAACACCCAGACTGAGAACAGAATTTTAAAGTCATTCAAATTTCTGCCTCGCCGGGAATCCCAGGATGTCCACCAACTTATGGGACTCAAATAAATGTTATAATAATATTTTAAGTTTTCTTTACTCATAGTGATTAACTGCAATGCTTTTATGCGTCCCACTGCTGGGCACGGGTCTGTCCCCATTGTTGTAGCGGCCTAGAGCTTGCTCCACCACGCTGATCCAATGCGGGTTGATGCCAATACATTATTATGAGTTAGTAGCCACTCCGCTGTCGTATGTTATAAAAGTGCCCTTAAGGCCTCTAACTAGGTTTAACGACTGTTGTCTTTCGATAACAACCGGGACCAAAGGCTTAACGGGCCTTCCGAAGCACGGAATCGAAATTTTTGCCACAAGCGGTCACCCATCTCACACCCAACCGCGCCCGTTTGGCTGTAGCTACGTAGATCGCTTGTTTTCTACGCTTGTCGTAGAGCGCGTTGAAAGCAAAAATGTGAGCCATCGGATCGTTTAAAATTAACAATATTATTAGCTTAGAATAAATACGTATAGAATGAGTGTCTTCATACAACCGCGATGTCAAAATTGAAGCACTAAATAGATTCCTACAGCTGTCACATCTGACAAACAAAATATTTATATTTTGAGCAAATTAACTATAAAATACTACAAAATATTGAAAACACTGAAAAGTTATTTTATTAGACTTCTTTTGTTTTAAAAAAGTGTTGTAATAAAATTTAACCCCCGGCGTTTGGTGCCAATCAACATGCTTCAATTTGGGCGCGCGAACTTGGTTTCTATAATAAATTGTAATTATTATAAGACTAGCTGTTCCCCGCGGTTTCACCCGCGTTAGAGAGGATCATTAGCATAAAGTGAAGTCCCTTCAGAAGTGCCGTAGACCGGCTTTTTGTAGGACTATTTAAGATAAACATTTCCATCATACATAACGAATGTGTAACTCTAGCGGTTTTGGCAGCGCACGCCAGAATAGCTCGCAGATGGTAGATTTTTTCCTTCTTACTTGACACTTATTGTCATATTTTGGACAATTCACACAATCCTTACTAAGGCGGCCCCTAGACCTACAATAACATTGTACAATATTTTTATTGTACAATAAGATTGAAAGGCGCTCTGCGTCCAAACGATCAATTATATTGCACAATAATACGAACTGGACAATGTTTTCGTGTTCAGTCGGAGAATAGGATTGAACCCGTGTGCACCGTGCGAAGCAACATGTCCGATTAAGGATTTTATAAATTTTGTGACATGTAGGATGTAATTTTTTTAAATGTTATTGTTATATAATTATGCACTACTATTATTAGGGATTTTGTTACATATTCATATTGTTCGGAATTTATTGTTAGTTAAAAGTATTCACAGATATTATGTCATAGCAATCAAGGACTCTGGTCATTCCAGAGGAGCTTTTGTAATACAAACAAATAAAAATCAAAATAAAAAACATGTCCGAACAAGATTAAACTGCAGCTGTAGTTTTGTTGCTTGTGGCTAAACTTAAACATTCAAATTCAAAATAATTCAAATACATTTAAGTTAAAAAAATCTCTTATAAATTCACTTTCGTTTTCTTTTGGATTCTCTTTTGTACGTGTACTCCTCGTGACGACCAACCACAGAATGAAAAATATTGCGCAATACTGACCCTACACGATGCAATGAAAAAATATTGTGCAATAAAAATTAAACTCGCTCAAACTTTTGGTCAATCATTGCGTAGTCTTCAATATTAACCCTAAACGGTCAATTATATTGCACAATTCGCAATATTGTGCAATATAATTGACCGTCTAGGGTGCCGCTAATATTATAAATTCGAAAGTAACTCTGTCTGCTACGCTTTCCCGCTTAAAGTACTGAACCAATTTTAATGAAATTTGGAACACAGATAGAGTTGACCTTGGGAAAGGACATAGGATGGTTTTTATCCTACGGGAACCTATAAAACGGGTACACGCGGGCGAAGCCGCTGGCGGAAGGCTAGTTTATTATACTCTTCAAAGATCTTATACTTACAATCATCAACAAATATATTTCGAAAAATATTATTACAGGATTTTATTTTACCTTTACTTTACATTTTACCAACTCTTAACATCTTACACACGTGATAACTTTTAAACGAAATATCCGATTGAGATGAAACAAAAAGCATTGATTAAACCATGATAGCTAGATATATGTTCTTTCTCGCGGACTTTTTTGTAGGTCTTAATGGGATCTACAAACCCGTAGCACATCATTTTGTTCTATTGTCAATAGTTTTTGCAGCGCACGCAAAAATAGGTTTTCAATTTTACATCTTGTGTTACAAAATAGCAATTTTATTACGGATCCCTAATTTTGAAAAAAAACATAGCCTATAGCCTTCCTCGATAAATGGACTACCCAACACTGAAAAAATCATTCAAATCGAACCAGTAGTTCCAGCACCCATTAGCACGTTCAAACAAACAAACTCTTCAGCTTTATAATATTAAGTATAGAAAAGTATAGATTATAAGCATTTCAAAGCATCGTCATTTAATTTTCACGATTTACACCCAGTATCTAGCCAGAACGCGTTCGAAAATCTTTTCTCTGAGTCATCAAAACATCTGACGAATCGAATGTAACTGTACGTCAATATTATTATTTACATTACATCTATAGCGTTGGCCCGGTCTAGTGTGAAACTGTGAACGCGCTTTAGTCAACATACTATTTATACCTAGTCTACTTGTGCAGTAAACTAATGTGTACAGTACAACAAGTTGTATAGTAGTTACGTTACCGATAATCTGAATAATTAGGCATTGTGTAGAACGTCTAGGTAATGGATGCCAAAAAATATGGATTATTGTTTATTATTGACGACCCGCGTGGCACAATGGTTACCATGCCAGACTGCCAATTGGTTCGATTCCCTACGAACCAGAAATTTGAACGATGAGTTTAAATTTCCGTTCTCGGTCTGGGTGTTTGCGTTCCTGTCTTTGTATGTGTCCATGGTACCCACGACACAGGTTATTAATTACCTTACTGTGGGGCTATGAGTGTGTAACGTTTATTTAATTTCATTCTATCCAGCTGTATGCAAGATGACGTTATAAACCAGAATAATATCTACAAATCCTCTTTGAATTAGGTACTTACATTAGAAAGAACCTTATCCGGAGGACGTTTGATCCCAATAAGGGAACATAAAAATTTGTGGAGGACGTTTGATCCCAATAAGGGAACATAAAAATTTGCAAAAATGCAAATAAGTATATACAAAATCCGTTAGAGATTGCTAATAATATTTTGTTATTATAGTATACCTAACCAAACTAATGTTGGTCTTCTATTCCATCTAGGCAATACCTATATACTTACAATACCATTATGTTTAGGCAGATTATTAAAATGAAAATCATTAGTTAGTCAAATAGTTTTATACATTGCCTAACAAAGCTCGGCGTTCTAAATAATGACTAGAAATTTTATAGACTGCCTGCATTTTATACTTTGCCAGTAACATATCTACTTATTACACCTACATAATATTACAGAAGCTATACCTATTAACATAATTGAGATTACATTACAAACGGACATGCTTTCTAGGAAGTCACAATTTCTCGAAGTGATGGGAAACATTAAAAATTACAATATTTTTCCTCACTGTGGAGCACCGATAAATAGGCACACAACAAATTTCTTTGTCGGTGGCTTAAACTTGCTCCGACCGTAGTTTTACCTCAGTCATCGCTGCCCAAACGGTAATATCTAAAGTAATCGTATTAAACCTCGCCAGTTAATGAAGCAGTCAGGTCGCGTGCCCTCCTGCACTTAACCTAGCCTAGCCTCAGGACAAATTGCTCATTATATTAATGCACCATCGCTTTGACGGTCCGGCGTCGCGATTCACAACCGACATACGAGTAACAGGAAAATGTTTTTATTTCTAAACGTACCATTGATGACACATTTGTACAATTATATTAAGCAACACACAATTTGTTTCCGAAATACGTACTGTAAATGTAATTGTAAAATAAGTAATAAGTATCTCCGAGATGAGGGTTTACTCGGGATTGTAAACAAAATATATAAAGCTGTCAATCAATGTATTAGTATAGTTACCAGAGGATTACTATAATTAACTTTTTCTTGTACTGTGTAAAACTAGTCCATCTTTGGTATCTAACATAAATCTCCTTGTATACTAAAGCTAGGTCTCATAGGTCTGGTCAATTACATACAGATGGCCGGCCCTCACACCAGTAGTAAAATCGTTTGAATGGGCACCGACTGAAGCTTAGACTGTTAAATGATTCGCTGAAATTAATTCCTTTTGCTATGCCGTAGGCGGGTTCCTAATAAAGTTGATCTCAATGGTTCACTTTTCTTGAAAGTAATTTCTTAATTCTCACAAAGGAACAGCCTGAAAAAATAACTTCGATAAAGAACCAATCAATCTATGGCTATATACCTACGAGTAGTTACATTGACGGAATAGTCCGAGTCCACTTGACCTAATATCGTTCACTGATAAACGACCGCCAATACGGCCCACAAAAAGGGACAATTCGACGAGGCGATTAGATGGGCGAGATCACCGTTTACCTTCGTTAATTCAATAAAGTAGGGATCAATTGTCGTAAATGTGACTAAATATGTTGTTGAGTGATGAGCGCTCGGAGTTGAATGAAACGTATAAAGACTAGCTGACGACGATTGGCGAAGTGGTTCGAAAAAATCCGAAGTTGTTCAGCATGTTATAGCATGGTCTATATGCTGCAGGATGGTTAAAAAAATTACTAAAAGAAACGTTTTAATAAAATCCTGCTGTTCTCGGCATAATTCTTCCATGTCGTAATTTCTTGATGAAGAAGTATTCGTAAATTAGTAAATGAAATCATATTCCGTGTCTACGTCATATTCCTTTGTGTCTCTAATTACACTAGCAGAGGTGACGGCTTATTTTTTTGATCTCGCTCTGTAATTCTTCCTTATCGTCAATGGGCGAAGATTACGGTCGTTCTTCTGTCCCCTGTTCTTGAAATTACTTAATTTTACAAGAAAATGATCTAAATAAGTAGCTTCTATAAGGAACCAGTGAAGTTAGATCTAAAAAGAGCCTTCGACGAAATTGTCCGGGGGCACTTTATATACAAATGAGTAATGACCACCATTACGTCCTACAAAAAGGGACGATTCGATGAGGCGATTAGACGAGCGACATCAGCGTTTACCTTCCTTAATTCAACAAAGCGGGAATCATTTAATTTTGTGGTAATGTGTTATTGAGAGATGAGCGCTCGTAATGTCTATACATTTTTGGGAAGGCCAGCCACTTAGAATAATAACAATTACATTATAGAAACCAAGTTCGCGCGCCCAAATTGAAGCACGTTGATTAGTGCCATTAATTGCACCAAACGCCGCATTAAATACAAAAGAAGTCTAATAAAATAACTTTTCACAGTGTTTTCAATATTTTGTAGTATTTTATAGTTAATTTGGTCAAAATAAAAATATTTTGTTTGTCAGATTTGACAGCTGTAGGAATCTATTTAGTGCTTCAATTTTGACAGCGCGCTTGTATGGAGACACTCATTCTATACGTATTTATTCTAAGGCCAGCCAATTTTCAAGTGGACTTGATAGTATGGTATGAAGATATATGAAAAAGAGATTGTCCAGCATTCTCTCTGGTCTGTTTGCTGTAGAATGCTGGAGCTTTTGCATGCAGGCCACGGAGCGTTAAGCGGTATAGCTGCCCATGGATATCTAGACACAACCTCTTGCCTGATATCGTATGCAGTTGCTCTGCTACTCTAAAGGCATCTCCTGAAGTGCATGGTCAGGACTTTTCATCGAAACAACAGAATTGCTTCATCATAATGTGGGTACAGCGGTGGTACGTCCCCGGGCGAACCATGTCAGTTCTACCATCTAATGGAAGCTTCATCTGGAATGATTCTTCATAATGGAAAATAGATGTGCCTTGTTTATATTTCATCATAATACTGAGAAGTATAATTTTTCTTTTCTTTATTTGATTTCGCAAAATTTTATTGTTATTGAAAAAAATGCCTGCTCTTTCATTCGCTCCCGAGCTATGATTAGATGCTGAGATTTGCCAGACTACTACAAATTATGGTGCCCAATTTTTTATTCCACACTGTTATGTAATTATTAGCTTAAATTAATGTATGGTTATGTATAAATGTATCCTATTTGAGGTTTTTGGAGAAAAGCGATCTCTGCATCTTATCTCTATAAAAAACGCTGCTGGGTACTTGCCTGGAGCTGACTCCACCACGCTGTTTTAAAGCGGGTAAGTGGCCAATCCGCTCTCTGATGTTTTGAAACCATAAGGCCTCAGAAAATGTTTAACGACAGTTATCTACAGCTTAACGTGCCCTTCGAAGCATGGAAACTCGCATGAAATTATGCTACTCGCGGTCACCCATCTTAAACTCGACAACGTTTCGCTAGGCTGCGTAGATGACTTGCGATCTACGCTAGCCGCCGGGTCATACGTCTTCTACTCAACTTAAATATACCAGCTTGAACCTGAAACGAAGTGGCTACCAGGTAGTGGGCGTGTGAATCTTGCTTGCTCTTATTTTTAGTATACATGTGTAAAATCTGCCCTTTTACTTTCAACCTTCACCCAAAACTGATATCCAACAGTGGACATTTTGTCAAATCATATACGAAAAGTTCGAATCTAAATCCTTGAGATTCTAACCATTAGGGAGGGTCCGAAAAATATCTGTTTTAGTTGACCCAATTCTGAACCGGTGATAAATTATTCCCAGCTGTCGACATCGTCGGAGTTTTGGTGATAGTTCTCCGTTATCAGTTATCACCAAAATTTCGCCTGGATTGTTTTATTGATGTTTTTTATATTCAGACTGAGAAACAGAATCAACAATTATGAAAATGAAGTTATATTATAATAGTCTGAAAAATCCGGGTTCAACGCAAAAAAATGAAAGAAGTTTAAATTCAAATTTTTTAGCAAGAATATAGGTCAAACACATATTTACACAATATAAACCTTATTCCAACTAGCAAGATATATAAATTATAATTTTTTCACAATTTCTATCAACTCCTGGTGCTACTGGAAGAATTTTCTTATAGGAATAAGAAGCAACCCCTGTACATCTTCTTTTAATGTGTTTTGTAATGTGTATGTCTACAAATAAATTAATTAATAAAGCATTTACAATGTCAGTGATACAATTTATACAAGCAATAAAATAATATTTACATACACATCAATAATAATTACAATAAAGAAAGAAACACAAACGTAGGGTGAAATAAGGGATGTAAGGATGTAAGTTTGTATGAAGTAACTTTTTAATTTTTCTCTGATTTACTTTTAACTTTGGGTATATATAGCTATATAAAATTTATGAACGAACTTACCTTTAGTGACGTTCCAATAATTACATGAGCGCTTCATCCGTAGATATCACTAATACCTATAAATAATATTACTTCTAATCCAAATTGCAAATTCTTCGTATAAAATAATTCAAAGACAAATTTGTTATTTTCAAGGAAATAAATATTTATTTGAAATTTTAAAGGTTCACTCAGACATTCGGTGAATTCACTCACCACCGTTTTGAAATTCAATGGTTGCCACAAGAGCCTAAATTGATTCTGTTGATCGAAAACTTCATCGGAATTTACAATTTATACACATAAAAATAATGCTTCCGTGGCCTTCACCGCTGGTCCCATTACAACCGATAAGCTATAAATAAAGAATAATATCTAAATCGAAATAATGTATTGCAAAGTTTTTGCCAAAACTAATAGTTTATGTGCTTCATAAGATGATCTCTTATTAAGTACTCGTAGGTATACGATTGATTTGTGGATAAGTTCAATAATAATGAATTGAATTTGGTAGGTTGGATTCTGAATATGAATTCAATCAAACAAGAAGTATCTTCCTAGCTATAACAAAAAATAGAAGAACAACTAGGTGCTAGCAAGTTGTTCAGAGTTTCCGAAAAACGGAGCGTCACTACTGTTTTTTCGGGGATACATTTTGTACGTAGTGACGTCATTATATTATTATTGTATTGCTCTCTATGTGTTATGTAAAGTTTAAACGAATGAATAATTGTTAGTTGCCTATTTAAATTCTGATTTTGCGTGGTGATCAAATCATCTTAAAAAGGTGCAGGTAAACCTTTTGGGAAGCTTCGGGATTAAGAATAGCTACGGTATCCCCTGCCTGATCGTCAGAGGCGACTATATAGGGGGCTTCCGGGGCTGTGAGCGGTGAGAGTGGGAGCTCGATCCGTTCAGCCAGCGGCCCCAGGAAGGACAGCGGTGTGTGTGTGGCCGCATGCCACCGTTAGCGTACGGAGGGTGCAGGAGAGCACATCTGCTCTCCCGAGGATGGGTCCGTTCTGGGGCACTCGGAATGCAGCGGTTTCCCGCTATCTTCTTCAGGTCGTCGTCCACCTTGTTGGATGACGGCCTGTGCTCCTTTTGCCGAGACGTGGTTGCCATTCGAGGACCTTTCTTTCCCATCGGTTGTCAGTCCATGGATATGACCATGAACACATACAAAGACAGAAACTCAAACACCCAGACCGAGAACAGAAATTTAAGCTTATGATTCAAATTCTACCTGGCCGGGAATTGAACTCGGGAGCCTCCGATTGGCACTCCGGCATGGTAATCATTGAGCCATGTGTAATGATGGAAAGATGCTGTTGCCAGCCAGCTTTACTTGAAGTGACCATCACCATCACTTTCGGAGTAGCAGCGCAACTGCATAGGACTGCGCTAGGGCAAGACCTTCTTACCTGAGATTGCGTGTAGATCATAAACTTAGCATACTTACGGTGTAGATGTCCACGTTAACGTGCCTGAATGCACGTTTTTTTTATTTGAATAAAGGGCTCGGGCTGTATCAGCCCAGGGTACTTCAACCTATAAAGATTGTTTGTACCCGTAGCCAGATTACAGATCACCGTCCAACCCGATAGCCTTGATAAAGGCTAGGATTTTATGGACGGTGATTTGTTTGGCTTCATCTGGCAGCAGCACGTGCCTCCCAAGATGAATGCTACGCTTGTGGTTTAGCGCACCACAATTTAAAAGGAGGTGGCGTGGTGTCTCGCTGTCCTCCCCACAGTATCTGCACGTGTCGGTTGGACTTAGTCCTAAAAGCGACATATATATGTCTTCCGAGCTTACAGTGTCCAGTAAGGACTCTGGTCACCGTGCGGATATTTGTTCTGTTGAGCTTTAATAGCTCTTCAGCATAAAGCCCCGTATTCATGGTAAACATTTGTTTAGCAACATGGTTGCATAAACATGTTGCGGAGTTGCTGTCAGCATCTTGCGGGCAACATTTGTGTTGCGGAGTTGATCACGCCATGTTGCAGAGTTGACGCCCGACGAGCGAAAACATCAGTTTATCAACAAATGTTGACCTGTGTGGACGTGTTTGCAGCTGTTTATAAACATGGCGGTAGTGTGGAGCAACGATAAAATTATGCAATTATTAGAATTATTTCAATCTAAAGCGTAACTATGGGATTCTTCTATCAAATAATACAAGGATAGAAGATGAAAACAAAAAAATCGATGCAGTTCAAGCAATAAATAACAACACTACCTCCTCGGGCAACATTTTAACGCAGACTGGCGTGTGGACAACCTCTATTGATTTAAACATAGTTGCTAGCAACATTCTCGCCGCTCACCAACAATGTTGATCAACTGTTCCTAAACAAATGTTTACCATGAATACGGGGCATAACTCCGATCATATCCTCGTATCAGAGATTTGGAGTGGCTGTGGAATGCACGTTTGCTACGCCAATCAAATTAAAAAACACAAAAGTCAGGACTTGAATGAAATCAGAGTACCCAATTTAATGCCTCTACACGAGGCAATGGCGCTTTCGTGTAACTATTTATGGTGTTAGTGAAACCCAATATTGTTTATTAACTTTACGCCTGTCCGTCATTGTTGAACAATGCTTTAAGATCAGAGAAAACGTCTCGCAACGCAAGGTTAGTTGAACTAATTTATATTTATACGATGATTTATACCTCATTACATATATAGGTATACTCAGTAAACTATACTGTGCACGTTTCACAGCCATAAGGCATTCTTTAGAGCTGAGTGCACAGACAGATACGAATACATACGTGATTATTATCCGGTAGTAAATAGTGAATCTACTTATGCACTTGTTGTTATGGCCCAAACGATAACTGCGCGAATACTACATTTGTTTTGAGGCAATCATCTATCTTTAGATATTTCTACGTAACTTATGACCCCAAACAGGGCTTGAGATTGGTTGCATACGTTCAATTTTCTAAGAAAAACAAGGTTTCGGCATAATTGTCTCGTGTTTGCGTTTAATTTACAATTCTTGAGTGAAATACCAAGCACATTTACCCAACGGCGTGTAGTATGAAAGCTAAACGTCAAACCAAAACTATCTAGCTTAAAGCATCAAAGGTATTGACTCACCCATCAGTGGAGAGGGCATTGCGCCTTCGATACATAATTATTGTGGCAAATCTGGTGCGGGGGGAAGTACGCATACATTTTAATTTTGTCACACATTCACAGATATTCTTTCATCGCTGCAGACGCATACATTTCTAAATATGTCAATTTCAATTAACAACGTCATTTATATAGGTTCTATTTTAGGTCATTTTCTATGCACCGACAACGCTGACGCCGACACACACACACACACACACACACACACACACTAGTTGTATAACTAGAAGGCACATTGTGCATGGACGTTGGGACGAGGGGTTCGCCCGTAAAGGCCACTCTAACGGGTGTCATACCTGTCAGTACCTGCGATGCTCTAAGCTATCTAGCTATATTTTTCCGAGTTCGAAAAACATCGCATTATTATAGCAATGATAGTGACAGATTTACAATAAGACTGAATCGTGCTGAACCTATTGAATACCTTCTGACACTACCTAAATATCGACATTACTTAAGAAATTTGTCCGCCCTGATGTCAGGGACCTGTAAAGGCTGTAAACAAGCATGACTATGAACTACATTACATGGTTACAGAAATGCACAGCTGATCTACACCAGAGGAATATATAGCGACCACTTGCCAAATGTACCAGTAAAACTTTTAGGGGAAAAGTCCAGTCCAGTTTGATTGTTCATTTCCTCGTATCTAAGTACTTAGTAAAATATTAGTTATGTGTTAGTGGTCGCTGTACTCCATTATAATCTTCAGTCAAATGGCCTCTTTAGATCGCCTGTAGTAGCGCTGTTACTCCCTAGGCTTTCGTTCACCTTATATGAGTACGGTTAACGTTTAGGGAGATCTAACCGTTACCTGGGGGGGGGGGGGGGGGCAACCTTCAAAAGGTACCCGGCATCTTAGGAGAGAGGATACCGGGTCATGTGCGATTGGTACCGCACTAAAACCCCCTCTGTGGCCTGTCTCTGCGATTGGGGAGGTACTCCGGGATCTCCAGTGGAACGCACCGTTGTCACCCGCGCGCGGTGCTCAGCACGGGCCGATCACCACGAGCAAATGTGCTCTCCTGCACCTTCAGATGCTAACGGCGGCATGCGGCAACGCACACACCTCCGTCCTTTCCGAGGCCGCTGGCTGAACGGATCGGGCTCCCACTCTCACCGCCCGCAATCCCGGAACCCCCTATTAGTCGCCTCTTACGATAAGGCATACCGAAGCTACAGGGATTTTATAATTTTCGCTTACTGTCATGAAAACCCGGAGTTGTATAAAAACTTTGCGCTTTCGCATACTTCATGGTCACCACAGTCTATAGTCAGTCATCTAGACTGGTTTGGTCTAAAGTTATTTGCACTTGCACTGTTATTGCGTAGACTGATGGTCACCTTATGTATATGCGGTTATGGTTACTACATTCTTAGTAACCTTTTCATCACAAACGTTGATATACATATATTGCATTCGTCAAAGACCACTTAGCATCAGCTAATATAGTTACACAGCTTGCTCTTGTGTTACTTTAATGATGAAAATATATGAGATGAGAATTAAATTAGCATCCGGTGAAGATTTAGGTCACATAGGTCACCTGGCGAGAATTACACGGTTAAGAAGCCCTTCAAACTTTAACTGGGGCACGGCAATTCATTTACGTTATTTAGTGTCCAAGGGGCTTGGTCAAAGGCACTTTTAGGATCAGGATTTTGCTAATAATTTATTTATGAGTAACTTTACAACTATATCCATGAAAACATGAGAAAAGAGAAAATTTTGCTAGAAAATATTTTTCGCAAAATTACTTTCAAACCTATTTCTAATCGTTGAAGACGTTTAGTATGTCCTCATCGTTAAGGATATAATGAGCTTGACTAGTAACTCTTGAAGCAGCGTGGTGGACAAACTGAGCGTGCTCTTAATAGTCTTAAAATATCCACCAACCTGTATCGGAGCAGCATGGTGGAGTAAGCTCCTGGCTTCTCTTATAATATAGCAGAGATCCGTGTCCAGGGACGGGAAAAAGAATTGCAACCAAATAACAGTACGTAGCTAATCTATTACATAAAGTGTCGAAGTTAATACCTACCGATAACTTCTAAGTGAAATAATATCTACATTTTACGTGAAAAAATTCGACCGAATTATTATCGTATATCTTGTGAACAATGTAGGTGCGCTCGCCTTAGGCGATCCAAATGTTTCTCTTTGATCCATACTGGATTCTGTTAACGGTACATTCATATATTAACAAATGTATTTTGTTACATCGTTTTGTTTCCTCACTTTAATGCCAATGACTCTTTGAGCGAATAAAAAATCCGCCTTGAAAAGAAAGAAAAGTAGACGAGTAGTTAGGACACTGTTCTCCAACGCGGAGGGAGCGAGTTTAACTATCCCACGGAGACAGTACTTTTATCCGGGATATAGAGTAGTCTTCCTGCCTTCGTGCCTTGACATATTCTACTGGCAAAATTCGCCAATAGACACCATCATGTTACAAGAACTATTGAATAACAGGAAAGTAATGAACAGTTTATACTTTTTTCACCTAATAACGTTACGCAGTCGTCTTTGACTACCTGAGTGGCGCAATGGTTACCATGCCGGACTGCCAATCGAAGGATCCCGGGTTCGATTCCCGACGAAACAGAAATTTGAATGATGAGTTTAAATTTCTGTTCTCGGTCTGGGTGTTTGTGTTTCTGTCATCATGTCATTATGGTACCCACGACACAGGGCACACATATCTACCCTACTGTGGGGTTATGAGTTTGAAACGTTATTTCAACCGTGTGACAGTAGCAAAACGGTTAAGTCACGAATTTTGACCAAGGTGAGGAGTTTTGATGTTAGGGCTTGTAGAGTCAGGGCGCTTCGCTTGTTCGTTTTTTCTTCGTTTTGGTGGAGGCATTAACGTACAACGATACTAATATATTTACTTACCTTTTTATTATACCCACCTTGTAAACCCAAGTTGGGAAGAACTCTTGGTCGTCGGTTTATATTTCAAAACGTGAGCTGAAGCCCTTTGAAGTTGAACTCGACGCAGTTTACATCTGTAAGTCTTCTTTCGTACTGAGCTGTTGTATGGATTCTCAAAGTTTCGACGTTTGAAATAAATAATACTTAATCATTTTAAATCAACGTTCAAGTATATTTTATCGACTTGGCTTTATCATTTTCCGCGACTCCATATAAAAATCGTGTCGTAGAGAAATGACGATTTCAGGTATTTCACAATATCCCCGATCACAATCTAGCACGTCTGCATTCAGCACATTTGTTATGTTCTCTGCAGCCCATGGACGTCTTTACACAACCTGAAACAAGGTGCGAGTGTTTGCCTTTGCTCTACATTTCTGGGTGTTGAAGGTCGCCTTATGTACGTGTGGCCGGCACTCACTCCTCACTGAAATGTAAAACAGATATATTAGGATTGCTTTACGACAGAAATAGGCGCCGTGATCTCTATGACCTAGTAAGGTTCTATAACATACCAAATTGATACAATTTCAGTGAGATTAATACATTTGTCAAATTAGTGTATACGCTTGCAACTCTATTATTAACGCCCCACTGCTGGGGCGTATTACTCGTTAGTACCTATAGTTCCTTTTTGGTATCTGCCTTCAAAAGGTACCCAGCACCTTGGGAGAGGATATCGGATTATGTGGGATTTATACCGCACCAAAAACCCACTCGGTGGCCTGCCTCTGCGCATGGGGAGGACTCCGGGATCTAAATTTGAACGCACCGATGTCCTCCACACGCGACGCCCCAGAACGGAACCATCTTCGGGAGAGCAGATGTGCTCTCCTGCATCTTCAGGTGTACACGGCGGCATGCGGCCACGCTCACTGTCGTCCGTTCCGGGGCTGCTGGCTGCACGGGTCGAGCTCCCACTCTAACCGTCCGCAACCCGGAAGCCCCCTTATAGTCGCCTCTTATGATCAGGCAGGGGATACCGTAGCTCTATTCTTAATTCCGAAGCTACATGCTACAAGGACTTCCCGTTAGGCCCTGTCACTGTATAAACTGACATCACTCGGCCAAACAAAAATGGCACTCGGCAACAGCTTCACCACATAATATTCGGATAAAATCTGTTTTATGTCCGGGTGTGCTGTAATACGTTTAATCTGGCTACCAAATGGTAGTATAAAATTTACGAACGGCCACATTGATGTGATTATCTAAATGGTACTCCACATAATGTTTAAAATGTACGTTTTATTTTAGCTAAAATTCAGACTACGGGTATGTAGTGGTTTTCACGCTTCTCCGTATTTAATATGATAAATTGATAAATGTGAAAGTATGTCTGCTTGTTTGTTTGTCCTTCTTTCAATTCGCAACGACTACAAATTGACCTGATTTTTAAAGTTGAAGAATGACATATGACACTTTTTTCCCGGCGAAAATATTTCAGTTATTGGGGTAAAAATTGATTGTCTGTAAAATCTACCTATCTACCTACCCTCCACTACCCTCGGTACGTCCACGAGCACCGGGATGTAAAGAGACCTCATTATGTTGTATTGTGTTTTAGCTCGATTTACTGTGGGCTTAACTTATGCAAAAACTATTCTGTATTACCATGTGAGTTGTGACTAATATGATACATAGGTACATATTATAATAAAGCCAAGCCGCTACCGGCAGTAACCGATAACAAGAAGTGGCAAGGTCATGATAATCGTGCTACGAGCCGCACTTAAATGTGCCACACTGTCTAACGCCCACATTTCATAATAGTAAAATAAAATTCGTGTATGTATTTTTATTGCTTCATCGTGAAGAAACAAAGTCTGATCTGATGATCTTAAATTGAAATTAAATTTACCAAAATATAATTTCTCTTAAAAGTTCATGTTAATTCTACTTTTAACTTGGGAGATCGGGCAGAAAAAAATCACACAAAAAAAAAACACATAAAAAAATGAGTTAACAAAAAGTATTAAACTGGGTGTTTATTACATGATGTGAATTTAGATAAAACAGGCGTAAATATATTTACATAATATATATTATGTACATTGCATACATTTACATAATATATTTAAATAATGATGCATTGTAGAATAAGAACAGAATCTGAATATCATTATTTAAAAAAATAACTATTTTTTAAAAGACATACCTTCCAATGGCATCTAGCTAGAGCCGATGAACAATGCGTTTATATTAAAAAACCGGCCAAGTGCGAGTCGGACTCACGCACGAAGAGTTCCGTACCATTATCTATAAAAAAAACATGTTTATTGTATGGGAGCCCCCTTAAATATTTATTTTATTCTATTTTTAGTATTTGTATAACAATAGCGGCAACAGAAATACATCATTGCCTTGTTTATCCATAGAAATCATTGCATTAAGATTGAATGAAAGGTAAATTGTGGTTTACGATTTATGACGTATTAAAAAAATACTACTTACTAGATTTCGTTCAAACCAATTTTCGGTGGAAGTTTGCATCGTAATGTACCTACATCATATATTTTTATTACTTTTATCATTCTCTTACTTTAGAAGTTACAGGGTTACCACTTTGGAAGTGTCTCTCGCATATTAGAAACCTCAATATCATTTTTGAAGACCTATCCAATCCATACACGTATGGGTTTGATGAAAAAAAAAATTTTTGTGTTTCAGTTCTAAGTATGGGGAACCCTCAAAATTTATTGCTTTTTTCTATTTTTGTGTGAAAATCTTAATGTGGTTCACAGAATACATCTACGTACCGTTCACCGAATACATTTAGCTCCTATTCCAATCGTTGCTAGATCAAATATGCAAATATAAATTATATGAAGGTACGGAAAATTACTTCTAACCTTCCATGATTACTCTGGGGATATGTCGTTGGAAAAAATACAAATACCAATGTAATCATCTATTCAGACCGAACGTAATTGTGTTCGGTCTGAACGAATGGGCCTGATTCAGCGGAACGGATTATGAACGGAATAAAATTGACAGAAGAAAGATTGGTTTACACAAAAGGGACATTACCGAATATCGATTATTAAAACTTTTCAGTTTATGTACTAGTTCTGTAGTAGATCGGCGGCGAATACTTGTTTACTCCCGCTTATCATCTAAGGGACAAGGGTCATCAAGGGTGTGACTGAAAAACAGCGCTGAGCGGGATCTCGGTCCTGTGTCAGCAAAGGCTGAGTCACATCCTTTTGCCTTACCACTCATTTTATTCATTGTTTATGTTGTTTATATTGTTTGTTTAAGGCAATAAATGATATTTATTATTATTATTATTATTATTAGTTCTGTACCAATGTACCGACTTGTTACAGATTTATTAGGTATATATGTATAGATGAAATATTCGTGTCATTTTAAGCCAATTTTATTATTAAGCACCTTTTCAGGCTTCGAATAAGAAGTCGATAAAAACGTATTACGTAACTTCGAGATCTTGGCCTGTAAACAAGCTTGGAACGGGTCATATTTCTCAGTTGTCAGTTTCAGGATCTCTAGATTTATTCCTTGACGACTCTCATGTTTTTACGCTTCATCGGAGCTGGATTTTACTGTCATACCCAGACTGTAGAAACGTATTTTCCGACGACTGCTTGTTGATTTCACCCGTTTTTGATAGGATCATGAAGTGAAAATTTTCTATACATTCACAATGACTTATAATGTTATAAATATAAATAATGTAGTTTAAAAAATTAAAAAACACGCTTTTGTGAAAATACGAACTAAAAACTAAAAAAATAAGAAGAAAATGTATTTTACTGTACAAAAAAGCGTGGGGTGCATGGTGTCAATAGTATCTTAAAAACCACCCCACGCTTTTTTGTACAGTAAAATACACTTTCTTCTTATTTTCTTAGTTTTTAGTTCGTATTTTCACAAAAGCGTCTTTTTTAGTTTTTTAAACTACATTATTTATTTTTAATTGTTTAGTTGGATTTTTATTCTCATATTATTGCATGGTCATCGGCCCTTGACCGCTGTGCAAATTTTTAAGTAAATCAGACGCTTGGACGTGTTAAAAATATAAAACTTTATATTTGTTTCACTTAGGCCACGAATTTATCAGCCGCACGTCGTATATTTTTTTTATTCAGACTCCTCCTTTTACAGACTCCTAGAAGTAACTGAAAATGAAGTTCAAAGATTCCATTTCATACATAGGTACAGGTCAAGCTAATATAAGCGTGTTAAAAAGCGTATTACATTTTAGCATATTACGAGTACATCTTCATTATTTTTCTTTTGCAATCATAATGTAACATGCTTTTATTTGTAAAATTATCAGGTTTAAATTATTTTTTACTTTCAAGTTCTTTTTAATAAAAACCTTTTTTTTAAATAGATGTTTCTCTTTTATTTTTGGGTTTTTAGTATCGACGTTTTATTTATAAAATTATTAGGTTTAAATTATTTTTAACTTATTACTTCTTTTTTATAAAAGTTTTTAAAAAGATTGTTTTCTTTTATATCTTCGTGAGTTCATCATATACACTAATATATAAAACTGAAGAGTTTATTTGTTTGTTTGTTTAAATTAAACGCGCGTATCTTAGGAACAGTCATCGGGGAAAGCTTCAGGCTATACACTCCTAACATCATGCTATGACTAATACCAAAGTCCACGCGGACGAAGTCGCGGGCTGCTAATCACAAATATTTTTGCATTACTTGTAAAGTTTTCCAAATATTTTTTCTATATTTTTGATGGTTTCACCAAAGCACAGATAGCAGTAAAGTAGTATCGATCTAATTTTCCGACAATCGATTCCCGACGGGATTAGGGCAATGTGATTACGATCGCGCCCCAACTGCCCCAAGGTCAGCCCCTGCCCCTAATACACTTAAGCGCATTTACTTTACTATCTTAGTATTTGTTATAATAAAGATTTTTTTGTATCCCAATTGTAAATTTAGTATCCCAACGTGGTTATATGGTGATAGTTATAATTCAACTACCGAGGCTTAAAAATCTAACAAATTTTAATTTATTTTTTCTTCGTGTGTTCACCATCATAAATATTTTTTTACTATTTTATTTGTCATGGTTTCCTACCACTTTTTGTATTTTTGATGGTACGTTACATGTATAACAAAGCAGCGTCGATCTAATTCCCTCACAGTCGAAACCCGCGGGATTACGGGCGAGTGATGGGCGATGCGATTACGGCCGCGCCCCAATCGTCCCAACGACATCCTCTAATACACTTTAGCGCATTTTGTTTACTTTCTGGTTGCCTTAGTCTTAAACAACGTTTTTTCTGTCTGTCTGTATATCGTTCTGTTGGTCTGTTCTAATCTCTGAAACGGCTGGACCGATTTTGACGGGACTTTCACTGACAGGTAGCTGCTGTAATAAGGAGTAACTTATACTTTTATTTAAGAAAAAATCTAAAACTAAAGTCCACGCGGACGAAGTCACGGGCGGCCGCTAGTTTTGAATAAAATTTGACAACCAGTGTGGTGCAGGATCACCACGTCTATGAGCCATGCAAGAGCAGATCCTGGGTTTGAATCTCACCGGGGTGGATATGTAAATGACGCGTCTGGAGGTCTTTCTCTAGTATGAGTGTTTGTGTCCTAGTCTTTGTGGTCCAAGACGAGACACAGGGTAACATGCTGCGGGCTATGGCTTAATTAATATCATAAATAATTACTTGAGTCTTTAAAACCAAAAGATACTTGTCGATTAGGCGATCCTTAGCGCAGTTTAAGAGTAATGCAATAATTTACCTAATGATCACAATGAGTCACGGTCGTTGAGACGGCGGCTATCTTCATCTGAGGGGTCCTTGACCTCGTCGACATTTTGATCTTAAAACCTCACGTGACGTTAGAAGCGATACTACCTACTTACTCCGTTTTTTCTTAGTTATAGTACTATATGAAAGTTGGTCCTCAAACCCTTTTTATATTGTTTATATTTTTAGATTAAGTATTAGAAATTACAATAAAAGTAGTAAGGGCGACCGCACATTCTCGCCCAAGTTAACGCTATCACGCACCAAAGCTCAACGTTATCATCTGGCCACATGTAAATTGCGATGGATATAGGTCATTTCGGGCGCATCCCATACTTTATGTACATAATTTGTCACAATGAACGCAGGAATAGCGGTAATTTTTTGACCTGCTTTCCCCGATAAATGGACTATCCAACACAAAAATAATTTTTCAATTCGAACCAGTAGTTCATGAGATAAGCGATTACAAACAAACAAACAAACTCTTCAGCTTTATAGTATGTATTAGCATTTAGTATAGATATATTTTCTTTTTTTTGGTATGGGGGGGAAACCTTCAAAAGGTACCCGACACCTTGGGAGATGATACCGAGTTATGTGGGATTTGACCGCACTAAAACCCCCTCGGTGGCCTGCCTCTGCGTTTGTGAGGACTCCGGGATCTCCATAGGAACGCACCGGTGTCCTCCACGCTCGGCGCCCCAGAACGGGTCCATCTTCGGGAGAGCAGATGTGCTCTCCTGCACCTTCAGGTGTTCACGGCGACATGCGGCCACGCATACACCGCCGTCCCTCCCGGGGCTGCTAGCTGGACGGGTCAAGCTCCCACTCTCACCGTCCGCATCCCCGGAAGCCCCCTTTTAGTCGCCTCTTACGATCAGGCAGTGGATACCGTAGCTCTATTCTTAATCCCGAAGCTACAGGGACCCTTTGGCTCTACGGAAACGGCTCCGGCCGCATAGAACCTCTAGTTTTAAAGTGAGCGACGAATAAAGCAATGCAAAAATTAAGAAAAATATCGCTGTAAGCATAATGAACTGCTTAACTCAGGAAGTACCTACAACTCCAGTATAACTTATAACTCCAGTTTAACGTATAACTCCAGTTTCAAAATTGTAATAACTTTTACTGCGCCAGTTAGGGACACTTGTTTCAGCGTTTTTGAAAATTGGTCCCTTAGTCGGTAAACTAACACGATTTTTATTTTTCTATTTATTAATTATACAATAAGTAACTATCTAAGTTTACAAAACTTACAACCCTTAACGCAAAAATAATAATAAGACGGACGCGTTTTCTATTCGCGCGAATTTAGCGCTCTCTTCTAGATGTCATTGCAATTTAGCATTTTTTTTTTCAACCTTTTTATGTCCCACAGGGCACAGGTCTCCTCTCACAAGTGAGAGGGATTTAGGCCATAGTCCACCACGCTGGCCAAGTGCGGATTGGTGGACGTCATGCTTTCGAGAAATTATTATAATCAATTAAATATCATTATATTTTCCAACACCGTGGAGCAGTAATAAATGCGCACATTACAAATTTGTTTGTCAGAGGGATCGGTCGCGTTGAAGACCGCGGTTTTGACCACTCTGCCATCGCTGCTCATTTATTATAGCCGTATAAAACCTATTTTCAAAAAAATTCACAAACACCGCATACGTGCAGAAACCGAACAGCCCCCGCGCACGCGTAGCGAACGCACAAAATGTTTGTCGCCGAATCCGCCGAAAGTTTTGTTTGGAATCGTTGAGAAATAGTATCCCGATGTTTGGAATAAAGAATATTCTTTCTAATGTGTGCGAAACCTCGGGTTACGGCAGGTGTAATATATTTAATATCTGTTTGGCGTAGACTGAAGAATAATCCGAGCACTTCTACGATATTGTGATCGCCCGGAGCCGAGGCTTTTATTTTAATTAAAAGCCCGCGGTCAATGCCACTCGTGTCGATTAAAACACAACCTTCCGGTTTTGCAAAAACTGATTTTCAGTGATAAACAAGGTTCACATTAATTATAACGACATAAATGCAAAGATCCTTTAATTTCTATTTATAATTTCAGTAAATTTACATATGTCTATGGGTAAGTTCGTATACGTACGTGATCAAGACTTTATTTTAATTTTATCTGAATGTAAGTAAATATCATGTTCTTCATTTGTGTAAAATATGTTTTTAGTTTCTACCGTCTATTCATCTTACACGATGATAGAGATTTAACATAACAGTTAAAAGGCAGTACCTATACGAAATTTTGCCGATTTAGCTGATTTACCTGAGTAATACAATTAAATAGGTATTTGTAGTTCGATGGACAAGAGTCCATGTGTTGTAAACATTCTCAGGTATCCCGTTTTGCGCGATTTACTTGATCGGGACAATAAATCAGGTTCATTAAAGAGCAGCATTTTAAAACTAACTAAAGCTTTGGCTGCAACCCTTTTTGCGTCCCATTGCTGGGCACGGGTCTCTCCCCATTACTGGGGAGGCCTGGAGCTTACTCCACCACGCTGCTCCAATGCAGGTTGGTGGAGAAGCGGGGTAGTGTCCAACCCTCTATCGGATGTTTTCAAACCGCCCATAAGGCCTCCGACAAGGTTTAACGACTGTTATCTATCGACAACAACCGGGACCGACGGTTTAACGTAACGTGCCCTCCGAAGCACGGAAACGCGCAGGAATTTTTTGCCACTAGCCGTCACCCATCTCACACTCGACCGCGCCCGTTTGGCTTACTTGCATAGATCGCTTGTGTTCTACGTTAACCGCTGGGCCATGCGTGCTTCATGCATGCTAGCTTAATGCTTTAACTGAAGCTTGACTTGCAGATACAGGTATTTTTGTTAGTCCTGACCTGCAACCTGATTTCCCTTACCTTTTATCCCAATTTACGAGTAAAATAAACTAGGCCTGGTAACGTGCAATCACCCAGTCCTCTTAAAATTTGGTTGGATGGGCACGCGCTATTGCTGGCACACTTACATGAGGCAACCATGAGCTATCAAACTACTGTCTTCGGCCTTAGATGTGACTTGATAAGGTTGTATGGTAATTGGTAGTACATCTACTGTTCATATACGTATTGTAGCGACACATTACATTATCATGTAATAAAAAAACAGCAACAACAATGTTTATTAAGTCGCAATATAAATCATAATTCCACCCTAAACCAATATCCACGATGTAATGTTACATCTATTTGAATAGCATCAGATTAGGGATCACAAATTCGACGGAAGCGTTGCGGTTTCATCAATTTGGTACGGACAATTTGGAACATGTCCGTATTTACATTATGTATTCAGTATTCAGGTACCTACGCCGTGATCAAGTTAGAACGATCGGATAGCTCTATATTGAACAGTAGAATAACTCAACTAAGTAGTGATGTACAGCTTAAACTAAATAGTTCTCTTCGTGTTTAAAAAATGCGTCGGAAAATAACATACTTAACGACAAAACTTAAACACATTCTACAGTTTTCCATTGATATCTTGGGAATATTTTTTGTTTTGCTTTATTTCTATTATAGCGTACCTTTTCAGTAACACTACAGGACTACTTAGGCAATTGAGTAATAATAAACAGCACTAATATTTTCAAAATTTTAATAAAAATGTTACTAACCAGTATTTTTTCTTTGCAGCCCAATTTTCATTCTAATGTTTTTATTTTGTTACTCAAGATTTCGCTATCAAGTATATTGATAGTTTAAAAATATATAATAAAGAAAATTATAAAACTCGGGTGCCAAAATTTCAACTAAAAAAGAATAATAGGCAAGAAATATTACCCATAGGAGGACAAATCGTCACATCACTATTAGGTACCTTCAACTGAGACCGAGCGTTCGGCGAACCGTTATACTGTTGAATGAATAATGTACCTAATGGAACCTCTTGCAACTTTTCGAAGCCACTATGGAAACATATTATTATGATTTTAACGTAAAACAAGTTACTTTGATAATATAGTCGTAGATGTAGTCAGCTGTTGAAATTTCGGTTAAATAAGAAATTTTCTAGGATAAACTGTCACATAACTATTGCAGTTGACTATACTGTCGAACTGTTGAATGAATAACGCCCTCTCCCTGCAACTTTGTCAAGGCACTATGGAAATGTGAAATGATATCAACGCAAAATAAATTACTTACATACACAGTAGCGTAAAAGTAGCTGTTGAATTTTCTGTTAAACAAGAATCATAGGCAAGAAATATTATCGATTCTATGGTAAACTGTCCCATCATCACATCACTATTACAGCTGAACGTTCGGTCTGTTGAATACCTACCTACTCAAAAACTGGCGTCGTCAGCTCCCTGCGACTTTTGAAGACACTATGGAAATATAATGCAAAACAAATTACTCATTTATAGAATAGCGTAAAAGTCAGCTGTTGAAGTTTTTATTAAAGGAGAATGGCTGCAATCCTTTTTGCGTTCCACTACTGGGCACAGATTTATTTCTCCCCTTTATTTGGGAGGCATGGAGCTTACTCCTCCACACCTCTTCTGCGGGTTGGTTGGTGGACATGTAAAGCTAAACGTTCGGTGAACAATACTGTCGAATTTTTGAATTAATAATGTACGCAATGACTATGTTGTTCTCTCCGCAAAGTAGTGTAGTCAGGGCATTATGTTGAGTAATAGGTAATAGCCTTAGAGCAACAAACCTGTCAATTTTGACGCTCTACGGTAAAAGCAGGTTCAAATTAACGTATTTTTCGGCGCGTTTGCCAAAACCATTTGGCGTAATTTTTGCACCAGAAAATGTCAAATCTTACATTTGGCGGGTACACGCGCTCCAAAAAATAAACGAACGAACGCGAACGCGCCGAAATATTACGCTACATTGAAAGCATTCTAAATGTATACGAAAAATATTTTAACTAAGATACATAATTAAAAATACGTATTTTTGTACATTTTATGTACAAAGAGGAAATTACTTACACATTGGTAAAAGCCCGAAGATTCTCTAAGTTTCGCATGGATGCGTACAAAGCACCTTTCTGCCGAAACATATCAAATTGCTTTACATACAGCAGAAATTGGTGCAACGATATCATACACCCCCACGTATTCTATGTACGGTTCCACCTCTTTCCACAATCTTTATCCACGTAAATATATAAAAAATACTCAAAATAGCATAAAAGTTAAAAGAGACGATCAAAGTCTTTTCATCTTTATTATGGTTGTTTTCATAATCTAAATTAGCCGACAAGTGCGATCATTTCGTAATAGCGGTTTTGGCATAAAAAATGAAACTGTTACAAGAATGGTCGGAAAATGGGGCAACGAATCGGCAAAAAGGAAGGATATTAATTAAACTTTTGGGAGAAACAAAGCAGAAACACGAAATGGGCTGGGTGATAATGAATTATTGTGTTTAACGAATCAATAAAGAGATATGCTTGAGATATGATTGAAAATATAACCAAACTGTAAAAAAATATAATGGTGGTACATCTTCCTTACATAATTATACCCAGGGACTAAAATTCTATTATTGATAAATATATCGTTAAAATCGATAATTAATTATCGATAAGGCCTTGTTGCGTCATGTCATGTAGCTTACCAAAACGCAAAACAAAAACAAACACTTGTTTGTCAGTGTCGCTCCGCCGGGAATCCCTCGATCCTCTCGATTGCCAAATCTGGCAACGTCGCATTGCAAGTTTATTTTGTACATTATCGATATAAAAATTCTATAAAGTTATCGATATTTTAATCGCTATTTTGTATCGATATCCAACTATCGATATCGATATTTTTAAAATATCAATTTTAGTCTCTGATTAAACCACATTCTCCGCCGTCTGTCTGTTTCCTACTACTGTAAAAATCTTCGGTTATAGAGTGGATTGTATGTTTCATGGGTTGGTGAGCAGGGAAACAACTTTTGGCGATATAAAATATATTACTCACTTCATGGATGGATGGATACATTGACATTCATATTTGCACAAGTAATGACACAGATTTTTGGGTTGCCAACAACATCTACTAAAATTATATTATTATATTATATTATTTATATAAGTTGTGCAATTCAATATTCAAGAGAAAAATCTTAGAAAAAAAATGTTGCGCTATGCAAGTCCTTTTTGTGAGATACTCGTTAATGCTTTCAGTAGAAGATAATTATTTTTATTTAAATTCTTATATCTGTATGTAAGTATACAATATTGTAAAGGCCGTAGAAATCGAAAAATATATTTTGTTAAGGCTGTACTGTAGGCTCCCACGGCCAAGCTGTTGATCCTATCGTGTCTTGATGTTAATTTAGAACAAGGATAGATTTAGATGTACAGATAGACAAAAACGTCATTCAAGTAGACGATGTCATGGTAATCCACTAACATCATAAAATTAATTATTCCTTAAAGTGAACTAATTTAATACGTTAATGTATATAAGAAATAAAAATCTATTCGTATTTTTTTAAATTATTGCATAAAATTAATTATTTTATTTGAATAAATTATCACATTTTATCATACTAGTCTTTGGCAAACAGACAATGTGGTCCCCATGACGTAGTCTGTTTGGATAAAGACTTGTAAATCAGAGAACTATATTAATGCCTCAGATATGGATTAATGCTAAGACTTTCCACGATATTATATTTATTATTATATATATATATATATATATATTATATACACAAAAAATTTTTTCAATTCGAAATACAACTAGTTCCTGATATAAGCGCTATCAAACAAACAGTCCGGTGCCGAGTGTAGTGTAGTTTTTAAAAGATTTTGTTCACGGTATATGTACAAAATCCCGTTTTTCTAACGAGTTAGGCAAAATTTAACGAAATTAAATGGGTTTCAGACGGAAATGGACTATGCTGCGATGTGATGCAAATTCTTCATAGGTCCATCCATCAGCCTTTTATAGTCCATTGCTGGTCCCCCTAACGTTGCCACTCCTCCCGGTCCTAGGCCTTCTGAATCCAGCTACTACCCGCTGTCTTGTTCAGGTCATCAGTTCATCTGGTTGGAGGGCGGCCTGTCTCCTTTTGCCGAGACGTGGTCTCCATTCAAGGACCTTTCTTCCCCATCGGTTGTCGGTCCTCCTAACTATATGGCCTGCCCATTGCCACTTCAGCTTGCAGATTTTGAGAGCTATTTCGGTAACCTTCGTTCTTCTACGGACTTCATCATAGGTACTTGGAGAGAAAACCTATGCATAGCAATAAAAGACATATGTAGTTTACTTGCTTGCTTTTGTAATTCGGCAATGTCATTTAACCTTGCTTTTCTTTGTTTCAGAGCAATGGCTACATGCTAAAAGCTTAAAGAAGAGTTTGAGTGTGGTGCTGCGATAATATCGACGTTACATCATGACTAAGAGGTTCGAGTTCAACTGGCAGATCCCCGTCCCAGAATACTTACTTAAGGTATGTATTTTTGTTAGTAAACAATAAAGATAGTCTTTTGTGGAAGTGTAGAAAACTAGGGTCCAAATTGACAATCCGTGTGGAGTATATTGCTTACCATGCCAGGCTGCCGATCGGAGGTTCCCGGATGCGAATCCTGGCGAGCAGCGGCGGCCTTAGGGGGTGCCGAACTGTGCAATCGCCCAGGGCCTCGCTCTTGGAGGGGCCTCGCGCAACAACACAAGCTAATATTTAAAAAAAATGTTAAAAATCTATCTAGTCTGAATTAAAACATTTAACTTTAATTCTTATTTATTAAGAAAATAAAGTTAGTTTCATTCATTCATTCAAAACATAATTGAAAATTTCATTGTGTTGCATTTCGTTCGTCAATTCTTGTCACCTAGTAATTATTTTGTTTGCAGTATGTATGAGTTACAAAATCGTTACTGTACCGCACATATCTTTCAATTTTATTGAATACTAGTGGCCGCCCGCGACTTCGTCCGCGTGAACTTCGGTATTAGCCATAGCATGATATCATATAGCCAGTAGCCTAAAGCCCTCGGGTGGCTCCCCTGGGGTTGCCCGTGTCCATAGGCGACGGTGATCGCATAACACCACGCGGCCCGTCTGCCTTTAAAAAAATATCCTTCCCCGATAAATGGACTATCCAACACAAAAATATTTTTTCAATTGGATCCAGTAGTTACTGAGATAAGTGCGTTCAAACAAACATACAAACGAACGAACGAACAAACTCTTCAGCTTTATGTATAGATTAAATGAAAATATTGATTAATTATTGTCGACGTGTGGGAACTGTAAGAAAAAGCTTGAACCCTATTTCGTCCAGTTTACCATATTATTGCCAGCTCATCTTATGTAGTTTTTTTAATGTATTATCTATTTTTCTTTTCACTTATAAGTTTCATGTTATCATTTAAGGGACTGTAAGTTATAAAACTTCAGTACATTAACTGACGTTTCGATAAATCAACGACGATACTTCATCGATCAAATAGTGATCGACAAATTCTTGAAATGGACGTTACTTTTTTATTTGTGTACCAATTTAAATAAAACAAACATTAAATGTTAACTCAAGAAAATACCAATACATCAGTGAAAACCGCATCCTTCTACGTTAAGCCGTTCCTGAGATTAGCGCGCACAAACGAACAGACAAATAGATAAACAGACAAACAGACAATAATTCTAAAAAACATTGTTTTGGTTTCTATTATGATAATAAATAGCCCTAGTGACAGTTTTTCTCAAATATCTTCAATGTACAGAAACCGACTTGTTACCGATTTATTATAGTAATAGAAGATGAAGAAGATAAGATAGATTACGTTCTTATAGTATTCAATGTATTAAGTGAGCTGGAAAAGTGTAAAAAGACATGTGGCAAAGCGAAACCATGCGCTTAGATGCATTCACCAATTGGCTCGATAATTATCGAGAAAATGGTTTTCACTCATTCTTTCAACTATTCAACTATTTTTATGTCATTGTCAACACTGTGCGCGGAAGCTGGGTTTGAGGTACTTAAATAACATGAGAGCATATTATTATTTGATTTCAAGTATAACAAAAAAAGATTAAAGGAAATTAGTGATAGTGAACTTTTAAAGCAATGCAGCGACTTGCAAATATCTATGACAGTCTATCTCTCTATCATGTGATATTGATGGACATGAATTATACAAAGAACTGAATATGTTCATCCGCGTGTATGAAGGAAACGACGACTTTATCACGGTGCTGAAATACATAATAGAAAATAAATTAACTGAAATTTACCCCACTATCGAAATAGTCCTGAGAATTATTGCCACCACACCTGTGATAGTTGCGTCTGCTGAAAGGAGTTTTTCGAGGCTTAAAATTACTAAAACATATTTGAGGAATTCGATGACACAAGATCGGCTTTCAGCCCTTGCTATCTTTCAATCGAAAATGACGTTGCTCATTCGTTTGATTTTATTGTGCTTTAATTAAAGATTTTAGTCTCAAGAAAAGTCGCAAACATCAATTTCAAAATTTATCATCTCTATATTTGTTAATTTTGTGATTCTTTAAATATAAAATATCTTAAAATTCAAATTTTATTCATTTGTATAACTTTAGCATTTTCCTCAAACATGACATTTACCTAAATCAAACAACCAGACTTACTTTCGCAACACATACTTTTCACGAAAAGGGCCTCGCAAAGACCTGCCGCTCGTAGCCTCGCAATGGGTAAGGCCACAGACTTAGTTATAGTAAGTCTGTGGGTAAGGCCGCCGCTGCTGGCGAGACAAAAATTCAAATGATGAGGCTGTTCTCGGTCAGGGTGTTTGTGTTGCTGTCATTGTATGTGTCCATAGTACCCACGACACAGGGTAAATCTACCCTTCTGTGGGGTTATAAGTGTAAAAACGAAACGTTATAAATTGAAATACTGTCACGTCTACAATGTACTGTAGATGGTAGAACTATTATGGTGAAGCACCACCGCTACACCCATTTATGCCGTGAAGCGACTGAAACATAATAGATTCGGTTATAAGGTGCAGTTGTCGGTCAGACTTACATGAAGCGACCTTCGCCTTCGGAGTAGCAACGCAACTGCATACGACCTCGGGCAAGACTCCGCCTTGCTTGAGGATGTGTGTAGATGTCCAAGGGCTGCAGCGACCACTTGACACCACGTCGCCTGCATGCTCATTTGCTACTCCATTTAAGTAAAAATAGTAATAATGATAAAAAAGAAAGATAAAGCTGAGTGGTGGCAGTATCCTTTTTTTGTATCGGGGGGAAACCTTCAAAAGGTACCCGGCACCTTGGGAGAGGATACCGGGTTATGTGAGATTTGACCGCACTAAAATTTATTTATTTATTAAATTCTTTATTGTTCACCTTAAACTAGGTTCACAATGGGCGGACTTAATGCCTAATGGCATTTTCTCCCAGTCAACCCATGGCGATGGTGAGATATTGTTGGTAGGTGGAAATAGATTGGCAGTAACCATTTCTACAACATACTTATTTATAGTATAAAGTAATATACTATACTAAAACCCCTTCGGTGGCCTGCATCTGCGCTTGGGGAGGACTCCGGGATCTCCAGTGGAACGCAGCGGTGTCCTCCACGCGCGGCGCCCAGAATGGGTCCATCTTCGGGAGAGCAGATGTGCTCTTCTGCACCTTCCGATACAAGACTTACGCTTGAAGGACATTACGGCGGCATGCGGCCACGCACACACCGCCGTCCTTCTCGGGGCTGCTGGCTGGGCGGATTGAGCTCCCACTCTCACCGCCCACAACCACGGAAGCCCCCTTTAAGTCGCCTCTTACGATCAGGCAGATACCGTAGCTCTATTCTTAATCCCGAAGCTACAGGGACTGCGACTTGTATGCGTATTTTTTACTTGCTTGGCTTTGATTGCAATACTTTGGCAACGTTTTTAGTCTTTAGTATCCCACTGCTAGGCACGGGTCTCTGAGAGGAGTCTCCCCAAATTAAATTAAAATGCCGGTTATATACTGGCCAACTCGCGGTCCAACGTTTTTAAATTCTAAACATATTAGATAGATAAGGTTTAACGACTGTTATCTATCGATAATATCCGGGATAGATTAACATACCTTTCGAAGTAGCAAGTGGGGAAGACATGCCCCTTATGCAACACAGCGAAAACTAAAGCAAAGGACCGAGATTCCATTGCAGAATAACAGCTGTTTACAAAATATTCGCTTAATGAATGTAATTTTTTTGTCGGTCATCACATTTAGGTGTCCGTTTGGGCTAAATGTTGAGCGTACATTTTCCACCACCTCCGAATTTTTAATACTTCTACTCCGGTTCAGTTATATATACTTACTTACCAAGATAACTGAAAAACAGTGAACTTTGACGTTTGACTTTTGAGAGGTCATTTAGATAATAGCACAGGACACTTCACAAAACGCCCTATTGTCTCGCCTGACCCACTTTTCTGAAAGCTCAAAAAGATCTTAATTTCAGCCCCGAGGTTATATAGCCTCCATTACGCTGGATAGTGTCCATGTTACATAATTTATTTGATATACTTTTTTCATTTTATTAATGGAGACTTATAAAAGGGTTGATACTCCGTATAATAATATATAATCTGTAATTAGATAAAGTACACTGGCACTGCGATGTCAAGATCGTAAAGATCGTAAAGATGGGAAGAGACGGTTCAGTTTGGCTTGGCGTTTTGGCGTTTAGTAGAGAATGACAATAGGGTCTTGGACACTATGCACAAAAAAATTCAAAATCCTAACCTTAAAAAGGTTGCACTAAATGACGCTTGGAAAGCAATATAATTGTTAATTCTTTGTTATACATGATTTTTATTACCGCTTAAAGCAATTATAAAGAAGTCAATTGACTATATGATAAGTGACGTCACTTATCATTTTCTCATACAAAATGTATGGGGATGTCACGTTTTGACAGCTCATTAAAAGTATCTCAATTGACTTGGTATTCCAACACCGGATTAAAACGCAGCAGCGTAACAATAATGCAATGTTGTTTTCTTGTGACTTGTACGATATCACACTTTTGAGCTCACAAAATTGCACTCGAGAGCTAGATGAAAAGAAACTATCGCTTTTTTCTACGGATTCTGCAATTGCATCGTTGAACAATACAAAACTTGATCAATCTTTTAGCAAGCGACTTCCTAAAAAGTTCAGTTTTTCATTGACTTCAAAAAAAATCTTCAAATCTCTCTGTACCTTAGGTAAGCTGGTACATAATGCTCTTAGGCATTAAGCTCACCTATTGTGCCACAATTTATTTGGTTCAATATAGTTTTTAAATAAAAAAATAAAAAAACCGGCCAAGTGCGAGTCGGACTCATGCACGAAGGGTTCCGTACCATTATCTATAAAAAAAATCACGTTTATTGTATGGGAGCCCCGTTAAATATTTATTTTATTCTATTTTACATGGGGGACACACATTTTACCACTTTGAAAGTGTCTTTCGAACAAACTATTCAGTTTAGAAAAAAATGATATAAGAAACATCAATATTATTTTTGAAGACCTATCCATAGATACCCCACAGGTATGGGTTTGATAAAAAAAATATTTGTGAGTTTCGGTTCTAAGTATGGGGAACCCTCAAAATTTATTGCTTTTTTCTATTTTTGTGTGAAAATCTTAATGTGGTTCACAGAATACATCTACGTACCGAGTTTCAACATTTCTTGTAGTTTCGGAAAAAAGTAGCTGTGACATACGGACGGACAGACAGACGGACAGACAGACAGACAGACAGACATCACGAATCCATAAGGGTTCCATTTTTTGCCATTTGGCTACGGAACCCTAAAAACGAAGATCTTCGACATGTAAAGTAATTTTTAACAGGGTTGCATGAAAATTTTATGTAGAGTCATTATTTCACATTCATGTGTCTACTTCAAATAATTATCATATAATTATTTAACAAACATATACCTTATAATACTGCAACATGTGCTAACATTACAAGTTTAGTATGCATTTACATTCCCGACATAAATACAGTCCGGAAAGCACCATATTACATTATTTAATGCTACATGTAGCGGAATATCTTCCAAAGCTGGTAGCCATGGCAACCCTTTTCCTGTCTGACATTGTTATTACCGTCTGAAAGTACGAATTCCCTCTATACAACACAAGAAAGTACTGAGCTGACCAAGATTGGTCACCTCATTACGATCTCCTTTGTGCACAGTCGCTGCAAATGCAACATATGTACATGTGAAATTCTATCTTATTGTTATTTAATCTTATGTTTTTCTTTATCTTCACAACGGACCCGTACCTTTTATTCTAACAAATACAATTTATTGTTATGAGCGTAGATTTGTAATTACATAACAATGTTTTCATATTTTCCGTCAATATGTACGCCTGAATCTATACTAAAATTGTGGACCCTGCAGACGTTGTCCTGCCTTAAAAGTATTGAAAGAGGATTAGTATCTTTATCATCTAAGAGTTTTTATGTTACTTTTAAATAAAAAATATAAAACAAATAGTGACAGATGTATTTTATTGTTATTCAGACAATGTCAAACTTCTGGACGATGTTGAACTTGGGGAGGGACTCCGGGATTTCCAGTGGAACGCACCGGTGTCCTCCACGCGCGACACCCCAGAACGGGCCCATCTTCGGGAGAGCAGATGTGCTCTCCTGCACCTTCCGTTGCTTACGACGGAATGCGGCCACACACACACCGCCGCCCTTTCCGGGGCTGTTGGCTGGACGGATCGAGCTGCCACTTTCACCGCCCACAACCCCGGAAATACCCTTTTAAGTCGCCTCTTATATGGCTGCAACCCTTTTTGCGTCCCACTGTTGGGCACGGGTCTCTCCCCCCTTATTGGGGAGGCCTGGAGCTTACTCCACCACGCTGCTCCAATGCGGGTTAGTGGCCAACCCGCTGTCGGATGTTTTCAAACCGCCCTCCGAAGCACGGAAACGCGCATGAAATTTTTTTGCCATTAGCGGTCACCCACCTCACACCCGACTGCGCCCGTTTGGCTTAGCGGCATAGACCGCTTGTGTTCTACGCTAGCCGCCGAGCCATGCGCGCTTCCTCTTTTATACCGTAGCTCTATTCTTAATCCCGAAGCTACACTGACATTGCAATTATCGTCTGAAAGTGCGCAATTTCGCATTCAACTGTGTATTCGGTTGCTGAGATAATGGCCACCCTATTACGTGGTCCGTTGCCGCGTTGTACGTAACATTCAGTATTAAAATTTATTTTATAGTGATACTAGCTTTCCGCCCGCATGAGCTATACGTTTCTTGCTATAGGAATGTAATATTTTACTCTGGTAAAAAGTAGCCTATGTTACTCCCCAGAACTATCTCAATTTCTCAAGTCGGTTAAAAATGAAGTTAATCCTTAGCACGTTACATAGTGAAAAAGAACAAACAAACAAACAAACAAATTAAATAATCAAACACTTTCATATTTAGTAGAGTTTTCTTATTTTATAAATGTATTGGTTTGTAGCTTAGAGCATCAAAGTTATTGACTCACCCTTCAGTAGAGACGGCATAGCGCCTCGCTTCGATACATAATTTTTGTGTCAAATCTGGTGCGGGGGAAGAACTCCCATGTTTTAATTTTGTCACACATTCAAAAATATTTATTCGAATGGGTTCTTTTCTCCTCCGAATAGTATTGTATCGAATAGGGACGCAAAATGTCAATACCGTTGGTAGGATAAAATAAGTATCTACTCGTAAGTAACGTTTCACACTCATGGCCCCACAGTAGGGTAGATATACCCTGTGTCGTGAGTACCATGGACACACACAGAGACAGAAACACAAACATCCAGACCGGGAGCAGAAATTTTAAACTCATCATTCAAATTTATGCTTTGCCGGTAATCGAACTCGGGACCCTTCGATTGGCAGTCCGGGATGATAACCATTGCGCCACACGGGTCGTCTAAGTACGAAATATCTTAGAAAATCATGAGCAGTGGCAACCCTATTCCTTATTGACATTGTAATTATATGTAGTTTGAAAGTACGCAATTACGCTTTCAAGAGTGTATTCAGTTGCCGAGATAATGGGCACCCCGGAAATGCAAGCAGCATGTGAAATTCAATCTGCTCAGCGCTGTACGAGAGAGACTTCAGAGAGCACTAGTTCTGTATTTGTGATAAAAAGCTGAAAAAGCATTTCTTGTTACATTTCTTTTCTTTGAAATTTTTAGTTTATCTTCCTTGAGCTTTATAAGGTTGCGCATCTCTAACTCCTAAAACATTGTTGCCTTAGAGCATCAAAGTGTCATACCTGTCAATACCTTGATGCTCTAAGATACCATATCATAGACAACCTAATCATAAACATGGTTGCATCCCTTTCTGCGTCCCACTGCTAGGCACGGGTCTGTCCCCTTTATTGGGGAGGCTTGGAGCTTACTACTGGAGCAACACGCTGCTCCAATGCAGGTTGGTGGAGATGCGGGTTAGTGAGCAACCCGCTATCGGATGTTTTCAAACCGCCCATAAGGCCTCCGACAAGGTTTAACGACTGTTATCTATCGACAACAACCGGAACCGACAGCTTAACGTGCCCTCCGAAGCACGGAAACGCGCATGAAATGTTTGCCACTAGCGGTCACCTATCTCACACCCAACCGCTTTTGGCTTAGCTGCATAGACCGCTTACGTTCTACGCTAGCCGCCGAGCCATGCGCGCTGCCATTTCGTTTGCCGTTCATGCCGCACGACTCTGGAATGCGCTCCCTGAAAATCTTCGTAAACCCTCTAGTAAATTTACTTTCAAGGAGAATCTTCTCTCATTTCTTCATGAAAAGTCTGCTTAGTGTTTCTAGTCAGTATCTCTATCACAGACATTTAGTTACACTGTTGATAGGTATTTATTTTTGTATTTATATTTACTTTATGTGTATGTATTTATTTATATATGTGTATATTTATATATAATTTTATATATATTTATGTATGTATATATGTAGTAAGAGAGTTTTTTTTCTTCATATCTATGATTGTAAGTTTCACTTTTCTTCATTAGGTACCACCATTCGTTGTTTCTCAAACTACCCCAGGTTGACTGGTAGAGAATGCTTATAGCATTAAGTCCGCCTTGTACATAATTTGTATTATGGTACATGAAGTTTAAATATATAAATAAATAAATAATATGCTCCCATAGCCATACTATCTATTGATATTTTATGTACGATACGACATTAAAAAGAGTCGTGCTACTGAGTTTTTCTCCT
This sequence comes from Pyrgus malvae, assembly GCA_911387765.1. Taxonomy (NCBI): domain Eukaryota; kingdom Metazoa; phylum Arthropoda; class Insecta; order Lepidoptera; family Hesperiidae; genus Pyrgus; species Pyrgus malvae. The sequence continues at coordinate 22,937,341 of OU426961.1, read as the reverse complement.
CCGGCTTTTTTCTCTCAGCTCAATCGTACCTAGAGCCCAAAAGATTGACGTTCATTATGAGAATATGAATTTGTATTCCAAAAATTAATAAAATACACATTAAATTTTTAATTTTGTATGCCTTTATTTTGCCAGTATAAAACAAAAATTGGACAGATTTTTTTGTTGTTTTTGTTTCTGCTTGTTGCCGTTTTGTATTGGAAAATATGTATCATCCAACCATCCATCCAACGCATCCCTCCTTTGCAGATTCTTTCCATTATACTCCAACAAATATCTACAATGAATGTAGCTGTGAATACATCTACAGTATTCACAGCAACATGAAATTCGATTACTACGACCCCGAAGATTAATGTTAGTGTAACTAATCCAATGATAAAGTTATCTCAGCTAAGCCCTGAGCAAACGAGATACAGGTACAAAGTAAACAGGCTTAAGAGGAAGCTTCTTTTCGGTCGATTTGAATTATTCTCTTTGAAGTTAATAGGGGCGTTATTTCTTATGGTTACTTATATCCAAAGTCGTTAAATTTTTACTTTTAAGCCTTTATTCAGGTATATTCAATTGCTTCCGCGATCATGCATGAGCCGAGACGTGGTGTGCCGTCTACCCATAATGGGACGGCGGGGACCAGCTCAGAATTAGTCATGTAGGGAGATCAAGAAGCGCACCGTGATGACCAGCAGACCGAAATTCCGCGGTGCGCCTCCCGTGTTTCAGCCCGTATAACCTGAAAGTTGATAGGGCCATGGGATGGTGGTGGGTGGGTGTCTTCCGCGCGGAGTGGGGACTCCACGTTTTGTATATTTATTGCACTGTGGGTTCTGTAGAATGGCAGTTGTAATATTTATTTTTTATAATAATAAGTTAATTGATTTTAAATCTTCTTGTTTTGGAACTTGGCAACTTGGCCAACCCCCTCTCCCCCGCTCCTGACATCCCGTGTCATCATGTATAGCCTATCCCGAGTCGTAAACCTCAAGAGTGGCAGATTTGGCAGAATTGGCCCAGCCTGTAGCAGGTTTGACAGAGTTTCGGCCCAGCCTGTGGCAGATTCGCCACTTTTGAGATGGTCACACAGAAATGCAGCGATCGAACGCTGTACTGGGCACACTTGAAAACACTAAGACGCACGATTTCGCTACTGCGTACGAAGTTCGCATTTAGGTAGAAATCACAATCGCAATGCAGCATCTGTAATGTCGCTAAAACGCGAGATTGTCGCGGCCATGTTGGTAAAACGCCGTGCATGCGCCGATGTTAAAAGTAGCTACTGTAGCATTTCCGCATGAGGGATCAAATTTCCAAAATCCTAGTCTGATTATTTATTATAGACTAATATATTAAAACGTTCTTCATATGTTTGAATTATGAATATAGTAAGTGGAGCGTAGGAGGAACCTTAACTTGTGAAAAGCATTCATCCATTTCGAAAACGCCAATCCGTTGCACATTTTATATATTGGATACAGATTAAAGATGAAACTTCATCCTCAGCCGGATATTAGAAACGTCGAGCTTAATCCAATTCCATTTCAGATATGTCGTTCGTTATACAAGTAAATAATTCAGTAAACTAAGTGACGTAATCCTTCATGATTGATCAAATATTACTCGCAGAAAATAGCAATAAAAAATAAATGAATAAATAAGTAACGTTTCACTCTCACAGCCCCACAGTATGGTGTGTACTCTGTGTCGTGGGTGCCGTGTTGTGGGGCACACACAAAGACCGAGAACAGAAATTTAAATTCAGCCTCGCCGGGAATCGAACCCGGGACCATTGCGCCACACGGTCGTCAATCTAAGTAATATATTCAACAACCCACATGACGCGGTGGTCAACGCAGTAAATCTGGTATATGGAGCGTGCGATTACCAGCGACTCTGAAAAATGGAAATTTGTATGATTCGAGTCCATGATACCTACGACATATAGAATCTGATAAAAAATAAAGACATCAAGGGAAGTTGTGTAGAACATGTCGCTACAAATATTTTTCTTCATATTTTACTATAAATTGTGATCAAAAAACGGAACAATTAAAAATTTAAATCTTATGACCGGTTTACACGGAACGAGCGCAATTTTTTATACCCTCCAAAACTTATGTTTAAACTTGACCTCAAGGAACTTTAAGGGTCCTTCACTTTAAGAGATCTGAGTAAAAGTAGCTTCTTTGTCTTGAAAAGATGACCTGAAACTTAAGATCCCTCTTATACCGTAAAAGCTTTACACAAATTACGGAAAATGAGTAGAGTACTTATTTTAAGCAGCTTGGGTAAGCGCTAGAAGCTCATTTTGGATGAAAGTTAAGGTCATTTTTGAAAGCTTTTTAGAACTCCAGATGGCTGCCAACTTGTGGCTTCAATAATAGTATCCGTTGCGTGAGTAAGAAACATTTAAACTCGTCTCAAAAGTTTCATATTTAAGCTAGAAGAACCTGCTTAGAGAGACGTGAATATCGTAAGTTAATATTACCTAATGCTTACAACTTACAGTCTGTCGATAATTTTAACATCTCGATTCTTAAAAAATAGGCACTGAAAAGCGAAATTCGTCAAATTCGAGTAATGTTTTTATACATTCACCACATAATGGTTTAAAGTCTTCACTAAATCCGGAATCCGGATGATGCTTTTGCTACATGATTCTGAATTTTATTGTATATTATATTTTTAATTTTGGCCATAATATTTTAATTTGTTTAATGCGTGACGTTGAGATTTGAGTACCCATACCTAATAATATGATAATTAATGTAAAAGTAAGTTTGTTTGATTATTTGCTTATTGTTCGTCCTTTTTCCGTATTCCGTCCTTTAACCGTATTCCGTCCTTTTTCCGGGTTCCGTTCCTAGAAAGAACGGAACCCTTATTATAGGATCACTTTGTTGTCCGTTTTTTATTCACACTATTATTAACTTATATTCATTGAAATTTTTAACACTATTTTCTTAATTTAAATTCATTAAAATTTATTTTCTATTTTTTAGTTCGGTTTTCTACTGGTTACTGAGAACCTTCTTCTTTCTTTCAAAAATATCTTTATCTATCATTAGGCGTGTTACATAACAAGGTTACATATTTTTTTAATTTTTACGTTTTCATAAAATTTGACCTGTCTTACGACTTAACAAATTATTTATATTCTTTATATATCTCATACACGTTTTCGGTTACTGAGCACCAATAGTCTACTCCCCTACATAAATATGAGCAACCCAAAGTAATTAGATTACTCAGCCTTTAATCGTATAAGAGCCGAGTAACCGTTCTTAAAACACCCATTTATCGTGTAATAGCGGTTATCTCGACTATTTGGCAATATTTGCTAATGTGTGCTTTAAGGACGTCGAATAAACGTTTACAGCACTATGTTTTAGCACTTTTACTCCACCTTTTAGCAGATGCTGAATTAAAGTGGCTAAAATACTCGTTATTAGATCGTTTGATCTATAACAGTCGTATAATAGCTGTAGAATAGCTGATTCGCCTATAAACGCAATCGAACAAAAATCATATTTTGCAAATTGAAAAATGGAATAATTTTATCAAATTAGTGTATTGTCATCGGTCCTCAATAAATCTACAAAGTTTGAACGAAATCTGGCCGTTTAAAGTGGGTCAAAATCGCGCCCAAAGAAGTCGGTTACAAACATACAAACATACAAACATACAGGTGAAGCTAATAAAAAGCGTGTAAAAACGTCAGGCCCACACGGGTGTAGGCGTAGCGGTAAAAAGCTAGTTTTTCATACTTTTAAGGCAGATTCGAGTCCTGCCTTAAAAGTTAGAAAAACTACGTTATTTTTTCTGCCAATGCCGACCCACTGACTGGCTGGCTGCTGGCTGCTTTATGCGTCCCACTGCTAGGCACGGGTCTCTCCCCATTATTGAGGAGGCCTGGAGCTTACTCCACCACGCTGCTCCAATGCGGGTTGGTGGAGATGCAGGTTAGTGGCCAACCCGCTGTCGGATGTTTTCAAACCGCCCATAAGGCCTCCGACAAGGTTTAACGACTCTTATCTATCGACAACAACCGGGACCGACGGCTTAACGTGCCCTCCGAAGCACGGAAACGCGCATGAAATTTTGTGCCACTAGCGGTCACTCATCTCACACCCGACCGCGCCCGTTTAGCTTAGTTGCATAGATCGTTTTGCGTTCTACGCTAACCGCCGGGACATGCGCGCTTGTGCCGGGTCCACTAGTACAAATAAATGATGTAATTTAAATGTTTATTGTCCGCTTTTACATTGTGTTCATGAACAATAATGTCTACCCATAAAATAGAAGTTATGCGAGCAGTTGATTAGGCGTACATAATATATTTATTATTATATATATTAGATTTTTTCTGTAGGTTAATTTATTTTACTGATTATAACCATTTTTTAATCTTGATACTCTCGTTCCAGGGCGCAACCTTCGATCGATGGACGGAGGAGAAAGACAACACGGACCTGGAGCTCAACTGCCTCTTCAAAGTCGACGAGTATGGCTTCTTTATCTACTGGAAGAGCGAGGGGAAGGTATGTAATAGCTTGTTTTATTTTTCAGTAATATCATCTGTGCATATTGCCACTGTCAATTCAAGTGAAGGTTTTTGCCCGTTTCGTTAAAATCGGGTGATATTATAATAGTCAAAATCAGTAATTTGTCATTCATTAGATATTCAACTAAAGCGATGACAAGCGCTTAAGCTTAGCGTAAGCAATGGTTACTCTAAGACTGCATCAGAATAAAGTTCGATGAAGTTTTGGAGTTGCGTTGTGAAGTAATTTCCGGGCCTCCCCAACTATGGTGCCCAGCATTTTTTATTTTATTTGAATGGAGTAGCAGACGAGCGTGCAGGCTTCCCCGGGCGAACCATTATAGTTCTACCACCTACTAAATTGCATTAGGACGCAAAAAGAGTTGGAGCCATAGATAGCTATCTTGTTTAATTTTGCTTATCTATACATATAATAAAACTGTAAGCAGGGTCAATTCTGTACATTGCATATAAATTAAAAAAAATACTTCTAGGGGTCTTTTTATAAGTAACAGAAGCTAAAAATATAAGTTTTGAAATTATTGTCTGTCTGTCTGTCTGTCTGTCTGTCTGTCTGTCTGTCTGTCTGTCTGTCTGTTGTTAGCTTTTCACGCAAAAACTACTGGACGGATTTTGATGAAACTTTTTTTGTTTTATATATATTGGTCCTCGCTAACATTTAAGCTATAGATAATTTTAAAAATCACCCTTTAAGGGTGTGAAATGAGCGATGAAAATTTGTATGGAAAACTTGGATTTCTTCAATAGATTTTCTTGAAATTTAGTATAAATATTTTCTAACCAAAATAAAAGAATACGTGTTTCAGCATTTCCCGAAATTCACCCTTTAAATGTCAATTTTCTTTGAAACTCTTTGAAAATTGAGTGTCGAAACTTGATGTACAGAATGTTTTTGTGCAGAGTAATATACTTATAATTTTGTATTTGTAATCTTTACTAACATAGTAAGAATTCTATTTAAGCTTTTTTCAAAACTACCCCTCAATAGCAAATAAAATGGATTCGAAAGTTGGTATCTCAAGCGTACAATAATTAACCTTAACTTAATATTTCATTCTCAAATTCTTTTCCCTTCTTTGAATGATGTGTTTACTGATATATTGTTGAATGAATTTCCGTAACATTAGTGTGTATTTCATATCAATCGGGTGATAAACAAAAAAGTTATGTTCATTTACACAATACGCGACATAAACTTAAAAGGCACTTTGGGGATTTTGTATGAAAGTTTCGGTAACAGCCCATTCAAAACCATAAATAAAAGTTTAAATTTAAGTAAAATTATTTTGAACTCTCACTCATAATTGTCGACTATATTAAATACTTAGATCAGCTTACTGTATTTTCTTTCGTTGGCCGAGTATGGCTAGACTATAGGTACCTAATAAGCGCATCGCGAGCCTTACCGCCGCCGAACCTTACATCACAGTCCATTGAGTTAGTTGCTCAGCTTATTAATCTTCTTTTGGGGTGGAAGATTATGAACAGGCTGCAGCTGAAACGATTATTATCGCTAGATTATATCAAGCTGCAACCTTTTTAGCATTCCACTGCTGAGCATGGAGCTCTCCCAATATTGAGGAAGCCTCAAGCTCCGATGAACTGAAATCCAAATCTTACAATCTCAATGCATCCAGCATTAAGGTTGTAAGATAGGGAATCTAAACCTTCATACAGAATGTACAAAGCCACTGTAGACATCTAGGTGACGAATAGAAACTTTTTGTGAACCAACTGTTAATCCCAATATCTACCTATTTGGTAATTTGACATTCGATTTATCAACCACAAAGTTTACGTGTCATACGGTAGATGGCGTTATTGAGCAATATTTATTTCTTCTCCAAAGTGAATCGATGGAGATAATTTCAAATAAAAGCCTTAAGTCTAATAAAAGTAAGTACATAGTGTAAAAAAACAATAAAAAATAACAATTCACACGTATAGCCTCACATTAGGGTAGATATACCCTGTGTCGTGGGTGCCATGAACACACATAGAGACAGAAACACAACCACCCAGACCGACAAACTCATCATTGAAATTTCTGCTTCGCCCGGATTCTAACCCGGGACAGTTCGATTAGCAGTCCGGCATGGTAAACATTGCGCCACGCGGGTTGTCCCATCGTTGGGTAGGTATACGTATGATGCTGAACATTGTTAATTGGACCAATGATAACTTAACTCATTTTTTGCGTCTCTTTATTGCGTACGGGCTGAGGGCTCATCCACACACGTTGATTGATGGAGATATTAAGGATTCTTTAAAGATTCTTTATAAAAATATTCTTTATTTCCAAATACAGATAGCACACTGTGTAGAGACCCTGCCTTCTGCTTTAGTTTTCACAATGTTATATGAGTTATGACTTATGACCAAACTGCTGTCCGCAAGTTTTAAACCTATACTTTATTAATTGACCTTACAATTATTTTTTCGATTGTTTAATCCTAAGCACGTGTATGTTTAGAAATTGTATCTCCCAACTACAAGTAGTTGTATAGTGTACCTCTTTTCTGCAGTAGGTTAAAGCTATGTATATAGAATGAGTCTATACATTCTTTGCAGTATAAATTCACCCAATTTACTAAAGATACTATTTTTAACATAGATGAAGCCACGGGCACAGCAGTATCTCTTAACTTTAATAAACGAGGTACATATTTGTAAAGAGAATCTGATTGCGCGAGAAAAGCGAAACGTGAGAAAAGTGGATAGTAAGATCAGTACAGTAAGCATTCCTTACTGTTTTAGGTTTGAAGGATTTAGAAAAAATACATTAGGTTTCTTCTGAACATATGAACATTGTATTATAAGTGATTTCTCTACATGTAAGAATAATCTACCTACTACTTATTCAATGCAAATAAATAATCTTTAATTTTTAATCAATCCATTTTATAAAAGTCTTTATACACGCGGACGACGTCGCGGGCACAGCTATAGATACTAATTCAAAATTTAGTTTTGTCTCACTTTTCGTGATGTGAAAAAATACTTCAATCAAAAAGTATATTCATTACTTCTATTGTAGAAATAAAAAGCTTACAATATCTTTGTTCGTATCTATAAGAAGGAAGTCAGTGTCTGGCATTGCGATATATATAATCAATGATAGCGTGGTGTAGACCAACTGATAAGTAAAGGACTGATATTGTGAGAGATCGATTTTTGATAAAAATCTCTAATGTTCCTTTACTGGACATGCTGATGCCACAGCGGTGTTGAAAGATAACGTAGAATTTTCATTTGGTTAAGCCAGCGAATTACCACTGCCCTCATTCCAGGCGTGATGGAATTCTTAAATAATTCGACTAGGCTTAGGGCCGCTTAGGTCATGCTTAGGTACATGAGCTTGACCCGTCCAGCCAGCAGCCCCGGGAGTGACGGCGGTGGGGGAGGGGGGGTTAGTGCGGTCAATCCTCTCCTAAGGTGTCGGGTACCTTTTGAAGGTCCCCCCCTCCCCCCGATACCAAGAAAAAGGCTTAGGTACATGTTGCGACTATCAGCTGGCGAATATAAGTTGCATACTACCCCAGGCCATGACTCAAGCAAGCTTGCTTTGGTTACCTAGTGTATTCTATGTGGGAGTGAGGTGCTATTGCATGAAAAAGGTATACGTCATACGTTTTCATTGCGGATTGTTGCAAAGTAGATTTTACGTAACTGATTGGTGCCATTAACTGCCATTAATGGCACCAATCAACTTTTCACAGTGTTTTCAATATTTTGTAGTATTTTATAGTAAATTTGGTCAAAATAAAAATATTTTGTTTGTCAGATGTGACAGCTGTAGGAATCTATTTAGTGCTTAAATTTTGACAGCGTCATTCTATACGCGTATTTATTCTAAGCGTAACACCTACATAAAAAAACATTTAAAATAAGAACAAATTGACTCAAATGTTATAAAAGCGTTAGTGCCTATATGAACTTTTGAAATTGGAACTTCCAGAGTTCCAGGTTGTCCAATGTTTATATGAACCCCTCATTAATACCGTTAAAAGTTAAACCGCTTATGGAGTCGGCTACATGTAGATTGGACAAATCATCAACTGAATTTCCCCCGGGCTTCAGGAGTTATGCATGAGTTATGATTCTGGGATGGACGGAAATAAATCGGGGGTCTATTCTGAATACGTGAAGTACGCTATAGCGAACGAAGTTCGTTTCCGCCAACGGACCGTCTCATACGAGAATTGCATAACTCAAGAAAATCCTACTTAAATATCTCCTAAACTCATAAAGGGTTAATATTTATGTCAATGCATAAAGGTCACTTATTTCATTTAAAACAGAGTCAGAATAACATTAAAAAATATATTTGTAAAACCTGGACTGAAGACTGGCCCAAAAATGTATCTCTTGAACACTACTTACAAGTTACATTCTGACTTATTCCTCAAAGATGATTCGAAGGGATCTACTTCTATTATCCATACTAATATAATACATGTGAAAGTGTGTTTGTGTCCTCCTTTTTTACGTTGCAATGGGGCAGGAGAGAGAGAGACATTAGCTACATTTTACCCGGGGAACATATGTTATTCCTACGGGAAGAACCGTGTAGTCCATACGAGAGAAGCCGTGGGTGGAAATCTAATGTAGAATAATTATTAAGAGGAAACGCGGGTTCAGCCGAATTTGAAAAATAGGTATTTTGGAATAACTAATTATTGCTATCGCGCTGCGCCCTGCGCTATCCGCCGCGTGCGATAGGGACAGATGCAGCTCAGATAGGGTTGCCTACCATACTGTTAAAAACAGTATTATACTGTTTTTCACTACATTGTACTTTTTACTGTTCGACAAAAATAAAGTACCTATACAAAATACTGTTTTCAGTATCAACATCTCGGACGAACACTAAGTTAGTGCAGCGTCGTCACAATCGACACACACACACTTTTTTCGTGCACACCTTGCTCGCCTTTGTTTTTTTCAATTAGTGTTTTTAGTACACAAAAGATGGAATGTGGAAACGATTCACCTTACCTTCAAAAAATAAAATACTGTTCATTTTTGTAAAATACTGTTTTTTTCCTTCTCCGACCTAAATATACTTTAATTCTTGTAAAAAAACTTGGCAACCTTAAGCTCAGACCGATTATACCTACAAACTTTTTTACTAAATCGAGGTTTCGTATTCTCCTCTTCCCTCCATCAAAATTGAGTTTATTAAATATTTTTTTTTCACAAATATCAAGAAATAGAATAAGTCTATGCCCCTATGTTTTTATTTGGTCGTAAAAACCTTTCACATTTGTTTTGCAGTTGTTGGATTAAGGTTGTATGAAAGAAGCATTTTCTACGATTTTTGAAGAGTCATATTTTCTGATCTAATTAGTTGATTGAAAAAAACAAAACATAGGGGCATAGCTTTAGCAGACTAAGATATTGTCACAAAAAATCATTGCTCTAGAAGCATTATTCAGGGAGAAAATAGGAGAATACATTTGTATAGAATTACGGCGCGTAGCGTTGCCATTTAATTTCATGATTTAAGAGTAGGCCCACTTTGATGGACCGGAATAATGTGACGCGTGTGTGCGTGGCGAATAACTTCTTATGATAATGGAGTTTCAAACAAACATGCATATTGAGGCGTGTCGGCCGTAAACGATATTTTTGTCTGAACACATTTATTTACACACCCACAAAGTCTATATTATTCATCGTAATTCGTAACACTTCAATTATATCAATTTATGTGTCAAAAGTATTTTAAATACTATCTATGTTTTTTACCTTATACCTTTAAACGAGCAATTCTTATCTAAATATATTTTTTGAATCTCGGAAACGGCTCCAAAGATTTTGATGAAATTTAGTACCCTAGTTTCGGAGGTGACAAATCGATCCAGCAAATTTTTATTGTTAGAAATTATTAATTGTATAAAAATATTTACAGTGATAATTAGTTTAAATATAAACTGAAAAATACAACTCTTCCTGACATCTATTGGAGAGTATTACTAATATTGTGACATAAATCCGTATAATCAATTTAAATATAGACTGAAAAATACGACTCTTCCTGACACCTATAATTGGAGAGTATTACTAATATTGTGACTGTGTTATGTTATCTGTACATAATAAATTAATACATCCGCCAATCCGACGTTCAAAGAAATAACAATGTCGATTTGAAAGAGCTCTATGAAAATTTCGTTCATTGAATTAAAGCTTCCTTGGCCGAATGGTTGCGTGTTGCGTGAGATGACTGCGGAACTAGAGACCCGGGTTCAAACTTCAATCAAACCCATATTGTGTCTATTTTATGAAAATAACTTTTTTTATTAGAAGCTATTTCAGATGGCGTTGTTAAGTACCACTAAGCAAATGAGTGTTTCATTTTAAACTACACCAAGAAAATTGATTGTTTTTATCCGAGCAATGCTCGGTCGTCTAGGTACTTTTATTTGAACGGAGTAGCGTTGGTCATCCTATAGCCCATGGTCATCGTGTGTGTACATGTTTAGACATGTACACGCTTGCTTGATTAGTCAAGCAAGCCTAATTAGTATGCAGTTGAGCTGCTACTCCGAAGACTGTTGGCTGCCTGCTGGAAGTCTGGCCGGCAACTACATTTTTCCAATTGCTGCATTTTCTACCATTTTATATGAAAGGATAAATGAAAAATCCTTTATGAAGTCAAATCCAGAATGAAACAGCTGCTTCACACGTTCGTTACGGTAGCTTGGACACACATTGTCGATGTAGATACGAAATAATCGCGCACAAAAGACTCACTCTGAATAGATTTGACATGGTCCGCCATTGTAGCACTTCGGACAAACTGAATAGGTAGGTTTACAGAAGCTGAATAATGCTTGAGAATCTGTCCCTCGACTGCCCGCCCCTTCGACCCTCCGTGCGTCCTGCGAGGTACTTGTCAGAAAGCTCTCAAATATCTTATACCTTTTTTGTTAAATATCTTATACCTTAGGAGAGATACCGATTTTTTTCCCAATTTACCACACTAAAACACTCACGTGTCCCTTTCTCAGCGTTAGTTTTTTGAAATGAAATGAAATATTCTTTATTCACTGTACGGTTCCTTTACAAACTCTCAGTGAACGTTATTTTTTTGTTCTGTCTGCTCTGGGTGCGCTTACGTAATGCAGAAATGCTGAAGAAAAGAGCAGACGGAGAAAACTTCAGCCCAGTTTTAAAATATGGGGTATACATTAATTAGCTTTCTTACAGAGTAGCTATGGGCAGATAAGTAACATACGTGAGAGCTACCGCATGTGACAATGTTGTCCCACAGCCATCTGGGGTCTCTACTGAAACCCTTGACATTCATGTGCAGGGCCCCAAATGGGCTTAGTATAGAAGACCAATTAATATCTCTTACACCTTCAGTTTTACAACAGCGTGCTTCTATGCACAAATGCACATCGCCCTCTCCGAAATCTCTGCCGCCCGCCTCTTACGATCATCCCTACCATAACTTAAAACTATAGAGAGCCATTGAAATATCAGTCCTATTCGTGGAAAACCACTAAGGATTAATAAAACGAGATACACTTCTAAATAAACACTCATTAGTAATGGGAGCAATGATCATGAAACATTTTTTATGCTTATAAACAAGAGAAGTGGAGATAAAAGATTATCACGATTCTCTTCTCGGAATTAAGAAGGATTCAGGCGATAGATCACCAATCTGGCCAGGTATTTGATCGTTGGATCATTGGATCGTAGTTTATTTATTGTAAACTAGGTTTCATCCGCGTTAGCGAGGATCATTAGCATAAAGTGAAGTCCCTTATGAAGTCCGGCTTTTTTGTAGGACTGTTTAAGGTAAACATTTCCATTATACATTACATATGTGTAACTCTAGCGGTTTTGGCAGCGCACGCCAGAATAGCTCGCAGATCGTAGATTTTTTCCTACTTACTTGACTCTTATCGTCATATTTTGGACAATTCTCACAATATCTTTATATATTGTAGCCTATGTGTCATTCTGATGTATAAGCTATATTATTGTAGTTTCATTAAAATCCATTCTGTAGTTTTTATGTGAAGGAATAACAACCATCCATACTTACAAACTTTCGCGTTTATAATATTAGTAGGAAGTAGGTTGTCTCAGGTACTGTCATATGTGTAAATACTGTCTGCGGTCATGAACGTAGAAAAAACAATCTACGGTACAAGAATAGATACGATAAAACTAGAGATAAACACACAAATAATAAATTGTCTTAAACAGAGTTGCGCGGGCAGATTTATGGTCGAGCCCCTAACGAGGAATCCCGATATCATAATCTTGAAATATGAAGCGTTACAGTACCTATATATTCACACAATTTAAATTTACATATCTATATATATGTTTACTAGCTGTGCACCGCGATTTCACCCGCGTTATTTTTTTTAAAGTATCCTATTTTACTTCTGATAACTCCAAAAATATATGTACAAAGTTTCATGATGATCGGTTAAGTAGTTTTCGCGTGAAAGAGTAACAAACAAACTTACTTTCGCATTTATAATATTGGTAGGATAATGACATTTGTGTGCTTCACGGACATTGCAAAGGTGCTTAAGTGAAACTTTAGTTTCGTTGAATTCATTTAATGTTTTACACTCATAGGCCCACAGTAAGATAGATTCGTGAGTGCCATGGACACACACAAAGACAGAAACACGAACACGGGAACAGAAATTTTAAACTCATCTGCTTCACCGGCAATCGATTCCGGGACCCTCTGAACGGCAGTCCGGCATGGCAACCATTGCGCCACATGGGTCGTCATGATATATAGTTTAGTTATATGTCATATGTCGTCATTGTATGTTTGTTGCCATCTTTATCTTATAGACCTGAACACGAAAATTAAGCGGAATGAAATGTGTCACTTCAACGTGACTACCACATTCGCAGTGTAGACACTAACGAGTATATGACACAAATCGTCGACAAAGGACCCCCAGAATAGACTGTCGGTAACGAGGTCCCTTTGTTACGTTTCGGAGCTGTGAGTACCTAGTACCTATCTGAAGTACCTACCCACTCCTGTACTTGAATACGTGCCTAGTAGATATTCAGTACTAGTTGTAACGTAATTGCGAAATAATGTAGTACAAAAGTGTCCAGAGGGCCTACTGTGTGAGCATGCGTCAGGCACTGTGTGAATTTTTGGGCTTTATCTTTAAAATAAATCTTAGCAATACTATTAATTTAGTAGTTTCACATCATCAATAACTACCTACGCTTATCTTATGTTTCAATTCGTGTAGTGAAAAACGAACAATATGCCAAGAAATATTCCATAAATGTTAAATCTTACGGACGCATATGTACAGAACAGGGCAAAAGCATTTGGGAGATTAAAAAGGGTTGAAGGGTTAACATGGTTCCGTAGTGTTAGTTCGGAAAGAGTATAGGTTCAAGAGAGTTACTGGGGTTGCTGTTTGAAGCTTTAATCGGTGAGAGTGGGAGCTCGAACCGTCCAGCCAGCAGCACCGGGAAGGACGGCGGTGTATGCGTGGCCGCAAGCCGCCGTGAGCGCCCAAGGGTGCATGTGAGCGCATCTGCTCTCCCGAAGATGGGCCCGTGCTGGGCGCTGCGCTCGGAGGACACCGGTGCGTTCCACTGCAGATCCCGGAGACCTCCCCAAGCGCAGAGGCAGGCCACCGAGAGGGTTTTAGTGCTGTACAAATCCCACATAACCAGGTGTCCTCTCCCAAGGTACCGGGTACCTTTTGAAGGTTTTCCCCCGATAACAAAAAAAGGTACTTCTTCCCTCGTTCTCAAATGGCCGCGCCTATATTATTATGAATGATTATTTTAATTTGAACTGACTCTACTTACTCTATTAAAACAATGTTCTGCCCTATAAAATATGTAGTTTAATGTATCTTCATTAAAATAAATACGTTTAAAGCATGAAATTCCATTTCACGAAAGTGTCGCTGAACGTATGCACATTCAGACAGTTATTTAGCTACCATCACTATTGCTACACTACCATCAATATTAATTACGAGGTTGGGTGACGAAAAAGAAGGTTAGAATGTTTTAATTTGAAAGGGGCGATGAAAAGATATTTTACTGTGATGATTATAGATCATGGGGGTGTAACTGTAACTCTTGTAGAATTTTACTACACACAGTACCTACAAATTCCCACCCATATCAAAATAACCAGGGCCCTGACACGTTTATAAGCAAGGGCAAATTTACCTTACATGTGTTATTGAGGAGGATTGTTGTTTTGAGGAGTTTTTGGTGCGTCTGTAACTTATCTAAACCTTTTTTAATTGCACCCATCACAGACAAATGTCAATCCTGACTAACCACTAAGAAGATATTGATAGAAGAATGGATTACAGGTGCAAAACAAACTCGCATCGTGTACTCAGTAACACTCGCTAAAGTATACTAACGCCTCGGAAAGTCCCAGATCTTCGACTATAAAGACAATAATGGACCATTAAGTCTAAATTTATAATCGCACTAACAATATACGATTGTAACCATTACAACTCCATTGTAGAGTGAATGAACTGGCGCAAACTGGATGGATTTAATGACGTCTATCATTATACAGATTTAAAAAAGACCACTTTGGATTATAATGTTTCAGAAAGCCTATGAAACACTTCTAGAAAAGAAGAGTGCCTATTAACAGGTTGCAACATTGTAACCCAAAGAATCCATTTCATATCCTTGAACCATAAACTATATCGAAGTTATGACTTATCAAATCAAATCTGTTGGAAAACTTAATATGAGCTGCGAATACGGTGTTAATAATATTTTCTTTCTCCTTGGTAATCAAATTATTAACATTTTTAAAGTATGGATAAACATACCTACCAATTCTTTTTCCCTATCTTTCTGAAGATTTAACGGCCCATAATGTTGTTGCATACAATCGATTTTAACAGCTATTTCAATAATACTATTAATAAAATGACCAATTTACTGAAACTCGTCGAAATAGAGTTCAATATCTTTGGCGGCACTATACAATGCAACATACACTTGGTATAAAGTTAGATAAAAACTATATCTTACCTTACCAATATTCAGCACTGCTAAAAGGGTAAGGATCTAGAATCTAGATAATTATAATTAACGAAAAGAAAGCAATTAATAAATCTCAAACCTTCTAAAAGCTTCCCATATGCTATGAATGTCTGTTTTACCCGCTATAAACCTGACTGCCGCAGACCAAGTTTGTGCTGACTGCAGTTTTAAGCCGCTTATGTTTTTAATCCCTTGACGAGCTTAACAGCCACTCCA
This sequence comes from Pyrgus malvae, assembly GCA_911387765.1. Taxonomy (NCBI): domain Eukaryota; kingdom Metazoa; phylum Arthropoda; class Insecta; order Lepidoptera; family Hesperiidae; genus Pyrgus; species Pyrgus malvae. The sequence goes on along the minus strand of OU426961.1, from coordinate 22,921,509 downwards.
TCACGAGCTTAACAACAAGTCCATACCCCGCGTACCTATGAAGCTTTTGTGTGTATTAAACATTTGCATTTTTTTAAATATTAGTGTGCCTTTACCACACAGCTGCGAAATAAAGACGCTGTTACGGCTGCTTTATCGTTTATACATATTCGTGCTTATATTAGCTTCACCTGTATGTTTTGAGGTGAGCTTGTTTGTAACTCTCCTTTGGACTCGATTTTGGACCACTTTTAAGGCACACAATTCAATCTTTGGACACATATCAACAGCTGCTCCCCCTGGATTAAACTGTAGATTTAGGGATTCAAGAATCCCAAAATATTTCCAAAGCGAAAAAAGAATCCTAAAAAGAATAAATTAGATATGCTACCTCCTGCTGTTTCCTTTGTATATTTAATATTTTGTGTGCGTGTCTTCGCACGCATATAACTAACGTAGAATGCCCCTTCCCCCATGACCAAGAACCTGGGTACGCCCATGTCTACTGTTAAAGTTAAAAAACGGCAAATTGTTTGCAAAGTAGGTTTACGATCGAGATGTTTACGTGATAACGTCCGCACGAGAAAATCTCCATTCGTTTGTATGCCGCTAGAGTGAGAGAGACGGAAGATCGGTCCACTCACTCGAACGCTATGCCAGCCTCCGCTCGTGAGGATTCCGCGTGACAAGTTTCACGGAATGACTGGCAGCGCTCGAGATGAGACGGGAGATCGGTCCGTCTCTCTCTCGTTATACCTGCGATCGCGCTCGTGAGGTTTTGGTGTGACACAAGTTTCAGAACATGTCACCCGACTAAAACGATTTTAAAGACGTTATCACGTCAAAAAATATATAATTGCCACATGATTACCCTAATTGGTTCCTTCGTCAATTCATCATTGTAACCCCCAGAAACAAATTAAGATATTTTATTTAAACAGCAGAAGCTCAAAAACATGTTATTTTGTTAGTTTGATACTGGTTTCCGTTTATCTAATGTTATATTGATGGATTTTTATAGAATGATTCCCGATTTATGGAACGAGACTGGTGCCCAGATGTGCGACGCAAAAAAAAAACAATAATAACGGAACGTTTTGAACACGAGTAAAATTGCAGGTCGTACCTAGTCACCTACGAGTATGTCTTTTCAATTTGTAACATCGTCATAGCAACTCATTGTAGCGAGGCTCACAAGAAGTGAGGCTGTTATCAACGAGCTTAATCTCGTAAAGGGTCTTTTGTCGTCAATTTGGGGACGCCCGTATCTCTTCAGGTGTCTGCGAAAATACACGTATAAAAGACTTTAATATTTTATTTATGTATATGGAGGAGTTTAAAGCATTTCATGAAGTTTGATCAACGATCAACGTTGATATGATTGTGTAGCAAAAAAAATACTTTTTAACGTACTTAAAGTAGAATTATAATATTTATTTATATGTACATACTTATAAAACAATAAATTCTTACAAATAAATCTAATGTAATTGTTATCAGCTTAGCTAAAATAATTTGAAAGTTAGTATTATTAAGAACTGAGACTAGACTAGACACAATGTACATCAAAACTCCGCCTATTATAAACAAAGCATCCGCCAGTAAGTTGTAACATTATCAGAATATTTTTTGGCAAATTCAGGTAATGTTTTATTTCGAAACTGTATATATGTCTAGTAGCGAAGTCAATGATGACATGACTCTATTGAATGAATAATAATGCTAAGGTTTCGTCAGTTAAGTTCTTCGTTAAGGTAACCTTCGTTCGTTTACGGATTTCATCGTTACGGATTCTGTCGCGTAGAGAAATACTACGTATAGCCTTCTCCATCGCTCGCTGAGCGACCTTACGCCTATGCAAAAGGCTAACTGTGAAAGACCATTTCTCAGCGCTACCGGAGGTCATCAGTCATCACTGCTCGAAAACTTTCCACTTAAGTCACTGAGGTATTCTGGACGAGAAGACATATTAAACATAATAGTTGTTTTCCGTCCGCCTACCTTAAGTTCTATCCATCATCCAGGGTTGACTGGGGGAGAACACCATTAGGCATTAAGGGTATGTAACCCTTAGTTTATGGTGGTTACTAAATTATAAATATAAATAAGTTTTGTCCACCCATTATTGTTTCAGGAAATTAGAATAGATGAAAATATCTCTAACAATTATATCAGATTTTCGCGTCAACTCATATTACTCGTACATTAATTCTATTACCTCTTTATTTTCATTGAAGTACGCGGCCATTCATATCACTGTCGTATTGTAGACATTGTAGTCCCAATAGTAGTGACAGTGGTGGCCTAGATACGTCCAACTGTTGTGGTCAAAGATAAACTTCCAGCCATTGTTATTGTATCGCGGGCTTCTGTTTGCTAAGGACGACGTCTTCTATAAACTGAGTTTGTGATAAGATGCTTGCATGTAGGCGTAGGTCTATGTCTGTTCAGAAAGATAATAGGCCAAACCATTTTGTGAACTGATATGTTCATTTAAGTACGTTTTTGCGCAAGAAACAAAACACAAAGCTTAATTAACTACAAAATTTAATTGTATATTAAAACATTTCCTTGTGTGTAAAAATCTTAAAGATAGAATCATAATGTGGGCAATACGTAAAAAGGAAACTATTAAATATCCCGAGTGCATTATTAGATGTTTTTTAACTTTTTTGTGCCCCTCTGATTGGCTCAGGTAACCAACCTGTCGGAAGTGAGAGGGATTTAGGCCATATTCCACTATGCTGACCAAATTTCGATGAGTGTTTTTTTTTATTTGAATGGAGTAGCAGACGAGCATGCAGGCCACGTGGTGTTAAGTGGTCGCTGCCGCCCATGGACATCTACATAAAACCTCAAGCAAGCATAGGTAAGTCATGTCTGAGGTCGTATACAGTTGCGCTGCTACTCCGGAGGCTGGCGGCCTCATGTAAGTGTGGCCGGTAACTGCACCTTTCCACCGCAACACAATAGAATTGTTTCACGGTAGAAGTGAATGCAGGCGGTGGTACTTCCCCGGGCGAACCATAATAGTTCTACCACCTACCAAATTACTTTGTGCATTACCAAATTACCTACTTGATGCATTAGATATTTACTTGATGCCTATCGCATGTGGAAAGCGAACGAAATCGCGGCGCAAGTAATTTTTTTATATAAAATGAAACGGAAGAAGGACAAAGATGTAAGAGAGTTGAAATAACGCACCTAAATAATAAATAACAATATCGACGATATTACTCGTACAACCCCAGTAGTAAGTGAAGCGTTCTAGAGAATTGGCGCAACCCCGATATTTCCAATGCTGAAGAACTTTTATTGTAAATGTTTTTGCATATGGTTCAATGTGCTTGTTTATTTTGAGATATTAACTTAACAAAATAGATAGAACCGAATACAAAGACAAAGACATTTATTTGCACAAATATGGGTGTTTACAAAGTTGTTTATATATATTTAGTTCGCCATATTTACCTTCATGAGGTATGCAAATATACAATAAAATATATACCGTTTTAATTTTGAGGAATTCCGGTAGACCGTTATATATTTTTGGACCCATGCAAAAGACACTGTTATGATATTGTTTTGTTGTGGATAGATAATTTGTAAATTCTTTAAATAAGTATTTATCTATGTTTTAAAATTAACATACGTAGAGAAGCTATACTTACTGATGAATAAAGTAACATAAAGTATCGTCGTATAAAAAAACTAAAAAGTGCGAATCAGACTGACCCACAGAGGGTTACATTCCGCACAAAGACTTTATTATTTATGATTCAGTTAAAAATCTACATATATACATATACCATAGGTTTTAGATTTTTCCTTGCACTTGTACTAAAACGACGTTACATAGTTATAGGTACCCTTTCAATTTTGATTCACACTGTCGAAATATGAGTATTTTGCCATTTTGCGGCATCGTGGTGGTGCACGCGCTTTTTGCCCCAGGATAGTAAATTTTGAGACAACCTTCCAGCATGTATTTTCATTGGACGACGACATGGGTACTTCAAGAAAACTTTAAATAAAGCACACCTACAAAGCCGGCAGTGCTTAATTTAAGTGACTCCCCTGAAGCTTTCCGTGACGTACAGAAACTCGATTTTGATGTAGGGACATCAAAATTAGGCAATACATAAAAATTAATACCCCATGTATCTTTAAATAGTGAAAGAAACTCGTTGTGGAAAATCATACGACACTGCGAGATTCCATTCAGTATGGCTTCTCCTAGAAATTTTCTACTGCATACCCTGAAATTTAATATCCTTAATAATAACTAATAGCATAGCGATAAGCTACAGTAACATCGCAGAGTAGAATGCAATATAGTAGTAATAAATAACTCTATAACTACGAGGATGCCAACGCAATATCCGGTGCCAGTGTTGCTTTGTAGTTGCCGGATGTACATGAATGACAGGAGCTTTTAGCTTAGTTGTGAGTAATAATAAAAATAAAACTACTACAAAGTAATGTAGATTTAAAATTCAAAAATAAACAATATTTTTTATTTTTATTTGACTCTATTCTTTTTTCTACATTTTGTGTCATCAATTAAACATAGTTATTAATTAAATATCACAATATTAATATTATCGTGGAGCAGCGATAAATTGAATACACACTTAGCAAACTTTGTCAGAGGTGCGCGCCGGGAGTTTGAACTTGGGACGTTCGCTCTTTCGCTTGTCTCTGCTCGGACATCGTTGCTCCTAATTTCACATAGAAAATGTATTTCTGGAGTGGTAATTAATTATCTCATCGGCTGCACACTACACGATGTATGGTAGCATCAAGTAAAAATATTTGAATTCAATTTATGTATGTATAGAGTTTTCATTAATCAGTCGGTCTAGTCAGTTAGATATTGATATCAGCGTTGAATACACACGACAATTTTGTTTGTCAGAGGTGCGCCCCGGGAGTAAGAACTTGAGACGTTCGCTCTTTCGCAGAGACAACTGCTCGGCCATCAATGCTCCTAATTTCACATAGAGGTTTTTTTTACGGACAATTCACACAACACCATCTGATTCCAAACTAAGCAGAGCTTGTACTATGGTAATCAGAAAGCTGATAAACATACCTACTTATATAATTCGAAATACATGCTTAGATAGATAAATTTATTTTAATATAATTTCACATAGTGGTTGTATTTCTGGAGTGGTCATTAATTATCTCATCGGCTGAATACACTACAATATTTGAATCCAATTTATGTCCGGTTCGTAGAAACCGGACGACACAATAAATAAGTTAAAATGCGTGAGTTTTCATTAATCAGTCGGTCTAGTCAGTTAGATATTACGAGTAAAGTTAATCAGACGCTCAGAAGTAGGTGAAAATGAAGTTAAAAGATTCCGTTACAAACATACATACATACAGGTCAAGCTAATATAAGCGTGTTAAAAATAGAAAATAACGGCTCTTTCGTAGCCACTATCGTGGATCCACTGAGAAGTATACAAAAATAGGAACAAAACAGTACCGAAAAGGATCGTTCTCTACCTCGCCGGAAATCGAAGCCTGGAATCGACCGGCTCGTCGGCATGGTAATAAATTTTATTGTTTTCTCCTCCAGATAACACGGGCTTCTGTTATATTGAAATATTCAAAAGTTCAACTATTATTTTATAGTTTCAAACATTTCAGAGTTAACAACTGTTAACAATATAAACAGCAACTATAGATTTTAAAGTAAACTTTGACTGTTACAGTTAGTTACAGTTTTTTTTCAAAATTTTAAGATCTTAATTAGGGTTCCGTACCTCGAAAGGAAGAAACGGAACCCTTATAGTATCACTTTGTTGTCCGTCCGTTTGTATGTCCAGACCCTTTTACTCAGGAACGCGTGGAGGTATCAAGCTGGAATTTATATGAAATATTCAGGTCTACTGTCCCTTAAAGCTGTGAAAAAATGAAACTTCTAACTTCTAAGCCAGTGCAATCAAAAGATACAGCTGTTTATTCCTCAAATTTTCGACACTCGCAACGGAATAAAAACCTACAGGGTACTTCCCGTGAACTCTGAATCTTGAAATTTGGTACGAAGCAACGTCTTTGTATGTGATAAAGCTTATAATGGACTGTATCTATATGTTGTACTTATGTTGAATTTTGAAAATAAAACAAGACATCCGCTTACTTGCACTGGTTTATTGCGACTGAGTCAAAAATCGAACTCTACGATTTGACATACCGCCCACCAAAGGACAACAGTCCTTTACAAAGCGTAAGTATAAATTGAAAACAAAACATATTTAGTTGTATTGAAAATTTCACTAATAATAATAAATTACAACATAAACATGTTTGAAAAAGAACTTAAAACTCACTGGCATCAATTATACATTAAAACATATATTAACTTTGTAAACGTAAACAGAACTTATATTATAACTAAGTGATAGTTGAACTTGACAACAGATGCTGTTTGATAAATTTTAAAACAATTCTTTCATATAACAATAAATACAAACAATAAAACATAAAATACAATACAGCGTAGTATAGTTCAACTATTTTTACCCATTAATCCAAATTACAATAATCTGTTTAAACTAAATAAGAATTATAAAACATGTGATCTGCCTACTTAGTTTCAATAGGCAAATAGCAAATTTTCGATACTGAGCGTTTAACTATGTCCCCTAAACATCTAATACTATATACTCTAGTATTACTATCAGGCCCAGGATGTTTAGCGATTACTCTACCTAGAGGCCACTTTCCTGGAGGCAACTGCTCGTCTTTTAATAGCACAATATCACCTATTTCGTACTCTCTTACGCGCCTTAACCATTTCGGACGTTCTTGAAGCCTAGATAAGTACTCAGTTTGCCACCTATGCCAAAAGTCCCTAACTAATCTCTGTACATACTGCCACCGTGACAAACGTGATAAATTAACATCGCGTAAATCTGGATTTGGTATGGTGACTGGTGCTTCGCCGATCAGAAAATGACCAGGTGTGAGTATTTGAAAGTCTGAGTCGGTGATATCAATCAATAGGTGTCAACGGTCTGGAATTTAGACAAGCCTCAATTTGACACAGCGTGGTAGTCATTTCTTCAAAAGTAAGTTTTGCCGTTAAAATGCGTCGCAAATGATGTTTGACTGACTTCACCCCAGCTTCCCACAACCCACCAAAATTTGGACTGTAAGGAGGAATGAAATGCCATTGTGTCCCTTCAGAAGCCAATATATCACTTAAATGAGCAGGCAGTTCAAAATTAGCACTTTTCCACGCCTCTACCAGTTGTTTATTGGCTCCAACGAAGTTCCGCCCTTGATCGCTCCAAATATGAGTGCACTTTCCTCTACGTGCTACAAATCTGTGAAAAGCCCCAATAAATGACTCCGAAGATAGATCACCCGCCAATTCTAAATGAATTGCCTTCGTTGCCATACAAATAAAAATAGCTATATAAGCCTTGCTTGATTTGGCTCCTCTACCTCGTGACATCAAAACTTGCAATGGACCCGCAAAATCCACGCCACTGTGAAGAAATGGTCGAGCAGGAGTAGTGCGTACCTTGGGCAGATCTCCCATTATCTGCTCCCTAATTGCCGCCTTCTGTCTTGCACAAATAAGACATTTATGCGTAAACGCCTTCACCGCATTCTTAACGCCAATAATCCAATATTTTGATCTAATATAGCAGAGCATCAGCTGTATTCCACCGTGCAACGTTTTGTGATGTGCATCTGCAATAATAAGACGTGATAATGAATTCTTACTGTCCAATATGATTGGATGCCTAGATTCTTCTTCAAGTTCAGAGTTTCTTAGCCTACCACCTACCCTGAGGATATTGTGATCATCTAAAAATGGATTTAATGACTTCAATCTACTAGTTTTTTTGACATATTGCTTGGTTGTGAGTTTATCTATGCCTTCTCTAAAATCATTCTTCTGTGTAATTTTTATACATAATTTTAAGGCTTCATTTAATTCTTCAACTGTTATTGGTTTCTCTATATCACTTGGTTTCTTCTTAAAATTTAAAAATCTTCTGCTGTATGTAATTACTCTTAATAGTTCTTCCAAAGAATCAAAATTTTCATAATTATTTATATTGTTTGTTTCCTCAATTTTCACATTCACTTCTATTTTCTTTCTATCAATATCTGTAGGTATATTCAATCTAGAAAATTGAATTTCTTCTTGTTTTAACCAATCTGGCCCTTCCCACCATAATTTATTTTCTATCAGTTCTGATAAATCTATGCCTCTTGATCCTATATCTGCTGGATTTGCTTTGGTCTGGACATGAAACCACTGAGAGTTACTCAAATTGTCTATTATCTCTACTACTCTGTTGCTTACAAAAACTTTCCATCTTAATGGATCTCCACACAGCCATGACAAAACCACTGACGAATCCGTCCAAGCGTACACTCTTTCAGCTGGCAATCTCATTGCTTCTCGAACTTGAGTTAAAAGTCGTGCTAATAACACTGCACCACAAAGTTCTAACCTGGGTATTGACACTGGCTTCACCGGCGCGACTCTAGTCTTTGATGCTATTATGCCAGTTTTGAACTTACCATCATTGGATTCAACTCTAAAATACACAACAGCACAATATGCTTTATTAGAGGCATCGCAGAACCCATGAAGTGTAATATTATCCAATTCTCTTCTTTCTGTCTCAATCCACCTTTTAATCTTCACTTGATCTAAGTTTTTAAAACTGTTTCTTATTTTTAACCATTCTTCTTTTAAAGTATCTCCTACATACTCATCCCAATCCAATCTTTCCATCCACAGTTTCTGTATTAGAATTTTAGCTGGAATTATGGCTGCTCCTAACCATCCCAGCGGGTCAAACAAGCGCTGTATGTCTGCAAGAATGTTCCGTTTTGTTATGATTTCTTGTTGAGCAGGCAAATTAAATTGATATTGAAATGAATCTGTTACCATGTTCCAAGACAGACCCAAAGTTTTTATAGTACATTCAGTCATACCTTCCGTCTTTGTAGTTCCTTCATGCATTTTTATTTTGTTTAAAAATTCATTGCTATTTGAAGCCCACTTTTGCAATATAAATCCACCCTTGCCTAATATATGTGTTACTTGTTTTCCCAATTCTATAGCTTCTTCTACTGTATAACTACCACTCATACAATCATCAACGTAAAAGTCTTCCTGAATTATCCTTTTTGCTTCTATGTAATCCTTACCTTCATCATCTGCGAGTTGCATCATGGTTTTAATAGCTAAATATGGCGCTGAAGCTGTACCGAAAGTAACTCGCAACATGCGATATTCTTGTACTTCATCTTTTGGATTATTTCTCCATAAAATTCTCTGTAAATCTGCATCTTCTTTCTTTACTAAAACCATCCTGTACATTTTTTGGATGTCAGCTACGAAACAGATTGGTTTTAAACGCCATCTCATAACTAAATTTCTGAGATCCTCTTGTAATTGAGGTCCTACCATAAGTATGTCATTCAATGCTTTGCCATTTGAACCTTTACATGAAGCATCAAATACAACTCTTACTTTTGTTGTGGTGCGGTCTTCTTTGATGACTGCATGATGAGGTAAATATATAGCTTGCTTGCCTCGTTCTTCTTCTGGAACTAGCTCCATATGATTATACTCTAAATATTCTTCTATAACTTTTTTGTAATCTTCTTTGAGCTGTGGGTATTTATTTAGTCTTTTTTCCAACAACTGTAACCTACTAAGAGCTATTCCTTTTGTTTCTCCTACTTCTTCTTCTGAACCTTTCAAAGGTAGTTTAACTATGAATCTCCCTTCTGGCGATCTAGTATAATTATGTAAATAAATCTCTTCACATTTTCTTTCCTCAACTGTAAATTCTCTTTTATTTGATTCTTCTATATTCCAGAGATTTCTCAACAAATTATCAGCATCTATTTCGCATTTGTGATGCATGACTAAGATTTTACTATCGGGAGTGTGCTGATTGATATTCCCAAACAAAATCCATCCCAGGCTGGTTTCCTGCGCCGTTGGTGAACCTGGAGGACCTTTGATTAAATTATTTTTTATAATTTGAGTATACACCTCAACCCCTAGCAGCATATCTATTTTACTAGAAACCAAATACTGCGGATCAGCCAAGTTAAGACCTTCCAAATGTGACCAATGTACCCTTGGCTTGATTGATCTGCACGGCAACTTAGTCGTCACGTGTGATGATAAAACATATGCCCTTACAGGGAGGTTGAAATTAAAATCATGTCTTGACAAAACCTCCAACTGTACCACATGATTGACTGTTGTTGTTGTTGAACCTACACCTGTCACCGTACCATTGATAGCAGTTCGTTTGAGTCGCAATGATTGAACTGTCCTTTCACTGATAAAAGACGCCTGAGATCCAGGATCAATTAGTGCCCTTAAAATTGAAATTTGTCCCGAAAGACCCCTAACCGGAACCAGTGCAGTAGCTAAAAGTGCTGTGTTGTGACCCGATGCTAAATGTGATGCTATTGAAACGTCTTGTACACCTGATTGCTCACTTTCAACATTTGTGTGTAGAGAAGACAGTCCGGTTGAATTATTACCCTCCTGAACCCCGGTCTCCCCTCTCCTATCCTCTAAATTTTGATGTAAAAGTGAGTGATGACGTTTGCTACAAATCCTACAAGAACTCTTTTGTTTACAATTAAAAACCGAATGATTGGGTGATAGACAGTTGTAACACAAACGCTTGTCTCTTACAAACTCCCTTCTCTTAATTGAATCTAACTTACCGAAATCCTTGCAATTGAATAATAAATGATCTTTGCTGCAAAAAATACATATTAGTTGTACAGAATTTGAATGAAAAGAATGTTCCCTAGAATTGTAACGAGAAGTGACTGGTTGTGCTATTAAAACCATAGTTTGTATATAACTTTCAAGAAAACTAATAAGACTTTTAAAAGTAGGCAAATGTTTGTTATACTCCTTACTCACGAATCTTTCCCATTCCTTGTGTGTCTCTAAATCCAGTTTTTGAGTAATGATAAAAATTAAAATTGGATCCCAATTAATTGTAGAAATATCCAAACCTTTAAGTGAACCTAAACATTCGTTAGTATTATCGATTAATAATTTTAATTGACTTGCTGATTGAGTATTTATCTTCTTAGTAGACATCAACCTTTTCAGAATAGCATCACCTATCAGTCTCTTATGCGAATATCTATTTTTCAACGTATCCCAAGCACTCTCGTAATTCTTTTCTAAGACTTGAAAATTCTTAACTGTGTTCTTTGCTTCTCCGGACAAACAAGATTTCAAGTAATGTAATTTCTGTACGTTACTAAGTCTGTTGTTGTTATGAATCAATGATGAAAAAATGTCTTCAAATGATTGCCAATCTTCATATGCGCCCGAAAATGTTGGTAAATTAATTTTGGGTAAATGAATTTCTGCTTCGAAATGACGTGATGAAATATCTTGTTCTAAAATGGCGGTCGCTTTCGAAGATTTTATGTTCTCAAATTTGTCTGTCAAATCGCCTTTTAGCTCCAAAAATAATTCTTCGAATTGACTATGCATATCTTCTTTAAAGTATGGCAATTTTCCTCGTTTCTCATTATTAGTAGCAGTAACTAGACTTTTATGTGTTTCCCGAAACGATTCCCAATATTCATCAATGCATTTCATTCGCGTTTGCAAATATCCGATCGTCAGTCTTTCTTTCGGACATTTTTTGTGGTTGTTACTCGCTTTTACTAATAATTGAAATAAATCTTCACTAGATTCTAATAATTCTTGAACCGAGGACATCATTGAAATATAATGTAATTCACTTTCGATCAAAATACAATGAAAATATATTTCATACCAAATTTTCTTCAAATTTTCACCAAAATGACACAATTGTCAAAGAGCTCTCCCAGCTCAAACTCATCCGTCTCGATTATGGACCAAATTATGTATGTGATAAAGCTTATAATGGACTGTATCTATATGTTGTACTTATGTTGAATTTTGAAAATAAAACAAGACATCCGCTTACTTGCACTGGTTTATTGCGACTGAGTCAAAAATCGAACTCTACGATTTGACAGTCTTATAGCACAAATACAGGAAAAATTGCGAAACCCGTAAATATTCTGTTACATCATATTATTATATCAAAAATATTTTACGGAACCCTCGATGCGCGAGTTTGACTCCGACTGGCACTTGGCCGGTTTTTTCCGAATTTTCATTTGCGATTGGAAAGTTTTTTTCGACAGTGATTGAGAAGCATTTTCAGTTTTACAATAATATCAATTTTATTAACAATGCATGGTTATCTCCTACCCAACATTATTACACGTGTTTCGCTACTGGTGTTCGAGAGCAACAATTATTTTTCGATCCTTTTTAATATCCCACAGCTGGGTACAGGTCTCCTCTTGAAATTAAGATATTTTGCCCATAGTCCACTACGCAGGCCTAGTGTGGGTCAACTAAAAGGACCTTGTCTCCCAAAAGTTTTTGTAGCTCCCAGTCATGTCCTATGATTTAAAACATCGTATTAAAATATCACAATGTTATCCCTCACAGAGGAGCCGCGAAAATAAGGAGCACGCCGAAATTGAGCGCGGAACTCTCGGCGTGGGAGACCGCGGCGGTGTCTTAAGCACTGTACTATGTAATATAACAGAGGGAACAAACAGTGTTCTACAATGGGACGCGAAATTATTAAAGTTGAACATATCATGGCATATCGTGTGTTTTTTAACTATTAAGTACCCTTATATTAAAATATCGCACTCTATAAGGGTATAAGATATAGTAACTTACATTGCTTTGGTCAAAGGATGTAGATTATTAAAAACATTCATTTTAAAGTATTTCTGTATGAGATTCTTGTCTAATCTTACTCCGTATCCTCCCACTTAGGTAACACTCTACTTCCTCATATATCCCGTATTCAAATATAGATATTTGCCAATAATCCCACGTGCCTCTAAGATATTAAAGTTCAGAAATAGAACCAATGATTCAAAGATAGTTCACATAGTAAAATCGATAATATTATCTTTTATTATGAAATACCTAAAATTAAAGATGACAAGAGACATACCTCGGCAAGTGTAGAATGTAAATGAGAAGTGCCAAAGGAAACTCTGAAATGATGATGGGTGACCACTATCGACAATTTATTCGTGTTTTTAACACGCTTTTCTTAGCTTGACCTGTATGTATGTATGTATGTAACGGAATCTTTTAAATAATAAATAATAAAAAAAAAATCATTTACTTCTAGGAGTCTGATTAACTTGAAAATTTGCACAGGGGTCAAGGGCCGATGACCATGCAATAATATGAAAAAAAACCAACAAAAAAAATTTAAAATTAATAATGTAGTTTACTAAAAAACACGCTTTTGTGAAAATACGAACTAAAAAGTAAAAAATAAGTAGAAAATGTATTTTACTGCAAAAAAAGCGTGAGGTGGTTTTTAAGACACTATTGACACCATGCACCACACGCTTTTTTTTACAGTAAAATACATTTTCTTCTTATTTTTTACCTCTTAGTTCGTATTTTAACAAAAGCGTGTTTTTTAGTTTTATAAACTACATTATTTATTAAAGCTTCGATTTATTTAATAAGGCAATCAACTTTTAAAAACTTAATTTGAATAAAAATTAAATTTAAAACTTAATATTAGGTACATCCATGTATCACACTTTTTGTAATCAATAATCACACTTTAAATTTAGAAACAGAAAAACATTGCTAGTTTTGCGAGCTTTCTGACGCCATTTTTGTTTTGGTTACTACTAGCGCCGCAGTGAAAAAACTATGAACTAAATTTAAATCACCTGCCAGATATTGCTTAAGGGGGTGGGGGGCATTCTGTTAGCATTCCCGTGTGCCGCAATGATTACCATGCTGGACTGCCAGTCGGAGGGTCAAGAGTCGAAACAGAAACTTGAATGATGACGATGAGTTTAAATTTCTGTTCTCGGTCTGGGTGTTTGTGTTTCTGTCTTTGTGTGTGTACATGGTACCCACGACACAGAGTATGTCTACCATACTGTGGGGCTATAAGTGTGAAACGTATTTATTTATATTTATTCTGGGCTCATAGGGTGTGGGTCTGCAGGTAATAGCATTGAAATAGATGAAGCTAAGAAGCGATATTAGATAACTTTTACTTCAAAAGAATTGAAATAGATGAAGCTAAGAAGCGATATTAGATAACTTTTACTTCAAATTCTGCATCATTGTACCTAATCGGCTTTTCAATCAATCAATCAACGAGTTCAAAACATCAAAAATTAACATATTTTTTAATTGACATATTTTTGATTTACCTACATATATTTTAATGGATTACGAGCACGCAGGCTTCGTGTTTTAAGTGGTCGCTGCAGCCCTATACACTTGCTTCGCTGAAAGGTGGTCTAAAAGTTTGGCCAGCAAAAGGACCGTACACCGAATTACTTCGCCATTGTAATTGGTGCAGCGACGGTCCTCCTGGTCGTACCATGAAAATTTCTACCTACAATCGATACCTATAAATATTTCCATCGCGATCAAAACATTGTGGCGACCTTCCGCTTTTTATCAAGAGATGGTAAGTGCCATGGGTATTTCTGAATCTCGCTATCTAAGTTTTCTGAGTATCCGAACACGTGCTCCCGGGAGATTTCCTTTTGCCAAAATGTAACTTGAATATAAAGGGTGATTTTTTTTGTTCCAGGACGGTGACGTGATCGAGCTGTGCCAGGTCAGCGACGTGCGTTCTGGAGGCGTGCCAAAGGTACCCTAACGATAATCTCTTCCGTAACCAACTGTTATGGTACGGTAACTACGTGGTTTACGATGACATACAGTTCTATGGACCAACTTGTACGGATAGTAGTTTTTCGTTCGAAACTTTATCTGATTCTGATGAAGTGGCTATTGATTTTCTGGCGTATTTTTATTTGTGTTAAATTTGTTGTTGTTGTTGTTAAATTGTTAAAACGGTAATAATTAATATTTCCGAACGAAGCCGTCTGACATGACATCTGCCATGTCATAACTGTCAAGTGACTCGAACTTTTTATTCAAATTAACGACTTTTCACTTGTTTATCGATGAACACATGAAAAATTGAAAACGATTGTGAAGTTGTGATAACTAAACCACTTCATGGAAACCGTATAGGGTAAAACCGGGATAGATGCCGCAGTGGGATAGATGCCTCATTTAGAATAAGTTTAGTATATCGTACTTCCATAACTCGTGATTACGAATTATTATTTTAAATCGAAAACGAAGGCACCCCACACCATATTTCTTCACAAACTGACCTATACAGATGTCGGGTCTTGCTTCTACGTACGATCATTTTCGCAGCCAACGCGAGAAATGCGTCAAAGTATTTTCCGGTGCATTACTTTGTACATAGACATAAATTCTGACATATTTTTAAATACCTTGATGCCTTCAGTCCTCTAAATGCCCATCTAGATGTAATAGTAACTTTTTTGATTTTAGGTTATTTGAAAAATAAAAGGGCGTCTATCCGTATCAAAAAGGATAGTTGCCTCGATGTTTTGAGGTATAGATGCCCTAAGGGCTTAGCCTAAGAGCTACTATGCCCTCATATACAGTTGACACCAGACATGCTACTAGCTGCTGCTAATAACGGCATAATTTTATTATGTTGTTCTAGCCACAGAACTTAAGCTTTCGTTAATCCGTTTTATAGTACGTTATAAGAGCTGCTTTAAATATATTATTATGAAACACTTGTACGCAATGTTTCGATTCATGTCCTGCAGTAAATGCTTTTGGTGGCTTCAGTGGTAGCGGAAATTATCTGGAGGTTATTTTACTAATGATATTAAAATAATTTATTATAAGAGACGGCTCAAATTTCATAAAAAGTATTCCGATCCACACATACCAAACGTCCGGCCAGCTGATAGAATTGTCATCAAAAAGCGAATTTCATTCTCCTAATCCTACCTATTAGTTGGGGAAAATGCTCAGTTTCATGAGTAGAACGATCTCATAAAATTCAGTTAGCTTTTTTGGCTATACGGTGTACAGGGCGTCTAGCCTTCTTGGGTTTTTTGGGGTGAGGCATCTGGATAGATACATATAGGTGAGGCATCTATCCAAAAAAAAAGGTTCAGCAAAAAGTTCTATAATGCAAAATCTGTCATTATTAGGTGAAAGAAAATAAGTAAAAATAAAGCATTAAAGACCAAACTATCGAGGCTAATAGAAAATATTAATGAGAAATTAATATTTTTTCAATTATGGAGCAATGTCAAAAAGTGGGGCATCTCTCCCGGTTTTCCCCTACAAATAAATACGTACTTACGTACGTACGTGCGTAATGACGATTATACAAGTAATCACAAGTCAGTGAGTACATTATACGCTCCAACCGTATACTAGTGTTTTCTTCACTGCGACAACCTATCCGTGCCAAGCCCCAACAAATGTACCTATTTTCGTCCTACGCTAATCACTCGGCGAAATGAAACTGCTTTGTTACACAGATTTTTTCTCATTTATGTATTGTGATTTTACCGCGTCCTAAAAGCCTGGAGCAGCGATGGCCGAGTGGTAAAAACTGCAATCTCCGACATGGCATATTATGCCAAGTTCATATCCTTGGCACGCACAGAAAAAAGAAATTTGTAATGTGCGCATTTCATCGCTGCTCCACGGTGATGGAAAATATTGTGATATTTGATTGATTACGATGTTTTCCATCGCCTTGCATACCTGAGAGAAACTCATAATTTCTCGAAGGTATGGTTTCCACCAATCCGCACTAGGCCAGCGTGGTGGACTGTGGCCTAAATCACCATCACTTGTCAGAGGAAACTTGTGCTCAGCAGTGGGACATAAAAAAAGGTTGAATAAACTGGGGCAAGTGCCAGCTATCCCAACTACTTTACCAGCCAATTAATTAAACTACGGTTGATAGATTAAGCTACGCACACCTACTACATCATGCTACTACTTTGACAATAAACTGCGGTCTTTTACATATCGCTGCTTCACGGTGGTGGAAAATATCGTGATATTTAATTGATTACGATGTTCTCCATCACCATGCATGTCTGAGAGAAATTCATAATTTCTTAAAACCATGACGCCCACCAATCCGCACTTGGCCAGCGTGGTGGACTATGGCCTAAATCCCTCTCACTTGTGAGAGGAGACCTATAGCCATCAGTGGGACATAAAAAAGGTTGTAAAAAATACAAGCACGCACGGACATAGAGTTTTTTCCCTATTATCAGATTGATGGTCAGACTAACTGATCAATGAACGGTAAGTACGATACAAGATGCAAGCAATACATCTGTTGCGTCAGCTTATTTATGCGTGGTGCGAAATTTTTAAACAGAAAAATATTGTTCGTAATATTATAGTAGGTACTCATAAAAATATAATTTCAACAGGAAAAGCAAACTTTTTATTATATATTTTATATGAATCTTTGAAAATAATAATTTCCTTAACTTTTAGTATGTCAAACAGCGTTGTTGACTTGTGTTTCTTTAATTTTAATATTTCATCTTATCTTGTTATCAAGAAGACGAAATGTTTAACATCTGACATTTGAACGGGATCCAGCATATAAATAAATAAACATGTGTTACAAACACATACAAATCACCAACAGGTTATTTAATTTTATGACGCCTTTAATTTTAATAGATACACAGAAATTTGGACCGACTCAATTCCTAACGTATTAACACTTGGGTCATAGCGTTATGTGTTAAAATATCCAATTTAATTTATACAATATTATAATAGTAGTACCAACGAGCAGCTAGCTCTGTAGAAGTAACATTCATCCATCCATCAGCTTTTTATAGTCCACTGCTTGACGTAGACCTCCCGTAACGTTCGCCACTCCAACTGGTCCTGCGTCCTGTGGATCCAGCGGTTTCCCACTGTCTTCTTTAGTTTGTCTGTCCACCAGGTTGGAAGGCGGCTTATGCCCTTTCTGCCGAGATGAGGTCGCTATTCAAGGACCATTCTTCCTCATCGATGTCGATCCTCCCTAATATATGGCTTACCTATTGCCACTTCAGATTGAAGATTTTGAGAGCTATGTCGGTATAAGTAACCTTCGTTTGTTTATGGATTTCGTTATTTCATACTGTCCCGTAGAGAAATACTACGTATAGCCCTCTCCATCGTTGTTGAAAAGGCTGTCGGTAATGGACTAAATTTCAGTGTCGTAGGCATAGATATAAAATCCATAGGTCATTACTGTCAATACAGCTCGAAAACTTTCGACTTTACGCACTGACCTCAGTCCGTCCAGTATACCTATACTGGACGAAAAATACTTTGTAGAAGTAACATTAAAATCAGTATATGTCCTAATAAAACCTTGTCAGGCTCGTTCTATATCGCTGTCACTTAAAACACTGAACCAGGCTTCTCTCTCATAAATTAATCCATAATCTGGATCGATAAGTATAGTTTTCGAATCAAAACGCAAGTATAGTTTTCGAATCAAAACGCCTTCCCTTTTTAAGAAGAATGTACAATTCTCCTTTTCTCAGCCCTAAAAACGTTAAGCTAGTAGTCCAAAAAAAGAATAAGGTTTCCCGTACGAATTATGAGACTATATCTTGAAAGAATATCTTGGCTTTCCCTTTAAGATAGTTTAGAGCAGTGATTTCTTTTCTATCGGTTATAAATCGTTAAGAACATTATAAATAGTCCAGAAAATAGTATAATAGTGAATGCGTGCTGGAAACCATCTTGAAAGGAAAGCTAATCAGCGATCATCAGTTTAGTGCGTGATTACCTCCCATTCATTTTCTATTGGTTAGAACTCGTTGAGAACATTATGAATATCGATTACGGTGTGCAAACAGCGTTTAGATCGACGCAAACACGTGCGATACGACATGTTTGTCGCGGTAATGCTCCAGCGTGTTTCAACCGACGACAGATTGAATTTTGTCTACACTAGAAATTGGCTGCACTTCAGAATATTTACTAGAGACATTATTATTATGTGAAGTATTTTTTTCAGCATTAAGTTTTTTTTACCTCATTTAATGTCCCACTGTTGGCCATCGGTGTCGCGTTTTTTTTTTTGTTATCGGGGGGAAACCTTCAAAAGGTACCCGGCACCTTGGGAGAGGGTACCGGGTTATGTGGGATTTGACCGCACTAAAACCACTGGCTGGATGGCTGCCACTGCGCTTGGGGAGAACTCCGGGATCTCCGACGGAACGATTTGCGAGGTCAAATCTACGAAGTTTTTGGGAATTCATATAGATCATAACCTCAGATGGAAAACTCATTTAGAATAATTATATTATTAAGAAATTAAATAAGTTTTCATTTGCTTTACATATGCTATCCAAGGTAGTAAATATTAACGCATGCCTTACAGCGTATCACGCATTTGTGGGAAGTACTTTAAGATTTGGCATTATGTTCTGGGGAAACGCTGCAGGGGTTTATAATGCTTTCAAAGCACAAAAGAAGTGTGTTAGATCCATATGCAAATTGAAGACTACGGAATCATGCAAGCCTCACTTCCAACGTTTGAATATCTTAACGCTCCCTTCGTTATATATTCTCGAAGTAGCCTTAATGGTAAGAAAAAATATTGAAAGTTATGAGACATTTTCATTAAATCGCCACAAGAAAAAACTTCAAAATGTATATTCGAGAACAAAATTGTATCACAATAGTATATTTAGTATGGGACCTAGGATTTTTAACTCTTTGCCTAGTGATATTAAATGTTCTAATTCAGAATTTAAACCCATGTTAAAACGCTATCTAATAAAAAAAGCTTACTATTCTGTTAACGAATTTTTAAACGATAAATCACGATTGATATAAATAAATTTGATAAAATATTACAACAATGTTTAAATTAAATATAATTTATTTATTAATAATTTGACATGAAAAATTTGGGAATTGTAATTTTATTGACCTAGTATTATATAATGACTCGAAATTAATTATAGACTATTTAATAAATTTTTATTGTATATTTTGCATGCCTCAACAGGCAGAACTTGGCAGATCAATATGTACCAATTTTGTAACCATTTAGTACCCATGTTCGTGCAAATAAAGAATTTGACTTTGACTTTGACTTTGAACGCACCGTTGTCCTCCACGCGCGACGCCCCAGAACGGGCCCATCTTCAGGAGAGCAGATGTGCTCTCCTGCACCTTCCGATGCTTACGGCGACATGCAGCCACGCACACATCGCTGTCCTTCCCGGGGCTGCTGGTTGGACTGATCGAGCTCCCACTCACACCGTCCACAACCCCGGAAGCCCCCTTTTAGTCGCCTCTTACGATCAGGCAGAGGATACCGTAGCTCTATTGTATCTGGGATCGAAAGTATTCAAAAAGCTTGTAGGTGACTTGATTTAAATCTAGAATCTAGAACCACATACTTGTACCATTGTGCTTAAATACGAAATACTAGATAATACATACCCACTTTATGATATTGTCCATGTAGGCGGGCAATATAAAAACGCGAAGCAAAAGTAACCAACCTGAATAACTTAAAGGTGGTAGTACCTATACATTGTAAAGAAAGCATGCCCTATCCCGCCATAGATAGATCAAAGATAAAAAAGGTCAGGGATCTTTTTAAATCACTCAAAGAATAAATTATAACCTACAGCGGGATGGCTACTAACCTGCATCTCGAATACGAATTGGAGCAATCAGGTAGAGTAATCTCGAGGCCTCCTCAAATCTGGCAGAGATCCATGTCAAGCAATGATATTTGTAAATTTTGGGTTGCGTTCAATCATCAAAAAAAATGAAACAAAACATATACATAGAAAGATAAGAAGTACCCAGCTTGTCTTATTATTCCACTCTTGCTAAGTTTATCAGCAATGAAAGCAGTAATTAATGCAATTATTTCAGGATGCGAAGTTGATGGACAAACTGACCAACAAACACGGGCAAGACCTGGAGGACAAGTCCCTGACGATCTGCAGCGGCACGGACTACATCAACATCAATTACCAGCACGTGGTCTGCCCGGACGCAAACACCGCTAAGGTCAGACTGCTTCTGAAGTTCTGCCTTGTAAAAAGAAGTTTTAGATAAAGAAAGCCCATTTTAATTTTACATCTTTCGAAGCCAAAACTGTCAAGTGATGTGTGTCTCCAGAAGATCTGTAAGACCGGCCGTCTTAAATTAATATAATAGACTTTGAAAGTAGCTTTACGTAAAAATATTGAAACAGTAATATGCTTTTAATACCAGCAGCATACATGAGATAAAAGTACCGGCGAAGAAAAGCTCCGTACCTATACCATTCCTGATGAAAAAGTTTACTAAACTTAATAACTCAAGTAGTTCCCTGACTGTCCCGGCATAAAAAATACCTCCTGTCAAAATACCACAATTTCATCAATTCTTCAGTAGGCTAAGCTAAAAATCTAGCAAACATTTCAAAACAGAACAGCTATTGTTGCTGCAAGTTATTGTTAGTTAGAGGAAATTTTACTAATGCGATCCAAAACAAGAAATGTTGCTAGATTTTCAGCGTTGGCTAAGATTTCGGACTTTCTTGAAGAATTGGCCACTTTTGGTACGGTATTTGGGCATAAGGTTTCTCCCCTATAATCCCAATTAGTATGGACTGATTTAGTTAAGAGATTTTAAAAATAACGTGACAGTCTTTTTTTCTCAGGTTGTTTATGTACAATCTAAATCTTCTAAGACGTTATCAATAATCAATTTTAAATAATCTTGGCTAGATTTTTCTGGTCAATTAATGTTAAGCTGTAGCAACGGTTAAGACTGTAGCTTTGTTTGATTAATAAGTTTAGTACTTTTTTACCACCGATTTTCAGGCAGATGTATTAACAACTTTTGTTAGACGCGGTAGCAAGTAAGATGTAGTCTGTTGTGTTTATAGGTAACTAGCCTTCCGCCAGCGGCTTCGCACGCGTGGACCATTTTTTATAGGTTCCCGTAGGATAAAAACCATCCTATGACCTTTCCCGAAGTCCACTCTAATTTTAATTTTAATTTAATTTACGTTACACACTCATAGCCCCATAGTAAGATAATTAATACCCTGTGCTGTGGGTACCATGGACACATACAAAGACAGGAACACAAACACCCAGACCAAGAACAGAAATTCATATTTCTGTTTCGCCGGAAATCGAACCCGGGACCCCTCGATTGGCAGTCCAGCATGGTAAATGGTAACCATTGTGCCACGCGGGTCGTCTATTCTATCTGTGTTCCAAGATCAATTTCAGACAGACAGAGTTACTTTCGAATTTATAATATTAGTAGGGATGTATAAGTAGTGCTAATTTCAAAATTGTCCAAAAGGTGTGGCTAGAGGGCCTGCGCAAGATAACGCACAATGTAAAGGCCAACAACGTGTGCCCCATGACCTGCCTCAAGAAACAGTAAGTTGGGGTTGGATCTCTGCACGAACTTGCTTCATTAACTCATGCATGTTTAATGTTGCTTTGTTTTAGGGTGGTGGAATCAATGTTGCTTATATGTTTTAATATAACGTTTGTTGTTTTTGTGCATTAAAAATGTTTTCAATGTGTAAGGGCGGTTTTACACGATCGTATTTTTACTGCGCGTGTATGGTCGTTTCGAAAAATGCGCTTACACTACACGCCCGCTACTTTTAAAAATAATTTAATTAAAATACGCTCGTGTGTAACCGCTCTAACCTGTCAAGGTCTTTAATTTTGAAATATTTTTGATTACGTTATAGAGCAAGAGCCCGCGAGGGCCAGACTTTCGTCTTATAATAAAAGTTGAAAATTCTTCTATGTGTGCCTCTAGTACAGGTAAGAACTATCCCCACCCATGATACCTGGGTAGTGGTTCCTTCAGCAGCTAGGAGGTAACAAAGGTGTATAAAATTCCATCCCAAATTTGTTAATCTATAAAACTCCATTTTTTTATATTTCATTCGTAACATTATCAAAACTCGCCATGCTCAGTCCCAGATACTTAGTGTGGTTCCAACCCCCAGCCGGACCCCCCTAAACTTTAAGGTTTTGTAATTCTATTTACGTTATTTTGTAAAAGCTGAATTAAATATATATTTTTGGAGAACTATTAAACGACGTTTCCTTGGTAGACAGACATTTTTGACGGTTCTATTATCCTGCCAGACGCTTTGAAGTGGGTGGTAGTTGTGAGAGCATATAGCATATGTGGTAACTGGTGCGAGTGAAACAGGATAATCAAATTGACTTTGAAAGCCACGCCATTATTTTTTACTGCGTTTGACATATTTCATTCACGCCAAACATATAATTTTATTGCGCATGTTTATTCTCTATTATTCGGTGAACGGTTATATACTAATAGTAAACGTTGTAATAATTATTTTGTGCTATTTGTAAAATAAGAGTAATGCAGTTTTAATAAAGTGTTAACATGAGTGACGAAAAAGTATCAGTAGTTTGTTTTGTTTGTAAGAAAAATGGCGAAGATTTAGTAATATTTTCCGAGGAGACTTTTAAAAAATTTCAGGATATTTTGAAGCTAAGAAAAATACACAACCTCAACTATAAAGATATTATTTTATCTGGTGATTATATAGACAATGGTTACCACGGATCATGTTATAAAATATTTACAGGTCTTATGAAAAAATATTATAGCTCTGAACCTTTAAGTTGTGAAAAAAAAGGAAAAAAATCAAGTAAGCTGTGTGGTTATCGGCAACTCATCATCAACCTCGTCTCTAAAGTTAAGTTCAGTACCACTTGATTTACAATCTCCATCAACAAAATCTTCAACAAAATCGCTAGACATTTTACTTTCACAGTCAACCGATATGCTATATGCTCTCACAACTACCACCCACTTCAAAGCGTCTGGCAGGATAATAGAACCGTCAAAAATGTCTGTCTACCAAGGAAACGTCGTTTAATAGTTCTCCAAAAAATATATATTTAATTCAGCTTTTACAAAATAACGTAAATAGAATTACAAAACCTTAAAGTTTAGGGGGGTCCGGCTGGGGGTTGGAACCACACTAAGTATCTGGGACTGAGCATGGCGAGTTTTGATAATGTTACGAATGAAATATAAAAAAATGGAGTTTTATAGATTAACAAATTTGGGATGGAATTTTATACACCTTTGTTACCTCCTAGCTGCTGAAGGAACCACTACCCAGGTATCATGGGTGGGGATAGTTCTTACCTGTACTAGAGGCACACATAGAAGAATTTTCAACTTTTATTATAAGACGAAAGTCTGGCCCTCGCGGGCTCTTGGACTATTAGCATGTCGTTACTTTCTTTTAGGTTGCTTTAAGTTTTATATTTAACAAAAAAAATCCTTCGCATGTTATATTTTCGAAAAGCTTCTACTGTTATGAAATATATTTTTGAGATGTTGTTATAATTGCTTTTTTTATTTTTACTGATTAGATATTTGCAGTTCAGTAAAATCGTTTTCATTTAGGTTACTTACAAACAATTTGCAAATAAATATCTTTGATGTACGCTGTTAATATTGGAACTACTTAGGTTTAATTAGATGCAATATGATCCCTAG
Source organism: Pyrgus malvae (assembly GCA_911387765.1). Lineage (NCBI taxonomy): Eukaryota > Metazoa > Arthropoda > Insecta > Lepidoptera > Hesperiidae > Pyrgus > Pyrgus malvae. The sequence continues at coordinate 22,897,001 of OU426961.1, read as the reverse complement.
TCCACAATTCATTCTAAAATACCTACATCATTTTCTTGTTTATGTCAAGTACACCTATCTTTGCGCAATTTTCTTCTGCACGTTTTCTGCATGTTTATTTTATCTGCTTTTACTTAGGACTGGAAGGAGGGATTGCGAGCCATCACTCATAACAACAAAATCAACAATGTCTGCCCCAGAACCAGCCTCATGAAACAGTACGTAGAGTTTTCTTTTGTTGAGAGGCTAGCACAATTATTTCCTGTAAAAGGCAACAAACATAATAAGTGCTTCAATTTTACCGTATCATTATTTATTATTTATTTAGTCAATTACTCGTACTGCTCCAGTGACACTAATGAACGGTATCTACAATACGATAAGAATAATAATTAACATACATCACAAAACATAAAATATATCAATTTACTTAATTAAACAAATAAATTCTGGTAATAATTCAATACAATAAAGAAAAACATCTGTAAAAGTAAGGGATAGAAAAATTATTATTTGTCCTATCTAGGTTAGGAAACTCTCCAGCACGTTTGTAGCCCTTAGTAATAATTTGTTAAAAACAAAAAGTAAATAATTTAATAAATACCTTTCAGTCTTTGCAGTTCTAATAAAATCACAAGCATATCATCAAACTAAGTAAGTAAATACTCGTACTAATAGTGATTCCTCGTTCCGAATTAAAAACTAAACGAGGACCTCAGGTTAAGAACCGGGTCCTAGATTGCGCGCGCAGTTTCGCCCGGTATCAGCCCTCATAATCGATCCCCCAGATTCCCCCAGGCAACTGCAGTCCGGCTCCAACCTTCGTCCTAATCGGTCGTGTCATTGCTTAGCTCCTCCTCCTCTCAAACCTTTTGAGCTATGGAACAAAAGTATCAGTATCCTGACAAGTTGCAGCCCTTCAGACGCAAATACTCGTGCTTCCTTCCCGATGCAGGAGTCCGGAGGAAAATATCGGCGTCATCGGCGTTTCAAGGTATCTTACAATTTCAGCCAACATTTGGACCCATGTTTGAACGCATGATGCGTCGTTGGTCTAGTACGAGTGTCTAACGCTGAGTTGACCGACCAATATGCAAATATTGGACCCAATATTTTGCTGCATCTTCGGAGGCTGCAAACTAAATAAATCATGGCCGGCGAATTTGGTTACAGTAAGTAGACCGCATAATGGTATTGGTATTCTCCTATGCATAAATAGTCTTATTTAGCGTACATTCACATTTATATTATTATTCTTAACCAGTCTATTGCAATTGCGACATTTTATATGCAGATAAATTTCATCGTAGTTCCGGTACGTATATCATATAAGTCGGTAATATATTTCTTTTTAAAGAAAGCGAGTTCGTCTTTATCTCGTCGTTTTATAGCTTGCACTGCGATTTTATTATTTTTCGTAGGCAATTTTAACGTACACTTTTGTTAAATTATGCGCTATTTGCGATCCTAAACTGTGATCACAATCTACTTCAATTGTAAAAACCAGAAAAACTGAAACAAAAAAAAATGTAATTTGGCATTTACTCATTGACATGATAGGTATAGTGGAATATCGATTAATCGGTATCAATTCAGAATATACATAAGAAAAAATATTCAAAAATTGCTATACGAACAGTCCATATTGTTTTACACTTTAAAGCAATATTTAAACCATTAGCAATATCGATCTGATTCCAATAAAATGGAAGTCATATTGATAGATACCATTCCATAAGTCAATACAGTACACTAAGGATGTAGTTAATAATTGCGCCAACATTGGAGCCAAAGTTTGGTGCCAGGGCTGCGTCAGGTGGAGTATGTCAGGGTGGGGTACCTGCATTGCAGTTGCGCGGCGAAGAAATTGCTCAAAAAGAATTACAGTACCCGGAAAGGACTATGCACTTCGGCTAATGTCGTGATTCCGAATTGAAACGAACATGCAACAAATGACAAGAGACTGTCATTGGTTGCAGCAACCAATAGCAGGACAGAAAATTATTATAAAGGATAGTGATTGGTTTTACATGAGAATCGACAAATAGGAGCTTCATACATAATTTTTTTGAAGGATTTTTATACAATAGGAATATTACTTATATAACTGGTGTTATTAATGGCCTTTGCAATGTTTTGCTAACATACAACTCAACAATGATTCAGATTCAAGTTAATAATTTCATATGGTCCTAAATGATTCAGTCCTAAATCGACTCCTACAATATTACAAATAACTACCTATTTGAAACAATCTAAAATATCTTTTATGGCAAAAAAAATAGTTAAAAAATATGTATTTTTATTTTGCACAAAAGTAAATTACGGGTTAAAATCCCGACATAATATTATTCTCGATAGAACATTTCCAAAAACTACAACCTTTTTCATCAGCCTTAAAAAATTATTAATTCATAAGAAGTTAGTTCCACACTGTTGTATTGACATTCACATTACCACTCTCTTTGGGGCCGTCCATTAATCACGTGATGTTTTTTTTTTTGGCATTTTTAAACCCCCCTCCTCCCCCTTGGTGATACATGGTGAGGTTTAAGTCTACCGAATCTTATTTTTTTTAATAAGTATTTATCACATACGTAAGTAGCATCAGAAGTAGCATCTAATTTTACTATAGAAAATTAAAACCTATAATAATAACGTTTAGAGGTATAAGAAAGGTTGCAGGTTGTTTTTGACTGACATAAAAATAATGAAAGAAATGCGAAAAAAAATTTTTGAACATAAGTTATTATACAGTATTCTCGGACACTATCGCGCTATTTCGGTTCACTATCACGCGTTTGTCGACAAATTAAATACACGTGATATATTACTTACTACACCTAATAAATGGGACCTATATGAATGGGAATCTTCTTAGTACGGACGGACAATAATTTAACTCTGATCATTATTTTCTTTTGATTACACATTATAGTGTGCAAAGATTTTAATTTATTTGTGGCAGTTATAATAAGTCATGGTAGGATTTTTTGCTACTATTTGTTTAAAAATTTATCTTTCCCTTTAGGTAGGTGCTTACTAATCACCACTTGTGTTTTAACCTGACACCATTCATTATTATAATCGCTTTCTACTGTACAGAACAGACCTATTACTCTGAAATTTTTACACAATCTAGAACTTCAAGTTGTAAAGATACATCTAATGAAACGCGTTCTTTTCAGTTGGATGCGTCTTTGCTTCCTTACGGATCCGAAGGGGAAGGTGCCAGTTAAGGTGGTCGCGCGAACATTCGCCTCCGGAAAGACCGAGAAGATGGTCTACCAGTGTCTCTCGGACCTGGGCCTGCCGTCGGGCAAGAACGATGGGATGGAGAAGGAGGCCTTCACCTTCGACAAGTTCTATGCGTTGTACCACAAGATCTGCCCGAGGAATGACATTGAAGAACTGTTTCAGACCATGTAAGTTGAATCATCTTAAACACTTTTCGGAGTAACTGTATATGTATGGTGCCTCACACGATCAGCTGTCACGTGTGCCCATTATCGACCCATAGCCATTCTGTTATCTCAAATATATTATTATGTACTGTTTTTTTAAAAGAGTGCTGGGAGTTTTTTTCCGCCGTCTTTTTTCTCTCAGCTCAACATCTAGCCCAAACGGGCACTTAAAGGCGATGACCGGGAAAAAAAGGACATTCATTAAGCGAATATTTCGTATTCCTAATATGAAATAAATATTTTTTCTTTCTTTCTTTCTTATCTCGAATCGAAAATGAGAAATGTTTAACCCATCGTTTAACTCGCAGACCAAGGACAAAAGGAACTCAGTGGTGCTGAACTCTTTAAAAAAATCAGTAAGGCCCGTTGCGCATACGTCCGAAATTAAATGACCCTTTGTGCCTTACTCTTAGACATTTAAACAAAGTCGGGGTTAATCTTTTTTTTCATTAATAGATGTCGCAGTTGCAGTCTGCAACGTTATTCACAGTAAATCTGTTGGTTTCCAGCACGCAGGGTAGATCGGACCGCATCAACATGGAGCAGTTCGTGAACTTCCTCAACGAAAAGCAGAGGGACCCGCGTCTCAACGAGATCCTATACCCGCTGTATGATGATAAGCGAGCACTGGAGATCATCACCACTTACGAGCAGAATGAAGACATTAAGAATGCTAGTAAGTAAATTCAGTATGAACAATAACCTTTTTTTTTGTATCGGGGGGAAAACCTTCAAAAGGTACACGGCACCTTGGGAGAGGTTACTGGGTTATGTGGGATTTGACCGCACTAAAACCCCCTCGGTGGCCTGCCTCTGCGCTTGGGGAGGGCCTCCACGTGCGGCGCCTCAGAACGGGCCCATCTTTGAGAGAGCAGATGTGCTCTCCTGCACCTTCCGATGCTTACGGCGACATGCAGCCACGCACACACCGCCGTCCTACCCGGGGCTGCTGGCTGGACGGATCGAGCTTCCCCTCTCACCGTCCACAACCTCCTTTTAGTCGCCTTTTACGATCAGGCAGGGGATACCGCAGCTCTATTCTTAATCCCGAAGCTACAGGGATTATGAACAATAACCTAACAACATCTTATTGATATATTTCTCGTAAAGTGAGGATTTAGGCTTCTAGTTAGTCATGTCCGGGTTGGTGAACTGGAGATAATGTTAAATAATTGACAATAGGCAGGTATGCAGGTGTCAAAGCAGTGTCGGTAGAACTTGCATTGTTAATTAAAAAAAATTTCGACTGGGTAAGTAGGTGAAGTTTAGTACCATATTGAACGTCCTGTTCTGAAGACTTGGTCAGGAATCGACAGGCAATTCCGTGGAAAGTAACAACCCCTACACAGTAACTTTCTACATATTTTTTTAATTCGGTTAGGAACTTCCACAGCTGCATCAAGAAAGATATGAGAAGCACATCAGTCTTCTCTTCTGAATAGTAGCACAATTATACGTTAGGGTTAGATGACCTGACTGCTGCGACAATGTACGCGGGTGGACTGCAGAGTCTTTTTTTATAACGGGGGGGAAATCTTCAAAAGGTACCCAGTACTACTCCCCAGGGTTATGTGCGATTTTTACCATACTAAAACCCCCTCGATGGCCTCCTCAGCGCTTGTGAAGGGCCCTGGGATCTCCAAAGGAACGCACCGATGCCCTTCTTGCGCACGAGTATGAGATCTTCTACTCTAACGGAGTGCGAGTCACATGCACATAGCGTTGTTTCTTCCCGGAGCGGCTGGCTGGATGGTTTGAGCTCCCACACACACCGCCCGCAACCCCAAAAGCCCCTTTTTACTCGCCTCTTACGACAGGCAGAGGATACCTTAGCTCGTATTCTTGTACCGAGCTACAGGGACAGGACTGCAGAGTCTGCAGGCCTTCTTATTACTTCATAATTAAAAAAACAAATGCGACCTCAAGATTTTAATCATTCACTACTCAAACGTAACGCGAAAACCGCAAAACTTGCAGGGTGCCTATCAAAAGACGGCCTGATCCGCTACCTGATGTCGGACGAGAACGCGCCCGTGTTCCTCGACCGGCTGGACTTCTACATGGACATGGACCAGCCCCTCTCGCACTACTACATCAACTCCTCGCACAACACCTACCTCTCGGGGCGGCAGTTCGGCGGCAAGAGCTCCGTGGAGATGTACCGACAGGTCCTCTTGGCTGGATGCAGGTTGGTGACTGACTTTTTTTTATGCTAAAGATATTAACCTGTTTTTAACCCATACATCCATTATTGGTTACATTAACCGTTTAGACACAATTTATCAACACTTTAATAATTCTCTTAACATAACCAGTAAACGTTCTGCTAATATCCGTCGCTGCAACTAAAAACGGGGAAGACTCGACACAGGCACATTTAGTTTTTATTCAACGCATGTTACAATACCGCTTTACTAATTTTCACACTAGTTACAAGTACGAAGTTTTTAAAAGTGTGTTTTTATAATTAAATATACCCGAAAATATAAGAAAGGCACCCAGCAAATTGGCATTCAAGAAGTTGGTCCGAGAGCATTTATTGAGTATCCCCACAACCATCTAATTTTTTTTAATAATAAGAGTTCTATTTATAGTTCTTATAAATATGTTGTATGTTTATATGTATGTATATGTATGTATGTATGTATGTATGCATGTATTTATTTATGTGAGTATGTATGTATATATGTATATATATATATATATATATATATACGAGATTATATATATATATATATATATATATATATATATATATATGTATGTATGTGTATTATAGTGTGTATTATATTATTAGTATGTAGTTATAATATATCATTACTCTACTATAACATTTTTTTTCTTTCTTCTTAATCATTTGTTCCTGTAGCTTGTTTATTATGAAAGCCTACCTCACATTCTCAACATCACCCAGGGTCGACCGGGAGACAATGCCAATAGGCATTAGGTTTAACCCTTTGTGAATCTTAGTTTTAAGGTGTTTCACATAAATAAATAAATAAATAAAGTACACATTGTTACTGAACGAGTATCAAAATAACCTCACGCAGTCGCAATGTGTCGTATTAGTTACGACATTTATGCGACTTGTTACATCTTTTATAAATCTGCAGCCAAAAATGGCTATAAAGGTAAATTTCACTGCTGAATTACTCTTAAGGTTCTCTGTGTTGTTCCCTCTGTTGCTCCAATACAATCTAATGGAGGGTGGAAAAGGCACTAAAGTCACTGTAGGTATGAGAATTGAGTGTCTTATTTATGTTGTAATAGCAATGATTGAAAATTATATTTCATTAATTTTATCATTGTTAGTAAAAAGGTCACATTTAAAGAAGAGGATCTAAGAATTCTTATTCATTTTAAACGTAACTAGGTACTTTTCGTGTTTCATATTCGTGATGTTTATGTATATTTTAGTTTAAAGCTATTTTCATACTGTGCAGTCCATTACAATAATATCATTGTTTTGTTATTTTTAAGTATTTTCACTTTCCTCACGTACTTAACATTTTTCTTGATGAAAGTATTTTTGTAGTATTGTAGTGTAGGTTTCCAATCTGTTTGCTTTGTTATGTAAATATAAATATATTTTCTGTATAATCAAACTCAACTATAATGTGCTATTATTATGTATTTATTAGCTATACAGTTTAAATTATACATGAGTGTCTTCCTTCTTAAAAAGCAGCATTAGGTTCATCGAGTCTTCCCTGAAGATTGAAGAGTAATGCGAGTCTCGGAGTACACATAAGTACTTTAGTGGAGATACACTACTTTTGTACTTTTGTGCACCTCCGCGGTTTCGCACGTCTCCGGGCCTAGAAGACAACCACTTCGAACCTTAATGTTTATCATAAAAATATCCCTAGTAATATGTCTTATATGAGTGTTTTAAGAATAAGAAAAACTTACAAATAATGTTTGTACAAGTGCAGTACTTATTCCACACTGAAATATCTTCCAGTAGGCCCGTCACAGGAAAATGGATCTGGTAATGCGAACTTAGTGCGTACCTATAATTAATATATTAATTAACGTGACACGGAAATAAGATACATATACATGCACTTTTGTCCACCGTTTGTACTCGTATGAGCCTACAAGAGCACTAACAACTTCAAACCATGTTTAAGAGGCCTACCTAACACATTTTGTGTCCGAAAACACGATAAATGAGATTTTTAGCAGCTGTAAATCTTTGAAAACTTAAAGACCTTTAAAATTAAGTTTATTGAATTATAAAGAGCATTTCTTAAGTTTTTAATTAACTACGAGTACGGCATCAAATTTTTAAATCATCAAAAAATATTAACTCATTTTAGTCAGTTTCTAAAAGCGGTTTTTACGAAAATGCTGTAAATGTGATCTTTGAGCTCCTAATTCATAAACATAGGTACTGAATTAATAAAAAAAAATTGTCACTGGCATAAGTTCTTATAATTATCTACTTATGGCTTATTTTTTTTAAAAAGCAGTCAAAAATCATCCAAATAATTCCAACTTTTGAATAGAAAATTACTGAAATTAGTAGGTACCTAATTCCATATTATATAAATTGACTTGACATTAAATCTAGCAATCAGTGCCACGCGAGCGCTAGTCGAAATTCGAAGTAGGACTTGCGTCGAACGTTGGTTCTCTCTATTATCTCTTTTATATGTCTTTTGTATAGTGCTATGATATATGTATGTGTACACAATTCTATATGAGATGCACACTTATGCGAGTCTCGGAGTACACATAAGTGCTTTAGTGGAGATACACTACTTTTGCACTTTTGTGCACCTCCGCGATTTCGCACGTCTACGAGCCTACAAGACTACCACTTCGAAACATAATGTTTATCATAAAAATATCCATTAAGTTATGTTGTTTTATATAGACCGATGAATATTGCGAATCCTGGGGTACACAATTGTATATGAGATACACACTTATATACATTTGTGAATCTTTAGGATTTCGTACGTCGACGACCTATAGAAGAAAGAAGAAAAAAGAAGACACTTAAGAGAAGGTTAAGAAGATTTAAAACTTTATTATGTTTCTTAACATGTGGGTTCAGAGTGTACTTTAAAACAAAATTGCGATTGCATCACCGCGTAATGCTTTATCGAAAGCGGTTCTGCGCCAGCCGCAGAGGCCATGGGCGCTTTATTTTAATCCAGTTTATTGCAAAAAATATTGATTTCATGGACGTGGATTTTTTTAGGACGTGAGATTTATTTGTAGAGACCGCGCCAAACTTTATTGCAGATTTGAAGTTAGTAACAAGACGCGTCGCAAGCTAGTTGGGGGATAAAGTGACTGTACCGCGCAAACAGGCACTCGCAGCTCACTTCAGATCCGCAATAAAGTTTGGCGCGGACTTTACTGTTGTAAATGTGAATAAGTAATGTTTTTTTCCTTTCTTACTTCCCGTGTTTCCTTTAATAGTACCTATCATCGAATGAATATTATGTTATCAACTTTTGGTTATACTTAACTTTATATGAGCTGTGAAAAATACAGAGATAGCGTTGATTTAAACCTTAGAATAATTACATATAGAATGAGTATCTTCATATAAGCGCACTGTCAAAATTGAAGCACTAAATAGATTCACACAGATGTCACATCTGACAAACAAAATATAAGTTTATTTTCCCCAGAATAACTATAAAATACTACAAAATATAGAAAAGGTCACTGTGAAAATTATGTTATTAGACTTCTTTTATTTTTCAAGAGTGTTGTGACACAATTTAACAGCACACTCGACATGTCATTAATGGCACCAATTAACATGCTTCAATTTGGTTTCTATAATGTAATTATTCTAAGACTTAAACACCATTACTCCTTCTTTATTTTTTATTCTAGTTAGCTGTCAGCTTTCTGTATTGTTTTCATTATACCGCTAGATAATTCATCATTATCGCCTGCTCAGAGATTGATGCGAGTCTTGGAGTACACAAATGTATATTAGTGAGATACACATTGATATACATTTGTCAATCTCTAAGATCTTCGCAAGACAACGGAATGCTACTAACACAAGATTTTGTGGTGAAGATTCTACAAGATTTCTTCAATGAAGAGCTTATTATGACGTATTCTATAAAAGCATGTTCATATGAGATACTTAATTTATAAATAACGTCACAAATTGAGGAAAACAGTCGGTCAACTACGGAACATCTACATTGTCGTATATGTGTCACAAAAAGGCAATGCAAAAAGACAGAGGAGTCAAAAGTAACAAAATTTCCATGACGTTATTTATGGCTTCATATTACATGTAATAACAATTACATAATATAAGTTTTATACCTTATTCGAGTTGTGGTTCATGTATGTTTCCTTTGTTCTGTGTGTGTATATTCTGTGTATTCCTCATTCATCTATCTACTTACAACGACTCATTCATATTAATTGTAGTTTCCATATTTATATCAATAAAATTAATTCTTCCGCTTTATTTTTATGTATATTTGCTAAATGAAAACAGGTACCAGTGCTTGTTTATTGAAAAATCTTACGACTCGTGGGATACACAAACATATATTAGTAAGAGATACATTGATATACTTACTTATGTGAATTTTTACGAGGATCGCTCGTCAACGGCCGTTGTGGCCATGCGCCTAACATAAAGAAAAGAACACAACTGGTTACTAGGCGCGGTCCCAAGGGGGGGGGGGGTCATGTCCCCTGTGACCCCCCCCCCCCCAATCCATCAGTCATGCGTAGATGGAAGGCGAAACAAGCCAATTTGGAACACCTTTTCCACCAAATTTCTTAGTGACCCCCGCCCATCCCCCAAATTTCTTGGCGACCACACCTAAAAGTGAAGCCTGCGACCGCGCCTGGTCTGAGTGTTCGTTTTTGTAACCATCCCTAGCAACTACGAATGCTTATGACGACCATAGTGTGGGAGTATATGAATGAAGATTTTCCGTTTTGGTCTATCGTCTACGCGGCCCATAACTGTAAGTTTATGAAACTTTTTGGAGTCTAACCTTATTCACGGATATGTTAACCGTCTTTCAGATGCGTAGAACTCGACTGCTGGGACGGCAAGGGGGAGGACGAGGAGCCCATCATCACCCACGGCATGGCCATGTGCACCGACATCCTGTTCAAGGACGTCATATACGCTTTACGAGACACCGCGTTCGTGACCTCCGACTACCCCGTAATCCTTTCGTTCGAGAACCACTGCTGCAAGGCCCAGCAGTACAAGCTGGCTAAGTACTGCGACGAAATCTTAGGAGATCTGCTGTTAAAGGAACCCCTCCCTGAACATCCCGTAAGTTGTATGGAGAATCTGTAAGCATGTATCTTTTGCTTGGGTGTGGAACGGTTAAAATGTATACTAGAATAGGGTAGGAAGAAGCATATAATCTTGTATTTTTTACAACTTGCATAACAAATGGGTTTCCAGTTTATAAAACCTAAATGTATGAACAGAAAGGTACTGCATAGCAATGTGCATGCCTGAATACACTGACTACCTACCTACAAAAGAACATCCATAATAATTCCATCAAAAATTAAATAAACTAATCCTACACTACAACCCCAGAGTTAATTTGAAGCTAGAATCATAGCGGGTTATTACCTATTTCACACTACAATGACTAAAATTGATAAATCACTAAATTAGGGAAAAACTCGTCGTCATTTCTTCCTAATTAAATGCACTTCACTCACACACGCATTAAACACAAATAAATCGTCCACGATAGGCCAATTAAAGTAGAAAACCAGGACAACAAATCTATATAGATTTTGCTCTATCTTGGACGAGGTGCTTAATTTTAAGTTGAACGCTTTACTAATCAAGCTGAATGCCAATAACCACCAACAATAGACTTATCTACTATGTGTTCAAACTAAAAATAGGAATGAAATTAACCTTCAACTGAAATGATTTATCTGAAAAGTAAGGTTTGCAAAACAGGTTCTAAATAATAAAATTTATTTCTGGTTGAAACCGTTTTTGCGTCCCACTGCTGTGCACGGGTCCCTCCCTATTATTGGGGAGGCCTGGAGCTTACTCCACCACGCTGCTCCAATGCGGGTTGGTGGAGATGCGGGTTAGTGGCCAACCCGCTGTCGGATGTTTTCAAACCGCCCATAAGGCCTCCGACAAGGTTTATCGACTGTTGTCTGTCGACAACAACCGGGACTGACTGCTTAACGTGCCCTCCAAAGCACGGAAACGTACATGAATTTTTTTGCCACTAGCGGTCACAGATCTCACACGTGACCGCGCCCGTTTGGCTTAGTTGCATAGATCGTTGGCGTTCTACGCTAACCGCCGAGCCATGCGCGCTTCTTTTATTATATATATTATTAAATTTATTTCTGCGATTACCTAATGACATTTCTTACAAAAAATACACATTTGATTTCTTTCGTTTAAAACAGCAACTATGACGTCACAAAATGGCCGTTCGTCAATCTTATTCTTAGTTTGATCGCCTAGTACACTTTGCTGAAATGGCTATGAAAACACAACTGAATTTTGGCAACCACAGCTATACGCCAAATAGAAAACTATATTTCAGCTGGAGCCAGGGGTGCCGCTGCCCCCACCTTGCGCTCTGAAGAGGAAGATCATGATCAAGAACAAGAGACTGAAGCCTGAGGTGGAGAAGCAGGAGTTGGAACTCTTCCGTCAGGGACAGTTCGTCATAGAGGACGAGATTAAGGAAGACGCGTCTGCTGTTAAAAAACCTGCTCCCGAACCTGCGGTAATCATTAATTATTAACTGTTTCTGTAACATTATCCTCGCTGCTGTGGGCAGAGACACAGGCGCGGACCAATGAGGGGGGGGGGATCACAATATCCATCAGTCATGCGTAGATGATAGGCGAAATAAGCCAATTTGGGACACCTCTTCCTCCAAATTTCTTAGTGACCCCTCCCCAAATTTCTTGGCGCTCCCCCCTCCCCAAATTGAAGGCTGCGACCGCGCCTGTAGTGATGTGCCCATCATCTATCTCCTTCTTGTGGTTGGTAGTGCACCATACATTACTGGTTTCTTCGGTTTCAAAGAGTTATCGACGGTAGAGCCAAATAGGGTTTCTTTCAAGTTCCTGTGGTTTTTTCATTCGCTCTTGAAAGTAACCTTGAGTTTCTCGTAAAGAGTCACTATCGCGAATCATCTCATGACTAAAGTATTTAAAAAAAATAGTTTTTAAATTACTTGCCTGGTCTTACAAATCGGTTGGCGCTGTGACATTGCACTTTCCCCATCCCTGAAGATGAAGTACACGATCCGTTGTAGCTTTAAAATATATTTGCGTTCGAACCCCTAGCTTACCATAATTATATTTATGAAAAATATATTGTATTACTGTACTGTCTATATGTAAACTATGGGCTATAAGCTTGGGCAACCCTTTTTGCGTCTTATTACTGCTCACCCAGTTATCAGGGAGCCCTAGAGATTACTCCACCAAGTTGCTCTGGGTTTGCGGGTTGGTCAAGATGTAGACCAACTCGCTGTCGGGTATTTTGAAGGGCAGCCTGCTATCAAGTTACAGGAAAACCTGCCCTTATTCAAAAATATGTTAGTTAAATACAATATGTCTTCAGGCCGAGGAGGTGCCTCCGGAGGGTGTTCCCGCGGCGGCCGGCGAGGAGGGGGCGGCGGCCCCGGTGCAGTACACGGGCTCCACCACCAACGTGCACCCCTGGCTCTCCTCCATGGTCAACTACGCGCAGCCCGTCAAGTTCGTCAGCTTCGAGGAAGCCGAGAGTGAGTACTATCTCCCTCCCCCTCCGCTATGCTACAGCTCGGTGCAGAACACGGGCTCCACCACCAACCGACACACACAAAAGACAAGGACAACAACAACCATCAACCAACATGCAGACCAGAATCCTTTAAATACATCATTTAAAAATTTCTTCTGTAGGAAATCGAAACCAGGACCGGTACGGTAACCTGGCGTTCTGCGCCACACAGGTCGTCAAAATTATTAAGATATATATAGATTTCCGCCCGCGGCGTCGCTCGCGTGATTTCCATAAGGTTAAAATATATTATCGCCAGGTAAAAAGTAGCCTATGTCTCCAGCCTACTAACTTTCTCCATCGTTGTATCATTGCGATGAGAAAGAAAGACAGAAAAACAAACCAACACACTTCTATACAAATAAATAAAATTAGAGTGTCTGTTTGTAATACTAAAATAACCACTTTTAATTTTTTACATGCATATGAATGTACATATGGTAGGTACATATGATAAAACAACATTTATAACAATTTTTGTCTGTCTGTCTGTCTATTTGTTTGTTCCGGCTAATCTCTGAAACGGCTGGACCGATTTTGACGGGATCGTAACTGGCAGGTAGCTGATTTAATAAGGAGTAACGTAGGCTACTTTTATTTCAAAAAAATTCTAAACCTAAAGTCCACGCGGACGAAGTCGCGGGCGGCCGCTATTTCTATTATTAAAGTATAGATTGAATTATACCGTATTCAGTATTACACCGCAACTTGTTCCTGCGTATAAAACGAGTGTTTAATGTTTTTCGTTATGTTTTTTTTTTTACAGAGAAGAACATCCACCACAACATGTCGTCGTTCGCCGAGACCACCGGCATGAACTACTTGAAGCAACAGGCCATAGACTTTGTTAACTACAACAAGCGACAAATGTCCCGTATCTACCCCAAGGGCACCAGGGCTGACTCTTCCAACTACATGCCTCAGGTTTGTCACATAAATACAGTTGAATCATTACATATAAGTTTTCTTATAATTTTCCGACTATTGAGGAAAACAAACCAGTTTCAGAATATTAGCTATCCTCTCTTAGGTGATCACTATAATGGTACACTATATACATTGATCTTATTCCTTATATGTGGAAAATTATCGCATTTAAAACCCCTCCCCTTGGTGACCTGCCTCAGTGCTTGAGGAAGGCTATGGGATCTCCAGCGCAACGCATCGATGTTCTCCATCTGCTGTGCCCCAAACGGGTCCATAGTGCGAAAGCGAGAAAAACACATGACATACCGCCGTTCTTCCCGGGGCCAGTGGCTGAATTTGAGTTTGAAAGGCATTGGATACTCAAGATGTGATTCCGGGTTTGAACCTGGCGAATTCCTCCAAATATACTGCAAAGCGTTTAGTCAGTGTGTCGGGTTATGCCTCAATTTTTCTTAGTTTTGGAGTGAATCCAAAAAACGAAATAAGTATTACATGTGTTGTAAACAAGAAGTTCTGATACGTAGAATTCACGAAAACTGGCTTATATCGACCGTTTCTCTCTCCCCAGGTGTTCTGGAACGCGGGCTGCCAGATGGTGTCGCTGAACTTCCAGACGTCCGACCTGCCGATGCAGCTGAACCAGGGCAAGTTCGAGTACAACGGCAACTGCGGCTACCTGCTGAAGCCGGACTTCATGCGGCGCGCCGACCGCAGCTTCGACCCCTTCGCCGACGCGCCCGTCGACGGCGTCATCGCCGCGCAGTGCGCCGTGCAGGTACCGCCATCACCACCATCACCACCACCATACCTATACCATACCCTTCTTCTCTTCTTCCTCATCAACCTATGCTACCCATAAATATAGGTCTCCTCGTATGTAAGCTATCCAATTCGTTCCTACTGTAACGACCTGCCTCTATTCATTAAGAGATGGCCCCACGGGTATTCTGAATCACGCTATCGAAGTTTTCTGAATATCCTACCATATATAGGTACAAGCTCTGAAACTAAACAGTCAGAGCACGACCGCTCGTACTCGCACTCACGTCAAAAGGAGAGGGCTAGAGAGCAGAGCTCTCACTAGGGGAGGCCATAACCGAGATAACCAATAGGATGATTCGAAATACCCGTAGCAGCATCTCTTGACGAGTTGCGGAAGGTCGTCACAGGAGGAGTAATAGCTGCTGGGGAAGAAACGTTCTCAAAAATCGAAAAAATTGCGATCACGTCTCGGCAAAAGGAGCACAGGCTAACCCTCCAACCAGGTGGACAGACGACCTAAAAAAGAGAGCAGGAAGCCGCTGAATTCAAAGGGCACAGGACCGGACAGAGTGATGTTAAAGTAGACCTATGTCCAGCGGTGGAATATAAAAGGTTGATAATGATAATAATTACATAATGTCGTTAATTTTGTCCCCAGGTGATAGCCGGCCAGTTCTTGTCAGACAAGAAGGTCGGGACGTACGTGGAGGTGGACATGTACGGGTTGCCGTCCGACACCATCCGCAAGGAGTTCCGCACGCGCATGGTGCCGGCCAACGGGCTCAACCCCGTCTACAATGAGGAGCCCTTCCTCTTCCGAAAGGTAACCTTATTATTATTATAATAAAGACTGGTTTAAAAAAACAAAGGCAGAAGTTATTGTAAATTGTACCCCGACTCATTAATTCATCCAGGCTTGGGTTGAACGCAAGTGACTGTTGGCGAATTTTATGCGCATTTACATGCTTCGGAGGGCTCGTTCAGCGGTCATTCCCGGTTTTTATCAATAGATAGCAATCATTAAAGACGTGTGGGCGATTTGAATACGTCCGACCAGGGCCGGATTTATTGGTCTGGAGGCCTCGGGGCAGCAAAGGGGCGGAGGCCCCTTGGCCCCAAACTATTTTCCAATTTTTTTTCTGTCAGTGATATTTTACTGATTGCCTGATTGGAATGAACAAATATAGATCGATGATTTCTGTTAATATTTAACTTAATAATCTTTGTACAAAGTACCGTAAAACGCGAAAATAATATGAAAGGAAAAGTTTTTACTAGTGTGTACTAGTCTGAATTTCATTTTTTTTCGAAGTCTCTTGTGGGGGCCCCTCTTTTGTGGAGGCCCCGGGGCTGTAGCCCCGGTTGCCCTCCCCTAAATCCGGCCCTGCGTCCGACTGCGACTTAGCCACTAACCCTCATTAGAGTAGCATGGTGGAGTACTCGTATGCTCCCTACTTCCCCGATATGGAGAGATGCGAGATGTGAGCTCAGCAGTCGGACGCAGCTATGTATGTATTTCAACACCTGGGACGTGGGTTAGAATTTCAGTGCGCACCTATGCCTTTTTTGTATTTAGGTATATGACTCCGGGATCTCCATTGGGACGCACCGGTGTCCTCCACGCGCGGCGCCCTAGAACGGGCTCATCTTCGATGCGCTCTCCTGCACCCCCACGGCGGCATGCGGCCACGCACACACCGTCGTCCTTCCCGGGGCTGCTGGCTGGACGGGTCGAGCTCCCACTCTCACCGTCCACAACCCCGGAAGCCCCCTTTTAGTCGCCTCTTACGATCAGGCAGGCGATACCGTAGCTCTATTCTTAATTCCGAAGCTACAGGGACTGCGCACCAATGCCTAACGAAGTTTGTTATGTGTTTGTTTTACAATCTGGCTATAAAAATCTGAGAGAGGTTATCAGCATTTCTGAAAATGTCTTTAATAAAATCAGATGCATTTGTTAAGCTTCACAGTCTGGGTCAAAGATTTCCTGTCAGAAAGCTGTGCTCAACACGTGGACATTGAAAGGGTTGTATCGACCAATTTTGTAATACCTTATTCCCGGAATAAGTATAAAAGACGCCTATAAAAATTGGTAGTAAAGTCGGTTTACGGACGATAGTTTAACGTGTCAACATTATTACAAAACTATGAAAACCACATTAACATCACTTTACAAACAGGCGCCGAACGGCGCAAGCCGAACGCTCAAGCCTTATGAGCGTAACGTACAGTACAATGAGTCATCCTTTTTCGTGCGTGCAGCCGACGTTCATCGATTTAATAGACGTCGTCACGTCAAAATAAATAATATAAATATCTAGCGGCCGCCCGCGATTTCGTCCGCGTGGACTTGATATTAGTCTAGCATGATGTTATATAGCCTAAAGCCTTCCTCGATAAACCTCTAGCCAACCGGGCCGCTTTCGCGCCAATACACTATTCCGACCGGGGGTCTAGAGATTTTTTGCCGCGATACGCACTACGACTGTTATTTATGTTCCTGCGACCAGATGTTTACACTTACAACGACTCCAGTTACATTTCTCGGAAGGGAATGAAACAAGCTTACACCTTATAGCTATTTAGTACTTCTACAGTGTGTTTTGTTTTTATAATCATCGTTCAAAGCCAAACAAAGAATCCGCATGTTTAGATTGTTGTTCCGCTTGGTATAAAACGAATGTAACATATAATCAAAGAAAAAATGTGGCACATTATTTATATATTCAGAATCTACATGAAAAGACCTTTCTAATAAAGTATAATACAAGTATGTGTTCATACAAAAAATTTAACAAATTTGAGGTTGAAGTTACGTAATGTTTTTTTCGCGCGCCGCACATGACGGTGTATTGAAAATTTAATTGCAATGATAGTATTAGTCGTATTCATTTAGTTATTCCTTTATTCTTTAGGTAAAGTATCTCGAAACGTTGTATATTTTTTTCAGGTTCATTGAATGAAAAACATACTTCGTAGAAGATGAAAAACGAAAAGTCGGAAAAAATAGGAAAAAAATTCGAGGTCACGTTAAAATTCTTTTAACGAATTTTATAATTAATCTAATTAAAATCAGGGGGCACACTCATAAAGAATAAGAAATTGCCTTTCCTGCAATATAATTTTCATTGACACTTTTCATACACAAATAGACGTAAAAATGCCAAGAAAAGTAATTAATTTTTTTTTCATTACTTTTCAAATCACGCAAGCAAACACGCAAGCAACAGATTTTGCCAGTGCGCACTTATCGTAAAATGAACCTTATTGCGAACTCCATAAGGCGTCGACGGATGCACGGTAAAGTCTGTATTCGTTTGATTTTATATTCAAATTATGAAGAAAACTAATTACTAATCGAATAATATAAATAAAATATAGATTCCCTGATAAATTATCTTTATACTATTAGTGATTGTCATGGTTTTGTAACGTAATAATAGCAGAAAAAAATATAACTTCAATGCGCAAAATTCACACACAGAATTGATCTTGATTCATTTGTATAATAATGATAAAATATAGCAAAAGATACAGAAACGGATTCCTTATAAAATAACCTTTCTACATATGTATGGCAGTAATGGTTTTTAACCACTAAATTGTGTAATAATTGAGCTAAAACCAAAACAGCGCCATTGTTGTGGCCCCGCGCAATTCCACTTCATTTTGAAAACCTTTTATACCAAAAAATATGACGCGCATCAAACTTCTGGATATTTGTTATTACTAAAAACACTATAAATGAAATAATTATAACACTTTACTTACGTTTTCAGTAGAAAAATCCACATAAATCAGGAAAAAACCGGCACTAGCACAAACTGTCACTGAGTATTACCAAGCAAATTTGACGACTGAAGGAGTGTCGCTTTTGCAACAGAGATTTCTTTTTATTTCACTACCAACCTACAGATGTTAAATGACCCAATGAACGGAGAATTTATTCCTCTATGAATTTAAAAATACGCCAGACTAAATAGAAACTTATTTTTAAAGCAATACAGCTTTAAACAGCGCGAGGTCGAGAGGACATCAATAGATGTCACCGGTCGTTGGTGTAAATTTTTTGACGACATCTATTGATGTTTCCGGTTCTACAGAGGTAAATGGACTATCCAGAACAAAAAAGTTCAATTCAATCAGTAGTTCCTGAGATTAGCGCGTTCAAACAAACAAACTCTTCAGTTTATATATTAGTATAGATATAGATACAAAAATAAAGAAGATTTACGTTAATAGATAACCTGAAGAAACCAAAGTACCTAAAGCGTTTGAGCCATAAACCAAAATTGTTTATGATACAGGTTGTACTGCCCGACCTGGCCGTGCTGCGTTTCGGCGTGTACGACGAGAGCGGCAAGCTGCTGGGGCAGCGCATCCTGCCGCTGGACGGCCTGCAGGCCGGCTACCGGCACATCT
This sequence comes from Pyrgus malvae, assembly GCA_911387765.1. Lineage (NCBI taxonomy): Eukaryota > Metazoa > Arthropoda > Insecta > Lepidoptera > Hesperiidae > Pyrgus > Pyrgus malvae. The sequence goes on along the minus strand of OU426961.1, from coordinate 22,877,657 downwards.
CCCTCAGGACCGAGGCCAACTTCCCCATGTCGCTGCCCATGCTGTTCTGTAACATCGAGCTCAAGATCTACGTGCCTGATGGCTTTGAAGGTCGGTTCTGTTTATAATTCTTTGTGTCTCTATGAAAGCGTCAGTGTGCAGGTTAATTTGGTTTGGTTTTAATTCGAAAGTACTCTTCTTGTCTATAATTTGAAATGATGTTTGACAAATAAATAGTTTTTGCACAAGGCTTGAAACTTGCACTGTCTTTGTACAGATAAGATTTCTTGTCCGATGGAAATTTGTGGTTAACCAAGATTTCAATTTCTGTTCTCGATCTGGGTATTTATTATGTCTTTGGTCTTTGTGTGTATCCATGGACCATACAACCCTAAGCAAGCCTAAGGCCGTGCTCACTTTGGATACGATTTCATCCGTATTTGATTCGCGCGTAAACGTACGACTACTTACGCACGAACGATCCCGACCTTCCAAGTACTATGGGTGGGAGCAGGGAGCGCTCACACTGCATGATCAGTCGTACGTATACGTACGTTTACTTACGACTTCTGAATACAATCCGAACTTGTTAAGATTTATCAAGCAGTCGTACGTTCAGTTTTATAAATTTTAATATCTTTTGGGTATGCAAACTCTAACGCCCTATCAAAATGTTTCAATAGGCTCTTGCTTGGACACTATTCAGAAAATGCATACCTGTAGCGATCTTCCGCTACTCATCAAGAGATGGCGCTGTGGGTATTCTTGAATCACGCTATCGAAGTTTTCTGAATACCCGACCATATATACAAGTTCCGAATTGAGTCAGTTGTCCCTTTACCAAATACCTTAAAAAGGTAGTACAAAACTTTGCTTGGAGAGCAGAATAATTGTTATTTCATTGGCAACGTAAAGAAATTTGGTGATGAATTTTTGCCCCATTTCAAATATTCCTAGGTTCGTGACTGTACCCATCACATAGAGAAACCTAACGATTGTGTTAGTTTCTTATTATTATTTATGCACATCCTGTGTCCCTGCAGACTTCATGGCGGCGCTGTCGGACCCGCGCGCGTTCATGGGCGCGTCGAAGGAGCAGAACGACCGCATGAAGTCCATGGGCATCGAGGAGACCGGCCCTGAGAAGAAGCCGCAGCAGGAGGAGAAGAAGGAAGGTAAGATAACCAAGAGCACGACAAATAAATGGGTGGTAAAAGGTCATTCAACTTGCTTTTTAACACGCTTTAATAGCATCCGTCGTATGTTAGTTAGTACGAACTTTGAACATGATTTTGACCGACTTCGAAACGTCGGATTAATTTGACACTTTGCATGCTTATCAAGGACCGATGGCAATGCAATAATATGAAAACATGAGAAGAAACAAAGAAAGAACAAGAAAACCACGCATCCCACGCTTTTTAAGTATGAATTTTGTGACTATCTCTCAGATTAAGATATATAAATAAATATATATAGATAGATAAATAAACAGATAGAGAGATAAATAAATATTTATCTGAGCTCTATCTATAAATATAAACTGTAAAAGAACCGGTACAACAAATTTGCAATGCCAACTATCGGCGTTTTTGAGAAACTTTATAACATGTAGCTAACTACATGGCCCGACAGTTTGTTGGTACATCTATTAACATATGTATTTTCGTTGTAAAATATCTTTTTTTTTTCTTTAATTGGTTGAGCAGGTCAGTATGCAGTCCACGCGATGGCATGTGTAGCTCAATGGTTACCATACTGCATGGCCAATCAAGGATCTCGGGTTCGATTCCCGGCGAAGCAGAAACTGAAATAACGAGTTTCAATTTCTGTTTTCGATCTGGGTATTTATTATGTCTTTGTGTGTATCCATGGACCATACAACCCCAAGCAAGCCTAAGGCCGTGCTCGCTTTGGATACGATTTCATCCGTATTTGATTCGCACGTAAACCTTCACGTGTCACGTTTCACACAAACGACCTTCCAAGAACAATGGGTGGGAGCGCTCATTATGCATGATCAGTCGTACGTATACATACTGTTACGCCTTTGAGTACCTATATCTCAAAAACAAAGCGTCGTACAGCAAAACCCCAAAAACGCATAAACAGGTATTAAGTCTACTATCGAACAGTGAAGAAAGTTCTCGAAAAATCAGTCATAAGAAAAACATCGATTTCTACGAGTAAACAAATTCGGCATCCGCGGTGAGTACGTACCTATATATAGCGTACATGTATAGGTTGTTTACATCGCGGGCCGCGGCTATTGTTAATGACTACATAAGCTGTACATAGGTGCGTGTAACATAAAGCAAGGTTCGGGACGGGCCTATTGTATTTGGTGGTTCGGGAAATTTCTAGATAACCATGGGTAGCCGTATATAAGGCACGCGCCGAGCCGCGACTGGGCAGTTTATTTCCGGGAGTGAAACCGAAGCGATCTCTACCAAGCGACAAGGAAGAATTATTTCGACGACTCAAGCGAAGATATTGGACTATAGTGATTGTGCATTGTGATTCGGACTCTGTGAAGTGGATTTTTGTGGAAGCTGACAATAAACGCCTTCTACGTTACCAACGGCATTTTCATTACCCATAGCGCGTAACAATTGGTGTCAGAAGCGGGATGCCGTTAGTACAACGAGAAGAAGAGGGGCGCACTCCGAGGACCAGGAGACAGGTCGGTATGGATGCTGCGCGACAACTTGCGGCTGAAGGGGCGGACGAGACCGCTGCGACAGGGTCGTCGTCAGGGGCAACCGCAGCACCGGCTCCTGCAATGGATATGACAGCGATACTGTCCGCAATACAGGGGATGCAGGAAAAGATGCAAGCTGAACTAAAAGCCAACCGCCGTCAGATCCAGGAACAGATCCAGGCCAGTCAAGAAGTCAGCTGCCGCGAACAGGAAGCCAGCCGTCGGGAAATCCAGGAGCAGATCCAGGCCAGCCGCGAAACTGTCATCGACAAAATTAATTGTGGGCTGACTGGACTCGGAGAAAAGCTTAAGGAGGTGCAGCAGGAAGTAAAGGAAATTACGCTGAGGACGGATCATTTGGAGGAGCGAGTCGAAGGCCATGACAACCGCCTACAACAGCTTAGCAACGAGGTCGTTAAACTAAAGACTCGCGAGCCCGTAGTTGTTCCGTCATCATCATCGGCGAGACTCGACCTTCCACATTTTGATGGAAGCTCTTCCTGGTCGGCGTTCCGATACCAGTTCGAGACGCTCGCAAAAGCAAATGCCTGGGGGGATGATTACTCTTTTACTGCTCTAACTCTGGCCTTAAGAGGAGACGCCTTGATGACTATAGATAACCTACCGAAGGAAGGCCGGACACTGGAAGCTCTAATGGAAGCGCTGGAAACTCGCTACGGCGAGAAACATTTAGAATATGTGTACCGAGCCCAGCTTCGAGAGAGGACCCAGAAGCCCAACGAGAACCTCCAGCAGTGGGCAACGGAGGTTGAAAGGCTTGTAAGGCGTGCTTACTCTTCGACACCAGGGAATATCGAAGTGTACTTACTGCAGGCATTTGTCGACGGGATACGAGATTTAGAGGTCAGGGCTGCTGTGCGTCTGGGCCATCATCAGTCTCTAAAGAATGCTTTGGCACATGCCCTGGAAGTCGAAGCCGTGAGACAGGATGCAAGGTACTACAAAGTAAGAGAAGTGGTCACGGAGCAAAAGAAGCCACGTTTTATCCCCACCTGCTATGGTTGCGGCGAAAAGGGGCATATTCGCTTAGAGTGCCCCAAGAAGAAAAGAAGATGGGTTTCTGACTCGGAAACCCAAGTGGACGAGTTGCCGTTAAACTAGATGTCGCCAGGGCCGCGGGGCGGGCGCTGGTTGGTCAAATTAATGCCCCCTGTATTACAATTAACCAAGTTTGCAACGGAAACAGCTTAACACTTGAGGGTATTGTAAATAACCGGACTTGCCAATTCACTGTGGATACTGGAGCCTCTTGTTCAATTGTGAAGCCTGAGCTACTTCCGCGAACCATTCAGTGGACCAAGCGATCGCCAGCATACCGTCTTCAAACAGCAACCGGCCAACCAGTTTCCGTCCTCGGCAATATAGACGTTGATTTGAAGATTGGTGACCGTGTATACCGACATCCAGTATTAATTGCCAGTATCACCGATGATTGCATATTGGGACTGGACTTCTTAAGGAAAGAACAGTGCATTGTTGACGTACGGAAAGGGGTTTTGAGGTTCCCTGATCAAGAAGTATGTCTTAATGGATCTGAACCATGCAATCTTTACTGCTTGAAGGACACTATACTGGCACCCAGATCGGAGTCTCTAGTGAAAGTGAAATTCCCCTCGAAGGTTAAAGTAAGAAGATGCGTGATTGTTGAGGACACCGGAAGTAATCATAACTTGATTACTGCAAGAACTTTACTCATGTCCAAAGGAGTATCTACGGTTCGGGTTCTCAATATGAGTAACGAGGAAGTTCATTTAAAGAAGAACAGCTTAATGGGAAGATGCGAGGAAGTGAAACTTCTTAGACAGCTGGGAAATATCAAAGCAGTACAGCCAGAGAAACAAATTAGCGCTGATATTGTCTGTCAACTTCTCGAAGCTTCTAAGGAAAATTTATCTACTTCCGAGTGACAGCAGGCATGGGAACTCCTATCAAAATTTAAAGACATTTTTGCAAAGGACTGTGATTTCGGACGAACGGGACTCGTCAAGCACCAAATCGACACCGGCGACGCTAGGCCCATTAAACAAAGACCTCGAAGGATACCATGGGCAAAAGAAAAAGAAGTCACTGAACTCGTCAAAGACATGGCTTGTAACGGAATTATCGAACCTTCTACAAGTCCGTGGTCTTCGCCAGTTGTCTTAGTAAAGAAAAAGGATGGCAGCACAAGGTTCTGTGTAGATTACCGGATGTTGAATAACGTGACCAAAAAGGATAGTTATCCCCTGCCTCGAATAGATGACACGCTGGACATGCTCAGTGGTATGAAGTGGTTCTCTACCATTGATCTGAAGAGTGGATATTGGCAGGTGGAGATAGATCCGAAAGATAAGGAAAAGACAGCATTCAGTACAGGAATAGGTAACGGTCTATGGCAATTTAAAGTTATGCCATTCGGCTTATGTAATGCACCGGCAACCTTCGAACGTCTCATGGAAAGGGTAATGGTCGGCCTTCTTGGAGACGTATGTTTGGTCTACCTTGATGACATCATCATCATGGGGCGTACTTTTAAGGAACACTTGCAGAATATGGAGAAGGTTTTTACACGGCTTCGGAACGCCAACCTTAAGCTAAGCCCGAAGAAATGTGCCCTCTTCAAGAAAGAAGTGAGCTACCTTGGGCACATTATTTCCCCGGAAGGAGTTAAAACCGACCCAGAGAAGATTAAGGCTGTGCAGGACTGGCCTACTCCGAGGAATAAATCTGAAGTACGTTCATTTCTGGGTCTGTGTACGTATTACAGACGTTTTGTAAAGAAATTTTCAGATATAGCCAGGCCATTACATCGTCTTACGGAAGAAAAACGAGATTTTGTTTGGGATTCGACTTGTGAAGATGCCTTCAGAGAGCTAAAACGTTGTTTGTGTGAAACGCCTATATTAGGATATCCAAGTCGCGATGGGAGGTTCATCGTGGATACGGACGCGAGTAATACTGGAATCGGCGGCGTTTTATCACAGATACAAGGCGAGCACACGGTAGTGATAGCATACTTCAGCAAATCACTCTCGAAACCAGAAAGAAATTACTGCGTTACTCGTAGAGAGTTACTTGCCGTGGTCAAGGTCTTGCAACATTTTTCGAAGTACCTTATTGGTCGCCAGTTTACACTACGGACAGATCACGCAGCGTTCCAATGGCTCCTGCAGTTTAAAAATCCTGAAGGTCAAGTGGCACGATGGCTCGAGCAACTGCAAGAGTTTCATTTTGTTACGGAACACCGGAGTGGAAAAGGACACAGCAATGCCGATGCATTATCACGAAGACCTTGTCCTGAAAATTGCAAACACTGTCAGAAACAAGAAAGCACAGGACGTGTGAAATTAATAAGGACGCAAGGCCTAGACGACGAATGGGCTAACGCAAATATGAAGAAGGCGCAAGAAGAAGATGATGATCTACGGTTAATACTGGACTGGAAGCGAAGTGAGAACAAACCCAGCTGGAATGATGTGTCAGCATGTAGCCCAGTCACTAAAAGCTATTGGGCTCAATGGGACAGCTTAGTCTTGGAAAATGATGTCTTACATAGAAGATGGGAGTCTAACACCGGAAAGGAAGTAACCCTACAGATCGTAGTACCAAGAAGTATGGTGTCTTCTGTCCTAAGGCACATTCATGATGGAACTTCTGGTGGGCACCTTGGCGTGAAGAAAACACTAGTAAAATTGCGAAGAAGATTCTATTGGGTACATTGTCGCGAAGATGTAGAAGACTGGTGCCGAAAATGTACAGCTTGCGCTTCAGTCAGAGGTCCCCAAACAAGAAGTAAAGGCAAATTAAAGTTGTATAACGTTGGAGCACCTTGGGAGCGTATAGCTATTGACGTAGCTGGGCCATTTCCAGTGACTGAAGATGGAAACCGATACATCGTAGTTGTGCAGGACTATTTCACTAAGTGGCCTGAAGTGTTTGCCACTCCCAATCAAGAAGCACACACCGTGGCTAAAAAGCTCGTGCAAGAAGTTGTCTGCCGATATGGTGTACCTATGGAAATCCATTCGGACCAAGGACGTAATTTCGAGTCGGGGCTTTTCCAAGAAATGTGCAGTTTGCTGGGCATTCATAAGACGCGCACGACTCCTGCTCATCCACAGTCAGACGGTATGGTCGAGAGATTCAACCAAACGTTGGAAAATCACTTGGCAAAGGTAGTGGATGAACATCAAAAAGATTGGGACCAATACATACCTCTATTCCTTATGTCGTATCGTTCGGCACTCCACGACAGTACAGGATTTACTCCAGCAAATGTTAACTTCGGCAGAGAAATCAGGCTTCCAATAGACGCCATAACTGGAACTCCACCGGATGGTCCCAAGATTGTGACGGAGTACGTTAGTGATCTTCAATACCAGCTAAATGAGGTATATAAGATGGTTCGGGACAACAGCTTGAAAACCAGCACAAACATGAAGACCCGATACGACAGGAAAGCCAATTCTAAGGGATTTGAAGAAGGAGCTCTAGTGTGGTTTCACAATCCGCAGAGGAAGAAGGGGAAGTCCCCGAAATTACAACCTCGCTGGGAAGGACCTTACACTGTTGTCACAAAGATTAACGACATCACGTACCGGATTAAGAAGGGTCCCCGCGGCAAGCTAAAAGTAGTACACGTAGACCGACTAGCAAAATACCACGGAGAGAATCATGCTCGGGACGAGCATGACTAAGGAGGGGGTAATGTTACGCCTTTGAGTACCTATATCTCAAAAACAAAGCGTCGTACAGCAAAACCCCAAAAACGCATAAACAGGTATTAAGTCTACTATCGAACAGTGAAGAAAGTTCTCGAAAAATCAGTCATAAGAAAAACATCGATTTCTACGAGTAAACAAATTCGGCATCCGCGGTGAGTACGTACCTATGTATAGCGTACATGTATAGGTTGTTTACATCGCGGGCCGCGGCTATTGTTAATGACTACATAAGCTGTACATAGGTGCGTGTAACATAAAGGAAGGTTCGGGACGGGCCTATTGTATTTGGTGGTTCGGGAAATTTCTAGATAACCATGGGTAGCCGTATATAAGGCACGCGCCGAGCCGCGACTGGGCAGTTTATTTCCGGGAGTGAAACCGAAGCGATCTCTACCAAGCGACAAGGAAGAATTATTTCGACGACTCAAGCGAAGATATTGGACTATAGTGATTGTGCATTGTGATTCGGACTCTGTGAAGTGGATTTTTGTGGAAGCTGACAATAAACGCCTTCTACGTTACCAACGGCATTTTCATTACCCATAGCGCGTAACAATACGTTTACTTACGACTTCCGAATACAATCCGAGCTTGTTAGGATTTATCACGCAGTCGTACGTTCAGTTTTACATAAAAAAATGGACACAATGGATGTAGAAAAGTTAATTAACTTGATTCACGGACATAAATTTAATGTTTATGGGACAAAGCGATGCTAGATATCACTTACAACGTGACCTTCAGCGTAGGTCAATTTATAAGTTTAATTTAGGTAGTAAGTACGATTACTAGGTAGTACGAGTACCTTGTTAGATAATTTTAAAATCAAGTACGCGATATCATCAGGCACTGCCTATTTGACGGAGAAAAAACGTATTCAGTGTGAGCCAATGATTATTAATATTATTATATATAAAACGAGACTCAATTCGTACAAACGGTACTCATACTTTTATGTACGAACAAATTCGTGTACAAAGTAAGCACGGCATACGTCTTGCCTGTGCCCGGGAATATACCCGGAACCCTTCGATTGGCAGTCCGGCATGGTAACCACTGCGCTACGCAGGTCGTCATAATATAGTACCGTTGGAAATAACGTTAGATATAAATATAATAACGTCATAATATAATAACGTTGGATATAAACATAATAACGTCATAATATAATAACGTTGGATATAAACATAATAACGTCATAATATTATAACGTTGGATATAAACATAATAACGTCATAATATAATAACGTTGGATATAAACATAATAACGTCATAATATAATAACGTTGGATATAAACAATATAAACATAATAATGTCATAATATAATAAGGCAATAACGTTGCAGAATAACGTTGGATTCATAATATTTATTTCTAAGGGTCGTCTTCAATGGGTAATAATTTTACTAAAAGCTCGTAACAGACAACATAGTTAGCGTATTAAAAACTCCACTGAGACTGAAATTGGTTTATTTATTTATTTATTTGTATCACCTTAAAATAAGGGTTACAGGGTAAGACTTAATGCCTAATGGCATTCTCTGCCAGTCAACCCTGGGTGATGGTGAGAACTTACGGTAGGCAGGAAAATGTGTAATTAAAAAGTCATTTTATATAAGTTGGTTGTCCTTAGAAATTAATTTCTACCTACAAAATCAGTTCACAATTCACATGCATTCATAAAATAAACGTTAGTAATTTATAGCAGTTTATTTATGTTCCAAATCTAAAATAACTACACATTCCAGACCAGACCCACTATTGGATTATACAGTCATAATAAATAAATTTAATTTCATTCAAGATTTATGATCTTCTTGAATGATATTCAAGGCCAGGCGATGGTTTTAACTTTAACGTTTTAATCGGATCGTAAAAATAAATTCGTGGATGTAAACTGAAATACACAACGGCAGGTGATTAATCGAAAGCTGTCTCGTGCAACACATTCACATATTTTGCAAGTGTGCGCATCAAGTTTTTGAGATTCTCTCTCCCTCTATCTCTCTGTATCTCTATATAATATCTAGACCATAAAGTTAGGTACCTAAACGTGAATGGTCTCACTCACCGTTTGAGGAACTGCCGTGCTTCACCGCTGTAGCTTCCGGATTAAGAATATAGCTACGGTATCTCCTGCCTGATCCCGGAGTACTCCCCAAACGCAGAGGTAGGCCACCGAGAGGGTATTAGTGCGGTTAAGTTCCACATAACCCGGTATCCTCTCCCAAGGTGCCGGTTACCTTTTGAAGGTTTCCCCCGCGATACCTTGGTGGAGCATGGGCCTGGAGCCTGGACCCCGGAAAACGGCTTTGGTATCCTTGACTGTCCAAGTTTGAAGTTGTTTTTACAACTTAATAAACAATAAAATACGACGAATCCTAAGAGTCGAATTAGGTCGCCCTTATATCAGACAAAGAAACTCTTGATGCGGTTGAGTACATTATAAATAGCAGTGCTATTTTGTAAGCTCGGTCAGCTCGGTCAACTCAGATTGAATAATCGCACTGTTTATATGAATAAAACGCCTTGAGCGGGACTTTCTCTTCTTGTAGTTTATCAGCCAAAAATAAATGATAATGATGGTTATGATGATAATTTTTATGCGATTAGGCGTATCGACTTGTGTCGACTCTAAGGGAATTAAAAATTATATGGTGATTATTTCCACCCCTTATCTACTTAGCTTCTGAATGAAGAATAGAGCTACGGTGGTATCCCCTGCCTGATCGTAAGAGGAGGATCGGAGGGTGCGGGAGAGCACATCTGGAGACGGGCGTTCTGGGGCGCCGCGCATTGAGGACACCGGTGCGTTCCACTAGAGATCCTGGAGTCCTCCCCAAGCGCAGAGGTAGGTCACCGAGGGGATTTTAGTGCGGTAACAAAAATCAATAACCCGGTAACACATCTCCCAAGGTGCCGGGCACCTTTTGAAGTTTTCCCCCCGATACCAAAAAAAGGAAGGAGATAGCTATATATATACAGTCAAAACCTCTTACAACGTTATCATTTATAATGACATATTGGTTATAAAGACCGAAAATTAGTGCCGATTTCGATGTTGCTTATAAAATTAACATCGGTTATTAAAACGAACCGGCTATTGCTACTTATTATAGTGGTCCCTTCGATGTTGTTATAACGGATTTCTACTTAGATACTTTGAGATCGAGCATCAGATATGACGACGATGCTGCCCATTGTTTGACTTATGCTATCCGGACCTATAGTGTGACATAAACAGAAAGGATAATAGGTATTTAATCTAACTATAGTAAAGTCGAATATCGATTAATAATAAGTAATACTTATATAAATTATTCAGATTTTATTCTTTAGATTTTATTCAGTAATTTTATTTCTATTAACAATATTTGCATACCTTACTGTGGTAAATATGACGGAATATTAAATGTATAAAATAACTTTTGTAATACCCATATTTGCGCAAATAAATCATTTTGTCTTTGTCTTTTGTCATAAGTTAACATGGTTTGCAGTCAATTCGCTTGTTGCATTAGCTTTTAAAGTTATCGCTGACTAGGTACCTGAATGTTCAGCTCTCGAAAACAGCATTTTTAGCACAACGATAAATAAATTAATAAATAAATAACGATTCACACTCATAGCCCCACAGTAGGATTTACCCTGTGTCGTGGGTACCATGGACACACACAAAGACAGAAACACAAACACCCAGACCGAGAACTGAAATTTTAACTCATCATTCAAATTTCTGTTTCGCCGGGAATCGAACCCGGGATCTTTCGATTGGCAGTCCAGCATGGTAACCATTGCGCCACGCAGGTCGTAAATGATATGTATGACAGCGTCCAAAGTGTTTGTTTACAAAATAAAAAGTGGTTCCGACTGTAGTAGATACTCGTAGGTTACTAACGCGCGAGGAACGTACGCAAAAGACGTCAGCATTGCAGGCATTCAGGTCCTTTGTGTATGCTTTGGACACCCACACACGTTCAAATATATCTTAAGGGCGTAAGAATTATTACGCACGTTAGTAATACTTAATAACCGCTGCAATAAACGCCGTTTCCACCTGAATCTCGCCGCTAGACGTGAAAAGTGACCTTGGTTAGTCAAAATAAACACAAATTCGTAGATTTCTCCGTTGTTTATGTTACCGGCGCGTGAGGTGTGAGGTGGTCGAATTCATAAACTAATGCACGATGTATGACAGGAGTATTTTAGGATGGAAGAGCCGGCCCAGATCAACGGCGAAAGCGATTTTTTGTTTCAGATTGTTCAAAAGAAATAAAAAACCTAATCATTTCGGTCTTCAGCAATAAAGTGTAAAATTATTAAAATAATAAAAAAATATGAAGCAAAGATTTTATACTTTGCTTTATATTTTTTTATGATCTTATGCGATCCATGTGCAAGCTAATGTTTGTTTTGAATTGTATGCAAGGGAAAGCTAAGTTAATACCAGCTTAATCTGGCGTGAAGAATACGGAATGACGATGAATTTACACATAAATGGACTGTTTAAAACAAATTTTAAAAATCTTTCTTCTTTAGATGCCTCTTTGATATTCGGCCCTCTTATGAATTGTAACGAGTATGTATTTAGACCAAATTCAAAGAATCGAATCGCTTCCGCTTATAACGTGTCCACATTCTGCAGCAGTTTTAATGTGATGTTAGCTAAACAGCGTGAGTTGCTGCCAGTCTACACACCGCTCTATGTTAGTGGTCGCGTCCTAACGTTTAATACCGAATCTTGTTAATCTTAATTACGGTGAAAAACTGTTTACAAATAAAAGAGTGATTTAGTGTGAGAAACATTACGTGGGAAGCAAATAATTTAGTGATTTCAAGAACTTTTGTTAGCAAGAGATTTTATTAGATTTCTTCATATTTTGCAATATAGTTGTGTTTGAGATGATTGATCGATGAAAATTTTAAAATATCGACTTTAGAATTAAAGACTCGCATAAACATAGCTCAAACAGAAAAGGCACAACTATAGACTGCGGGATATTTTAGAGAGTGTGAGATAAATATTTATAATTTAATAAAAATAATTAATAGCAGGGAAAACTTTGAGAATTGGTAGAAATAGAAAAGAAATTTATCAAAAATACATTTAAGTTATAAAGATTAAAAAATACACCAACGACCAATTTAAGACCTCTATCTAGGATTTTCTCAAGCCAAGGGTTACCAACATTAAAATTAAGTGATTTTATCAATAAAAGACGTGACGTTTAATTTAGACCATAAGAAGAAGATACAATTGAAGCGTTCAGTGAAATTATTTCTTCAATTACATACAATTAATCACATGTAGTGCTTACGCAAAGCGTTCGGAGTTTATACGTGTCATACAAGCGTGTAAGAGTATACAATTTACGTACTACTGTTTAGTCTACTGAGATCTAGATTAAAGTAATTTCATCTCATATCAAGTACAAATCTCCGTAGAATATACGAGGGACTAAAAACTAATCAAAAATGCTTAAGCTGGTTCAGAAGAAAATGTATCCAGATTCTTCGATAGGTCAGTAACAGCGCATCAGTATAAACTATAAGAACTGAGGTTTTCAATACAGGCTATTAAGATAAGAAGTTCGAGACTCTAACAACTGCCTAAGTAAATGGCTTCTAAGGAGAAACTGATCATTTGATTTGGCTGCAACCCTTTTTGCGTCCCACTGCTGGGCACGGGTCTCTCCCAATTATTGAGGAGGCCTGGAGCTTACTCTACCACACTGCTCCAATGCGGGTTGGTAGAGATGCGGGTTGGTAGAGATGCGGGTTAGTGGCCAACTCGCTGTCGGATGTTTTCAAACCGGGCGGCCTCAGACAAGGTTTAACGACTTCTATTTATCGACAACAACCGGGACCGACGGCTTAACGTGCCCTCCAAAGCACGGAAACGCGCATGATTTTTTTGCCACTAGCGGTCCCCCAGTTGTACCAGACTTCGCACGTTTGGCTTAGTTGCATAGATCGCTTGCATTCTACGATAACGCCAGGCCATGCGCGCTTCATTTGATTACTTTCTTCTAATATGTTATAGTGGGCGATAGAAATTGAATCTTCGATAGGGATAGTACGACTATTACAATATTCGTAGGTGGTAGGTATAGCGATTCGCCCGGAGAAGTACGACCGCTGCACGCACTTCATCCGTGAATCAATTCTATTGTGTTCTAGTGGTGCAGCGCTGGCCACTTTGATGACTCCATCAGCCTCCGGAGTAGTTCGGAGTAGCAGCACTAGCAGCGCAACTGCATACGACCTCAGACAAGCCGTATCTATGTTTGCTTGAGGTTATGTGTAGATGTCCATGGGCTGTAACGATCACTTAACACCACGTGGACTGCAAGCTCGTTTCCTACTTTATTCAAATAAAATAAAAAAATATTTGCCGTAAAACTGCCGTAAAATATTATGTTTTTGTGTATGTGCGACTGTGAAACTGGATGACATAATAATAGTCAAGATCGTAAGCATAATGATATGTGACGACTAGTGACGAGTAAAAAAGATTTTAAAGTTTCCAAAATTAAATCCACTAACTTGAACTAATCTTACAGAACCACCGCTGGTGTTCGAGCCAATCACAGTGGAGAGTTTGCAGAAGGACAAGAACTTCCTTAAGACCGGCAAGAAGCAGATGAAGGACCTGGAGACGATGAGGAAGCGCCACCAGAAGGAGAAGATGACGCTCCAGAAGCAGCAGTGCGCCGCCTTGGAGAAGATGATCAAAGGAAAAAAGTAAGCCTTGCTATTTTTAGACAACAATTTTTAAACGATAAAGCGGCATAAAGGAATTTCATAAAAACTTTTTTCCGCCGGCTTTTATCCTCTCAGTGTAGGTACAAAAACCCTGCAATATGGGTACCCAAAGCCGACGATCCGATCCTATCCGAAAAATAAAAATATATAAATAAAAGTTATCAATAAAAAGTCGCAATATGGGTAGAAATAATGAAAAAATATTAATATAAGTATATTATATAATAAATAAATCTATTTCAATAAAGGTACATTTTCATATTTGTAATTAGTTAAGTTTTTAATTACTGTAATATTTGCACGAAGCGCGCATGGCCCGGCGGTTAGCTTAGAACGCAAACGATCTATGCAACTAAGCCAAACGGGCGCGGTCGGTCGGGTGTGAGATGGGTGATCGCTAGTGGCAAAATTTTCATGCGCGTTTCCGTGCTTCGGAGGGCACGTTAAGCCGTCGGTCCCGGTTGTTGTCGATAGAAAACAGTCGTTAAACCTTGTTGGAGGCCTTATGGGCGTTTTGAAAACATCCGACAGCGGTTTGGCCACTAACCCGCATCTCCACCAACCCGCGTTGGAGCAGCGTGGTGGAGTAAGCTCCAGGCCTCCCCAATAATAAGGAGAGATCCGTGGCCAGCAGTGGGACGCAAAAAAAGGGTTGCAGCCAGCCAATATTTGCATACTTCATAAAGGTAAATATGGCCAATATAATATAAGCCAAATGAAAAATACTATAGCTATAGTTAACTTTTACAAATCAACTATTTCTTTCCGTTGGGGTGTGTGGCGACGTTCAATGTTTCAATGTTTACAAACGTTCATGGGTTCACAGTTCACACACGCAAAAAACTTAATCGAAAAGCGAAATCGAAAATCGAAAGCGAAAAAGTAGCAAATGAAACTACACCTATTTTAAACTCTGACTGCACATATTTTTGATTTTTTTCTCTCACAAGTGAATGGGGTTTAGACCATTTTCCACCACGCTGTCCAAGTGCGGATTGGTGGACGTCATGCTTTCGAGAAATTACGAAATCAGGCGTGCACGGCGACGGAGAACATCGTAATCGATTAAATATCAGCTTATTTTTCATCACCGTGTAACAGCGATAAATGCGCACCTGATCGTATCGTATGATGGCCATGTGGTAATACCAGTTACCACTCGGCCATCGCTGCTCTTTTGATTTGATTGCTCAACAAAATCAGTACATAATATATTCGCTAACATACTTTCTTTGAAAACAGAAACTATATAATAAACAAAACTATATTAAACAAAGTCTGTTAAGACAGGACGTCGTTTACGAATCGAGTGTTCTATTTAAGAGCAAGATCTCTCTATCTTAAAAGTACCTCATAAACGACATACGGCAATCATAAAACCCGTGCTAAATTTCGATACCTAAGCGCTAATTCTATAAAGGCATGACTACAAATGAAATATTTCTGTAGTCACCATTCGACTTTACAGGAAGTCAAAATTATAGGTACCGAATGTCGCTTGTCTTCGAGGTCTAAAAATAATTTTATTACGGTTTTATTGATAGGTAGATAGGCAGATGCATTAATCAAGGGATTCATGCCAGATTATTTCTAGTCATGTCTGCGGATATACGATAAAATAGAAATTCCATTTGGCATTTTACTTTGCAGTTGATGATATTCCTTTGCCAAATATGCAATAAGTTCGAACACTTTAGTATCAATAAATTTAATGCATAAATATTAAGACTTCAAAATGTATGCGAATAAAATAAACCCACTGATTCGATTTTATTGTAATACTGTCTGTTATAAGTGTCAAATGTGTATAATATGTAATACTTGACACTAATAAATGAGTATGAATGAAATTAGATACGCAAAATAGGTGCAGTCAAGAATAAGACGACCGACCGCTAGCGGCAAATATAATTTGATGCTGATGACCGCGCCCATTTGGCTTAGATCGCTTGCGTTCTACGCCAGCCACCGGGCCATGTGCGCTTCAATAATAATAATAACTTTACATAAGTCTTGCCAGTAGCCACAATCCTCACGTAATCGTTAAAAATTTGCTACATGGCAGAAAAAGTTTCATAAAATCTTTTCATATCTTTTACAGCAAGGAGCAGCTATCAAACGACGAGTCATTCCGCAAGCTGGTGAGCGAGCAGTCGAGCGCGTGGAGCGAGCTGGTGGCCAAGCACCGCCTCGAGGAGTGGGCCTCCGCGCGCACCCGCCTGGACGAGCAGCGGGACCTGCTGAAGAAGATGATGGAGCAGACGCAGCTGGCCCAGATGAAGCAGCTGGAGGCCAAGCACGACAGGTACGGTAGATGCTAGAGGCGACCTTACGTAATACGTCAAAAGGTGGCGCCACGGGTATGATGAATCACGCGATATTTTATGCTTATTATATTCAATATGATATTGAAGTTTTCTAAATATCCTAACATATATTATAACAAGTTCCGAAACGAGTTCAAACGAGTCATTTGGAGCAAGGCCGCCTGGGGGAAGATTTCCCTTTGCCAAACTGTATCGGAGAAAATAGTAGTGACCTTCCGCAACTCGTCAAGAGATGGAGCCACGGGTATGCTGAATCACGCTATTGAAGTTTTCTTAATATTCTAGCATATATACAAGCTCCGAAACAAGTCCGATGGAGCACGACCGCTCCTCAGGAATTACCACCTCGCCTGGCGGGAGATCTTCCTTTGCCAAACCGTGACTTCACTTTCTTGACAGCTCGTCAGGTTCACCGCGCATGGAAGAGGCTCTTTTGTCTTAGAGCGAGCTGGTGGATACGCATATCAATGGCAGATATTTTAAATGATTACACATCATTAAATATTGTGGGTGTGAGATGGGTGACCGCTAGTGGCAAAAAATTTCATGCGCGTTTCCGTGCTTCGGAGGGCACGTTAAGCCGTCGGTCCCGGTTGTTGTCGATAGATAACAGTCGTCAAACCTTGTCGGAGGCCTTATGGGCGGTTTGAAAACATCCGACAGTGGGTTGGCCACTAACCCGCATCTCCACCAACCCGCATTGGAGCAGCGTGGTGGAGTAAGCTCCAGGCTTCCCCAATAAGGGGGAGAGACCCGTGCCCAGCAGTGGGACGCAAAAAGGGTTGCAGCCAAATATATATTATGTATTGTTGTTATTGGTAGAATAAATGAGGCGTTGGGCTCCGCTTGAACCGGAACATCCTTCTAAGCAAAGATAAACACTGTATGCCGTGGATCCAGTTATATTCTGACGCCACTTTGCATTAGGTTTAATATAAGAGCCTTCTTACTTTTTAATGATGATGATGAGACCCCTGTTCTAGTTCTACTCACAAGAAGAAATTACGATATCCACTTGAATTCACCAATAAACTGTGCCTGTCTCCCTATCATGCATGAAGTATCCTCACCTGATCTGCTATATGCTGATTTAGCTTCACCATCCCGATAATGATTACAACATAAAATCTGATCTTTTTTGAATCCAAAATCGTCGTATCATAAAATTTTGCCGAAAATATCTTATCGAAGTGAGCATGAGTCATTTTTTACACACTTACAGACAAATCAAATTAATCAAAATTATCTAACTATTAGATTGCCTTTGAAACCACAGAACATATTAAAAGAGATTAGAATGGAAATGTGGGCGGGGCAGACGCGCCAAGGATATGAGCAAACGCTCGTATCTCTACAGAAACACGCGATCGTGCTGCGATATGCGTGCTTGTGTGCGTGCTTGGGTGTGATTCGTTCATTTGAAATCGCGTGATTGTGCGGTGCTAAGATTGGCTAGATTTGAAATTGCAAATATGTGCGTAAGCTTCGTATTTATTTAAGTACAGATGTAATGGAGGTGAAAGTTGGGGCTTGATCGGCGACACCAGTTTTCATACGAACGGCGCATTATTGCCGTTGTACCTCTTTTAATATGTTCTGTGTTTGATATGTTTTGCAATTCTAGGGAACTGAAAGAGATGAATACGCGGCAGGCCAAGATCAGCGTGGAGACCAGCAAGGAGGTGGCGAACGATAAGACCCTGAAGACCAAACAGGAGAAGGACCGGCGGCTGCGGGAGAAGAAACAGAACAACATCAAGAAGTTCATGGACGAGAAAAAGGTAAGATCTGAATTCTTCTGTTAAAAAAATTCTACATGTTTTTTTGGGATGCAGTCCTTTTTTGCATCCCACTGCTGGGCACGGGTCTCTTCCCTTTATTGGTGAGGTGTTATCTTAATGCGGGCTGGAGAAGAAGCGGGTTAGTTGCCAAACCGCTGTCTGATGTTTTCAAACCGCCCTTAAACCTAAAGACAAGATTTCAGCAAGATTTAGGTCATAGTCCACCACGCTAGCCAATTGCAATCTGGAGCCTCTGGAGGTCCCACGACACACTGCAAGACCCAGGCTTACGTCAATTGAAGAGCGCATGGCCCGGCGGTTAGCGTAGAACGCAAACGATCAATGCAACTAAGCCAAACGGGCGCGGTCGGGAGAGAGATGGGTGACCGCTTCGGAGAGCACGTCAAGCTGTCGGTCCCTGTTGTTGTCGATAGATAACAGTCGTTAAACCTTGTCGGAGGCCTTATGGGCGGTTTGAAAATATCCATCAGCGGGTTGGCCACTAACCCGCATCTCCCCTATTCTCCACCAACCCGCATAGGAGCAGCGTGGTGGAGTAAGCTCCAGGCCTTCTTAATAATGGGGAGAGACCCGTGCCCACTGTGCCCAGTCCCTCTACGCATGATGACAAATGATTTACAATTTTTATTAATAATTTGATAGACTGCTACTGCAGTAAGTGACTTTCAGTGAGGCATCTTGTGAATGTTAACTGATCCTTGTTAATTTAATTGCAGAACCAAACAATCAAGCAAAATCGTGAGAAAGAAAAACTAAAGGCCACCCATGACAAGCAAATGGAGGAATTGTCTAAGGATGTCGATAAGGTACGTTTTGGAGTACTGCCTACTGGCGGGAAGTTGAAAGAATGTCTCTTTTTCTTTCAGTAATGGCATAGCATCTGTGTATATTGCCAATGTCAAAAGTTGACTATGTGCTTTACCTTGACATAGAAAATAAAGTAAACGATGGGAGTTTTGCGGGAAGTCGAAAAAGACATATTGTGCTCTTGTTTTATTTTTACTTTCTTGGTGTATTTTTGAGTTATGTCGTATAAATTTGATCGTATTTTGTTCCATATAGGTTAATTAAAGTGCAAGAGTGTTGTGAATTAAAATAACAGTGCGAAAATATGTTTTTTCGGATTGCCTCCAAAATTCCATTGGTCACGTAAGACTGGCAGAGAATGCTTCTAGCATTAAATCCGCCTTTTATACTAATCTATGTGGTGTAATAAAGAATTAAATAAATAAATAAAGAAGCCATCGCTTTACTTGAATGTCTGACTGACTTGACTAACTGATTACTAACGACTTACTGACTTTACCTATTATGTATTACTCGTCCAGTTTCACCGAAACTGACAAAAACGTGATGCACAAATTATACTTGATGCTGGCAATATGCAGAGTTTGCGATGCGATGCCATAATTGAAGAAAAAAGTAAACGATGACTACTTTTGAGCCGATGGAATTTTAAAGGCAACCCGAAAATATGTTTTTGTATTACTTTATTCCAAAACACTTGTGCACTGTAATTAAGCTATAACAAAGAACATGTCATGAAGTTTATCTATTGTCAAGAAGAATTACTTAGTTAAGATATCACGCGGAAACTTGATGAGGGAATGGAAGAAGACAGCTCATTATTTTAGATATTTAAGCTTTATATGGAATGTTTAAATTGTTTGACGTCCCGTGTGGCACAATAGTTACCATGCCGGACTGCTAGTCGAGGGGTCCCGGGTTCGATTCCCGGCGGAACGGAAATTTGAATGATTCAATGAGTTTGTGTTTCTGTTCTCGGTCTGGGTGTTCCTGTCTTTGTATGTGTACATGGTACCCACGACACAGGGTATTAATTACCTTACTGTGGGGCTATGAATGTGTAAGTGTGTAACGTTTATAAATAACCAGTTATGTTTAATTTTATTTCCAGTTGATCGAGTTATACAAGATGGAGGAATCCGAATTTGAAATGGCCAGTAAAACGGAGTTCTTTGCATGAAAGTACCCCGACATAGCTCCCTTACTGGAGCAAATGACTTAAAAAGTGAGTGCTAAAGTGATCTCTTCAATGAATAGTTATGGTGTAGTGCAATTTGTTTGTTTTTAGTTTAATTTTACATTTATATGACATCGCTAGTGCCGGAGTATTATGACAGTACAATTTCGAAATAGCTAAAATGCGGGAAACAAAGATATTTTTCTAAACTCGATTAATTAAAAAAATTAAAAATTAATTAAGTAATAAATTGTTTTCCGCGTTTTTACATTCGATGGCAGCCCTTGTTTTAAGGATTTATTAGTTCCATTTCCATTTTATTTTTTACAATTAATTTAATGTATTTTAATTGTATGAGTTTAGTTGAGCTAGATAATTAACGCGTACGTAAATGGTGCCTAAACTAGTTTTGGGGGATGATCGAAAGATGGCGCTGGCACAACTCACACATTTGTATTTTCGTGCTGCGACGGGTGCTGAGTACTGCTGAGTACTGCTGAGTAAATGACAGTTTGCTGCACTTCTCAGACAACCTGTGAATGTGTTGTTAATGGCAAGCTTTCAGTCAACCTTACCCATCTTTTTTTCAGTTAGATATTTATTGTAACTTGTATTTTTGAATTTGAAGGAGGGAAGATGGTGGTGATAAAATGGTATGGAGTCAACATCAGTTCTATAAAGAAGGACTGGAAGTTTAACAAAAGCTTTGTACCTAATTAGTTATTCTTTTATTCCCGTTTAAATATCCTATGTCCTGTGTCATTGTATGAAAAAAAAACCTTTATGAAAAAAAAATAGTTTGTCAAGATCTAAAAAGAAAACTAGTGAATGTAATATAGTAGATAAAGAAGATTTTTGTAAGAAAGTACCCAAATCATATTTTTTTTTATATTCATTATATAAATTTTATTGATTTCAATATAAGTTTATAGCTAAACACAGGCAGGTCTCTATGTATTAGGAAAATAATTTAGATGAACAAAATAAAAAAAAATGTAATAAAATTAGAATAAAATACCACTATTTGTTTTTAAATAAGTAGGTACCGTACAACACTAATACAATTATTGTAAAATTTATTAACAATCTATAAGTACCTTGTAAGTAAATATTTATTCAAAGTATGTTCAATTAATATATTTAAAATAAATTTTTATTTTTTCTGACACAAAATTACTGTAGTTACCTAATTAAAGGAATTGCTCTTAGTACCTACTAAATATTTTATGTATTGTACATTATTAGATACTTCCTAATATTATGTCGTTTTTACAACTAAAACATTATATAAATAAACTAAAAATCGTAGAAGTATTTTAAAAATCTAGAAAGTGAAAATGTATTTAATATATTTCATGAATGAAATAACTAATTTAAAAACGAAATTTAGAAACGAGACAACTTAACAATGAAATATTATAAACTACAATTTATTGGTAGGTACCTAAGTACGTGATTTTTTGGCCTTTCAAATTTTTTGTGATTGAAAAGTATAAAATAATATTTATTACTTACCCATGTTGTTAAGTAAAGTTATACGAATATTTAAAAGAAAAATATAAATATATTTCTGTTACGGGTAAATAAAGGATCTTTAGGTGACAGATCTCGGACTTGAGTACCTAGTGTTCAGAAAAACATTATAGATAAAATTTTAACTATTTACCCGCTCTTGTCTCGTTGTTTCCTCGAGGTAGGTTTCCTTTACGGACATACCATGAGTATATTATATGTTTTATTATTGAACCAAAATATATCTTATAACTTCTATTTCAATTCGCCATTTTCCTTTAAGAGATAAGACTTTTGTGTTTAACACTAGAATCACAAGATGTATTAAAGATCAAGTGTCCATTTACATTTCTATTAATTAACTTTCCAAGTTTATTGCCCGCCCTAATATAAAGACAAAAAATCAATATTTATAAATAAATAAATATGAATATCACCAAGCAATGTCTCAGCTGTGGCTACTACCAATAAAAAAATTATTATCACTGTGGTTCCATGAAATAAGAAAGCCACATTGTGTTTTAAAATCAGTAAGGGTAGGTATCTCTTTTTAATTGATTTCATTATAGCTATCAATATAAAATTCGTCTATAGGTAATATAATTGTACTTTGAATACTTTTATACTATTTTTAAGAAAATGATTATAATTTGAATTTCAAAAATATCCAGCTAGACTCTTGATAAACACCATTCCAGTTTATTTCATTTTTTGTAGATATTGTCTAGTTCAAGGACCAATTAAAAGCGATTCAGAAATAAGATTATTTAGTAACAATATTTATTATAATGAAGCAATTTTTCGAAGTATAAAAATCATATTATTAATCAATAAATTATTAATATACTATTACTATTATTCTACTTATTCTATATTCTTACTTGATTATGTAAAAAGAGATGAGATTATCAAAAGGTAATTCGTTCTTTTCAAATAACACTTAAGTAAGTGTATTTTAAACAGTATTTGTGTAGGTATATGTTTAATAATTGTTTAAACGATAAAAAGAAATAAGCAGAAAATAAATTATGTATTTTTCATATGACATCATTGAATTATTATTTTTGTTTAATTTTAGGTGGTACCTTAATTACATTCTAGTCAATTTTATTAATAGGTTAGTCAATTTCAAATAAATATTATATTCAAGTGCTGAAACAAGAAAAATACGAATTATAAGTATTGTAACATTTGGATTTGGATTGGATATAAGTTTAGTGTACCAAATAATTCTATTATTATTTCTTAAGAAAATTATTACTTTCACAATAGTTATTAAGTGTTTAAATTAAAATCTTAGGTATAAAAAACATAGTGAGAATAAATTGTAAGTGTTTCATAACATTAATTTACAAATTTTTATAATTGGAATGTTAAATGTTATTAATGTTTATTCAAGCACGTTTTGGGATTTGATAGATAATATTCTTAATAGTAATATATTATTATGTGAAATTTATGAAAAAATACCTTCCTTTTCTGTACTGTCATTGGTGATTTCAGATTGTAACTTTTAATATGCTTTTTATTTATTATTTTGGCCTATAGGTGTATAGTAAAAAAACTTTAATGTAATTTTGAAAATAGTACTTCACGTTCAATAAGGATTGTATACTTATACCTAAGTGAATTATACCAAATCTGTATGAAAAAATATTTCGTTCGATGATTATTTATTAATTGAAGCAAAGTTACAATCTTTCTTTTTAATAAATTTTATTCTTCTCTCTAGTTTTGAGAAGAGAGGACTTGGTCCTTCAAACTCAATACAGGTTCTATTTCAAACTTATACTGATTCCTAAATTAAAGCACATTCAGATTAAAAAGTTATTAGCACTTGTTTAAATTGTATCATTTAGCATAAGTATGAGTAAAGCATATATTCTAAAATATTATATTCTCCATGTTTCAAGATTTATCTTGATACAAGTTTTAGTAGTCAGGCGGGGCTACTTCGACTAAAAAAACACTGACATCAAATTCAAAAGTTAGCACTCTCGTTTGTAATAACGTTAAGGTAGATAGGATAAATGCATATGAAAAAGGCTGGATTTGAGATCATTTTTCACTTAGAACTAAGACAAAATAACCATTTTGTATGTTCAAAAGAACGAAGTTTCTCAAAAAGGGCAGAAATAGTTGCAATTACCCCTCGCTGGGGTAATTTCAACTATGGCTCAGTAGGATACTACTAATGCGATTATGGCGCTACAATTCTAAGCCGGAATATAATTATGGCATCTTTCAATCAAATTTGTATCTTACAGCTACGTACGAAGGCCCAGTGTTGCACAAAAACACTTTGAACGTTTTGGAGGGGTAATTTCAACTGCTGTCCATAGACAGTAGGGCTGGGATGCATGTTGTCCAACGAAGTCGATAAATTGGATCAAACTAAAATGACTAATTATAAAAATTTATTAGTACTTACTGCATAAAAAATTCATTAACGTTTTGATACACTAATTCAAATAAAATTTTAATGGCACATTGTAATAGGTATGCTAATATTTTTCAAGATTCTATTATTTATTTATTTATTTATTGAGTTCTATGTAGTACGTAACTATATGAATTTATCCAAATCCTACAGATATCATCGCCCAAGTGTCAATTGTTCCATAACCTTCCGGCACATTGAAAATTACTTTATTTCTGTATGGCATTATGGAATAAAAGGAGCTAAAAAAAGAGAAATTCAATCAAGCATCTTTATTGTTAACTTTACTTTTCTAACTAGAAATCAAAGCAATCTTTGGAAGTAGGAACTTAAATCAATCATTTACAATCTTCTTTCACCTTATCTTTTCTAAATTAAAAATAAACACTTATTTGGTAAATACTGAGATCAGAACTGGTACTTATGTATCACTTTCATGGCACTGTTTTATCACACTTTAATATTCTACAACATCAATTTTGCAAGGAAATATATATTCACTACCCTTAATTTCGGGATGTGGAAGATAACTAATAATATCGGTATTATCTATAATTGAATGATCATTATCAATAATACGAAAAACTTGTTTATTTTTTTTAAACGACTTGAAACCCTGCACAACAAGTTTTTCGTCGATCACGTCTTCTATCAGACAGACATATTTATAAGTCTTCTTCCCTTTGCTTGAACTGAATTTAGCCAATACGAATTTGTCTTTCTCTGGATCTTCTGTCTTGAAATAACTATAAGCTGAATCTTGTGTCTTCGAGGAAGTGGCTAACAGATCTACACTATCACTAGAAAAAGGTTGGTTTGGTTTTTCCGTTATAATGTTAGCATCAGCAACATAATCTTTTTCGGTTAACATATCGTCGTCTTCAAGTTGCTGTGTAAGCAACATACTTTTAAAAAAGCTTTCCATATCTTCGTGTTCGGAGTCATTTATTGATTCGTATGAACCACTGCTATCGCTATCATCAGTATCTTTGATCCTTTCTTTATATTTCTTCTTCTGCTGTTTTTTTTTCTTCTGATCAACTGATTTTCTTTGTTGATGTTTCTTGTTTCGTTGTTCTTGTGTTTTTTGTATCTTCTTTTCATTATTTTGTAATTTATTCTCTTTTTTTTTAGTTTCTCCAGTCGTGTCTTCTCTTTTTTTTCATGATCTTCAGTCATTCTTTGAATCACATCGTTATATGTCAAAACTTCTGCTGTACTGTTTATTATCCGTTTTTTCTGGGTTTTAGGCTGATCATTTCTACGTACAGTCTTCAGTAAAAGTTCTTCAAATGTCACGTTAGGCTCTTGAACATTTTTATTTCTTTCTTTCGTTGGTTGAATTGTTTCGCACTTCAAAATTTTAAGAGAGTTTGGCAATAGACTACTGTCAATTCTTTTAGGTATTTTTAATGGGATAGGGTTTTTTATTTTCTCACAGTTTTTGTCCGACTGTTTTGTATCCCATTCATTAGCTCTTTCATAAGTTCTTAAAAAATTCTGTGACTCTTGAACTATAAATTTGGAGTTTTGTTCAGGTCTACTATTAATGTTTGATTCTTTTTTTATTTGCAGTATATCTTTGGAATATTTTTCTTCATTTAGTTGGTTGATTTTCTTGTCATATTTTTGTGGTAAAGTTTTTCTCTGTTTCATTTTCACATGATTTTCTTTTCCTTGCAGTGAGATTTTTGCGCCTCTTATATGCTCCTGAGATGATTTTATTTCCAAACTTCTTTTCCGATTATTTTTTTCTGTCAAATTATCATTAAACTCAGTCTCAATTTCAATCCACTTTTGGTTGTGTTCGTTAATTGTTTTTAAAGTTAACGTTAACAAGCTTGGAACAATAACTGTGTTTCTCTCATTTGTATTTTCAACACAGTTCATCACATCGGGTTCCATAACGTCTTCTGGTTGGGGTTTGTCTTTTTCAAAAAGCTGTGCTTGAGCATTTTCCCATTTCTGCAATGTCAAAATATCAAATAATTCTTTTGGAATGGCGGATCGATTTAACGGATATATCCCGGTTCTTTTAAAGCCATTCTGCAGAATGACAGGGTTAATGTCGTCCCAAACTTCAGTCAAAAGCCTAGCGAATTCGCCTTTTGGTAAGTTGACACCAATATGCAGCCTCTGCCATTGGATTATTTTTTCCTCCCAACGATCTTTTAGCGGTTTCATCGTACTACAATCCAATGGTTGGAGTATGTGCGATGAGTGTGGTGGTAATTTAAGGATTGTAATACTTTCGGATGCTGCATATTTTATAACGTTTAGATCAACATGAGTAGCATGCCCATCAAATATAAGCAGCACAGGTCGCTCTTTGCCAATCGCAGGTACAAATGTTTCTCTCAAATACTTTTCAAAAATAGATGTTTCCATCCATCCTTTTTCGCTAACAGAGTAAGCAGTTTTTACGTTTTTGTTTTTATATACCCATTCCGACCACAAATGTTTCCCTTGGAAAATAATCAGTGCCGGAACTTTGTCACCATTTGCGTTGATCGCTAGGAGAACAGTGGTGTTGTTGCGTCCAGGGCCACTTGTTGTTCTTGTAGATTGGTATCCTTTTTTCCCGAGCACTTTTCCTTTTACTGGGTCGCTACATAAACTGGTTTCATCCAAGTTATATATTTGCTTCGGTTTGTCTGATAGTCCCAATTCTTTAACCACCTTTTCTAGCATATCAAAATACCCGTACACTATGAATGGATCGCAGGCCTTCCGTCTGGCCATCTCAACTGGCTGGGGTTTTTTGATACTGAGATTGTGCCTGTTCTGAAATCCGTGGAACCAATCTTTCCCAGGTATGTCGTGTTTAAACGGAGTTACTATGCCATTACGACGGACATATTCGGATATCAATATTTTCGTTTCTTTTCTGGTCAACGGGAACCCATTCTTTTCCATGATATGCAAACACTCTGCTATATTATTTTCACAATCGACAGAAAACACTGTCGGTCTACCAGGTCTATCATTCATTGCATGTGTTTCATATAGTCTTGATATTATTGTGGATCGTGGTATGCCATATACATCAGCAGCTTGATAAGAATTCATTATCTTACTGCGAACATCTTCAACTGCCTTAAGAAGTTCGTCTAGTGAGTATTGTTTTTCTTTTTTTCTTACATAATGTCTCACCATCTAAAACAATACGAAAATAACTACAAATCACAACAATGCCACTCTCTTTCTAAACGGTTAAACTGTTAAACCTGAACTACGAAGACATCAAAACTGTAAAAAAATGGGAGCTCAGATTACAGACATTGCTTAAATTATAACCTTTCGCTTTATTTCAAAAACTAAGAAATAACATTAAAAACCATTTTGGATTTTACAAATTAAGTCCTTTCATGTGACATGACACCCCACTCATAGTAATTGAATATATTTTTTTTCCGTTGGGAACACAATATCGTCACAACATCAATTAATATCATATCATATATGAATATAATTTTGATAGGTGTGTCAAAATAGGTAAACAAACATTGTATCATAGTAATGAAGAAATAAACAAGGAAAAGTAAATATAATAATAGAACAAAAGGATATGAGTTTTAAAAAAATTATTATGGAAGTTAATGAAGTAAGTAATAACATGTAGTGTATTATTAAAAACACTACACTTGCTACTAAGATCTTCGCTCGCTCGATCAATAATAATAAAATAGCTTTAAATAATAAATAACGTTATCATATGCGCCATGGTTTTTGTTATGTATGAATAAAGTATCGATATGGGGACATCACTAGTGTTTTTTAACGCCATACAAAATTAAGCGGGGTAATTTCGACTTTAGGTTAGTTGAAATAACCCCACTTCAATATCTTAGCGGGGCTATTTAAACTACCTAAAAATCTACTTAAAAACGTGTTTTTACATAGAACAAATAAGTGAAAAACAACTTACGGTTTATATTTCTTCACTCGCCTTGTGTTATTGTGAAAACAAACGTTCAAAACACTACTTTTATTTAAAAATGTGACGAGCGTCTATGCTAACACTGTTGTGCAAAATGGCGTCTGACAAAAAGGGTCTGTCGGTCAAACAGTATAAGCTTTAGCAGCGCCATCTATGAAATATTGTCGAATTTAACTGTTAACATACTTGGATCTAGATGGTGTTTTTGAGCAAATATAGTAAAATATGAGTTATTGTCATTGGTTGAAATAACCCCTCAGTTGAATTTGAGAGTTATAAAAAAAACAACATTTTACTCCAAAGATTTGTTTTATTGTTTCAAATACAATAAATAAACTTTACCATTTTAAAACTAATTTGTGTATTATTTACTACTTTACCTTTTTATTATTACACCTTTATCTTTATCTATAATAAAATAACCCTAAGTTGTTATCTAATTAAAATGCCGAACTACTTAATACTTCTAATCTTCTTCTTTTCTTTGTACAGACACTCTTGTTGAACTGAAAAAAAAAATTAAATGTATGTGTATAATAATATAATAAACTAGTCAACAAAAGTATGGACTATTTTGTTATAATATCACCCAATTTTCAATAACATATTTTTGTTTTGTACAAAAACAGTTTCCTTTCAACTGGGTAAGTGATGGCAACATTAATAATTTAAATAACCCAACTGTGTTTATGTGTAATTCGGAAATGTAAAAACCCTCAAACAAGAAAGTTGTCATACCCTAAGTTTTTTAGTTTTTTTTAAAAGCGTTTTTTATTTTATTTTGACATACCCAGTGTCACTTTCACAGTAAATACGAATCTAACGACACCTGTCAAGCTAAAATCCATCGAGCCGTTCAGGTCTCAGAGCATGTCAAACAATAAAATTGAATTTGGCGCCAAAAATCCGCCATTTTCTTTTTTTTTTCTTTTTATATACCCAGTGCCACCCTCACAGTAAATATTAATCAAACGACACCTCAAGCTAAAATCCATCAAGCCGGTCAGACTGCAGAGCGTGCCAAACAATTATTTTTTTAAATTACGGTTTTTTATTTTATTTTTATATTGATATAACCAGTGTCACTTTCACAGTAAATACGAATCTAACGACACCTCTCAAGCTAAAATCCATCGAGCTGTTCAGGTCACAGAGCATGTCAAACAATTGAATTTGGCGCCAAAAATCCGCCATTTTGTTTTTATATACCCAGTGTCACTCTCACAGTAAATACGAATCTAACGACACCTCTCAACTCAAGCTAAAAAATCCATGAAGCCATTCAGGCTGCCGAGCGTGCCAAACAATTATACAAATATACATACTTATGAGAAACAAAAGCCTCCTTCTGGCGCAGTCAGTTAAAAATGAATAATTATACAAATACAAATGATACAAATACAAATCTTTATTAATTACAGAACATGGTTCACATTTGCTTCTGGAATCCCTGACTTCCGCTTTAGTTAATAAAACTGTGTTGCAGAAGTCAGTGACCTCCCCGATAGAGACTCGTAAACATTACTACAAACTAATTATTACAAACACTTAATTTTAAAATTATGTTTGCTACTATTTGTATTATATTGCTTACTAGTAGCAAATTGATGAATAAATGGATGACATTATACATTTGTTTTTACCTGAAGTATGTTTACCTATTGGTAAACTTATCCCCTGCCATCTATCTTGATCTAACAAGATGTTCTATGTCACAAAGTCAGTTTGGCTACGAAGGTTGTAAGGTGCACATTGTTTTAATATGCGAAAACTCGAGAGCGCTCAGTGTCTAGTAACATTGAGTTTTTTACTTTATTTTATTTTAATTATTTGGTATGTTTCTGCATACCAAATAATTACTCATTTTAATAGAGGCGCTTGAGTAACCAAGCATCGCTCAGATAAAAACTGTTGATTTTCTTTATGTTATCTCAAAAAGGAACAACTAACATTTGCCACTATCTGGTACCCTCTGAATCCAGCAGCTTATGCTTATGTCAATGTAATTTGCAGTTGGTAGAAGAATGTAACGGCCTACGGCGCTGAGATGTGGTCTTTTACAGTTAGCCTTTTCCACAGGCTCAAGGTCGCTCAGCGAGCGATGGAGAAGGCTATGCTTGGTATTTCTCTACGCGACAGAATCCGTAACGATGAAATCCGTAGACGAACGAAGGTGCAGAAGTGGCAATGGGCAGGCCATATAGTTAGGAGGACTTACAACCGGTGGGGAAGAAAGGTCCTCAAATGGCGACC